>CM028132.1:295260000-296460000 GCA_016271365.2 Neoceratodus forsteri | reverse complement strand
CTGGGGGTGATGTTGGATGCTGGGCTAACACTTCGGTCTCAGGTGTCAGCTGTGGTTAAGACATCTTTCTACCATCTAAGAAACATTGCCAGGATCAAGCACCTTGTACTGTCTGGTGATCTGCCAGCTTTAATCCATGCTTTTGTGACCTTGCGCCTTGACTACTGCAACTCGCTTTACTTTGGGCTTCCGGGGGTTGATATCTGCTGCTTGCAGCTGGTGCATAATTCTGCAGCACGGTTGTTGATGGAAACTCCTAGATCCTCCCATATTATACTGGTGCTGCGGGAACTGCACTGGCTGCCAGTTCAGTGGTGGATTACCTTCAAAGTTGGCTTACTGACTTTTAAAGCCCTGCATGAACTGGGCCCTGATTACCTGAAAGAACTCCTGATTCCTTACCACCCTGTCAGACCACTCTGCTCTGCCGACGAGGGGTTGCTAGAGATTCCAAGGGTGACTTTAAAATCTGTTGGGGCCCGTGCATTTATGTTTGCGGCCCCTTCCCTTTGGAATTCTCTACCCCGTTGGATTAGGGAGTGCACGACCATGGGGAGTTTTAAACAGGCTCTGAAATCTTTCCTCTGGGAAAAATCTAATGGATGTACTATTTACTGAATTGTATTTATTATGTGGCTGAATTTTATTCTCTTATTGTACTGCGCCTTGATGCCTGAAAGACGCATAACAAATAAAGTATTATTATTATTATTATAAAAGTGTGTAAGTAAAACAGAGTATTCCTTAAACAACTGTAAGGGACAACCCATTTTTGTGCGAGGTCAGTTAGCTCCTTCTCTGTCAGATTATGTATAAAAAAATATATATCTTATACAAAAGTATTGCATTCTGCAACTTCAGCATAATTCATGTCCTTCAAATTACACTTCTTTTGATCTCATAATAAGCTTCCTCCTTCCAGGACATGACAGCATCTTTATGATTTTCACATTTCTATGTAATAACCTGGGTTTTCCTTCCAATGTCAGAAAATGGATATGTTCTAGCAACTATGGTTGTAATTAACTCAGACAGACAGGATCCTTAATTAAGGCCTTACATGTAACACTTGGTCTCTAAAAACTGAGTGTGTGTGAACTCACATGCTGTCAGCATTTTTCTTATGGCTTGCATCTTTCAGCTAAAATCGGGGGTTGATGAGTAAGGTAATTCTAAGAGCACCAGATTTTTCAGCAGAGACAGTAATGCATTTTATTTACAAAAAATGATACAACACTCAGAGCTGGCTGCCTACGTCACACTCCTCCCCACCTAGACTGAATTTGGGGGATCTATCCCCTACATGGGATGAGCTTCCTAAATCAGTTCACTCCTCGTAGACCCTAGACAGCCCATCTGAATTCTAGTTCTTTGCTCCAGCCTTATGTACAATTTTTAGATCATACCCTTGTAAAGCCAGACTCCATCTTAGTAATCTGCCATGGTTCTTTCCCATCTGCATCAACCAAATCAGGGGGTTGGGGTCAGTCTGCACCACAAAATGCTTAGGGTCCACACTATGGCAAGACACTCCTTTTCCACCGTGGAGTATGCTTGCTCCGTGGGAAGCAGCTTCCTGCTCAGGTACACTACTGGATGACCTGTCCCTTGGCTGGATGTCTGGCTCAGTACTGCCCCAATTCCCACGTCTGAGGCGTTCGTCTGAACTATAAAGGTTTTACTATAGTCAGGGCTTGTCAAAACATGAGCACTGCGCAGTGCCTCCTTTAGTCTGGTAAAGACGTCTTCACAGGCTGGGCCCCAGGCATCTTTTTCTTTGTCAGGTCAGATAGGGGAGAAGCCAGGGCACTGTAATTGGGTAAACATTTCCTGTAGTACTCTGCTGTCCCTAGAAAGCTCCTGACCTGCTTGTGGGTTTCTGGTCTGGGCCATGCCTGGATCACCTCTATCTTTATTTGGTTAGGACGGAGCTGTCCCTGGCCTACCACATGCCCAAGTTATGCCACTTCTTCCATGGCCACCTGGCACTTCTTGGCTTTGTCAGTGAGCCCGGCCCTCTGTATCCTGCCCGGCACTTCACTAAGGTGGGATAGGTGTTCCTCCCAGCTGGTACTAAAGATGGCAGTGTCATCCAGGTATGCCACGGCGTACTCTTCAGCACTATTTAACACCTGGTTCAACCTTTGGAAAGTGGCCGGGGTGTTTTTCATTCCGAAAGGCATTACTTTAAACTCAAATAAGCCTATTGGAGTGATGAAGGCCGACCTCTCCCTAGCTCTGTCTGTCAATTCTACCTGCCAATACCCCTTGGTCAGGTCAGTAGTCGTAAGGTAGGTCGCCCCTCCCAACTTGTCCAGGAGTTCGTCCGTCCTGGACATCGGGTGGGCATCAGACTTTGTGACTGCATTCAGTCCACAATAGTCCATACGGAAATGAGTTGAGCCATCTGGCTTGTACACAAGGACTACGGGTGAGGCACAGGGTCTGTGGGATCTCTATATTACCCCTAAATCCAGCATCTCCTCCACTTCCCTCCTAATGTCCTTTTGGACAGCCTCTGACACTCGATATGCTGTTCGCTGTATGGGCGTCTGTGTCCCTGTCTCCACATCGTGTGCCGCTAAGGGGTTTAGTCCAGGCTTGGCGCTAAACAAGGGGGCAAAGTCTGCTAAAACCTTCCTTACTTTCTGGACCTGGTCCGGGGCCAGCTGGGGCGACCATTTTACTGCCTCCACAGAGGACTCCTGCTTACTTTCTTCCAGCAAATCCAGAAGGGGGTCTCCTTCATCCGTCCCCTCCCCATGACTACACACTGCAAACACCATGTCAGCCCTATTTGCATATGGCTTCATCATATTGACATGGTACATCCTTTCAGTCTGCCTTCTGTCAGGTAACTCCGTAATGTAGTTCACATCATTTACCTTCCTAACTACTTTGTACGGTCCTGCCCACTCAGCTTGCAGCTTCTCTTTCCGGACCAGAATAAGGACCATGACTTCCTGACCCACCATGTATGAAGCGAGCTCTGGCTCTGCGGTCATACCACACCTTTTGTTTCTATTGGGCAGCTGCCAGGTTGCTCTGGGCTGTCCCCATAAGCTCCTTCAACCTTTCCCTAAACCTAACGACATAATCCACAAAGGGAGTTCCCTGGGTGGCATGCTTGCCTTCCCAGTCCTCCCATATCAAGTCTAGGGGCCCACGTACCCAGCGTCCATAAAAGTTTGAAGGGGGAAAATCCTGTCGACTCTTGGAGCACCTTCCTGCATGCAGACAACGGATGGGGAAGGTATTTCTCCCAGTCCCTCCCATGCTGTTCAGCAAATGCCCGGAGCATTGACTTTAGGGTACCATTGAATCTTTCCACAAGTCCATTGGCTTGTGGGTGATACGGTGTCGTGCATCTCTGCACCACACCACACTTCTCCCATAAACTTTTCATCAGGTCCGACATGAAGGAACCCCCTCATTCGGTGATTACCTTCTACGGAAACCCAACACTGGAGAAAATCCCAAGTAAAGCATCTGCCACTTTATCTGTCCTCAGTGAGGATAGGGGCGACTGCCTCTGGGTACCGGGTGGCATAATCCACCACTGTCAGGATGAATCTCTTCCTTGAGGAGCTGGGGGTATTTAAAGGCCCCAAAATATACATTCCCATCCTCTGGAATGGCTCCTCCACTATGGGCAATGGAATCAGGGCTGCTTGGGTTTATTGCCTGCTTTCCCTATTTCTTGGCACCGGTGACAAGACCTGCAATACTCCTTCACCTGCTGGGTGAAGTTGCTGCAATGTGCGCGCGATTCCCAGATGACCAGACAAGGCAATATCATGTACACTTTTGAGCAACTGCTCACGATACCCCTGGGGAACGACAAGCTGCCTGCCTAGCATCCCTCCCTCTGTCTGTACTGCCTGAGTATACATAAGTCCATTTTCCCAATAAACCTTACGTCTGCCGTCACCTCTCTGTGTGCCGTCCGAGTCTGCCCAAGCACTTAGCTTCTCTAAACTAGGGTCACCCCTCTGAGCAGCTGCAAACCCCCTCACACATTCCCAAGGTATGGGACAGGTCCCCTTCAGTCCTAAACTAGGGTCCCTAGCACTAGCGTCAGGGCCCTCAGGATCACTGTCAATCCCAACCCTTGGACAATGGGTCACCCCTCCCTCTTCGGAGTAACCTTCCGTAGCTGTGTGGTCACTTGCTACCGGGGAAATTTCTACCCCTATTTTATCAATCTCCATATCAGGAGACACAGGCTGGGAAACCAGCCTCTCAGTGGTTTCCACAATGGCTTCTGTGGGGTTCAGGGAACTACAATTTTCCCTTGCCACTTGGCTACGGGTAACTGCACATACCATCCCCTGTTGGAGATTGTTAGCCAGGATCACATCCACAGCTAATGTTTTGGCTATAGCCACCTGTTGCACAGTTCCCCCCTGTTAGAACACTAGCCAGTGGCAATGTTTTCTCTTCACCAGTAAACCCTTGTACAGTGACGTATTTATTTGGTATAAGCTGACCAGGCTGTACTAGTTCCCCCTTTACTAATGTCAGGGATGCCCCTGTGTCCCTTAACCCTTGCGTCTGCACACCATTTACCATGACTGGGTGCATGTGTTCCCTCATGTTCACTGGCATGCTCCCGGGGACACACAAACAACCCACTTCTTTTCTAGCACCGTGTTGTATATTATTTCTCGCCTATTTGGGACACTGTCTGGCAATATGCCCAGTCTCTTTACACAGCCAACATGCATTTCTTACTTCAGAGAAATCTTTTCTTTGAAACCTGGGGCTAACTGGTTTTGGTGGAGGCAGTGAGGGTTTTAGCTGCCCTGAAGGCACGCTTTTCCCTTTCTGCACTGCCACGCCCACCCCATTCACTTTCAGAGTAGGTCTGCTGTTGGCATAGCGGTCCGAGAGTTCAGCAGCCTCTTGCACTGTTTTTGGATCTCAGTCCTCTAGCCAGGTTTTTAGCTCTGTTGGGCATGCCCAATAAAACTGTTCTAATAAAATCACATTTTCAATTTTATCAACAGAGTTTGCCTCAATTCCTTCCCACCAATGTTTTAAAAACTGACGTTGTTTCGTGGCTAGCTCCTCATAGCTCATATCAGGGCTTCTCCTGAGCTTACGGAATTTAGCTCTGTATGATTCAGCAGTTAATTCAAACTTTTTTAACAGTGCAGCTTTTAGCTTGCCATAATCATTGCTGTCCTCATTGTCCATTTGACCCAATGCATCCCAAGGTTTCCCGGTAAGTAGTGGGGATAGCTGGAAGCTCCAGGACTCTCTAGGAATTTTAGCCTGCATACAAACTTTTTCAAAAGAATTTAAAAAGGCATCCATGTCCTCCCTTTCCTTAAACTCGGCTATTAATTTGGAGTTCGATTTGTAACCCAGTCCTGCAGTCCCAGTTAAACCCAAGCCACTTACCTGCTGTGGTGCCGCTGGTCAGAGTCGTATCTTCTCCAGTTCATGTTGCCTCTGGCACTCCTTCTCCTCATGGTTTGCGTCTCAGCATTCTCGTTCTCTCTTCTCCTTGGCAGCTCGCTGGCGCTCACGCTCCTCACGGTCTGCCTCCCTCTGTTGTCATTCTGCCTGTGTAAGTAAAACCGAGTATTCCTTAAACAACTGTATGGGAAAACCCATTTTTTGTGTGAGGTCAGCTAGCTCCTCCTCTGTCAGATTATGTATAAAACATATATATATCTTATACAAAAGTATTACATTCTGCAACTTCAGCATAATTCATGTCCTTCAGATGACACTTCTTTTGATCTCATAATAAGCTTCCTCCTTCCAGGACATGACAGCATCTTTATGATTTTCGCACTTCTCTGTAATAACCTAGGTTTTCCTTCCAACGTCATAAAAGGGATAAGTTCTAGCAACTATGGCTGTAATTAACTCAGACAGACAGGATCCTTAATTAAGGCCTTACATGTAACACATGGTCTCTAAAAACTGAGTGTGTGTGAACTCACATGCTGTCAGCATTTTTCTTATGGCTTGCATCTTTCAGCTAAAATCGGGGGGGGGGGGTTGATGAGTGAGGTCATTCTAAGAGCACCAGATTTTTCAGCAGAGATGGTGATACATTTTATTTTAAAAAGAAAATGATACAGCACTCAGAGCTGGCTGTCTATGTCACACTGGACACTCTCAACCTCTCCATTCAGTAGACTTCTTCTGAGGAGGCAGACTTTTTGGATATGATGGGTCTCCCTCCCTTCAAGAAACTGCTGCTTATAACCCCAGAGATTCTTCAATATGATTAACTCTAGCAGTCAGTCTCCTCATTTGCACTGCCCCAGAGATGAATGGAACTTCATGCAAATAGTGGAACACCTATTGGCTTGTGCCACCATTCAAAAAGTCTGAAAAAAAAACTGGGCAGACCGGATTTAAAAATGTTATTAAGTGTAAGGAAGTTTTTACAAGAGCAGATAAACACGACTTGTGTTTATTTTGCCTCAGGGCTGAACACTTCGAGGCTAATAGCGAGATTTGCAAAACCTTTCCTGAAAAGACCATTGAAAAATGCCTTAAGCATTTTAAGTGTAACCCCTCTAATACCCGGGGTTACAAGAATCCCAGTTAGATCTTGTGGCAGGCAGGAAAGGCAGCTTGTGAAACTCCAGTTAAATGGATTTCACACTGTCTCACTCTGTTCACAGTCTCAGCTGAGACTGAGGGATGACATCATTTAGAATTTTTACAGCAGCATAAGCCACATTGGAATGTTGCAGCTGGGAGTTAGATAGAACGTTGGGAGGTTTTTGAAGTCAGTCTAGTGGGAGGCTCAGTGGAGGGAGGAGGTGCACTGCAGTGTGTAGGCCCTCAGAGCCCTCAGCTCTGATATAGAGCTAGTTGCAGAGTGGTGTGTGTTCTCACTATGAGAAGGACACAAAATTACTTTTAGTTGAAGTGGTGTAGACCACTCCCCATTTGGTTCAGGGCCCCATCCCTGCGGGGATGGGGGGAGCCAACAGCCAGCTTCCAGGGGCAACCCCCTGGCCTGACTAGAGAGGAAAAAAGCTGCCTGATGTTGTGCTTAGGCACCATGAAGATTTGTGATGGTTTTCCTGTGAGAGAAGCCTGTGGGGCACCTGCAATCAGGGGTGAGTCTGCTCTTTAAAAGGGCCTATGTTTCACCAGAGGTTTTGTGTTTTAGGTATCTGCTACTGTGGGTCAGGAAAGGACAGCCAAGTACAGTGCTTAATGGAGTGTGTGACTTGAACGCCTTTAATATGTGGGGGTCTACAGGGATGGACTATGCCATTTAAAAAGTACGTCACAAGTCAGGACACTGGAGTTTCAGAGACTGTAGATTGAATGTGAAATACATTTAAAGTGATAATCTACAACATTACAGTTTTCATAGAAGAGGTGTTTTAGGACAAAGGAATGGCCAGGTATGAATTATGGGAGCAAGAGGTGGGAGAACCCCTACTTGGAGTTACCCGATTCACCTCTACGGGTTCGCTTTGGGACACCTGTTACTTTCTTTTGGGTACTTGGCCAGTGCTTGAAGAAAGTACCCAGAAGTGGGATTGTTGAGAGTATTCCCTTTATGGAGCCTGTATGTGCTCATAGGTGGTAGTAGGGAGCCACCCAGAAATGATCCATGCCACATGGATAGTAGTCCAGGATGCTGGCCTGAGTGCCACGCTGAAAGTCCTGAGAAGAGTACCAGTAGGGCTGAGAACCCAGAGTGTTTCAGAACCTGAGGGTTACTGTGTGAGAAGATGTGTTTTGATCTCCGTGAATCTGCATTACCAGGAGTGTAGCCCCATGGGGGTCCATCTATGCTTTATTGTTCAATTGTGTTGTGAATAAAAGCCACACTTTAGAATCCCAACTCCTGGTATGGACATTTCAGTTCTTGCTTCCTGTGTACGGATTACTTGGGTACCCCTGTGCAGAGTGTCAAACCTAGCCAAGATACCGATCAACAGTTTTCTCCCCGGACCAGGTAGGGGGTTACATAATGGAGGCACCGCACAACGCTAATAACACAAAAAATACCATCAGCCTGACCCCTGGAGTTACATAAGGAAAGAATGTCTTTAACTCTGTTTCTGAATTTGGCTGATCCAACCACAGAACCAAAAGAAAAGTCTAAGGATGCCGATGCAAACGCCCCTGAAAAAGGCAAGACATCCAGACTAAAAAGACTGGGTGAACCGGTAAAGTATTCAGTTCCTTTAAAGAAACTAAATAAAAAGAAGAATATTGGTTCCTCAGCTGAAAAAGCAACGAGGCTCCCAGTATCTCAGCCAAATATGCCTACGGCTGATCAGGTAGCACGGGCTTTACAGATTTTAAAAGCCTTGCAGACAGTATTGACACTGGTTCAAGAGCAACCAACTGCAACCGGTCCATCGGTTTTAGACTTGGGCTCCTCTGCCCAGAGTACAATAATTTTTGAGCCCTCTCTTGAGGAATATGGAGAGGATGATGAAGAGGAGTCATTTGAACCAGAGATTTCACTGGAGCATGGGTCTGAATTCCCACCAAGGGCTCCTGAGGACTATTCCTCACATTGCACTTTTGTGAGGCAGATGGTGGAAGCATTAGACCTTACACCTTTTGAACCTGAACAGGATGAGGAGGAATTACAGTTCTTGAAAATGGTGGGGTTAACACCCACAGAAAAGATCATGTTACCTATTAATAAATTCTTGAAGAAATAGGTGGTAAAGGTACTGGAAACCCTAAATTCTGTACCACCTGTGGATAAAGTGGCCAACAAGAAGTGCCAGTTAGACCCTTTGAGTTCTGAATTCTTACTATGTAACCCGGATCCAGAAGGGGTAGTTCAGACAGCTGCTTGTGGCAAGGCCAAGGTACCCCTGGCCACCCCATCCCCCTGATAAGGATTCCAGAAAATTGGATGAAATGGCAGAGAAGGGGTACTGGGCAGCTTCCCTGGGCATCAGGGAAGCCAACTACATGGCTTATGTAACCCAGTATCAGAAGGCCATCTGGACTTCTGTTATGGCCATGGAGGACAAGGCTCTACCAGGGCTTGCAGCTGACCTTTTGGAAATGGCAAAGAGTGGTTTGGAAACCACAAAATGTCTGTTCCACATGACTGGGATGCAAATGATAATGCAGCCAGGTGGATGGCCTTAACTATCGCCTTGAGGATGTTTGCCTGGCTTAGGACAACCAGCCTCACACAAGACTCTTAAAATAAGACTATGGATTTCCCTATAGAGAACCATTCTCTTTTTGGAGGTAAGACAAAGGCATGGGGCTGGCAGTATAGCCTAGAGGTTAGAGTAATGAGCTGTGAATGAGCATTGTACATCTAGCAGACAGACCTGGGTTTGATTCCCATAACCTCTTCTTGCATACTGTGTGACTCTAAGCAAGTCATTTTAACCTCCCCAGTGCTCCTGGGTTTCCCCTGAAAACAGGCACCTGTGCCTAGTGGGCCTTACCCTGTTAACAAAGAATAAAATTAAAAAAATAAATATATGAAAAAAGTGGCCAAATACAAGTCCACTTATATGAGTAACTCTGCAAAAGAAAAGGCCTCAACTTCCTATAGGCCAATATGTAAGGGGAGGTAGTGGTAGGGGTTATAACAGAACCTTTTCCAGGCACAAGTTACCCCTGGGTACCAACAAAGGGGTTTCTTCAGGGGTAGAGGCCACAGGGGCTCCGTAAGAGAGGACCAATCCCTTCAGACTGCCACACAAGGAAGGCAGAATCCCTGATGTGACAGGGTTGCCTCCTTGATCCCAGTTGGGGCAGACTGACCCACTACTTCCAAAATTGGAAAACCATCACCACAAATAAGTGGGTGATGGAAGTAGTGAGTCAGGGATTAGCCCTCCATTTCAAAACTTTCCCCAAACTAAGACCAAGGTATTTCAGTTCCCCAAGTCCATCAGAGAGGGCACTACTAGAAAAAGAAGTGTCCACCCTGCCGGCATCAAAGGCAGTAGAACCAGTCCCTTCCTCTCAAAGGGAAAGAGGTTTCTACTCCAGATACTTCCTAACCTCAAAGAAAAATGTGGTGTGGTGACCCATTTTACATCTGAGAGCTTTAAACAAGCATCTCGCAAAGCCAAAGTTCCGGATGGTAACCTTGGCAATGATTCTTCCAACACTACAACAAGGAGACTGGCATCGCTAGACTTACAGGATGCCTATTTTCACATTCCCATAAAGGAATCTCACACAAAGTACCTAAGGTTCAGACTACCTTCAGGTCATTACCAGGTCACAGCTCTGCCTTTCGGCCTAACCTCTGCCCCCAGGACATTCACAAAATGCCTGGCATCAGTGGTGACACACCCAAGGAGGCAGGGCATATTGGTGTTTCTATACCTGGATGACTGGCTAGTTGTGAGGCAATTTCCCCAACAAGTAAGAGAATCTCTCATGATCACCCAGGAGACATTGGAGTCTCTGGGATTCTTCATAAATGTCCAGAAGTCTGTGTTACAACCTGTCCAAGTTAAGCACTTTATAGGAGCAGAATTGGATACCCTACTGGGATGAGATGTCCTCCCTCAGGACAGGGTGGACAATATCCTGCACATTGCAAGATCTTTCACCTTAAACCAAGGCCAGCAAGACATTTCCTTTAGTTACTGGGACACATGGCTACAGCCACAAGTACAGTGCAAGGCTGCAGATTCAAAATGAGGGACATCCAGTTCCATCCCAGGGCACATTGGTGCCAAAGAAAGGACTCTTTCTCAAAGATGGCACCTGTATCAAGGCCTCTGCTACAGGCCTTGCAGTGGTGGCAGGACAGAGGCTACCTAAGGGAGGGAATTCTATTCAAAAAGGAATCCCCTACCCTAGTGCTCACAACAGATGCCTCACTTTTGGGGTGGGGAGCACATCTAGAGGAACACACAGTGCATGGCACTTGGTCTCCCACAGAGTCACTACTGCACATAAATCTCCTGGTGCTCAGGGCAGTGCTCTTAGCACTGCAATCCTTCACATCCCTGATAAGAGACAAAGTGGTAAGTCAGAACAGACAATACCACCACAATGTATTACATCAACAAGCAGGGAGGGACAAGGTCCAACCTGCTGTGTACAGAAGCAATGAAGATTTGGAGTTTAGCATACTCCTTACAAGTATCCCCAGTGGCTGTCCACCTTCCAGGAAAGGACAACACCCTGGCAGATGCACTCAGCAGAATCAACCAAAATCACCATAAGCGGTCTCTCAATAGACAGATACTGGAAGTAGTGTTTTGAAGGTGGGCACACCAGAGATAGGTCTCTTTGCTTCAGTGGAGAATCACCAGTTGCCCAAATTCTGCTGCAGGGTTCCAGTGAGGGGGTCTGTACCAGTGGATGTCTTGGTGCTGGACTGGTTAGGGAAAACTCTGTATGCTTTTCCTCCATTCCCTTTGTTGCTCAGGGTCCTGATCAAGCTCGGGTCCCAGTCAGCTACAATGATTCCAATAGCTACAGATTGGGCCAGGCAGCCTTGGTACTCAGTGCTGCTCTTTCTGCCAGTAGCCCAACCCATGCACCTCCCTCAGAAGCACAACCTTCTGACCTCCTCCCAGGGGAGGATTCTGTACCCGAACCTTGGGTCACTCAGACTCAAAGCATGACTCTTAAGGACTTGGAGAATGCTTACTTACACCTCTAAGAGGGTGTACTCGGGGTTCTAGAAAACCCTCTTGAAAAAAACCTATGCTTCTAAATGGAAATGATTTTCCATATGGTGTGGCACTGGAGACATATTACCCTCCAAAGCAGGGATACCAGTCTTGTTAGACTATCTGACTCACCTGCACTCACTGGGACTACAGCCCACTACCCTTCAGGTCCATTTGGCATCTGTCTATGACTATCTTTTGGCTGGTAAGGGTGTTTCATTGGCTGCTAATCATATATTCAAGAAGTATTTCAAGGGACTGACTCATCTGCACCCTTCTCACAGGGAACCAGTGCCCTCATGGGACATGAATGTCTATATTGCCAAGCTCATGGAACCTCCATACGGACCACTTAAAATTTGTCACTTGGAAGGCTATTTTCTTAGTGGCTATCACATCAGTCAGAAGATTAAGTGAGTTACATGCCCTATGTGTGGAGCAGGACTGCATCTCCTTCCACAGGGACAAGGTGGTGCTCAGGACCAACAGGACATTTCTTCCAAAAGTAGTCTCTGTTTTCACCTCAATCAGTCTATCACTTTTCCAGTCTTCTTTACTGAACACTCTAGTTCAAGGGATTGCAGGCTACATAGCCTTGATGTAAAGAGTTCTCAGATATTATATTGCGCACACCAAGGCCCATAGGCAGGACAGACAACAGTTGTTGCTGACCTATGGTGATATGGGGAAAGGAAAGCCAGCTTCAAAAGGACAGTTGCACACTGGATAGTGGCATGCATTCAATTCTGCTACAGTAAAGCTGGCAAGGAGCCCCCAGTAGGTCTGAGGGCACACTCCACAAGGGGCACAGCTGCTACATTAGCAGCAGCCAGGGATATTCCTTTGGTAGAAATCTGTAAAGCAGCTATGTAAGCAATAATACCCAACAGGGTGGGCTTTATTGGGAAATACTGGACTGCCCAGGGGTGTAATGAGGTCCGATGCCACAGGCCTTATAGCCCCTGGAAGGTCCGGTATTTCCCAATAAAGCCCACCCTGGAGGGTATTATTGCACTTAGAAAATGGGCTACTGTATTATATGTTTAAAAAAGATGTTCATGTTTAAATGGTAAAACTTTTAACTGTTTCATTTATTTCTCAATAAAATAGTTCTTCCACTTGCATTAGAATGGTATTTTTTTTAACTGAGGAGTTTTGTGCTATTGGAGCCTCTGTAGTTGTGGAACTGGTTGTCTTGGTAACTCCACCACCACACATGCACACATGCAGGGCTTGTGTTTTACTTTTAGGTTACTTTTGTTTTTTAAATTTATTTTTTCCATGATCTGTAGCTTTCGGGTAGGAGTATGACACCTCCGGTTGGCTGCAACAGTATGTTGCTATAAAGAAACGGAAGGATGGGGCCTGTATTCATGAAGGTCAAGGATGGTAGCAGAAAAAAAAAACTGACTGTGACTGTTAAAAGCAGGTAGCTTTCTCCTGTTTATTTTTGGGTTCGGTGTGCAGTGTTGACCTGAGGTTTGATCAATCAGGACAGTTAGCCTGAGGATCAGCAGCAGCAATTTCAAGTGCGGCGTCAGCAAAGACAGAAAGAAACTATTGAAAGGAGCAGGAAATAGATTTCTCTCTGTGTTTCTGTAGTTTTGCTGGGGGGGGTGGTGGTGGGGGAGAGACTTAGCAGGGCTACACTTACAGTGTTTGAGCGATCGGGAGAATGGGGTGAGGATCAGTGGCGGAGTTCCTTAACTTCCGCTCCCGAGACATGGAGACATATTACTGGCTTGTCATAATTAGTACATTTGGTCTTTGAAGGACCGGGAGCCGCAACTTGATCTGGCAGATCAGATCAGTAAGGATAAATATGTATTATTCTTACATGTAGGCAGCTTTTTACCTTTTTCTTCCCTTTATTAAAGTAAACTGAGAACATACTGAAGCGTTGGACCGGCTGCCAAGTTGCCGCTAGCGAGTAAAAAAAATGGTGGCTGGTCCTTTAAAATTCAGGGTGCCCAATGATAAGCTAAGTAACGGGGCACCCCAAATCGGCACTTCCTTTACACCGGGCATCTATTGAAAAATAAATGCATGCTGATCATGGCTTTCAGCCAATTAGCATGCTTTATTTTTCAAGTCCATTTTATAAATCGAGAACAGTACATACCTTTACAAAGCACTACGGTTTGTACACTCAGTCCAGAAGCGATGCCAGGTTTGGCACAGCAGTGCTGCAGAGCCTGTTCCCTAAATAGGGTTCTGGACCCGCCTTCAAAGGTACTGCATCATAGTCTGCTAGAGTAATCATATTGAAGAATCCCTGGGGTTAGGAGAAAAAATTACTCACTGTTGTAATCTTGTTTCTTCCAAGGTATTCTTCAATATGATTAACTTTTCCACTCTACCTTCCCTTCCAGAACCAGTTACATTCTGCAATACAGCTGGTACTCCTTCTGTTCTGTTGACCATTCACTGGTACTGTTAAGTTTTAACCAGGTGGCCCTGTTTTTCTTGTTGTTAGCCTCTTTTAGGCATTTCCATTGGCACGGGGTGAAATAGGGGAGTAATCATTGTATCGGTTATTATTAATATTGAGTGGTCAACTATTGGAATAGTTTAGTTAGGGGGTCTAATTGCAGGCTACAATGAATCTGAGTATTATAGAATGCAGCAGTTGGTAAGGGCAGCAGGTTTGAATTGTGGCCAATAGGTGTTCCACTATTTGCATAAAGTTCCATTCAGTGGCAGTGGAATCCAGGAGGCTGACTGTTAGAGTTAATCATATTGAAGAATACTTTGGAAGAAACAAGATTACTGCGGTGAGTCATTTTTTCTTCCATTTCACAAGTCCCATTGCAGGGCTACTTTCAAGCTGATTCAGAGTCCCACCTCCATTCCAGGGGTGGATAAGAAAATGGAGAAAAAAGCACCAGCTAGATAAAACAAATGCTGGCTACCTTTACAACCATCCTGACCACGAAGGCATGGTACAAGCTGCAGCCTGTGACAAGGCTAAAGTGCCCCTTTCTTCCCAGTCTCCAGATAAGGAGTCTAGAAAACTGGATACCATGGGCAAGAAATCTTATACCACAGCTTCTCTGCTGCTTCGCCTCTCCACCTATTTGTCATACACAGCACAATACCAGAAGGCACTGTGGAACTCAGTCCTGGCTATTAGCCAGAAAACTCCTGATAACATTGCCCAGGACCTGGCAGAAACTGTCAAAACTGTCTTAGATGCCATTAAGTAATAGTTTCATATGGCTGTAAATGCCAGTGACACTGCCTCCAGGTCCATGGCCCAAGCCATCTCACTCGGGAGGTTTGCATGGTTAAGAACCACCAACCTCTCTCAGGATACCCAGACTAAAGCTATGGATTTCCCCCTCTGAGAACAATTCTCTCTTCGTGGACAAGACAGAGGCATGTATGAAAAAAGTGGAGAAATACAAAACCACCTACAAGAGTAATGCAGCGAAAGAGAAAGCCTCTTCTTCTTACAAACACCAGGGAAGAGGAGGCAGGGGTTACTAACCCAGAGCCTTCTATCCATTGCCCATGCATTTCTCCCAAATAAGAGGGTATTTCAGAGGAAGAGGTAGAAGGGCTGAGAGGCGCTGACCCCATTCCTTCTCCAAAAGCCCAGTCCATGCAAAACCCCTGACGGGAATGCCCAGGTCGCCTCCCCTCTGCCAGTGGACCTCCATCAGTGGCACCACATCATCACAGACAAGTAGGTGCTGGAGGTGGAGGGTCAAGGTCGTTCCCTACAGTTCAAGAAATTCCCCACACTGCAGTGACACACGAATTTCAAACCTCTGACCCCCACAGAAAAGATTCTGTGGGAGTCAGAGGTCAGATCTTTCCTGTTAGCAAATGCAGTAGAAAGGGTGACCCCCTCGCAGTGGGGAAGGGGCCTCTATTCAAGATACTTTCTCACGCAAAAGAAAAACGGGGACTGGTGACCCATTCTAGACCTCGAGTACTTAAACAGGCACTTGGTGAACCCCAAATTCAAAATAATCACCCTCTCGGTGGTGATTCCCTCCTTGCAAAAAGGGAGACTGGCTAGCCTCCCTATACCTCAGAGACACATATTTTCACATCCCAATCAGACCCTGTCACTGGAGGTATCTCAGATTCAGAAATCCCTCTGGCCACTACCAATTTGCAGTACTACTATTCGGCCTTTTCTCAGCCCCCAGAATCTTCACAAAGTGCCTTGCAGTAGTTGCAGCCTATCTCAGAAGACAAGAGATCTCTGTCTTTCCTTATCTGGATGACTGGCTGATAGTAGACAAGTCTCCTCAAAAGCTTAGGCTCCCTTCGACTCACTCAGCTCACTCTAGAGTCACTAGGCTTCCTAATCAATACAGAAAAATCTCAATTGGAGCCAGTTCAACTCCTGGAATTCACTGGAGCAGAGCTGGACACCCAGCAAGGGAAAACCCTTCTCCGACTAGACAGGGTCGAGAACTTCCAGTCTCTGGTAGACTCATTTGTTCTCGGCCAACCAAGGCCAGCCAGGCAGTTCCTCAGACTCCTAGGTCATATGGTCTGTACTACAGCAGTAGTCCCAGGTGCCAGGTTTCAGATGAGGGACATTCAGTACTATCTGAGGGCTCATTGGTCTCAAAAAAGGGGACTCTCTGTCAAAGCGGGTTCCAGTCACAAGGACTCTTTTACAAGCTCTGGACTGTTGGAAAGACAGCCGCAACATCAATCAATCAAACTTTATTTGTAAACTGGAAAGGTGTGTGAGCTAAAATGCCCGTCTTCACAAACGTCCAGTGTAGAGTACAGGAATAAATAAAATAACTGAGGTACAAGAGGACAAAGATAAAAAAGTATAGTGGATGTTTTTTTTTTTTACATTTCTATTTATCACCTCCGTGACCCGGAACTCTCTCAGGCTCCCAACTCATCTTGCTGCTCTACCGCACACTGTGACTCCACCTTCTCCAAGGACATTGCTCTCTCCTCGTGGGACCCACGGGCCCTAAGGTCCAGAAGGAAATCGAAGGAGCAGAGGCGGAGGTCCAGAGTTGGGCGTGTGGTGGCCAGGCACTGTGGGGCTGTCACCTATCCAGGGCTGAAGGTTTTTTTCCCATTTGTTCCCTGTGAGCTCCCTCCTCCCCCCCGAACGTGGCGTGCAGTGACACCATGGTGCATGGCAACCCTGCCGGTGTCTGCTACGCTCCCTACATGTCTAGTCCTACGTTCTGCAGTGCCCCCGATCTCCACCGGGGGTCACTGGGATGTCGGACAACCCCACCACCCTCCCCGAGAGGAGAGCAGTCCATGGATGCTCAATCCTCTCTCCTCCCCTGCCGAGCCCCGGTGCCTGAGCTCGCTCCTGAACCCGGGTTGCCGGTGCAATGCAAAGTGTGGCATCCAACGCCTCAACTCTCAGCGTCACCAGGCCAGCAGTATAGTGGATGTTGAGATAGTAGAATCATAGTGGCAACAATAGGGTATGATACAAAATGGCAGATTGTTCAAAATCAGATCACAGATCATGCAATAGTACAAAGTAGACAGGGTACAAAAAAAATTCACTAGAGTATGAATACAATACAGTGAGATGTGGTACAGCAGTTCAAATGGAGATCATAGCAATACAATACAGTAATTAACCTCAGGGAAGGGATCCCCATCCAAGAAAAGAGCCCTCTGGAGTTCTCCGTACATACAGATACCTCCCTTCTGGGATGGGGAGCACACCTGGCAGATCAGTCCTTAAGTGGGGTGTGGTCTCCCAGGGAGTCTAACTGCTATATTGGAACTCAGATCTGTGTGTCTGACCATAAAAGTCTTTGCCCCCCCCACCCAGCTCAAGGGCCAGTCTGTCTAAATCAGGACAGACAATATCACCACCATGTTTTACATCAACAACCATGGGGACACAAAATCCTCAAAGCTCTGCACAGAGGCCATGAGGATCTGGCCACTGGCTTACTCCCTGGACATGCAACTATCTGCCATTAACCTACCAGACAAAGACAGTGTACTGGCAGACTCGCTGAGCCGCATCAGCCAGGGTCACCACAAGTGGACCCTAAACAGACAAGTGCTGGCTGCAGTCTTCAGAAGGTGGGACACTCCAGAGATAGACCTCTTCACTTCCAGACTCAATCATCAGATTCCCTTGTTCTGCTGCAGGCCTCCGGCACTGGGCTCAATGCCAGTGGATGCCCTGCCCCTCAACTGGACAGGAAGGTTCCTGTACACTTTTCCTCCATTTCCCCTGATGCTCAGAGTGCTCTTCAAGCTCAGAAACAGCCAGCAACAATGATCCTGGTGGCTCCAGACTGGGCAAGGCAGCCTTTGTACTCTTTACTCCTCGCCCTGTCAGCCAAACAGCCCATTCACCTGCCCTCAAGCTACAGTCTCTTTACCTTGCCTCAGACGGGGATAATATACCCCAACATACAGTCTCTGCCTCAAGGCCTGGTACTTGAAGAGCTAGAGTTTCCAGACTCTCAGTATTCAGAACAAGTCCTGAGAATCCTCACACTAACAAAAAGAAACAAGTACCAAAAAGACCTATGCTTCCAAATGGAAGAGGTTCTCTCTCTGGTGTAAAGACAGGCATTGATCCCCTGCAACTTACCCTGTCTTCTATATTAGATTACCTTGTTCACCTACAAGCATCAGGCCTTAGGGCCTCATCCCTGAAACTCCACTTGGCAGCAATTTCAGCTTACATGTCAGCAGGCAAGAAGAAAACTTAATTTATCATCCCATTTTCAAAAAATTCTTTAAAGGCCTGCTGCACCTGCAATTCCCACTTAGGGAACCTGTCCCCTATGGGACTGGAACCTGTGCATAGCCAAGCTGATGGACTCTCTATTTGAATCTATGGCTACAGCAAACCTAAAGTATGTCACTTGGAAAACAGTATTCCTCATGGCCATCACTTCAGCAACGAGGATATCAGAGCTGCAAGCTCTCCGCACTAAACCTAACTACATCATCTCCCACAAGGATAAAGTAGTTCTCAGGACTAACAGGAAATTCCTTCTCAAAGTGGTGTCTGAATTTCACCTCAACCAATCTATGGCTGTCCTGTCTTTTTCACAGACAAATCCACTCTGAATGAGTGCAGGCTTCACAGCCTGGATGTCAAAAGAGCACTGGTCTACTACCTAGAGCATACCAAGCAGCTCAGGTCCTCTCATACTCAGCTGTTCCTCACCCATGGTGAAGTAGGCAAGGATAGGCCAGCCTCTGAGAGAACCATCTGTCACCGGATAGTCTCTTGCATCCAATTCTGTTGCAGTAAGGCTGTCAGACAGCCACCTCAGGGCCCACTCCACCAGGAGCACTGCAGCCTCAGTGGCAGCACAAAGGGACATACCTTTGCTTGACATCTGCAAAGCAGCTACTTGGAAGACTGTATATACTTTCACAAAGCACTACTGCTTAGATGTACAGTCCAGGTCAGATGCTACATTTAGCACTGCAGTCTTGCAGAACCTTTTCCCAAAGTAGGTTCTGTTCTTACCCCAGGAGGCCTTTAGTATCAGTAACTGTTGCAGTGAGCTGACCAGGTAGTATTGCCCCGTAGGTGGAGATTATGGTAATGAGTTTATGAATTAGCCAATCAGAGTGAAGCTTATGGGTGTGCTGCGCAGAGACTGTGAGGAAGGCACCAGAATTTTTTCTCTGCCTGACTGAGCAACACTGCCTCTGAGGTGCTGTCTCTCTCTCTCTCTATTGGCCAAAGAAAAAGCATTTTACTTATTGGTAGCTATAAAACTTGCTTAAATTACTTTTTATAGTGTGCTGAGTAGTCTTTTCTGTTTTTTTGCGGTTACCCTTGGTTCCCGAGAACAGCGTTTTACGGACATTCCACGGTTCATTTTTTCTTTATTTTCTCACTAAATAGTAACTTTGTTTGTGGCATTTGATGGTTCCTTTGCTTATTTTTATCGAAGTTCCCTTTTTAAGGTGGGAACCAGTGTTTTTCCTTATTTTTGTTTAGTGTTTACCTCAGAAAGTCGCTTTTTTTTACCACATGGGAACCAACCATTTCTCTATATAAAACCCTGATAGGATTTGAATTTGCTGGGGTTTTCTGAGAATTGGCATGTCAGAAATCCCTAAAAAGAGGACTGGACCCACAGGTTTTAAAAATTGTTTAAAGTGTCACAGAATAGTGGCTAAAGCTGATACCCACGACCTGTGTTTAAAGAGTTTAGGTCCAGACCACTGTTGTGTTATTTACGTTGTTTTCTTTAAAGACCCTAAGAAATAGAGCAAAAAGGCTTAGAATGATGGCCGAAGAAGGGTCTTCTTCTGTCCACAAACAAAGACCCAAGACTACCGATGAGGGGCCTTCAAAGAATAAAATTTCTAATCGAGGTGCTGATGAGGCATCTTCTAAATCAAAGCCTACCAAAGGTGCTGATGAAGTACCTTCAAAAGGAAAAAATACAAATTCAGGTGCTGATGAAATGCCTGGTACAACTAAGGCTTCAAAAGGGGCTGATGAAGCTCCTTCTAAACCCCAAAATTCTAAAGGTGCTGATGAGGTGTCTGGTTCAAAGAGAAAGCCTAAGTCATTGATGAGGTGGCTGCTAAGAAGCCTTGTAAAGAAAAACATGCCACTGCCCCTCCCAGCGGTGCTAAAGGCAAGACAGCAGTGAGTAAAAAACATAAAGATAAATCCAAACATACAGAACCCCAGGATAGTAATCCCCAAGATACACAGGGGACTTATCTTCCATGGAGGATATGGCTAAAGCCTGGCATATGTTTTAGACCCTACAGGGCATGGGATATTTTTTCAGTACCCCTACCTTTCCTAGGCAAAACTCATCTGCAGCTCCTTCTGATGCAGGAGCTTATGAAGGGGATGAAGATGAAAATTTTTATGATGCTCCATATGACATATATCATAGGGCAGGGTCCCAGATCCTGATATGTCCCCGACCCTAACTTTGGTACATCCCATACAGATCAAGAGGATACCGCCTCCATGCTGACATTCCTTCAACATATGGAGGACACTCTTGACCTCCCTTCTCAGGAGTCCACCCAGGAAGAAGAGGAAGACCAGGATTATAGACAGATGAAGGATCTTCCTACTTTTAAAAAAGTGGTACTTCCTATTTACAAAGCATTTAGAAAGAATACGATGAAGCTTCTACAAACTCCTACATCCTTGTCGGGAGTGGAGAAGAGAATTGACAAGAAATATCAGTTATCCAAAACAGATACAGCTTTCCTGTCTGTGCATCCCAGCCATGAAAGGGGTGGTGCAGCAGGTGGCATGTGACAAGGCAGGAGTCCCTCTCTCTTCCCAGCCCCTGAGAAGGATTCCAGAAAGTTGGATTTTATGGCTAAGAAAACCTGTACCTCAGCTTCTCTTCTCCGTCTGTCTTCTTACATGGCTTACATAGCAAAATACCAGAAGGCCCTCTGAAATTTGGTTCTAGCTGTAGTAAAGCTGGGGTTTGATTCTATGGCAAAGGACTTGGTGGAGACAGCTAAAACTGCCCTGGAAGCCAAGCCACGAAGTATCAGTTTCATATGACAGATGACAATAATGATGCAGCCTCTAGGGTGATGGCCCGGGCTATCTCCCTTAGACTGTTTGCATGGCTGAGGTCAACTAATTTGATGCAGGACACTCAGTCCAGGGCCATGGATTTTTCCTGCCACCAGAATGTTCTGTTTGACTCCAGAACAGAAGACTACATGAAGAAAGTTGATGAATATAAAACAAACTATCAAAGTAACACAACAAGAGTGAAATCTGCTGCTGCTCAAAAAACAACCTAAGGGAAAACGGGCAGGGGATACTTTCCTAGGCCCTATTCTTCCCTTCCTCCTCAGTTTGACTACTCTCAAATGAGAGGTTACTTCATAGAAAGAGGTAGAAGAGGTCAAAGGAGAACTACCTCTACCCCTGCTCCTGGAACGCAGCATAAGCGATGACTTCGCTGTCCAGGTTGCCTCCCCTCTACCTGTAGGGGGCAGGCTCTTCCACTACCTCCAGTCCTGGACCCTTATCACTTAAGACAAGTGGTTCCTGGAAGTAGTGGAAAAGGACCTGCCACTTCAGTTCAAAAAGATGCCAGCCCTCAGGCACACCCAGCTGTCCAAGTCACTGACCCCAACAGAAAGTCTTCTATTGGGTGGTAGAAAAAGTACCTGCCCATCAATGGGGCAAAGGTCTCTACTCCAGATACTTCCTGACACAAAAGAAAATTGGGGAGCAGTGACCTATCTTAGACCTCAGATACTTAAACAAGCATCTTCTGAAACCCAAATTCAAAATAGTCACCCTGAAAATGGTAATACACTGTCTTCAGCAGGGAGACTGGCTAGCCTCCCTAGACCTCAAGGATGCCTACTTTCACATTCCAATAAGGTAGTCCCACAGAAAGTTTCTGTGGTTCAAACTTCCATCAGGGCATTACCAGTTTGCAGCCATGCCCTTCGGCCTGACATCTGCACCAAGAGTATTCACCAAACCGAAACTGCAGATACTGCTGAAACACTGAGCAGAGACCCCTCCGAGGTCTTACAGCCAGCAAAGCTCTGTCTGCCTGTTAAACTTTGTGCCTTTTTTGCCGAGGGACAAGAATTTCTTAGCTTGGATACAGTGTCTGTTCTGCTCAGCTAGTTAGTTACTGCATAGCTGTTTAAATTTTTTTTTTTGTGTGTGTGTGCTGACTTTTCCATTAGTAGATTATATCTTCTAGCCACTAAGAGGGATGTACAGTGCTGAATTTACTCTCATCGGTCCATTCCTCCATCTGCACATTATGCAACTCTGCCACTAGAGGGATTTGATAACCACACCAAAGTTGCTAAGATTTATATAGTGTCAGCTTATATCTACACAAAAATTGCTGGCCCTATAAAGTGGATCTACTTTAATATCTCAGGGCTTAATCCAAAGGTAATACTAAGACAAAAGCTGCTAAACTTTATAAAGTTTCTGTTCACCCCTACCCCTAAATTGCTGGCTTATAACAGTGAATCTGATTGCAGGACCCTTGCTCCAACACCTTTTTATGTTGACTTTCGCGCATGCGCAAGCAACATTTTGTGGTAGTAGCACTGTACTAGCACTTTCAAAGGTGTGTCACTGTTGCGGCGAATCAATGGGATGCTTTAGCAGGTGTGTCCCTCAGCTGCCAACCAGTGAGAATGCTGCCGATGACAGCAGTTTCAGAGAGTGCCACCAACTTGAAAGAAATCCACCGCTGCAATGAGAGACAGGATCGTTATTGCAATGGCAGATCTGACATGCCTCCATTATGTGCCCATTCCTGGTGAAATATTTCAATAAACATGGTGGCGACTCTGGCCATCCACCTCTCACAATCCCTAGAAAGCTGACTTCAGGGGTGCCGAACCCCCCCATGTTGGAATGCCCCTCCCCAGTTCAGTTTGTTTGCCAAAAGGGGTGCCCAATCCATAATGCCCCCCAGTTTTGTTTGTCTGCCCAATAGAGATTTAATCCCCTGTATCAGGCCCCCAACACAGATACGCTGTATTTGTTGACGGGGTGCCCAATCCCATCGGCCCAGTCCCCCCAAAAAACAAGTGACAAACTGGGAGCCCACCCCAGTGTGCCCAAATGTCTTAGTGTCACCTGTAAAAACAAAAACCTTCCAAAGTTTTTTTTCAAAAAAACAAGCAGGTCCTAGTTGTCTGCGGCTCCCCCTTCTCCAACCCGCACCCACCCTCTGTGTACACCACCTTCCCACACACACCCTCACCACGTACTTACCTCTGGAGGTTGGCTCAGCAGTCTTTGGTGGAGCGGGAACACCTCTGCACTCTTCAAAGCCGACCTCGAACTGAAGAAATGCTGGTAAGCTGTATAATCGCATAAATGGGGGATTTTCAACTTAGGCGGATATCTGCCATTTTTTTGACTTTTGGCTCCAAATTTTCAACATGGGGTTCTTGGGATCCCACCTCATGAAATCAGTTGTAGTCATTTTGTTATTCTGTCCCGAAAAGTGATTTCACGGTCACTGTGCGGTATCACCTTTCAGGACCGATTAATGAAAGGACAGTGCCACTGTTCATGAGGTGGGCTCCCAAAAAGCCTATGTTGCAAATTTGGTGAAAAAATTCCAAAAAATGACTGTTACGAGCATGCATTGCGCAGTTTCCCCACACGCTCGTACCTTCGAGAATTTGTAATATTTCCACTCCAGATTTTCAACATTGCCATTTTTTTACACCTCCTCATGAACAGTACAGCTGTCATTTTTTTCATCCTGCCTGAAATGTGTTTCTGCACCTGTGGCTCCCAATGGCGCAGTTGCTGTGCGAAATCACCTTTCAGGATTAAGTAATGAAATGATAGTGCCACTGTTCATGAGGTGGGGGTCCCAAAAAGCCACTGTTGAAACTTTGGAATGAAAATACCAACTAACACCCTGGGCATTAAGGTTTCCAACCATACACCCACCCTGTAGAGACTGACAGGCATTAAGGACATAACTTGGGTTCGTCGGCCACAGTGTTCACAGAATTCTACCCCCATCCCCTCACCCTACAGCCACTGACAGGCATTGAGGTGTGCCTTGGGTTCCGTCACCCTAACGTTCACCCCATTCTCCTATATTGCACCCATCTCAGCTTATTTCCTTATGGAATGGAGTGAGCATAAAAGCCGAAGACCCCAGTGCACACCCCAACACCTGTTGCTCTCTGCAGGGTGGGGTGAGAATGAATGGTGTCAGAGTTACGGCCGACCCAAAGCCACACTCCCAGTGCCTTTCAGTCTCTGCGGGGGGGGGGTGTTGGCATTACTTCAATACTTCACTGCCATTCCTATTTTGCATTTCTAACTCCTGCACTGCCAATGCCAGCAAGCCAACATTCGGCATTGGCAAATGCAGATTTCTGTTTGTTTTAAACTAATGATAGCCAGTCAAGCTCTGTTAGTGCTGACTCTCAGTCTGGTTCTACTATTCCTGAGTGTACTTACACTTGATGTTTCACCAGACTTATATCTGCAAGGGAGTATAGACCCTGCTGACTTCACTTACTCAAACATGATAATCCAGCCAGATAGGTACATTGAGGTTACCCCAGCACTCCTCCCAGGATTCCTTATCTACTCCACTGCAGCATCAGTAGCAAAATGGTGGTGTCTCCATGGTTATCTAATCCCTCCTTTTGTGCCTCGTAAAGTATGGTACCTGGTATTATTAGCCTTTATGCTGTCTGGAGACATTGAGTTAAACCCGTATCCTATACCCAGCCAAGTATCCATAAGCATTGCCGGTTATGGCACTAAGGGTCTGCGCATAGTTCACCTAAATGTTAGAAGTCTGCTCCACAACCATGCAGAACTTGATGCTTGAGTCGACAGCTACCAGCCTGATGTCCTATGTATATCAGAGACATGGCTAAAGCCCTCAATACCTGATGCCTGCTGCCTGCTCCCTAATTACAACTTTCTAAGGTGGGATAGACCACCTCCTAAACATGCTGGGGGGTGGCGGTCTATTTCAAAAAACACCTTAGCCTGTCCCTAGTGACTGATTACTGTACTTTTACGTGTGAGTCACTACATACCATCCTAACCCTAGGGGCAAAGAAGCTTCACATTATGTGGGCTTACAATCCTCCCAAAGGTGGACGATCTGGCCTGGAGGATTTACTGAACCACAGTACGTCAACAGCTGGGCAGAATGAACTACTTATCGTCGGGGACATGAATATAAATTGGTTGAGTAAATCCCATGGTACCCTTCAATCCCTGGTGCAAAGTTACAGTTTACAACAAGTCATAACTGACCCAACAAGAGTGTCACAAAATAATGGTTCTAGTACCCTCATTGACTGAGTCATGACAAATTGCATAGATAGAGTTGCAGCTGCGGGCACTCTGCCAGACACAATAAGTGATCACTCTCTGGTCTTCTGTGTATGGAGTCACTCAGTAATCCCCATATCTCCCACACACTATATATTATTCAGGAACTATGCAGATCTAAACCAGGCTCACTTTCTACATGATGTCACTATGATTGACTGGTCCCCTATCTACTGGGCCCATAACACTGATGTCGCCCTCAACCTTTTTCTAAGCAAGTTTTTATTATTTCAGGATAAGCATACCCCTCTTCGCACTCACCAGGTAAGCAGTAAGCAATCCAAATGGTTGCACAAGGACTTACTCACATCACTCAAAGCTAGGGACAAATGCTGGAGAAAATTCAAAACTTCGGGCCTCCAAGCGGACTTTCATTTCTATAGGGAACAGTGCAAGAAGCAAATCAGGCTTGCAAAAAGCCAATACTGCAAGGGATTATTGGTGAATGCAGCTGGTGACCCCAGGAAATTTTGGTCACACATTTCTTGGATCCAAGTAATCCCACACTACAAATGACATGATACTGAATGGAGTCCACTGCTCAGATCGACACACAATAGCAAACGCTTTCAACAATCACTTCTCAGACCTCTCCAAATATACTACTGCCTTCCCCACTGCACCCTTTACTCCTGATATCTCCTCCCCAAAAGGTACGTCAGTGGGACCACCTTTCTACTTTAAAGCTGTCTCCAAAACAAATGTACTCAAGTTACTCAATGACGTATCGGACAGCACTGCAGCTGGGTCTGACTGCCTTGAGCCTAAGCTCCTCAAGCTGGCTGTCCCCTTCATTGCAGGGCCACTATCTAAAATCTTCGCTATGTCCCTTAGTGAAGGAGTAGTGCCAGATATCTGGAAAATGGGCAGAGTAACACTGGTCTTTAAAAAAGGTGACAAGAAGCATTTAGCGAACTATAGACCAATAGAAATATTATCTGTCTTAAACAAAATCCTGGAGAAGCTCGTCACAAGACAGGTAACAGAGCACCTCACTAAGTATAACCTCCTGTCCACAAATCAACATGGCTTTAGAAAGGTCACAGCACCCAGACTGCCTTGCTACAGCTAACAAATGATACACTACATATTATGGATCAGGGTCTTCTAACAGGAGCAGTTTTTACAGATCTCACAAAGGCATTTGATCTTGTTGATCTCCTGCTAGCTAACCTCCTATCCCTGGGTTTCTCAGCACAGTCCATGAACTGGTTTAATGGCCACCTATCCAATAGGACACAAGTTGTAAAGTTCAACTCCGCAACCTCTGACAAAACAGTCACTGACATTGGGGTACCACAAGGATCCATCCTAGGACCTCTCCTCTTCTCGATCATTATAATGAGAAATGCCTCCTCCAGTTCATCGCTGCTGTACTCTGACGACCTCGTTCGCTATACCAGCTCTGATAACATGCTTACTCTAAACCACAATCTATCGGGGGACTTACTAAATGTACAATCCTGGATCACTAGCCATAGGCTGATTCTCAACATTAGCAAGACTCAGGCTATGCTTTTTGGCTTACCCGCCAAACTAAAAAATAGTTGTGATCTCTTCAAAATAGTAAGTGTGCATGGTACCACTTTGGAGGTGGTAAACTCGTTTAAATACCTGAGGGTTCTACTCAATGGATCCCTTAACTATGAGATCCATATTACTACTGTGTGTAAGGTGGTCAGTACTAAGCTAGGGTTAGCTTACAGAACTAGCCACATTCTCACCCCTTCCGCGAGGTTTGCCATTGCTAGAGGAATTCTTCTCCCATCCCTTGCATATGGAACTTCGATCTACGGCAGCTCAACTAAAACCTCCCTACACAAATGGGATATAACCTATAATAATATATGTTGTTATGCCTCTGCACCCCCTGAGTTAAAACATCACTGCCTGCTCTATGCAGACCTTAATTGGCCCTCTCCTACGGTCCACTGGCTCCTTGCTGTTGGGGCCCTTCTGGATGGAATCCTGAGGTCCAGTAAGCCTATCTCTCTCGCTGCTGCACTCACCCCACAGACCACATCCTATGGTTGCCATTCTACTGATCTTTCCTTACTCCACATTCCCAGATGTAACACTTCCAAAGGGAAAACAGGTTTTTCCTACATGGCCCCCAGTTACTGGAACTTGCTGCCCCTTGAAATACGCCAGTCACTTAGCCATGCCTCGTTTAAAAAGAGGCATCACTCTCTGCTTATTTAGAGTACATTGTGCAATTGTTTTAAACCACCCTAGATTCCTGACTCCCTATGCTATTACTGTCTTGGTGTCCTCCTCCAGTACTTATTCCTCATAGTTTGTACTTGTCTTACGATCCCTTTCCTACCCCACCTCTTACACATCCCCCCTCCAACACTTTTTCCCCACAAGGTCTTACTACTTCAGTCCTTCCTACCTACTTGCACCCTCTTTGGTGTCATATTCTTTATGTTATAGCCTGTTCTGTAGAATAGAGTTGATGCCTAGATTGATAATCAAGTGTTATATGTGCATTTACCTTTGTTGTACTTTGATATGTGAAATGTCTGTATTGTCTCCTGGTTACACCAACTTCTCAAACCGTTATCCATTTTTACTATATCCTTAAATGCAATAGTGTAATATGCACTTACTTTCACTTCTGATATGAAGTACATCAGAATGTTTCTCCAGTCACCTCAAACTGCTCAAATTGCTATCCATTTTAATTGTATCCCTAATATGTTGTACTCCTATATTGTACAGTATCATCACTGTTTTTTCCTGTTGATGATGTAACCTCCTAGGTCGTGCCTGAAAATAGTCAATTTGATGTCTAGTGCACTTACCGGTTATCAAAAACTAAATAAAATAAATAAACAAATAAATGTCTGGCTGTAGTGGCAGCACATTTAAGGAAAAAGGGAATCTCAGTCTATCCTTACCTGGACGAAATGGCTCATAGTGGAAAAAAACCCTCTATAAGTAGAAGAGGCACTCTCCTTGACACAGAATACTCTGCACTCCCTGGGGTTTCTTATAAACCAAAAGAAGTCCCATCTGGAACCAACCCAACTCCTTACTTCCATAGGAGCACAGTTGGACACACTGCAGAGCAGAGCTTTTCTTCCTCTAGAAAGAATCCAAACCTTTTTGCCAGTGGCAAACTCTTCTGTCCTGGGCCAGCCCAGGCCAGACAGATGCTTTCTAAGGCTCTTAGGACACATGGCATCCATGACAGCCGTGGTTCCCAGAGTCAGATTCAGAAAGAGGGACATACAGTATCACCTAAGGTCTCACTGGTCCCAAAGGAGCACTTCACTATTCAAACTGATTCCAGTCACAGAGACATTCCTTCAGGCTCTGGTGGAAGGAAGCATCCAACCCTTCAATTGGAATTTCCTTTCAAGCTCCTTCTCCCAAAAGAATAATCACTATAGATGCTTCTCTGCTTGGTTGGGGAGCTCATATGGATAGTACTTCTGTCAGTGGCTCCTGGACTCCAAAAGAGTCACTGGTTCACATCAATCTACTGGAACTCAGGGCCATCTACTTGGCATTGAAGGCCTTTGCTTCATGGATAAAAGGCCACACAGTGCAGATCAGAACAGACAATACCACTGCAAAGTTTTACATAAACAAGCAGGGTGGCATAAGGTCCAGCATCCTGTGTCGGGAAGCCATGAGGATCTGTAGTTTGGCCTACTCCCTGGAGGTCAGCCTTTCAGCCATACACCTCCCAGGCAAGGACAACACCTTGGCAGATGCCCTCAGTTGCATCAACCAGGGTCACAGCGAATGGTGTCTGAACAAGCAGGTGCTGGCCACGGTGTTCAGAAGGTGGGGCACACCAGAAATGGATCTTTTCGCCTCTCACCTCAACCGTCAGCTTCCTCTGTATTGCTGCAGGGCTCCAGTGCTGGGAACACTCCCAATGGATGCCCTTACCCTGGATTGGTCAGAGAAGTTCCCTTATGCCTTTCCTCCCTTCCCATTGATTTTTCAGAGTGTTGCTGAAACTCAGAGCTCAGCCAGCAGCAATAATTCTGGTGGTGCTGAACTGGCCAAGGCAAGCCTGGTATCCTCTCCTGCTAACTCTATCTTGCAGCAAACCCATTCACCTTCCACTCAGTAACTCCCTCCTGATGCTCCCTCAGATAGGAGTAACTTATCCAGACCTGAAGTCTCTTCACCTCAAAACCAGGCTCTTGAGGAGTTAGAGTTCCGTGCCGCTCAGTACTCTGAACAGGTCCTAAAGATCCTGAGGATGACCAAAAAGCCTAGCACGAAAAATACCTATGCAGCCAAATGGAAGAGATTTTCCCTCTGGTGCAAGAAGAAACAGTTTAATCCTTTTAAGGCTTCAGTTTGTAATCTCTTGGATTATTTGGTGCATTTACATGCTTCAGGCTTGAGGCCTTCTTCCCTGAAGCTTTATCTGGCTGCAATCTTGGCTTATCTTTCTATTGGAAAGAATAAATCTGTTTTCTCCCAACTGGTGTTTAAACAGTTTTTTAGAGGCCTCTTCCACATCCAGCCCCCAAGTCAGGGAACCAGTCCCTCCTTGGCGTCTGAACCTCTGTATTGCCAGGCTCATGGAGCCACCCTTTCAACCCATGGCTACAGCCCATCTTAAGTATGTCACTTGGAAAACTGTATTCTTAGTAGCCATTACCTCTACAAAGAGGATTTCAGACTTACAGGCACTTTGTACTAAGCCCAACTACATAATCTCCACATAGGGATAAGATTGAGCTCAGGACAAACAGAAAATTCCTGCCTAAGGTGGTCTTAGAGTTTCACCTCAATCAGTCCATCACCTTACCTGAGGTTTTACTGAGAAATCCACTCCAGGGGAGCAGAAGCTCCACAGTCTGGATGTCAAGAGGGGACTGCTTTACTACTTGGAACATACCAAGCAGTTCAGGGGCTCATCTACACAGCTGTTCCTCACCTATGGCAGAGGAAGACCAGCCACTAAGAGAACTATCTCTCGCTGGATAGTCGCCTGCATTCGGTTCTGCTATGACAAGGCTGGTAAACAACCCCCTGAGGGCCTCAGGACCCACTCTACTAGGGACACTGCTGCCTCTGTGGCAGCTGCAAAGGACATTCCCTTACTGGGCGTCTGTAAATCAGCTACTTGGAAGACTGTACATATATTCACAAAGCTCTGCTGCCTGGATGTACAGTCTAGATCTGATGCCAAATTTGGCAAGGCAGTTCTGCAGAGCCTCTTTCCTAAGTAGGTTCTCTACCCACCTCCCAACTGCACTGCTTTATAGTCTGCAGCAGTTACTGATGCTAAGAGGCTCCTGGGGTAAGAAGAAAAAATTACTCACTGTAGTAATCTTCTTTCTTCCAAAGGGTCCTTTAACATCAGTATCAGTAAGCTCCCACCCTTCCTCCCCTGCTAACCATTCAGAAGAGGGCTCTGCTTCTTGCCTTCTACCAATTTGGTTATTTTAAACTTTGAATTAAATTTAGAGGAAAGTTTTCATGTTTATTGTTCTGGTTCATGTTATATATTTTAAATCCTGTTGGTTCATACCTATATGGGCAGGTGCCCATTCTAGCTTTGAAAAAATTCTGATGCCTTCCTTACAGCCTGTACTCATTACACACACAAGCTTCACTCTGATTGGCTAATTCATAAACTTGTTACCATAATCTCCACCTCCGGGGCAATACTACCTGGTCAGCTCACTGCAACAGTTACTGATGCTAAAGGACCCCTTGGAAGAAAAATTACTATGGTGAGTAATTTTTTTGTTCCTCCTCCCAACTATACTGCTTTGTAATCTGCATATGTCAAGCATACTGAGGGATTCCTGGAGTGAGAAGAAAAAATTACTTCCCATAGTAATATTGTTTCTTCCAAGGGATCCCTCAGTATGCTTGACCTCCCACTGAACTTCCCCTCATATAACCTTACTGTATCAGTTTTGCAGTCCTTATCACAGGCCAAATTTCTTACCGAGGGGCCATATTCTGTGTGATGTGTCACAGTTAAAGAGCTGCTGACGCCTCAAAAAAAACTTTGAAAAACATACTTCGATACAGTTCAGCTTGCATTCCACATATGTTCTATAGATTTCTCTTCCCCTTATTTATTACTGAGGAAATTTACATGAATACATTATATTCATCCCTTAGAGTTCAGCTGCCTCTATAGCTTATTCTCTACTTCAAGTCATAATCCTCTGTTGTGACATCACAATCTGTAGCCATGGGAGTAACTGTGATGTCACAAGCAGTGCATTATGACTTCAGGTAGGGAGAAAGCAAAAGAAATAGATGAACTCTTCAGGAACAAAGATCCTGTTTTCATGCAGATGACCTCAGTGATAAATAAAGGGGAGGAGAAATACAGAACTAATGTGAAATACAAGCTGAACTGTGTTTAAATATTATGTTTTGCTAAAGTTCTCCTGAAGGCGTCAACTGCTCTTTAAGCATGGTGTATATAGTTCGCCTATAGGCGTTTTTTTCCTTTTTTGTTCGTTTTCTACTTTTTCCATAGTTTTAGAGTAGGATTAGGGATTGGGACCCTTTGCTCCTTGGACTTCAAAATGAATCTAACAGTAGCACCTACAGGCAGCAGTCTTCAACTGCAATCTGATTGGCTAATGCTCTGCTGTTATTTGCATAACTTCTATCTCCGGGCAGCTGAACCCAACTGACAATACTGCTTATGTCAAGCATGCTGAGAGATCCCTTGGAAGAAACAATATTACGATGGTAATTTTTTCTTCTATACCCTCTCCTCCCACCTCCTGCCCTAGTCCTGGCTCCTGCTGTCTTCCCAGAAAATCTCAGTCCTCCTTCCTCCCTTGCCAGGTACCAGTTTTGTGCAGGGACAGCTACCAGACTCCATGCCCATTTCAATTCCCCCTCTCTGTTCCTTCTATCCCTTCATGTCCTCAAAACAAAAATCACTGGCTCCCGTCCCTCTTCTGTCCTGGCTCCTCCTGGGGATTTCTCCTGCCAGTCCTGACTCCACTGCTGTGCTGGTCCGGTCATCTTACTGCACTTCCATAAGGGGTGAGGTAGTGTGAAGACCCTGTGATGTTGCTCCTGGTCCTGACCACTCAGCTAGTACTGAGGTAGGGATTCCGGGACAGAATCTCATCTCCAGTCGCAGTGACTCGACATCTCCCTCCAAACCTAACTCTGCTGTTCTACCCACCTGGTCCCATTGCAGCTTCATCATAGGGGTTGTAGACCCTGCAGTGTTGGTTCCAATCCTGACCCCTCCACTCGTCCTGGGTTCGAGATCCTGGGACATGATCGGGAGCTCCAGATGCTAAGACCTGACTTCTCCCCCTAGTCCTGACTCTGTGGCTGTGTCTGCCTGGTCTCATTGAAGCTTCTCCATGGGGATTGAAGACCCTGCAATGTTGGTCCCAGTCCCAACCTCTCTGCCAGTCCTGGGTCCGGGATTGCAGGACATGAATGGTGGCTCCAACCACAAAAAGACACCTGATTTCTCCTCTTAGTCCTGACTCTGCTGCTGTGTTCACCCAGTCCCATTGCTGCACTGCCACAGGGTACCAGCAGGGGTGAAATCCCTGTAATGTTGCTCCTGGTCCCAACCCCTCAGCCAGTTCTGGGTTCAGGATCATGGGACACGATCAGTGACTCCAGCCACTAAAACCAATCAGGAAGCCAGGCTCTCAACAGCAAGACCATCGTGGACATTGGAAATATGCAGTGGGACTCAGTGGTAAGTGCTGTATAAGCCATTTGGAAATGTATACTAAAATATGATGGATCTTTTTCAGTTCTTTTCATTTTGGAGGGGTGGTTGGCATGAAGGATTGAGTGTTATTTGGATTCATCAAATGGTTTACTTCATAGTAACTGGAATTGGCTCCCTGCCAATCTCCAAGCACATAGAAACATAGTAAGAGAATTTATCAATAGAGAAGGACTGCTTGACCTACTCAGTTTGTCCAGATGGTCCCTGTCTAATCTGTCTTCGCAGCCCCTAACTAGTCTCCAGTGGCCCTCCCTCCTCCCTGCCCATTTTCTAGTATTTCCTTATATCCATCCCACGCATGCTTGAAGCCTCCTTCAATTTTTGCCTCCACCACTTCACTGGCAGTCTATTCTAGGTGCCCACCACGGTTTCAGTGAAGTAGTACTTCCTTACATCTCACCTAACCCCCCACCCCAAGCTTCATTGCATTCCCTCTGGTTCTGGTGTTCATCCTCATCTGAAAGATGCTCCTCTCCTGCAACCTGTTCACCCCATAAGGTACTTGTTGGTCTCTATCATGTCCCCTCTCACTTTCCTGTCCTTCAGGCTGTACAGTCTCTCAATCTCAACTCATAGGGCTTTTAGTGCAACCCCCTGTACCATTTAGTTGCCCTCCTCGGGACTGCCCCCACCTAGTTTATGTCCTTTCTTAGGTGATGCCTCCAGAACTGGGCACAATACTTCAGGTAGGGTCTCCCCAGAGAGTGATATAGTGGCAACACCACCTTTCTCCTCCTGCTGGAGATACCTGTTCCCTGTGCATCCCGGTGGCCAACCCACTGCCTTGTCACACTGCCCTGCCACTTTGAAGTCATCAGATATGATAACCCAGAGGTCCCTTTCCTGCATAGTGACTGACAGCACCTCCAACCTCCCCACCCTATACCCAGTTACTGGGTTCCTATGCCCTAGATGCGTGGTTTTGCACTTTTTGACATTGAACCCTAACTGCCATGCTCTTGACCACTCCGCAGTTTCTACCCTTTCCCAATTGGCCACCCTATTACAGATTTTGATATCATCTGCAAGAAGGCATACCTTCCTTTCCAGTTCCTCTGCAATGTCATTAATGAAGCTATTGAAGAGGACCAGTTCCAGAACTGAGCCACGTGGCAGCCCACTGGTTACTGTCCCATCATTAGAGTGAGTGCCATTAACCAGCACGCTCTGTTGCCTATCCATTAACCAGTTTCTAACCCAACTCAGCTCTTTGGATCCCACCCATAGGCTGCTCAATTTCTTAATCAGTCTCCTGTTGCACAGTGTTGAAGGCCTTGCTAAAGTCCAGACAGGCCCCATCCACTGCCCTCTCCTGATCTACTTCCCTGATCTCCCAGTCAAAGAAATCAGATTCATCTGACATGGCCCCTCCCCCATAAATCCATGCATCCTTTGGTCTTGCAGCCCACTGAATTCAAGATATTCTGCCAGTGTTTTCTTTAGCTTGGTTTCCATTAATTTCTCAACCACTGAGGTGAGGCGTACTGGCCTGTAGTCACTAGCCTCTTCCCTGCTGCCACCCTTCTGTAGAGGACTACGTCTGCCCTCCTCCAGTCCCCAGAACCATGCCTAATTCCAGCGAGTTGTTGAATAAGGCCATCAGTGCAGCAGTCAACTCCTCCCTGAGTTATTTCAGTACTCTTGGGTGAATCCACCCAGTCCTGTAGCCTTGCCCACATTCAGAGATTCAAGTCCCTTCATGGACTCTTTCCTCTGAAAATGGACTTGAGTCCACCTCCTCTCCTACTTTGTTCCTGCTGATCACTGTTGGTCCACTTCCCCACCCAACTGTGAAGTTCATTTTTTCTTGGTTCTCTTCTGCACAGTCTCGCTCTCTCTCTCTCTCTCTCTCTCTCTCTGCCACCCTCCATATACAAACTGTCCCTCCCTTTGCTTTCCTCTTCTCACTTATGTGTGTGAAGAAAGTCTTATCCACATTTGCTACCCCTTTGGCTATGCTTTCTTCTGTCTGTACCTTTGCTCTCCTGGCTGCCTTACCTGCTTTCTTCAGTTTTACCTGGCACACCTCCCTTTCTCCCTCTATATTTCCCTATTGCTCCTGGATGCCACTCTTTTTTTCTTCACCGCCATGACCACTTCCTGGAGTACCATAATGATCTTAGTTTCCTTTTGCTTTTACTCACTTCCTTCACAAAGAGGCGGGTTGCCTTAATTATGGCACCCCCACTTATTTTCCCCAACTGTTCCTCTACCCCTCCCTGGCATCCCCCCCCACCACTAGGCAGTTTCTGAGGCAGTCTTCCATTTCCTTAAAATCCACCTTCCCAAAGTACAGGACCCTTGTCCTCATGTGCTTTATCTCACATTGTACGGTGATCCCTGGTACCTAGGGGACTGCCCACTGTGACATCTGCAATGCTGTCCTTATTTGTCAGTACAAGGTCCAGCACTTCCCCATCTCTAGCAGGTTTATTAATTAGCTGCCTGAAAAAGGCCCCTTGGCGAAGCTGCAGCTGACAGATTGAAGTCACTCAGTAGCAGCATCTCCCACTTATTTGCCACTCTAATGATGTCCTTCCTAAGTGCCTTATCTAGCTCCTCTTCCTGCGCTGGAGGTCTGTATACCAGCCCTATATGAATAGCAGCCCCACAGTGCCTGTTTCCAGGATAACCCACAACACCTAAAGCCCTTCCTTTTCCTCCATGTGCCCCTGCACTTCCATAGTCTTGATTCCCTCCCTCGCATATAGCACAACCTCTCCTACCCTCCTTCTTTCCCTGTCTCTTCTGAATAGAGAGTAGCCTTGTATTGCCACATCCCAGTCATGGCTGTCAGTGCACCATGACTCCTGTATCACCACCAAATCCAGGTTAGCCTCCTCCATGATGGCCTTTCAGACTCCTTGCATTAGTGTACATGGCTCTCCATACTTTACTCCCCCCACCTGCCTCCCTGCTTCCCCCTCATCTACTTGTGCTGTTTTCTGAAGCTTCCCCTGACCCTCCTCTTCCCTTGTTATCCTCTCCATTACCTGTCGCTTCTTGCTATCCTGATTTATAACCATTGTCCTCCACCTTGTCCCCACCACTGTCTTCCTGCCTCTGCCCTGGAGGAGCTGCCTCCAGTCAAGCCCTCTCTCCTTCTTGCTTCATATCTGGGGGAGGCAGTCTTTGTCTCCTTTGGTATTACAGCCCCCCCCAACTGGTGTAAGTGCACATCCAAGTAGCATTTAAACCTCCCACTAAGGACAGCAGTTCCCCTCCTGGAAGGATGCAGGCCATCTGCCCTGTAGAAGCCGTAATGGGATAATTGGGATCACTTTTATTCAAAGGGGTTCCTTTAGTCTATTTTTGTCGAGAACTATTTCTCTGGGAAGATGTCCTCGACAGATGACTACAACATCTGTGTCTGCTGCCTCAGGCTCACAGGCCTAGTCTGTCCATTCTTGCCTGCAAGTTTTGCTTTCAGTTCAGTCTCACGATCTGGGGATGGCACAGGAAAGCCCTGCAGAACAGCCATTAAGGACCAGGGGCCTTTGTGGGTCCCTCCTCAGTTGCTGACTTCTTTAATAGGCTCTCAGGGCACCAAGGCCCAGGACAAAACTGCGGGGAATCACGTCAATGGAACAAGGACCATCCCAGGGACCACTCTCAGGGAGCACTCTTATTCCCCACTAACTCCTTCTTCCTCCTCTGGTAGTGCAGCGGTGGCAACTCTGGATCCATCACCCTTCTCTATTCAGGGCTTTGCTTCTTCCAGACACTTCACGACAGCACTGTCTGTTGGCATTTATGCAGCTGGAGAAGGTTTGCCGGCCCCTGGGTCATAGAACCCAACCCCACTACTAAAGCCTATGGAGTCTCCAGGCCTTCCAGCATTGGGCACCTCAGGCTTACCCTCTGGGGCAGCTTGTCATTGCGGCATGTCTTTCTGCCTTCTCCATCTATTCCACTGTCAGTGATGCTCCAACCATGCCCCTCATGATAGTGCTCTCCACCAGCATTTCTGCAGCTGGAGAAGGTTCTTTGGCTACCAGGTCGTCAAACCCCACCCCACCACTATGGCCTATGGAGTCTCCAGGCCTTCTGGTGTTGGATACCTCAGACTTGCCCTCTGGGGGGGCAGATCATCATCAGAGCATGGCTTCCTGCCTTCTCCATTCTGTTGTTGATGGCGCTCCTACTGGGCCCCTCAAGACAGCACTTTCCAATGGCATTTCTGCTGCTGGAGAAGGTTCATTGGCCCCAGGGTCATCGAAACTTTCCCTGCCACTATTACCTACAGAGTTTCTGGGCCTTCTGGCATCAGGCACTTTGGGCTTGCCCAGTGGTGGTAGCTCGTTATCGGACCACAGCTTCCTGCCTTCTTCATCAATCCCACTGTCGACAGTGCTCTTTTTCTCACCCGTTGACCTCAATTCTGGGCTTACATCAATCCCTACGGCCTTGGTGCAGTCACTTATGCCCAGGCCTGAGCCGCCCTCCTTGACACATGTCAGGCCCCTGCACCCTGCTCTCTCTCGGGAGTCGTCAGTGCCTAGGTTGTCAGCCCTAGCCTCAGAATAGGCTGCCGTCGAGGAGGCATATTGCCCAGATGTAATCCTCCCTGATGAGGAAGATGAGGACGTTGAGGTAGAGGACTCCCAAGAGAGGTCCTCAGTCTCTTCCAGGAGTGAGAACTCGGTGACGCATCATCTCCTTTTACAATATTAGGAGGCACTTGTCTGTTACCCTGGGGTTCCAGACAGAGGGGAGAGTCCAGAACCTGTTGTCATGGTCTTTTCTTCATTGCTTCCTGCACTGCAGGATGTTACTGCGGCAGCCTGGCATCGGCCTAACTTGGTCCTAGCTATGCTCAGGAAGGCAGATAAGCTTTGCCAAGCATGTCGAGAGTTACCCTTCCATGCAGACCAGCCTGAGACAAATTCTGTTATAATCAAGGCCACCCATGGTAGATCTAAGGTGCCCAAACACCTTAGTTCCCTCCCTCCTGATAGGGAATCTGGGAAGATAGATCTTTGAGGCAATAGGACCTTTGCTTATGCAACTTTGGGTCTCAGAATTGCCATCTATTTCTCTCACATGGTTAAATATCAGAATACTCCCTGAAAGAAGGGCAAGGTGGCTGCACAGGCCCTTCCTGTGGGTTCTCAGAGGCAGGAACTCCTCAAGACATTTCAGGCTGCATAGATGTCAGTAAGCACCTCCTCATAGCCATCTATGACATGGAAGTTTCCACTGCCAGGACTACTCCCCCTGGCATCTGCCTTAGGCACCATTCCTGGCTAAGGGTTTCGGGCTTTGCTGCTGATGTTCAGCAGAAGGTTTTAAATGCGCTCTTTGGGGGTTTCAAGCTTTTTCACCATTAATGTCTTATGGGCCTCTGGGAAAGCCATTGGGTCTGTCCATTCCCTCTACCAGACCCAGCCTGGAAGTAGGCCCATGCCTCCCTTTTGCAAGGTTTCTCACCAGTCAGGCTCAGGAACCAGGTGTCAGAGTAAATGCAGAGCCAGTTCTACCCTGCCTTCCATTCTCTCCACCACCGGTGCCCCTTCCAAGAGCCCCAGAGGAGGTAGTGTGGCCCCAGCTACAGGTCCTGCCTTAGCATGACTGATTGCTGGCCCCTCCAACCCCAGGCCAGGAGGTGATGATCAGGGTTAGGGTCTCCCTCCTCCTGGAGCAATGGAGAATTATCCTTTCACACACTTGGATGCTGCCGTTAATCCAGCAAGGTCACACTCTAGAACTTCTGGAATAGCCTCCAGAAACTCCACTTGTTCCCTCTTCCTCTCCCCAGGTCACATTCTAGTGTTGTGGGAGTAAGTGTTCACCTTGCTGCAGAATCAGTATGTCACTGCCGGAGCCTTTCTGAGGCTGCTGAGCTTACTGGTCACAGCCATTGTTACCGTTCCTCTGGCAAGGCTGCACATGCAGATCCCCCAATGGACATTGAGACTCCCATGGGATCAGTGTATAGCCGATTAAGCTCAGCAAGTCCTTGTCTCCTTACCTGTCTAAAAGGTGAAAAGGTGCTTCAGTGGTGAATGGACCCTTGCACCCTTTTGAACCAAGTGTCTTTCCCCACTCCTTCCCCTCCCAGATAGAGGCCCACCTCCATATAAATGTTCTAGAAAAGAGGGCAGTTCTATCCACCTTGCAGACCTTCCAGAAGCATGTTTCCCCAGGTCCTCTGCTGGTGCAGTTGGAGAACCTCAGTATGGGTTACTACCTCAACAAGCAAGGGGGAACTCAGTCTTCCCCTGTGTTGGGAGGTGATAAGCATCTGGTGCTGGGCTCTAGAACATGGTCTAGAGCTGTAAGCCATCCGTGTTCCAGGCAACAAAAATGTCTTGGCAGACAGTCTCAGCCAGCCACAGTCCAATAAGCATAAGTGGCAACTGATGATCTCAGTCATTGGACTCCTGTTCAACAGGTGGTGGCGTTCAAAGTTGGACTTTTTTACGCCCCCACTCAACGCAGAACTGCTGCGTCTCTGCTCGCTAGATCCAGGGCCTTGAGTTTTCTGGTGATACGCATTGTCTCTTTCTTGTAAGGGGAGGTTCCTCTACACCTTCCCTCCCATCCCGCTATTCCAGAGGGTGCTGGCAAAGCTCCAGATGGCTGATGCAACCATGATTCTGGTGGCACCATTCCGGGTTTGTCAGGTCTGGTTTCCATTACTGCAGCAGTTAGCTACTCCCACCCCCTCCATTTCCTCCCACCCTCTTGCCTCTACCACTGCCTCCCTGCATCTTAGACAGTGACATTGTACCTCCCTCTACCTATCCCTTCCTTCCCTCTTTCTTTCTCCCACCTCCCCTCCCAAACAAAGCCTACCCCTGGCTGCTTATATCCTCCAACTGCCCCCCCAACAACGCCTACCTCAGGCTGCTTCTGTCCTCCAGCTGTTCCCCCTTGACCACTATATATTGTCTGACTTGTATATTAACCTGTTAGCTTTTATTCTGAATATATTGTTTGACTGTTTCCCAATCTCCTTAAGTGTATTTATTGTTGATTTTTTGAATGTTTGTCCAATTGTTATATGCTCTTGTATTAATCTAGCTGACGTGGAACCTTTGTAAAAGAGCCTCAGGCTCAAAGGTATTGTAATCCAAGAGTTAAAATAAATAAATAGCTGCAAAACCTCCAGCTTCCCTGACCCTTTTCTGGGACCTGTTGACACAGGAATAGGACACCCTGGTCCATCTGGACCATAAGTCCCTTCATCTGCATGCCTGGCTCCTGAAGACATAGCCATCACCCGGTTTGGAGTGTCTCAGAAAGTGGCTTATCTCCTGGTGGCTGCTAGAAAACCCTCCACCAGGTCTACCTATTCGATGAAGTAGAAGCGTTTTGCTATCTGGGCTTCTTCCCATCATCCGGACCCTCGTATTTGTCCAGTGAGCCCAGTTCTTGAGTATCCTGTGTCCTTATCTGATGCGGGGCTTCCATGTTCCTCTATTCAGGTACACCTGTTGGCTATTTCCGCCTTTCATGTGCTTGTTGCTGGCCATAGTGTGACTCAATTGGATGTGGCCCATATGTTTTTTCTGGGGGACCTTCTTCATTTGACACCTCCCATTTGTAATCCGGTTCCGTCCTGGAACCTGATTTTTGTTTAGAGATGCTGATCTTCTCTCCTTTCAAGCCAGCCATGTCTTGAGAGCTATGTTTTCTGTTGTGGACAGCGTTATTTGTAGTTGCTTTTACTTCTGCCCAAAGGATTTCAGAGCTACAGGCTCTCATGTGTGAGCAGCCTTATTTACTTTTCCTCACGGACAGGGTCTCTTTGCGTACCAATCCTAAGTTTCTTCCTTATGTGGTGTCTGACTTTATTTTAAATCAATCCATCCACCTTCCTGCTCATTTCCAGAGGATGCCTAGCTAGGGGAGGTGTTGCTCTATACTTTGGCTGTGTATAGACTTTTACATTACTATACACACTGTACCAAGGACTGCAGGAAGTCCTCATGGCTGTTTGTTTCTTATGCCTCCGGGAAAGATGGCATAAGAGTTTCTAAACTGCGCCACTCCATATGGTTTGCTGCCTCTTTTACTTTTTGTTTTAGGAAGTACAGTAAGGAACATCCTGGAGTTGTGCATGTCCCTTCAACCACAGGCATGGCCATTTCTGTTGCCTGTTTCTGGAATGTGTCAGCTGCGGAAATATCTGCTGCTGCGACTTGGAGTACTGTCCATACCTTCACCAAGCACTACAGTCTGGACATTGCCTCAAGCAGGAGGGCAGGTCTTGGCCTAGTTGTGCTCCGAGGCCTTCTCTCTTAGGCCTTTCGCTTCCAGCCACCCATACTGTTCCGTTCTCTGTAGCTGCTTGGGACTCGTTCCATAGGTGTGTTCAGATGAAAGCAATATCCCCAAAGAAGGTAGAACAGTTATGCGAAAACTTACCATAACAGTAAATCTTCCAGGGAATCTCTTTCATCAGGTCATGCCATCCCACCCTCCTTCTCCCTTGTGTCTCTGTTTCTTCACTGTCTCTCTTGTTGTTCCAGCCTTTTATTTCTAGCTGGGCACCTTCTCTCTCTCTTTCTCTCTTCAGTCCCTTAGAGGAGGCCTAGCTCACTTGGTCCCCAGCAGGAGGAAAAGAACTGTGGAGGGAGTGGGGCCATCCATGATTATACAGGGTTGTGACGTCGGCATGGGAGGCCCCTAGTTGACTGCTACAAAAAAGCTTCCACGGGATTCTAGCACCTGACAGCTAAGTTCCATAGGTGTGACCTGATGAAAGAGATTCCCCTCAAAGATCAACTGTTATGATAAGTTCTTACGTAACTGTTCTGTTTTTCGGTTTCTTCAAATGGCCATTGCATATACGATGTTTATTAACAAACAGCTCATTGCCCTTCAGAAACAAAGTTGAGTCACACAGAGGGTGAATGTGCCTGTCTGAATGGTAAAACCGATACATTTGACCTTGATGAATATGTAGCCGGTCTCAGAGAGTTTAAAATTGCAAACAGCTGATGCCCTCTCATGCGCCACAGGGGTTAAAAAAAATGTCTCCATCCTAGCTGTATGATTATTTTCTCCAGGTGCTGAAGTGTACAATGAATTGTGCAAGCATGCTGTAGCAAACAAAACACCTACAACTCTGTCTGCATTCACTGTGTGGTGCTCGCTCCATAACCCCAGCCCACTTCTTCCTTCCCACCTCTGGCACCAGGTATCAGCATAGAGTCTTACAGGTCAGATCAGGAGGGACTAATTAGGAAATACAACTTTGGGCACACCCACTGGTGCAGCAGTAGCGCTTCTGCTTGCGGTGACGTCAACTGGGCTCATCGGAGGGACAGCAGGGGAGAATCGCTGAGCGCCCCATGGACACTCACCTCTTCAGAGGTGGGAGGGAGTTTGGACTGTGCTGCAATACCACCACCTGTGTGACCACAAGTAGTGGTGCAACCGGAGCCAAGCATTGAGGGAGGGGGACATTGGCAGCATGATGCTCTGCATCGATCAAGCCTTCCCTATGTCAGTGGATGGGACAGAAAAAAATGAGGAAAAAACTCACGACCAAAGCAGGATGCCACCCACCCCAAGCACCACACCTCTGACTGGGTTCTTTGCTCCAACAACCAACACTGCAACTCTACCTTGGGGGGTGTAAGGACCGACCACCCGGCAGGCCTTCCCATAGGTGGGGGGTCATCCATGGGGGACCTGCGGAGTGAAGGTAAGACCCAGAGATGATGGGTGATGGGGCTGGGTGGAGCAGCAGGAACTGATGGGGGCCAGACATGTTGCAAGGGGCAAAGAACATAATAAATAAATAAAAAAGGAAAGAAATACAACTTTCCTTAATTTACTTATGTCATCTCTACAGCTACTCACACCTTGCCTGGTCTTAGCTCAGCACTCTCTCAGCCACCATAGGCATGTTTACACTAGTGCCAATGCGATATCTGTGATCCCAAGTGTTACTGTTTCCAGCACCACTTGAGATGATCCTGAAGAGTGTTTCCACAGCATCTGTCAGTGCCATTGCAAGTGATGCTGGAGAGGGGCCATCAGTCTCAGGGCACTGGTCAACTTGGGGACGTCAGCATCCACTGTGCACCAGAGTGAGTGGCACAGCCTTTCCACATGGCTGCTTAAGCCGCTTATTCCGGAATGCACCCCTACTCCTGCCCGGCTCAGGGAGAGGATCAGCGGACCACACGGCCACTGCTGCAACCCGTGTGTGCAGGTTGCAGTGGTGCAAAGGTGGCAGTGTAAACATGCCACATGATCATCTGGTTCTGTGCTGTACAGCTGGAGGGGGGGAGGGTCCTGCACTTAATCAGCAGCATCCATGCCTTTATTGTATGGGGGGGGGTGGTGGTTCTTATCTGGCTGGAGTCAGAGATAATTTGTGTTGTTACTTGTAATGTTGTTACCTGTAGTGAGGGAGACTGGGAGAAAGGACATGTTATGTGTTGGAGCATTGCCGCATTTAAATTGCAGAAGTTGTCTGGAACAAGAAGGAGCCCCCTCCAGATGGAGCTCTGTGCAGTTGCTCTGTAGGCACTATGGTAAGACTGGCCCTGCCAGTACATTGGTGAAACATGCAGCCAATACACTAAGGGTACATGGAAGCTACACATTACCAAAGTCTGTAACCAAGTCTCTATTTCATGTATTGTCTGTTATTGTTATTGAATTTTCTGTCTATCCTCTGTATACTCTGTTAACTGATGTGGAGCCTTTGGAAATGAGTCCATGACTCAATGGGTTGTAATTCCGATGTGAATATAAATAAATAAATAAACCATTACTGGGCTACCTGCCCAGCTTATTAAGCAGTAGGAGGAAAAGACACCCCACCCACCCCGAGCGAAGGCAACTCAGCATCACTGATGACTTTGCGGGCAGTTGAAGAGATCCCGATAATGATAATAATAATAATACCTCCCCCCCACATCAGCTACTGAGAAGTACAAGTCTCTGCAATCCGGATGTGGGACAGGCTGAGCAATCCAGATCCAGCTGTGGGTAGGCGCTGTTTTTATAGACCCCCATGCTGGAGGTACAGAAGGGAGAGGCTGGAGCACAAGGAGCAGAACCAGACTGGCAGCCCCTGAACTACCCCTTGGGTCCAGCCAACAGTATTGTGGTGCAGCATCCAGCCCTGAGGTAGGTGAGGTGGAGGACAGTAAGTGGACAAATCCTGAGTCTAAAGCAGCAGCCAGGGCTGAATTGTTGCTGGGCAAAATGCATGCCATGGAGTAATATTAACAGGGCTCCAGATAAGATTTTTTGATATGAGTACTGTACTCCTCATTTTGAAGGTGAGGTGAGTAAAACCACATTCAGATGTGTGCAAATGTCTGGACAGAGTGGAGTGAGGAGTACATTTTTAAAAACAATGTAGCTTTTTTTTTCCCTAGATAAGAACTGACCAGGTGCCAACAGTACCCCAGATAACAATGGCAAGCAGAAATAATTTACTCACCAGTTTTTAAATAAAATTAGGATGCATATGAATGCTGTAAATCTGAAAAAAACTGCTCCATTTCAATTACCAGTTGTTTTATAAAGCACTGCTCTATGGAGTGTGGCACATTTACAAATGTTGGGTGAGTATTGGTACTCGTTAAAAAAAAATTCTGAAGAGTGTTTCCTAAAATAAGGTGAGTAAAATAGATCGGTACCCACCTTATTTGGAGCCCTGAATAGTAATTCCCTGGGGTAGTAATTTGCCTCAAGATGGGGGGTTATTTCAATAAATTTCCTCCCGTTATTGCCTTTGCCATTCTCTGTGGTGCAGGGCAGCTCCTATATATGTTTGCAAGCAATAGACCCAGCTTTCAGGGTAATGGTCTGTCTGTAAAATTATCTGGTTTTCCTGGACACTTAATGCATTTGTAAGAGCAGAGAGGTGGCTGCTGCACATCATGCCATGCAGTGTGTCCGAACAGTGTGTGTGTGGGGGGGGGTGGTAAAGTATTGGAGGAACACATTGAGCACTGCTCTTGAAGCATGCCTAATATGTTTATCTAGCTTTTACTAATAAGCTACACTGACAAGGCATATCCTTGCTAGAATGTAGAGGGACTTGGTAAAAACTGCACTGCTGGACCAGACTGATAAAATCTATACTGTCTAATCAGAGTGGCTGGGCCAGCAATATTCGCACAAGTTGTGCCCAGTCCAGCTGATTTGGCCAAACTGCCCAGTCCAACAATCTGGTTTTCACTCTTACCTGAATGGAGATGCTTGCGGTAGGGCTCATCCCCCAGTACTGGGTGGCAGCTAATCTTTGTATACTTATCTAGTTCTAGTGAAAGGTGAGGCGTGTATGGCACTTCTGTTTATCTACAGGATCAGGTGCAGTGTTGGCTTCTCCACTCTGATGTATTTAATGCTCCTATAAGGTGCAGCATGGATGGCACTAGACAGTAAACTGATGCTCTTTGTTTATCCACAGGGACAGGCACAGTGTAGCCACCCCCCACTGTGATGGATTTAGTGCTGATGAAAGGTGAGGGACTGAGCCCTCTGATCATCCACGGGGGCAGGCACAGTATAGGTCCACCCACACTGTCATGGATTTAGTGATTCTAAAAGGTAAGGTGACTTCCAGCACTGGAGCTGTAAACCCTCTGTTAGTCCACAAGGACAGGTACAGTGTGGGGCAGGGACAGTGCAGGGTTTTCATGCTGTCTGCTCCTGCCCTAATTAATTTCCCATGCTACCCCCCAGTTGTTTCCTCCATCCTTCCCTGCTAAATGTAATGCCAGCTGCGCTTCATTCTTCTGCCAAATTGCTGCCATCTGCACTTTTATACCGTACCTTGCAATGCCTTGTTCATACTCTTGTCTTCCGATTTGCACTTATATTACTTGTTGCTTTTCAGATGCTCTGCCTAAGTCATCTTTTTCATTTTGTTGCTATTTAATTGCTTAACTTATACATCTGATTCTTGATTTGTGTAACCGACTGTTGTAACTTATTGCTGTACTCTCCTCATTTCCCCTTCCCCCAGAAAATCATCTGGAAAGGAGCTATTTCAGCTCAGTATGTCTTTCCTAGTAAATCTTTTGAAATACATAAATACATTTAGTCCTGGTGAAAGGTGAGGGACTGACAGCACTGGAAACTAAAGCCCTCTGTTTATCCACATGGACAAGTACATTGTGGGACTGGCAAACAGAGAGAGAGTGACTGACACCATCTGAGACCGAAGACCTCTGTTAATCCACAGAGGCAGGTACAGTGTAGGACAGAGAGAGTGCAGGGTTTTCACATTGTGATGGAGTTAGTGCTGGTGAAAGGTGAGAGACTGACAGCACTGGAGGCTGAAGTCCTCTTGTTTATCCACATGGACAGCCACAGTGTTGGGAAGGGACAGTGCAGGGTTTCCCACGCTGATGGATTTAGTGCTGGTAAAAGGTGAGGGACAGACAGCACTGGGGACTGCTGTCCTGTCTTCATGTCCAAAGTCTCTGTTGGCAGGCTGGTTCACCACCCTCTGGGAGAAAATATGCCTCCTAATGTTACCCCTACATTTACCATCTGTGAGCTTCAGAGCATGCCCCCACATCCTGCAGGAGGACTCCTACATGTGTTCAATCCTGTAGGTGCCCCAGAGTATTGGAAGACTGAGATCATGTCGACTCTTAGCCTGCTGTTCTACAGGGTGAACATGTTGACAAAAATGTAGATATTCTAAGGGTGTGGATGTATATATTCTTTTTTAACCAGGAGAGAGACACTAAGCTGAAAGCTTATTTACAGGTGTGACCTGGGAGCACAAGGAAATTAGGTGACTTGCTCAGGGTCACACAGTATGAAAGTGGGGGCTTTGGGATTCAAACCAAGGTTTCCAGGTTTTCAGCTCAGAGCCTTAAACCACTGTGCTATACTGCCTCCTTCAATTCACTTATCCACATGTAGACAGTTCTTTCTTAAGAGCTGTTTCACTGGAATATCTTTAAGTAAACTACTACTGTCTTCCAAGCCCTGACTGGACAGCTCTTAGGTCTTGCTGCCCTTATTGGCAGATACCTCGAGCCACCAAAGACGATAGCTGCCTGCCTTTAGAATTGAGCATTTGGCTGGGCTCACTCTATTTCTGCTTCCCCTTTTGAATTTTTAATTGTAACTGCTCTGCCTTGCTTCTCTGTGCCTTTTTGTATCCCTGATTTTGAACTGCTGTCAATGTAAAACTGCATACTCTCCCCTGATTTGAAAGGTTCTTAATGTAAAACTGCAAATGTACTGTTGGAACTGTGTTGCAACTGTATGTTACAGCTGTACTGCTTCTATTTTCCCCCATTAGCAGATTATACAAATCTGCCACTAGAGGGACGTTAGTGCTTTTGTAGCATCCTGTCCCTTCAATTTTCCTACATCCTTTTATCTACTTGTGCTTCTTCATTTGTCTAACAACTGCATCCCCTGTGGGATACACACTAATCTCCTGCTCAACCTGGTGTGCTTTCTCTGTCCTCACCCTGGTTTTGAACTCTTGACCTCTCCATGGCGGAGGCTTACTCCCTATCCTCTATGCCACTGGAGCAGCCCCTTTGGCTGTGTACTTTTTCACTCCTTCTACCTTTCCTATTCCCTCTTGTCTAAAGCCACACACCCCTGATACTTTGACCGTCTAATTACCTGTCACTGAACTTGCTCTCCAATATGAGGTGGGCTATGCTATCGCTGCTGGCAGCCTCGCTGCTAGGCATCTTACTCCTTGTAGATCTTGGTGCTTCCACACTTGTCATAGAACAGAAGCTCCTATCCTGCCTTACCCCCTCCTTCACCCCTGGTGCCCCCCATCCCACTGTCAGGTCGGAGGGTACCCCATGGGCCTTGATTTTTTGTATTTCTTTCTAAACATGATGCCTGTCGTCTTGGCTTCCTCCTTTTCTCTGCTACTATGCCCCTTCCGCATTTGCCCAAGGCATATCACCTGTTATTCTCTTTGCTTCTACTAGCAGGAGACATTGAGACCAATCCTGGCCACCCTTGTACAGCCATTGATCACTTAAATTCTATATGGAACTCCTCCTTTGGATTGAAGTTTGCACACATCAATCTCTGCAGCCTCTCCTCCAAATTCATTGATCTTGAACCCTGGGTCGCCCTATACAAGTCACATGTGCTACGCATCTCTGAAACATGGCTAAAACCCCATCTCTCTGATGCTGCCTACTATCTCCCAGGATACTCCCTGCTGAGGCATGACAGGCCAGGTAAGAAAAGGGGTGGTGGGGTGGCTCTCTGCATCCATGACCTTGTCACTGCTACACCTGTCCTCCACTCTGACCCTAGCTCACCCAGTGAGTGGTTCATAGTGGAACTGATCATAGGTGCAGCAAAAAAGATGTATGTGGGTTGCTGCTATAACCTCCCTCCAGGATGCCCAGCAGGTCTCACCGCCCACCCTGAAGGGATGGGAAGCTTCTCCCACCCCAGGGACACCATCGTCCTTATGGATTTCAACCTGGACTGGCTTAGTGCCCAGGAACCTGATTACTCTAATCAACTCAAGCGCCATAACCTAGTCCAAATTATCACCATCCCCACCAGACACAACCCTAGTACCCAAAACAATACACTTTTTGACTGGGTAATCACCAATAGAGAGGACAGGGTGCTCCTATCGGGCACTCTGTCCCATGCAGTTAGCAATCACACCCCCACCTATCTGGTGTGGGCCTCTAAGATGAAGTGCCCACCCCCAAACTACTCTCCTTCCATAATTTCAATCACCCAGGCATCCCTTTCCTTCCCTTCATGATGTTTGAGCGATAAACTGGTCAGCCTTCTACACCTTTTTTGATGTGTCCGAGGCTGAGTGATTCCTCACAACAGCACTCCTCCATCTCCAAAATCAATATTTCTCTCTGACCACTCGCCGAGTTACGGGTGGCTGTATGCACTAGGTTAAAAAAGATCTCCTGGCCATGATAAGGGAAAGGGATAAGCTATGGTCAGCTTAGAAAAAGGCCCCCTCCCCTGCCCGATGGAACAAATACCGGTGGCTACAAAACCTTTGTAAACAGTCAGCCCTTGCCAAAAAGCGTGCCTTCTTTCAGGGCAAACAAAGGGACAGTCTTGGTGACCCCCATCGCTTCTGGGGTGAGGTTAGCTCACTACTCAGCCTACACACTCATAACCCCATTATTCACCTTGACACTCCCTCTGGAAGTCTGGATGTCCCCGTTGCTGTAGCTGAGGGCTTCAATAAAAAATTCACAGACCTGTCTGCTCTTCTTAGCAAGCTGCCACCCCTGGTGACCACTGGTCTCTCTGATCATCCCCCCACTCATACCCCTCAAACTCCTCCCCTCCCTTCCCCTCCCCTTTTTCTACTTCCAGATCATCACCCCCAGGGACACTGCCAAACTGCTGAAGAGCCTGCCTAGCCATGGCAGTCCGGGCAGCGATGGTCTTTTCCCTGCTATGCTTAAACATATATCTCCTGCCATCTTAAAACCACTCACCTACTACTTTAACCTGGCATTGACTACCTCCTCAGTGCCCAGCATTTGGAAGCATGCCAAGGTGATCCCGATTTTTAAGACTGGTGACCTGCTATCCACAGATAACTATCAGCCTATATCCTTGCTCCCCACCTTAGTAAACTTCTGGAAAGGATTGTCCACCGATAACTGTCTGACTATATTGACACACACAACCTACTGTACAGACAGCAACACGGCTTCCGTAAACATCACTCCACCACATCTGCCCTTGCCGTGTTTACCAATCATATTCTTAGGAACATATACCTTGGAAGAGCAACGGGAACCGTCTCTGTTGACCTATCTAAAGCTTTCGACCTGGTCTACCACACCCTGTAACTCTCCTCCCTCTGTACCCTTGGCTTCTCTACTGAAACCACATGGTGGTTCCAAAATTACCTTTCCGACAGATCTCAGTCAGTATGTGTAGGACCTACCACCTCCCCCATCCTCACAGTCACTACTGGTGTACCCCAGGGCTCCATCCTGGGCCCACTCTCCTTCTCCCTGTTTATAAATTCTCTGCCCTCTGACTATCTCACTTGTGATGCCCTATTTTATGCAGATGATCTTGTCCTTTTCACTAGTGACAAGGCTCTTGAGAATATATCGAAGGCTTTATCCAATAACTACTCTGCGGCGCACACCTGGTTCCACTTACGTCGCCTAATTGTTAATGCTAAAAAAACTAAATCCATGCTATTTGGATCTAAAGCCTTCCTATCTAAGGATATCAGTCCCCAATATGGATATCCTGAAAGTCTCCTCGGCTATAGGTACTAGAGCATTCTCTGTGGCTGCACCCACTCTGTGGAACAGAATCCTCATGCCCATCCGCTCTCTGGACTCCCATGCCACTTTCAAGACACATATCAAATCCTGGCTGTTTGATGAGGCCATGTACCATTGCTAGCTTGGATAACCCTCCCCACTTCCTTTCTGACTTTTCCCTCATGAGCTGCTTTGGCCTCCCTGCCCTCTTTCATTTCTTTGGATTCCTGTCCTACATCCCCCACTGTCTGCTCCTTGGGTTCTCCCACTTGGATGTTGTCTTGTATGTTTTTTTTGTTGTTGTTGTTTGTTTGTTTTACATCATGCATTTAATTTGCACTGGCCACTTATCCTTAGTAAATCATTGTATAATAATTGTTGCTTATCATGATATACTGATTGTTTTTTTAGCAGATCATTAATTTTATTTTCCTATATCACTTTCTTTGTTTATCCACTTTGTTCACCAATGATGTCTGCACATCCACATGGCTTGTACTACTTGTGTAACTTGTCACTACCTCTGTAACTGCCACCTGTGTGGACCGGGTCATTACTCAAAACGGTCCCCTGGATCAGTGCACTTACCCGGTTACCAAAGACTTAAATAAAATAAATAAATAAAGCTCCTCCCATCACCCGATTGGTATATCCCTTGACTCCGCCCTGTGACATCAGATCTTCCTTCCCATTGGAAGAGTCAAGGTCTCTTCCTTCACAGCTCTGTGCACAGTGTAGGCCCAAACATTAGTTAAGTGCGCCACTTGACTACCTTTCTTTAAAAACTTTCAAATTGCCTTTTTGAGTCTATCCTCAGTTCCATCTCTGACATCGACTAAATGGATTATGGGGATTCCATGCTGGTTCCTGACTTCAAACACTGTGTCCAGTGCAACCAGTAAATGTCATAGACAGGTTGACACATGACATGCATCTGCTGCCACGGTGAGCAGCACAGTGTTGTTGTCTGTCACCTGTGCCAGGGTATGCTTCCTTCTTCACCCAAAGATCGCTATGCTCATCTTCTCCTCAGCTGTCCGGCTGAATGAGACCATCTGTTGAAGTCCAAGTAAGCCCATAAGGTGCACCCTGCAGCTGCAGAATCCACAGCCCAACTGGCAGCAGTGGAAGAGGCAATGGCTAAGGCTGCAGCAGGCAACTCGTTGGTCTGAGAGCTGCTCCTGTTGGGGGCTAGCATCAGAGTGGCCTTAATGGGTAAATTCCGTGACATGTGCCAGACTCTTCAGACCTTTTGAGGAGAGCCCTGCCCACAATGATAAGTCCAAGAAGTCCCACTGTGGGTCATGGGAATGGGAAAGAGCACACTGTTCCTGCTTCCATGAATCCCCCGACTGCTCAGTGGCTGTTGTTAGTTCGACCTTAGCTGAACCTGCCCCAGTGAAGGCCACTAGCTCCATGGTGCCCCCATTGAGATTGATTGTCTTGACACAGGTTGAGCAGGTGGTCATGATTTTTCTTGACCCTGTCAACCCATTGTTGGAGGAGATTGAAGATGATTCACCCTCCAGGACCCCAGTCTTGTCTGGCTTTACCCAAGAGGACTAGGAGCAGTTAATAAACCTGACTGTCTCCTCTCAGGAGTTGCCTCCCTCCAGGGTTGAATGGCTGAACCCTGTACAGGTAGTTTAAACAGCTCATCTAGTTGTATTTCCTGTCGTCTATCCTGTTGATGCTTGAAGTCAAGGTCTAGGTCGAGGGATTCATCGCAGTCTCAGTCTTGCCTGACTGGGAGGTGTCGCAGTCAATGCTTTTCTTAACACAGAAACATAGAAATTGTTGGCAGATAAGGACCGCTAGGCCCATCCAGTCTGCCAGTAAGTCCTGTACTTGATTACAGCTTTTGATCCTCCCCACTTAACCTCTATGGTTCCCCTATGCCTGTCCCATACATGTCTAAATCCAACCACAGGGCTCGCTCCCACCACCTCCTGTGGCAGATCATTCTATGCATCCACCACCCTCCCCATGAAGAAAAACTTCCTCACATTCCCTCTTAACCTTCATCCTCTTCCTACTTGGATGATGATGAGGCTCCATCGCCCTCTGCAGTGGTGCTGTGAAGAGCTGCTATGGCAGCAGTGGGCCTTGGTTGGGCAAGGCTCTACCCTTGACCCCTGCGATCACCTGGTTGGCACCAGTCCATCCCATACCAGTCCTGCTGAGACAGTTGTCCCTGACATGAGTCTTGCCACCGATACAAGTGGAGCCACCTGCACAATAGCCCTTGCAGGGATCCCCCTCTAGGGACTTTCATCCAGCTACTGGGTTGTCAGGCCATATTGTTGGTGAAGATCACACTCAGATGAGTCCCGAGTGGTGCACAGCAGCAAACAGCTGAGGGCTGTGTTTGAGGATTCTTCCAATGACTCTGATGGGTCCTTAATGCAATCTTTGAGGGCTCATGTTTCTACCGTGATTTGGCTGAAGAATTTACTACCATCCACGGGCTTGTGTCCTTCGGGCTCTTCAGAGGCTCATGTCTGAGTCAATGGAGGTTCCCTTGGAGCCAGTCCAGAAAACAGCTAAATACCCCTTTACTGTGATCCTGAATAAGGATGAATCTCCTGGAGTTGCCTTCCAATTGGTCGAGGCAATCTTGGGACCGGTGCTGGAGCCTTGGCAGTACCCAGCTTCCTGCCCCATTCCATCTGCCTGTATGGTCTGCAAATATGCGGTCCCTACTGGCAACTTGGCTGAATTTTCAGACCACCCCTCGGCCAAGGGTCTGGCCACTGCCTGTCTTCCGTAAATCCAGAAATACTGGGGATGTGGACAGGCCCCTCCTATAAGGAATCCAAAAAGCTTGACCATTCAGCAAAGAAGGTCTGTGCTCCATCCTCCCATAGTTTCCATCAGGCAAGCTATGTCCTGATGATGGCCCACTTTGGTCACTCCCTGATGGGAGTCCTAGACCACATCGTGCCTTACCTCCCTGCTGACAAGCAGCTGACGGTAAAAGTGGTCCAAGACCAGGATCATGTACTGGCCAAAACACCAGCTTCAGATTGCCTTGGATGTTGGTGATTCCTGCGCCCATGCCATGGCAGTGGTCATTGCAATTCATTGCAGAGCCTGGCTGAGGATTTCAACCTTTACGGTGAGCACCCAACACAAGTTGGCTGATATCCCCTTCTTGGGTATTGACCTGTTTGGCCCTGTAGTAGAGGGCCACCTCACCAGGATTGAGAAGTCTAATGCCACCTTGGATTCTGTGCCTGCCTTTCAGAAGGACTCAAAAGTGCAGAAGCTAAAGAAAAATCCTTTTCAGTGTTGGCCCTTTCCTTTGCAGCAGCCTAGTCAGCAGCAGCCCCAGCAGGGGCCTTTGCAGGCTTGGTGCCCCAAGACTAAGTTCTCTGGTCAGAACCCCTGCCCCTTTCAGTCTGAGACACTGCTGGGGGATACCTTCACAAGGCCCTGGACCCCAGGCTTCCTGTATGGCTTCTTTTCCTTTTCCTCGATCCACAAGGTGGTGGTCAAGGTGAGGAGGGACAAGGTGCAGATGATCCTGATTGTCTGGACTAGCCCTGCCAGTACTGGTATCCGGATCTCCTCAGCCTCAGCAGCAGACCTCTGTGGCAGTTGCCTCTGCAACTGTATCTTCTGTCTTGTTATGGGGTAAGACCCAGCACCTGTATTCCTGCACTTCACAGCTTGGTTCTGGAGTGGCTAGAGTTCCAGACCGTGTGACTTTCGGAAGATGTGCGCTACATTGTGGAGGCATCCCAAAAGGAGTTGACTCATCAGTGCTATGCCTTTAAATGGAAAAGTCTTTCCATTTGGTGCCAAGGCAAGGAGCTTGATCTCCTTGTCTGCCCTGGCTAGCATTATGGACTATCTGTGGTCCCTCTCCCAGCTGGGGCTGAGACTGACAGCGCTCAAGGTGCACCTGGCAGCCATCTCTGCATACCCGGCATGGGCTGGTATGCTGACTGTGATGCAGGAGAAGGTGGTCAGGTGTTTTTTTAAAGCCCTTGACCATTTGAACCTGCTAGTACATGAATCACCACCTTGGGATCTGTCGCTGGTTCTGGCAATGCTAATTGGCAACCTTTTGAGCCTATGCACAGGTATGAGATGTCACACCTGTCATGGAAAACCACCTCCTTGGTGGCTGTCGCCTCTGCCAGAAGTATCAGTGAGCTCCAGGTGCTCTCGGTGGAGTCTCTGTACCTGGTCTTCCACAAGGACAAGCTAGCCCTCTGCCACCACCTGAAATTCCTGCCAAAGGTAGTATCAAAGTTTCACCTTAACCAGGTGATTAACTTTCCAGTATACTTTACCAACCCTTCTTCAGAGACCAAATTTAGGCTCATATCTTGGACCTGCAGTGGGCATTCTTATTATAGGAGCTTACATTTGGAGTTCAGGGCAAGGCTCAACAACTGTTTGTAACATACGCTGAAGCCACACCTGGCAGACCAGCAGCAAATTAGATGATTGCCAGGTGGATCACATCCCCATCAACCTCTGCTATAGGTTGGCTCGTAGGGAGCCTACTGTAGGGCTTAGGGCTCATTGCACCAGACATTCCACTGCCACAGTAGCTGCTTTCAGGGATGTCCCCATACAGGAGATCTGTAGGGTGGCTACCTGGAAGTCAGCACACCTTTGTTTACCATTACAGCATCAACTATAGATCATGCTGGGATGTTGCTTTTGGGACCTCAGTTCTCCAGTCTCTGTTTGCCTAATGGGAGTGTGTGCCATGCCTCCTCCTCCTCCTCCTCCTCCTGGAGAACAGCTGGAAGTCTGCCTATGTGTGGATAAATTAACCATATCCATGCCCCTAGAAAAATAGTCTACTCACCTGTAACCATAGTTCTAGGAGTGGTATATGGTTCACATCTTCACTACCCACTTGACCTCCCTTGGCAAGTGGCCCATGGATCCCTGCTTCTAGCATGCATGATCTGGTGTCATGGGCTGGAACCGAGAGATATACCAGCCGGGTGGTGAGAGGAGCTTTACCTAAAAACATTCTGGTGAAACAGCTCTAAAGGAAGAACTGCCTGTGTGTAGATGTGAACCATCTAGCTCCTAGGACTATGATTACAGGTGAGTAACCTATTTTTATCTGTTATATCCTTGCAGCTATTCCTGTTTTGTACATGCCGCTTCTCCTTAACAGTGGTATCTTAAAAGAGCACATCAGCAAATTTGTTTTTATTTTTAGAGGTGAACTCATTGTTTTTATTGCTGCAGTAAATTTAAAAACTAAAGAAACACACAAAAAACTTGTAGTGGGAACGCATGCAAAGGATGTCAGGAGGCATTGTTTCAGCTGCATAGATATGCAAAATTAAAAAAATGGTACATGTATTTACTGCTGCTAAGCAAGTGGTAGAGTGGGGAAGAGAAATTTATTAACACAAATAGGGCATTGGGGTGTACCCAAAGGAGGGACGAGAAGGTCAATTTTCCTTTGTTGGACGATGAGCCACTGGGTGTAAAAAGTTTGGGTTAAATAAAAAAATGATGGGTCATAGCCAATGGAGCCCATAATCTTAAAACAGCAGTGGAAAACAAATTAGAACAGTGAGACAAATTGTCCCCAAGGGAGAAGAAAAGCTTGGTGAAAACTGACAACTACGTGACATTTCTAAACTGCTTGGTATACATGCTGTAGTTTTTTGGTATGGTCTTTCTAGAGTATCATGTTAAATTATCTTGATCTCCTTACCTCCCTCCGAGTGCACCCAACCCCATTTTTCTCTGAAATTGGGATATTCAGGGCTTGGCCAGCCCAGGTGTGCACTGGATCTCTGCAATGTAGTCACAACCCTTTGTTTGGATTTTCTGTGTTGGGGAGAGAAAGGGCCTGTGAGTGTTCAGGTAATGTGATGGCAGACACATAAATTCGCACACAACACAAGCAGTGCTGACCGATAGTGTGCTGCACAATGAGGGAGCAGTTGTGACATCCATGTCTTGCTGCTTTCACTGTTCACACACAAGCAGTGCTGACCGATAGTGTGCTGCACAATGAGGGAGCAGTTGTGACATCCATGTTTTGCTGCTTTCACTGTTCACACACAAGCAGTGCTGACCGATAGTGTGCTGCACAATGAGGGAGCAGTTGTGACATCCATGTCTTGCTGCTTTCACTGTTCACACACAAGCAGTGCTAGCATACCTCTCAACTTCTTTCCTCGTAAATCAGGGACAAAGCTTAAAAAAATCAGGGACAAAGACCCCAAATCAGGGACGCATCTTAAAAATTGGTACTATTCATTCAGAAAGGTGACAGAATAAGGGGATTAGTGTAAGATGCACTTTCTGAAGTAGAACAAGCCTGTAATTCTAATGTTTGATATTATTTTGTGCTTATAGTCCCCACTGTTCTGTCACAAAAACACAAATTTTACGAGGGAGAGAGGAAAATTCTGAGGCAAAATCAGGGACGTCCCTGAAAATCAGGGACAGTTGAGAGGTATAATAATGAAGGAGCAGTTGTGGCATCTGCGTCCAGGTGGTGTCACTAGAAAAGACATGCAGTTAAAACCAAACAAAAGAACAGAGCACTCATTGAGTTTGTCTTACAAACTTTCTGCTACTTTCTTCTCTTCTAGCAGTGCCCTGCTTAACTCCCCCTGTGTATTGTATTGTGTCCAAACTGGGGCCTGACAGGGCACATGCCACAGTAAAAATCTGCTGTGCTCCAACAGTGATACATAACAGACTACATAAGGGAGTGGATGCAAGATTCTCGGTGGGTTTGGTTCCTTGTGAAGCTAGTCAGGTATCAATACAAGTTATATGCCTGTTTTCTTTGTGTCTATAACACTGTCACTTGGGTGCAATAATGTATTAAGCACTGAGTTTTCTTTGTTTTACCTTGATTAGCTCCTTGAGCTATCTAAGCTGTTAAATTGTCAGCACTAGTCACTTTTTTCAGTTGTTACTTCATAGATGTTTAGTTTTTAACAGCACAATGTTTTGTATTTAATAAAGCATTTAAACAGAGTTGTTTGTGTGTGCATCTTCCTTTTTTGGTAAAAATAACAGGCAACATAGTCTGGATTTAAATACACCCATGTGCCCAGACACAAGCACTCTGTACCCTGCTTCTGCCCCAGTCATCCTTAATTCATGCAGTCACCTACTATATGGTTATGGCAACATCCCTTATTGTGCAAAAGAACTCTTCTTTTCCTATTTATAGTCCTAACCCTTGGCCTCAAAAATGTAGAGGTATGCTTGTGAATCAGGGCACACTATGCTTATGAACATGTGCATACACGACTTCAGTACTACTGCATTAGAATGCAATGGTTGTGACTCTGACCAGAGTTTGTTACCAAAGAGAGCTGCTTGAAAATGGGACCCTTGTCCCTCTGGCTTCATGTATTCATGGTTTTCTTCATTTAATAGTATCATGCTGTGTTCATGATTCATGGTTGCCATGGAAAGGTTTAAGATGTCTGCAGGAGAACATTATGACATCACATGTAGACAACAAGAGTAAATGATTTCCAAAGGGTAAGAATCTTGTTTCCATAACAAATGTCATTAGTAACAGAGAATAAGGGGATAATAAAAACAGGAAGTATAGGAAATAATACAAAAACTATATTTTGTAATTTTCCCGGAGACATCACTGGCTCTTTAAAGCCATAAACTGTGGAATGGCAGAACAGTCAAAACCCAAAACAGCCACTCATTCATCTCTCACTGGGAAAAACATGAGTGAGTGAGTGTGTATGTCAGTGTTTGTGTTTCCTGTTTAAACTGGGAGATAAGTACCATGGGATTTTTTTGCTGTGCTGTAGGTTTCTTATTGTTATGTCTGTTTCTGCCATCTGTGTCCCCTTCTGCCAACTTCTGCCCTCTCGAGACTGTCGTGTCTTCTCCAGCTCCCACCCCTCCACTACTGCCATGACCTAACCCTCATGTATGGTCATAGAGGGTCCTCAGTACCCTCTGTAGAAGGATCCAGGTAGATGTACCTTGGTAGGTGGTGCGGAGCCTGTGAGGGTGGTTGGTGTTATCGTGCTGTAGCTGGGGGCGGCTTTCCTGTGTGTTTTCTCCCATCTCCAGGAAGTCCTACATCAGGTAGAACTGTGCATGCACACAACTGCATGTCCACACTACTGCCCAGAGCCTGATGTCCTAGGTGCATAATAGTCTAACCCCTGCAGGCCTGTTGTCTGCTTTCCCTGTATCTATTACTAGTACTAATCAATGCACTGACAAGTGTTGTTGCTGCTGAAACACTAATTCATTGATGGCCCTAAATCTTCACTTATGTGTGCTCAGGCTGGCTCCCATGACGCATATCCTCCCTGTTCTTTAGATTCCTCTAAGGATCAATTGGTGTTCTTCTCTATTAAATGAACCAATGTTTTCAATTAATTTCCTGCTATTGATCCCACTTCTAGCTCATGGCTAGATGAACAATCACCTATATTTCTGTCTCTAGCTGCTCCTGCAATTACTGTACTTTGCTGCTGACACACAATTGTTCATTGTCTATTGGTGTCTTTCCTGCATGTGATGTGGTTGGATAAGATCATGTCCCAGTTGTTATACAAGGAATTAACTGTGAGGATCTATTCTGTCCTCTCCTATTCTATTACTTGTCTGTCTCTTGCCTGTCTGATTGTGCAATCAAATTTTCCTTATGACATCTAGGAACTGTCCATTCCAATGGTCCCACAATTTCCCTGTTATCTCCCTTCCTTCACTTGCTGTTTATATTCTTTCTTTCTTTCTTTCTCCCCTCGCTTCTCTGTGATTAAAAAAATATAGGTGACTTTTTATGAGAAACTAAGATCCATTGGTTTGCAAATATATACAATTATATTGTTGAAATGATTAGAGACAGTTACTTGGGTTTGTTAGAGAAGTTAGTAGTTTGGAACACAGGATGTTGACCTTGAGAAACCTTTTGACCTTTCAGAAGCTTGTTAACTTAGAAAATGGACTTGGAAAAATAATGCATCTTGATTGGCTGAAAGCCATGATCAGGCATACGTTTATTTTTCAATAGATGCCCAGTGAAAAAGAAGTGCCAATTCAGGGTGCCCCATTACTTAGAATATCTTTGGGCCACCCCAAATTTGCATACTGACTAGCCACCATTTTTTTCACTATTGCTTAGTGAGCGAGAGATCTCCCTTCCCCATTACAACTTCATATGCCAGAATGTAAAAGTTATTTCAGTACCGGCACAAAACTCCTTTATAAATGTAAAATAACAGTCAATTCATTCATGCCCAAAAGGTTTTTGTAGCATATTGCTGCCACCATTGCTTATCTCCCGCTTGACGCATTGCTGATCTCCTGCTTGACGCGCTGCTCATGTCCCACTTGGTGCACTGCTCATGTCCCACTCAGTGCCATGGCAGATCAGGGTTTCAACACATCACCCACTGTACAAATAAAATACGAAATAAAACAAAAACCTTAATATTAACACAAAAAACAACTTAGTGGTCCTGTGTTCCTTCCCGTCCCTCCTGACTGAACTTCCAGGTGAACACACGCGCAAAGTAATGGCTCATCTCCCCGATCCCAGTGCATTAATAATAATAAAAAAGGTCTGCAAACAATAGTACAGTAACAGAAAATAAAGCATACTAATACAGAAAGAAAAAAAGTTGTTCCAAATGGAAGCCCTTGTGTGTGCGTGTGTGTGTGTCTGCTGCTGGGGGGTAACCATGGCAACCAACTTCCATAGCCACAAGTACAGAAGCTCAACTGCAATAAAAGTCCATGGTTAAAAAAGAAAAGAAACAAAGCAGGAGGAGGAACTACTTTTTTTACACAATAAATAAAATACTTAAGATATTGAACACTTTAACATGAAATCTATTTATTATTTTAAGCATATTAAATACAGTGCCCATTTTCTAAGCGCAATAATTCCCTCTAGGGTGGGTGGTATGGGTAATACCAGACCTGCCAGGGCTATAAGGCCCTCTGCCTGAGGCATCAGGCGTCATTATGCCCCTTTGTGGTCTGGTATTGCCCAATACCACCCGCCCTGTGAGATATTATTTCTTACATTATTGTCAGCAAGAAATCAGCCCTCAGATAGGATGCCTTAAAGGGAATATAAACATGGGTTTCTTAAAAACAAAAACAAAACCACAGCACAGTAGGTTTGAGCCTTACCTACATAATGATACACTCCATTTGCCTCACAAATATGTTTTAATCCATTTTCACCACTGTTTAATGTTCTGACGAATGTAAGCAAAACCCTGCTTCTTATTCAAAAATTGTGCTTCGGTAGTAGCCTGAAATGGCTGCAATGTCCTTAACGTGTCGATGTCAGTTGAGCCAGAGTACTCTGGAGCAATAATACAGTCTGCATAGGGACCTTATACATAAACTGGTAAAATATTCCTAACAAGGAGCTTCTCCTCCAAATCCTTTACTGTGCATGTGTGATTTCCATGTGGCATTATGGGCTCTAGGCATGAAGCACACTGACTGGAAAAGCACACGGAGCATGGGCTCCACTGGAACAACATGTCATGTACTGTAACGGGGCCAGGGAAGTCTCTGTAGCATACACCAAGTCCCCCCACCTGAAGCCTTTCGCATTGTCCCTGCACATAATTGCAGCCATTCCATGGTGCCACACAGATGGCTGGTGGTGCCCCTTAGGATCACATCTTGTTATCTGTGCACAAAACAATTGCAGCTGTAACACTGGCAGTATTTCCTAATCCCGGGTGTTCTAGTCACCACATTTTTTTGTATTTTTTTAGTCCTTTTGCACCTCACAAAAAATGTTTTTGCTCCAAGGCATTACTAGCTATCCCTTATCTGATTGAGATGCATTGCTATCCCTTAGTTGTTTGGGATGCATTTTTGTAAAGTATTCTCATAATGAAGAAGTTTGAAGAAATATGTATCAAGCAATGGAAAATAAAACAGTAGGAGACAACAACGCACTGAGATGGTGACTGTTAATGCTTTCCATAAGGCAGTATGACTAATCACTGTTTGTGCCACAGAGCAGAGGGGATGGGTGTCTGAGTGGAAGGAAAGGATGTCCGTGTAGGGAACAGTGTCCTGGTGGAAGGGTGTGGTATCGCATGGCAGATGGGAGAGATGTTTCAGGACAGAGGAGAGTGGTGTCAGAGGGCAGTGGGGAGGATTGTCTCAGAGTGGACGGGTGTTGCAGACAGGAGGAGTGTTTTAAAGCAGACTGGAGGGGGTGTCTGAGCAGAGGAGCATTCTGAACACAGGGAAGGGGTATCACAGTGGAGGGAAACAACACAGGGCAAGTGTGCTTCACTCTGGAGAGAGGAGTGTCAGAATAGAGAGAGAAGTATCATAGCAGAGGGAAATCTTGCGTTTATACTCATAGTAGACACATCATCACAGATTTATACACACATTAAACACGTCATCACCCCGTCAACTGGCACTTCTTCCCACATTTTCATTTCTAATTCAGGCTCCTCCAGTCCATTTCCCACCCCTCCCTGCCTACCTTACATAAGTACATAACACTTTCTCTCTAGCTACCTTTTCAGCACTTTAAAATAAAACTCAACACGACAGCACGAATGTCCCTTTAAACAACATTTTCCTTTTTCCTCCTGGCTGAAGTGCAGAACATCGTCCATCTGCCTCCTTTACCCAGGCACATCCTTATTTAGTACTGCTGTTCTCCCCTCTCCCTCATCCATGGCCACTAATGCACCTGCAGGCTAGCTCAGGATGCTACCCACCTCTTCCTCCTCACTGTTCTCCACCATTTCTTTCTCTCACACAGCAACTGACTGAGAGCTGGAAACAAAGGGAACTGAAAAAAAACACCCACGATTTACAAGTGAGCGAGCACAACACATGTGCTCTCACTCGCTCCATCCCGAGCTGCAGCCACACTGTACCATCACTGAAATCAAAAGGTGGGATCAACCAGATACAACTGTCATTAATATTACTATAAAAAAAGGAAACAAAAACTGAAATACAACTGAACTTGCAACCTGGCTCCCTCGCTAAGCAGAACCTGCCGCTGCCATGTTTTTGATACTATTCAACCCACCCACACACACAGTCACAGCCAATAAAGTGGTGAGCCAAAATCTAGACAAATCAACTGCTACATAGCAGCATCAGTGTCATGCTGATGCTCCCTTAGCAATGCCCATAGCAACAGAGCACACAAAATGTGGAGATACACTTACTCAGCAAAAAGTTCCACATATTTATGTAATTAAAACAAGAAAAAACAACTTAGAAACAGCATCACCCATAACACAAGGTCCTCCCCTATTGCATAAACGGAATATGCAGGGGGGAACCTGTGTGATTCATGATTTATACACACTTGTACTGTTTGCCCTTGGCAACCTCACTCGTGGCTTACTCCTCTTGTGAGGTTACTCATGGTCAAACAGCACTTGCGTGCATAAATCATGTATCACACAGGTCCCCCTGCATATCCCTTATATAACCACATATTTATCTTTCTAGTACATACTGATCTAATCTTTTTTGAAAATCGGTAAATTTCCACTATCTATAATACTCTTAGGTAAACTATTCCACATGCTTACAACTCTCTGGGAGAACCAATTCCTTTCCATTTTAAAATGTTTACCTATCAATTGATATTTACATCCCTTAGTTATTTTGTCTGTACCATTCAAGTCCAAATTAGTTAATGATTTATACACAATTATTAAGTCCCCCCTAGTCTCCCATTTCTAGTTTATGCAGCTCTAATTTTGCTGAACACTCATTATAATTTAAACCTACCATTTCCTCGATCATTTAAATTGTCTTTTTCTGGACTTTCTCAAGTTTGTGTACATCAGTTCTATTATGTGGTGTCCGATACTGTCCACAGTACTCCAGGTGGGGGCGTATCTGTGCGCTATCAATCGGCGTTATCACTTTGCTTTCCCTACTGGTGATATTTCTTCTGATGCAAGCTAATATGCGGGATCATTTCTTAACCACCACATCACACTGCGTTGAATGCTTGCGGCTGCCTTCCACCATGAACCGCAAGTCTTGTTCCTAATCTGAGTCCCTTAATTTTGTCCCACCCATGATGTACTTCACTTTTGGGTTATTTTACCCAAAGTGTATTATAACATCTTTAGCTGGGTTAAACTTCATCTTACTACACCTTTCAGCTCCTGCTATTGAAGCTCCCCTTATTCACCTGCTTAACCTTTCCTTCACTCTCTGCACTGTTCCTAGTCTTGGAAGATGCCCACAGTTATTCCTTTTCACAAAGTGGGTGACCCATCTTCTCCACACCATACTCCTCAGTTTCTTCTCATCTACTAACTTTTATCGCCTTTCCAGTCTGGCTTCTGGAAGCATTCCACAGTCTCCTTCCTGCTGCATGTTACTGATGCCATCTTCTCCATGATAGACCAGAGGCTCATTACCACAATATTTTTTGTAAATCTGGCCAAAGCCTTTGACTGTGTCCCATCCACTTCTCCTGGACAGGCTGAGAAATGCTGGCCTCTCTGCCCCTGCTGTTGCTTGGTTCAACTGTTACCTAACCAAAGCATCTACAGTCGGCACAGGTTGCTGGTTCCCTGTCATTCCCCTCTTCCTATCCAGTCTGGGGTTCCACAGGGCATCCTTAGACCCCTTCTTTTTTGAGTCTTTCTCAATTACCTCCCATCTGCCTGTGTCAACTGACATATACACATGTATGCAGATGACATAGTCTTCTTCACCTCTGGTCCCTCCTCTGCAACTGTAGAAAACCTGCTCTAGCAGGACTTCAACAATGTCCTCCACAGGTCCATCTACCCAATTTAGAGTTAATGCTAAAAAGACAATCTCAGTGACCTTTAGTACTAGTCAGAAACTAGCAAGACTCACTGTCTCCCTGTCTTCATCACTCTGGATGGCACCCAACTTGAAGTGGTTCAGTCTTTAAGTACCTGGTGGTGTGGCTTGACAGTAAGCTTGACTTCTTGGCCCACATTGATGCTATCGATACCAAGCTTCGTCCCAGGATTGGTGCCCTCCATCATTACAAACACTGCCTATCTCTGCATATCTGCAAGGAGCTGATTATCAAAATGGTTCTCCCTGTCTTTGACTATGCAAATGTAGCCTATGGTTCTGCCCCCTCCAATACCCTCCTCAACTCCTTCTGCCATTTTGCATCCAACTCTTCTCCATGCACACATCATTGCACGCTTTACTCCTCCCTTTCCATCCTCCCTCTGCCACCTCACTGACAGACCCATTACTGTACATTCATCTCCAAATATTGTTTCAACGCCCTTCCCTCCTACCTCTCCTTGCTCCTATCCTGAATCTCCCCCGCCTCCGTCTCCCTCTGCTCTAATTCCTCACCCATGCTCCTCTGCTGGACAATCTGCATTCTCCTATAGGCTTCCCTCTCTCTGGAACAAACTGCCCTCCTCCCTCTTTCTCTCTCCATCCTTTAACTTCTTCAAACGCCTACTGAAACTTCAACCGCCCCCCCCCCCCCCAAATGCTTGTTCCTGCTACCCATCTTCTGGTTACCCTTGAAGTCTTGATTTTAACCCTTATAAGTTTTTGGTCTTCATTCGAAGCACTGCTAAGGTTCAGTGCACTTTGTTTAATTGTGGTACAAGTAAACTTTATTTATTTATTCTATTATTGTAACACATTGATCATCTCTCTGTTCAAATGTTGTTTTGCTATGGTCTACTGCTGTTTTGCTCCATCTCCCCTTCCCTAGGTCACACCTGGAAACAAGCCTTGGCTCAGTGTGCCTTGCCTGGTTACCAAATTTCAAATAAATAAATACAAATTTCTAGATTGTGTTAGTTGTTTATTTTCATCTAATTCTCCCTCAAATCTAGCTATGCTATCTAAAGTGTCTGCAACATGGCCTATCTTTGCCTCATCTGCAAATTTTGTCATCTACCCTCCCCTAGTCACCTGCATGCTGGAAATATATATGTTGAAAAATGTTGGTCCCAGCACCAAGTCCTACAGGACCTCCTTTGAGTCATAGCCATTTACTTTACTTTCTGCATCCTATTCTATAACCAAGATTTCATCTACTTTATTAGCTTAAAGTTCCATTTGTTGTTATGTAGAAACATAGACTTTGACAGCAGATAAGGTCCGCTTGGCCCACCTAGTCTGCCCATTTCCCTACCTACTGGATAAGCTGCAGATCCTAGTTAACCAACAGCCTATTTCTTCCTACCCCCAACAAGAATTGCTTTATGTTTGTGTTGTGCATTCTTGAATTCTCCCACAGTTTTAGACCCCACAACCTCCTCAGGAAAGCAGTTCCATGTGTCTACCACCCTCTCTGTGAAGATATACTTCCTCACATTGCTCCTGAGCCGTCCCCCTTCTATCTTCAAATTGTGTCCCCTTGTTCTTGCAGATCTCTTTTTCTGAAAGAAGCTACCCTCTTGGACTTTGTTGATTCCACTGCGGTGCTTAAAAGTTTCAATCATGTCCCCCCTCTCCCTCCTTTCCTCAAGGGTATACATATTAAGCTCCTTTAGTCTCTCCTTGTATGACTTCTCTTGCAGACCCTGCACCATTTTAGTTGCCCTCCTTTGGACTGCCTCCATCCTGTCTATGTCCTTGTGGAGATGGGGTCTCCAGAACTGGACACAGTACACCAGATGGGGTCTCACCAACTGTCTTTACAGAGGGATAACAACTTCCTTTTTTCTGCTGCTGATGCCTCTCCCTATACATCCCAGTATCTCCCCAGCCCTCCCTACTGCCTTCTCACATTGCTTGCTAACCTTAAAGTCATCTGATATAATTACCCCCAGGTCCCTTTTCATTTTTGTTGTTGTTACTACCCCCCTCCCCATTGTGTACTCTTTCCCTGGGTTTTTGTTTCCCAGGTGCATTATTTTACACTTCTTTGCATTGAATCCAAACTACCATACTTCTAACCATTCCTCCAACCTTGCCAAGTACCTTCTCATCCTTTCCACCCCCCTTGTGTATCAACCCTGTTGCAGATCTTTGTGCCATCTGCAAAGAGGCAGACTTTTCCTTCCAGACCCTCTGCAATGTCACTTATAAAGACATTAAAAAGGACTGGACCCAGTACTGAACCCTGCGGTACCCCACTAGTAACCCCCTTTCTTCAGAGTGGACTCCATTTACTATTACCTTCTGTGTCCTTTTGTCCAGCTGATGTTTTACCTTGGCTACCACCCTGGGACCCACTCCAAGGCTGGCTAATTTGTTTATAAATCTTTTGTGTAGGACTGTGTCAAATGCCTTGCTAAAGTCTAGGTAGACCATGTCCATAGCCCCTCCCTGGTCTACTACTTTGGTAACCCAGTCCAAGAAATCAATTAGATTCATCTGACATGACCTTCCTGTTGTGAATCCATGCTGTCTTGGGTCCTGTGACCCACTGGCCTCTAGCTACTCAACAGTTCTTTCCTTCAGGCATTATTCCATCATTTTCCCTACCACAGAGGTCAAACTGACAGGTCTGTAGTTTACTGCCTCTGTCTTGCTCCCACTTTTGTGAAGGGAATCACATCCACCCTCCTCCACTCCTCAGGTACCACACCATCCTACCATGATTTGTTAAAAAGGATAGTCAGTGGTGTCACTAGTTCTCCACTTAATTCTTTTAGAATTCTGGGGTGAATCCTGTCAGGCCCCATTGCTTTGTCCACCTTCAGTGTTAGGAGTTCTTTCAGAACCCTGTCTTCTGTGAAAGGACTGGGATCAACCCCCCTATCTAGAGTGCTTCTGTTAATTGGATTAGGTACCTCCCCCCTACTTTTTTGTGAATACTGGGCAGAAGTATTCATTCAGTATCCCTGCTTTTTCACTGTCCCTCTCTACCCACCCACCACCCATTCTATTCAGCCTCACTACCATTCCCTTTGTCTTTCTACGCTCCCTAATTTACCTTTAAAATGTTTTATCCCCCTTCTTAACTGAGATGGCTATCTTTTCCTCAGCTTGGGCCTTTGCTATTCTCACTGCCTTCCCTGCTTCCTTCTGCCTTAACTGGTACAGTACTCTGTCCTGCTCCTTCTGTTTTTTCTTATACTTCCTAAATGCTATCTTTTGCTCCCTAACCTTCCCCGTCACTTCTTTTGAGAAGCATAGTGGCTTTTTCTTTCATTTTGATTTGTTTATTTGCTTCACACAAAGGCTTGTTGCCTCTGCGATGTCAATTTTGATGTTTCCCCATTGTTGCTCCACCCCTCCTCCTTGCCTGTTTGCTAGTGCTTTTCTAAGGCACTCTTCCATTTTGACAAAGCCAGCCCACCTGAAGTCCAGTACCCTCACTTTTGTATGGCTTGACTCTGCAGCTGAGTTTATCGTGAACCACACTGTTTGGTGGTCACTTTTTCCCAGATGGCTACCCATTTCTAGATCTGAGAAATTCTCTCAGCGTCTCCATTTGTGAGTCCGAGGTCTAAGATTGCTCCCTCCTGAGTGGGTTCCAGTACTAGCTGTCTGAGGCATGCCCCCTGTGAAGCATCAGGAATGGCCCTGCTCTTGGATGTGGCTGCAGCAAAGGTACTCCAGTTAACATCTGGCATATTCAGATCCCCCATCAACAATATCTCCCCTTTCTCTGCTGTCCTAAGGATGTCTTCTATCATATCCTTGTCCATTCCCTCCACCCTGAGATGGGGGTCTGTATACAACCCCCTGTGCGGATTGTGATGCCATTTCCAGTCTCTAAGGTAACCCACAGTGCCTCCTCTCATCCTTGTTTATTCTTTTGTTCCATTGATTGTATCCTTTCCCTTACATAGAGAGCTACTCCTCCCTCTCTTGTACCCTCCCTGTCTCTCCTGTAGGTTGTGTACCCTGGTATGTTAACATTCCAGTCATGGTTCTCTGTGTACCATGTTTCTGTGACTGCCACAATATCCAGGCATCCCTCTTTCATCAAGGCCACCAGTTCAGGGAGCTTGTTGCCCAGACTATGGACATTGGTAATCATTACCCTCCATTTCTTGATGGCTTTACCCCTTTTTTCTCCATCCTTGTCCTTACTGCCTTTGTCATTTTCTCCATTTACCCCTGCCATTCTCCCTATTGATGTCTCTATCTTGGTTTTTACCTCACTAACTACCCTGATATGTTTTTGGGGGGGGCTAGGATTTCCCTGCTTCTTTCCAGTGCCTCCTCCCTTGGCTAGTTTAAATGCTTGTCAATGAAGCATTTAAACCTATCACATAGGATCCTGGTTCCCCTCCTGGACAGATGCAGACCATCATGCCAGTATAGGCCTGTATCACTCCAGGTGGACCCTCAGTCCCCAGTGAAGCCAAACCCCTGAGCTCTGCACCAGTTTTTCAATCACTGATTGAATACCATGGTGTGGAGCACCCTAGCCTCACCCATGCCATAGACAGGCAGCACCTCCGAGAAGGTTACCGGGCGTGCTTCTTGTCAAGACCCCTCCCCAACTCCACAAACTTCTCCTGCAATGTTCTGATCCCTCTCCCAGCCAGGTAATTTGTCCCTAGGTGGACAATGACATCCAGCTCCCTCCCCTGTGCAGCTGCTGCTGCAATCCTGAGGATTCACTCCCTGTCCTTCCAAGCCATGGTGCCTGGCAGGCACCCTACCTCCCTCTCCCCTTCCTCAGTTCTACACTCCTAACAATGGAGTCCCCCATCAGGAGTTGTTTCCTTCCCCTGTGGGGTCCCATGCCACCTTCCTGTGGGTCTCCATTGTGGAGGTTCCCAACATCATTCTTGGTCTCCACTGTGGATGCCTCTATAGAGGAACCACACTCTGCAAGAGTGGCATACGAATTGTGGAGAGGTACAACTGGAGAGATGCACCTCTGTTCCACCACCCTCACCGTCCCTGAGCTCACTGTGGTCCAACTGCTCCTCTTTCTTGGCAACCTCTGAGGCAGTGGCTGTGGCACTGGTGGTCCCTGGGTGGGAGAGGAGGTCCCTCAAATCCTGGCCAACTCAGCCTGGAGATGAGCAACCTCCTTCCTCAGCCCAGAGAGGTGCCTGCAGATGGGACAACACCGCATCCTCCAGAATGTCTCCCAGAAGACTGTTGCCCCCAGCCACTGCACTCCACCACTCCCAGCATGTCTTATTTTTGGCCCTTAATTGCTGTTTTGAATACTTACTCTTTCCTCTGTGTATATATATATATATATATATATATATATATATATATATATATATAATATATTTTATTTTTTTTTCAAACAACATGAAGTCTTGCTGTATTCTGACATATGCGGTTAGGTTCTGCTTTTCAACTGCCCCAGAGAACAAAGAGTTAAACTTTCAATGACTAGCATAGAATGTTCTCCACGAGCTCAGTTGAAGCCCCTGTCTGCTGTTGTTTAAACTGCAACCCTCAGATTCTTTACTCCGCCTCACTGAACAGTCGCTCCGGAGATTTCTCCTGCTGCTCAGTTCAAAAAGTCAGTTCAAGTGTCGGTTTTCGGTAGGTTTCTACGGAATTGCTGTTTCCGCTTAGTCGGTTCAAATCTCTGTCTGTGGTACCATGAGTACTAGATAGGTTTTTGTTCTGTTTCTGTGTAGAACTTGTAAATTGTGGATCAGTTCGGTGGAACCAATCAGTTTGAGGTAAAAAAAAAACTTGTGCTTACTTTAGAGTGTGGTAACCGGTCCGTATCAGTTCTAAAAAAACAGATTTAATTACATTTTTTCCAAGACCAGTGACACGGTCAGGAACCGATAGGGAGTCTTGCCTGGTGGATTGCCAAAAAGAGGTATGTTTTGGTTAGGATTGGCCATGTCTGAAACCCATGAAAAAAATGGGCCCATTGGGTTTCAACACTGCAGTGTGTGTGGGGAAGTCTTTGCCAAGGCTGATCCCCACACCACCTGTGTTTATTGTCAGGGGTTTGACCACCTTGATTCAGACTGCCAAATTTGCAAGAATTTTCCCAAATCTACCCTGGAAAAGAGATTAGGTAGACTGAGGGAAAGGGAGGCTGAGAAGTCCGTTGATCCGGATGGCCAGCCCAGTTCGGTTCTGACCGAACCAGAAGGAGTGCCCTCTGACCAGGGTGATACTTCTTCGGGCAAAACGAGAGCTGATTCAGAGGAATCAGTTCCAATACAAAGAAAAAGGAATGACAAATCGACCAGTTTGGACCCAGAATTTCATACTCCGACCGCTGATGAGATAGTCAAGGCGATAAGGATTGTGCAATCGCTTAGTTCGGTCCCGAACGAACTGGTGCAGGTGCTCGGTTTGGTCGGTTCCCCTGGTTGTGGATTATACTTTGGAAGAATTTTATGAACCGGAGGAGGAAGAGGGAGAGTATGAGGATGATTATGGTGATGGCGAAAGTCTGGATGTGCCTATTGACCCGGACATCTCCCCAGACAGACCTTCAGTTGTTTCTCCTCCTAGGCTTTCTGAGTCCCCTTCACACTACATGTTTTACAAAAAAGTGGCTGATACCCTCCAACTTCCTGTGGAGGAAGCAGTAGAGGATCAGGAAGAGCCTGATTATGTTGAGATGATGGACATCCCAGAGTCCAGGAGACTGTCTATTCCCCTCCACAAATCCTTTGGGAAACCGACATAAAAAAATTCTTAGGTTTCCTAATTCTATACCTCCTGTGGACAGACGAATGGACAAGAGGTACACTCTCTCAGGCTCAGACACGGAGTTCCTTTTTCAGCAATGCAGCCATGTTGGGGTTGTGCAGGCTTCTGCCTGTGATAAGGCAAACATTCTCTTGGCATCACACCCCCAGACAAGGACTCCAGGAAGATTGATGCCATGGCAAAGAAACAATACATGGCAGCATCTTTGGGACTCAGGCAGGCTAACTATGGCCTATACAGCCAGATACCAGAAGTCGGGTGGGACTTGTGCTGGCTCTGGCTAAACAGGCCCCGACCAGCTTGCCAGGGCTGGAGCAAGTGGCTGCAGATGGGATTGAGGCATCGAAAGTACAGTTTCATGCTGCTGTAGACTCCAATGATGTGTCATCAAGAGTCATGGCTACATCTGTGGCTCTTTGGAGGATGACTTGGCTCAGACGTACTAGCCTCTCACAGGATACCCAGCCTAGGGCCATGGATTTTCCTGTAATTGCTAATTCTCTGTTTGGGGAGCAAACAGAGAATTACATGAAGAAGATGGATGAGTACAGGACCACTTATAGGAGTGCTCAGGCCAAAGAAAGGCAAGCAGCTCCTCAAAGGCAGCAGTCCAGGGGCAGGGGCAGGCCTTTCCAAAGGCCTTTTTACCAAGCTCAGGCCTCATCTTCCTTTTCACAGAGGGGGTTCTTTAGAGGGAGAGGCAGATGGGGGATGAGCAGGCCTGCATCCACCCCTCAGCCTAAAGCCCCTGCCAAGCAGACACCCTGATGGGTCTGCCCAGGTCGATTCTCCCATACCGGTAGGGGGCAGGCTGGCTTACTTTGTCCAGCACTGGAAGTCTCTTACATCAGACAAGTGGGTTCTGGAAGTAGTAAGCCAGGGACTGGTTCTCAGCTTCAAAAAATTTCCCAAGATGAGAGCCAGATCTTTTCCACCTGCAAATCTCTCAGAAACCCTTGCCCTAGAGGCAGAGGTTTCTTCTCTCCTAGCTCTCAGAGCTATAGAGAGAGTTCCCACCCTACACAGGGGCAAATGATTGTACTTCAGGTACTTCCTAACCCCCAAAAAGACAGAAGAATGGTGGCTCATCCTGGACCTAAGATATCTGAACAAACATCTTTTGAAGCCAAAGTTCAAAAAGGTAACTCTGGGAATTATCCTTCCCTCTCTAAGGCCAGGGGACTGGCTAGCCTCTCTGCACCTCAAAAATGCCTACTTTCACATTCCCATCAGGTGCTCCCACAGAAAGTATCTCAGGTTCGAGTTGCCCTCAGGCCACTATCAATTCAGAGCAATGCCCTTTGGCCTAACATCAGCCCCAAGGGTTTTCACAAAGTGCCTGGCAGTAGTAGTTGCCTTCCTAAGAAGACAAAAGATCTCCATCTTCCCATACTTGGATGACTGGCTCATAGTAGGTCAGTCTCCAGACCAAGTCAAGTCACATCTGCAAGTGACCCAGTAAGTGCTCACTTCCTTAGGATTCCTTCTCAACCTACCAAAGTCAGTTCTCGAACCAGTATAGCTCCTCACCTTCATAGGTGCAGAACTGGATACAGTAAAGGCAAGAGCCTTCCTTCCCCTGGAAAGGGCAAGGACCCTTATGGAACTGGCCTCTTCATTCACCCTTCAGGTGTCTTGACCAGCAAGGCATTTGCTTCAGCTACTGGGCCTCATGGCAGCTTCCACAGTAGTGGTCCAGGGAGCAAGATTCCAAATGTGGTACATTCAGTTCCATTTAAGAGCCTTTTGGTCCCAAAGAAGGGATTCCCTTACCAAACTAGTTCCAGTTACTCGAACCCTGATTCAAGCCTGACAATAGTAGCAGGATCAGGACAATTTGAGACAAGGGGTTTCATTTGTTACTCAGTCTCATTCACTGATACTCACCACAGATGCTTCCCTGCTGGGCTGAGGAGCCCATTTGGGGGATTTTACCACCCAAGGACTGTGGTCACCTCAGGAATCTCTGCTTCACATCAGTCTCTTGGAACTCAGAGCAGTGTTTCTGGCACTTCAAGCTTTTTCCAAATCTGTACAGAACAAGGTGGTTCAGGTCAGAATAGACAACACCACCACCATGCAGTACAGCAACAAGCAAGGAAGCACTCAGTCTATGGCCTTGTGCACTGAAGCAATGAAGTTGTGGTCCCTGGCCTATTCCCTGCAAACCTCTCTGATAGCAGTTCACCTCTCAGGGAAGGACAATGTCCTAGCAGATGCACTGAGCAGAATATCCCAGGGCCATCACGAATGGGCCCTAGATCCTCTTGGTTTGAAAGTGATTTTCTCGAGATGGGGCACACCAGAGATAGATCTTTTTGCAGCCCCAGACAATCACCAACTTCCTCTCTTTTGTTGCAGACCCCCAGTCTTGGGCTCAGTCCCCCTGGATGCTCTGATTCTGAACTGGGAAGGGAAATTCCCCCCTTCCCTCTCCTGTTCAGGGTGCTAGTCAAGATAAGGTCACAACCATGCAAGGTGATTCTGATTGCTCCAGACTGGGCCAGACAGCCATGGTATCCCTTGTTGCTGTCCCTAACAGTTCACCTTCCCCTGTCTCTTCCCAGGAATTATAACCTGTTAACAACCTCTCAGGGAAGGATTTGGTACCCGAATCTTCAGTCTCTCAATCTCAAGGCTTGGCTCTTGAAGAGTTAGAGTTTGCAGATCTGCATCTTTCCCAAGGGGTTCTGGATATCCTTAAGGCTTCTCGAAAGCCTTCCACCAGGAAGACTTACAACTCCAAATGGAAAAGATTCAGCATTTGGTGTTCTAAGAAGAATATTTCTCCAGACTCTGCTGAATTGCCTACAGTTCTGGATTATATGGTCCATCTTAATGGCCTAGGCCTCAGACCAGCTACCCTTAAAGTACACTTGGCAGCTGTTTATGCTTTCCTGTCAGTAGGCAAGTCTTCCTCTCTGTCATCCCATCCTGTATTCTGTAAGTTTTTCAAGGGATTGCTTCACACCAATCCCCCCGTTAGGGATCCTGCTCCTGCTTGGGACCTTAATGTTTGCTTTGCTCAGCTTATGCAATCCCCCTTTGAGCCTTTGTCCTCAGCAGAGCTTAAGTACTTGACTTGGAAAACTGTGTTTTTGGTAGCCATTACTTCTGCCAGACGTGTCAGTCAATTGCAAGCCCTGTCAGTGGAATCTGATTTCATCTTTTTTCACAGTGATAAAGTGGTCCGTAGAACATAGAAAGTTCTTACCTAAAGTGGTTTCAGAGTTCCACCTCAACCAGTCTGTTTCTCTCCCTGTTTTCTTCACAGACCATTCCTCCTTGGGGGAGAGGAAGCTACACAGCTTGGATGTTAAAAGAGCCCTTAGCTACTACATAGAGTGTACCAAGGGTCACAGGTTTGAATCCCTCCAGTTGTTCCTTACTTATGGAGAAGTTGGTAAAGGCAAACCTGCCACTAAGAGATCTTTTGCCAGGTGGATTGTTTCTTGTATACAGTTCTGCTATGGAAAACTGGGTAGAACTCCACCATCAGGCCTGAGGGCTCATTCCACTAGAGGTACAGCTGCTTTTCTGGCTGCTGCCAGGGATATTCTTCTCTTAGAAATTTGTCAAGCAGCCACCTGGAAAACAGTCCATACTTTCACCAAGTATTACTCTCTGGATATCCAGGCTAGGAGTGCTGCTTGGTTTGGCACAGCAGTACTTCAGAGCCTGTTCCCAACGTAGGTTCTGTCCCTCCTCCATGGAGGTACTGCTTGGTAGTCTGCATATGTCAGAATACAGCAAGACTTCATATTGTTTGAAGAAAAAATTACTCACCTTAGTAATGTTGTTTTTTCTAATGGAGTCTTGCTGTATTCTTACCTCCCCACCTCCCCTCTCAGAACCTAGATTTTGGGATGTGGGTGAGCAGGAGCAGTGTTGGCACCCTAGGGGTGTCCTTTTTACACCCTCTTTTTGGTTTGGATGAGAGGCTGTGTTTTGAATGTGTTTTGTTTTTGGGTTTCCTGACTTGAGTCTTCCTTTGAAACCAAAAAACATTTTATATGTTTGCCAGTTGGCTAGTAAGAATTTTACAGTTTCCACACAGAACACCCAGTGAGTCTTTGCTCGTAAAAATCGGACTAACTCTTTGTTCTCCGGGGCAGTTGAAAGGCAGGACCTAACTGCATATGTCAGAATACAGCAAGACTCCAATTGAAGAAACAACATTACTAAGGTGAGTCATTTTTTCTTATTTCCCCTACTTACCTACTGCCTCCATGCCCTTAAAGCTCCTGCTCTTCCTGTTCTGGGACAGGAAGTTCCTATATTCCTCAGTAGTCTCCTTACTTGCTCAGAGTCAGACCTCCAGCAGCTGGGGGGAATGGAGAGCTACTCTTTTCCTTCTAGGAATGTGAGTCTTTAACTGGCACTTTTAATTCTGTGCATGGTACTATATCAAATACCTCACTTAAATACAAGCAGATAGTATCTAGTGCAAGGCTAACCTTTTCAGAGAACTCCGTTAAAGCAGCAGTAGTTGAGTAACCATATAATTTTTTCATCAATAATGTTTGTCCTGCAGAAAATATGAAGATGCACATTTTCCTTTTTGCTTTCTTCCATTCCTTAACCAAGATACAGGATCTTGATTGTTTTAAAAGTTTCTACTCCATGCCTTGCCTGCCATGAAATAAATATCTTGGTACAGTATTGTGCTGTTTACCATCACAAACACGTGGCAGCACCATCCCAATACATCTACAGTACAAATCTAGCATGTACATTCAACAGGTAACCTCAGCAGAAGAGACTTTTAAAAATTGTGAGTGGTGGCCATCTTTAATGATATCAGTTGTTAATTACAAAATGAGCTATAAAAGCTCTTTTTTTCAATATAGTCTATTTATCTCCTGGTTCTCCCCCTGGCAGCCCCCTTCTGACTGACCCCCCTCCAGCCTCATCACCCGGCTTTCTCCAGGACTTACCTTACCCATTGTTCTTGCCACAGGGCTTGGGACTGTGCCCGGCCACTGGTGCGGGACCTGTGGGGGGTTGGTCATTATCCTGCCACCTGGAGTGATTTTTCCTCCATTTTCTCCCCTGGGCATATGTCCATGCAGTGGGCATATGTCCAGCTCTGCTTCCGTAGAGATGGCCCTGGCACCCTGTACATGGGTTCCTTCCCCTGCATGGTAACATCCATGTGCTGGCACCCAGCCACTCTAATCCCCTTCCCCGAGGAAGAAGAGCTGTCTTGGGATGCTCGCTCCTTCCTCACCCTGCCACCCTCCGAGCAACTTGTTTCCGTTCCTGACCCTGGGTTGCCAATGTGGCAGGAGGTAAGGCTGGCAGCGCCTCAGCCCTCAATGCCACTGGGCTGGCTTATAAAAGCTCTTTTAACAGTACCTGGGAAAACTAAGAATACACTAAGTATGAATCGTAGGATGCCAGAAATACAATTTTGCTAAAAAACTATATGATTAACTTGTTTTTTGCTGACCAAGAAATACTGCAGCTTTAAATTTGCTAGGCATGATCTCCCCTGCCTAAATCCATGTTGCACTGTATCCCATAAGTTATTATCATTAATGAAAGTATTTATTTTATCTCTTATTATTGTCACTAGTAACTTTACCACCACTGACGTCAAGCTCAACAGTCAGTAATTTGATGCCTCTGCCCTACTTCCCTTCTTATCAGGGCTATGGCAGTTGTTCTACATGCCATCAGTATTGTCCCAAGCCTTAAGTTGCATTAAATATTATTACTAACGGTCCAGTCAATACTGGTCACATCTCCCTCAGTACCCTAGGATGCAGGGCATCAGGTCATGGTGACGTATTTACTTTTATGTTATTAAGGAGATTGAAAACCTCTTGTTTGTCCATCTTTACTAGCACAATAGCCTCCGAATTTCTGCCTCACTTAATTGAGTTTGATGCCCATGCACACCAAGCACTTTGGGACAGTAACGGGAAATGAAAGGTGTGTCACTGCCATGCCAGCTACAGCTGCATCTGCAAGAGGTGTGGCAGTGTACACCAATCACCAGGCACTCTGGTCATGACAGCAGTTCAGCTGTGTTGACATGCCGTACCAGGGACTTGAAACAAATGTACCACTCCAATGGGAGTGCTTCATTTGTAGACTGAAGTCCTGCCATGTGCATTAGAGTGCACACTAATGCGCATGGCTGCAATTATTCCTGCATTCTCTGTTTCCGTCCACGCTCCTCCGAACCCCTCCCAAGCTTTATCTGGGCCTCTCCTGGTGCTGGCTTCTGCCCCCAACATTAGCCATCATGCAGTTTTTTCTTACAGCCGACGTTGGTGTGCCCAATCCCCATATTGGCACATTATCCCCCAATATTAATGTGGCACACTGGAGCCCACCCCATTGTACCAAAATCTTTTTTTTTTTTTTTTTTAATGTTTCCAACACCAGGATGCCCACTCCCAGTGTCGGATGTCTCCCCTCACCCCCCAAGCCCAAATAGATATTTTGCAGACATCAGGGTGCCCAGTTCCTGTGTCAGCATGTTTCAGCCACCCCCCAACTGATGGGGCACACTGGGAGCTCACCCCAGTGTGCCAAAATATTGAAATATGTTTCCGACACTGGGATGCCCACTCCCTGTGTTGGATGCGCCTCCTCCCACACAAACCTGTCCAGTACCAACATCGGGGTGCCCACTCCCCATGTCAGCATGTCCCCCCCCACCCCCACTACTGTGGCACACTGGGAGCCCACCCCAGAGTACCTATATTAATTTACTTTCCCTGTAAAATAAAGAAAACTGTCACCTGATGTCTTTTAATTTTTTTTCCCTGTAAAAAGAAAACGGTCCGTCGTCGTCTCCCCAGGCCCCCTTCCCCATCCCCACCACCCTCTGTTGCCCCCTCCCCCTCACCCCATACTTACCTCTGGAGGTCCGGCACTGTCATATTCTCTGGACCGGGAACAAGTCTGCACTCTTCAAGGCGACCAACAAACTGAGAATCATGGTAAGCCTTACAATGGGATTCAATGGGGTGGGTGGGGGGTTCAACTTAGGTTGATATCTTGGCCAATATTAAGAATTTTGGCCCCAAATGTTCAACATGGGGTTCTTGGACCCACCTCATGAATACTGACACTGCCATTTTGTTTCTTGGTCCCAAAAGGTGATTTGGAAGTTGCTGCACGGAATCACCTTTCGGGACCGATTAACGAAACGACCATGCCACTGTTCATGAGGTGGGGTTCTTAAAAAGCCCAATTTGCAAATTTGGTAAAAAAATTCCCCAAAATTACTGCGTTACGAGCGTGTGTTGCACAGTTTCTACATACGCTCATAATTTCACCGATTTTTTAAATTTTCACTCCAGATTTTCAACATTGCCATTTTTTCAAACCTCCTTATGAACAGTATAACTGTCATTTTTCACATCCTGCCCAAAACATATTTTCACACCTGTGGTGCAGAATGGCATGATCACTGTACGAAATCAACTTTCGGGATGGAATACTGAAATGGTAGTGCTACTATTCATGAGGTGGGGTCCCAAAAAGGCCATGTTCAAAATTTGGTGAAAAAATTCCAAAAATGATTGCGTTATGGCAGTGTGTTGCACACTTTCTACGCACACTCGTAACTTTGCCAATGTTTCATATTTTCACTACAGATTTTCAACACACTGGCATTTTTTTACACCTCCTAAAGAACAGTACAGCTATCATTTTTTCACATCCTGCCCAAAATCTGTTTAAGCACCTGTTGCACCGAATGGTGCAGTCGCAGCATGAAATCACGTTTCGGGATTGAGTAACAAAATGATAGTGCCACTATTCATGAGATGGGGTTCAAAAAGCCTATGTTGAAAATTTGGAGTGAAAATACCAACAAATACCCAGGGCATTACAGTTTCCAACTGTAATGTCCCACTTCCCAATCCTGTAGAGACTGACAGGTGTCAAGGGTGTGACTTGGGGTCATTGGCCATAATTCTCACGCAATTCCACCCCCACCCCCACCCTGCAGCCAGTGACAGGCATCAAGGTATGCCTTGCTTGCCTTGGGGTACTACAAACAAGTCGCTGCACTCCTCTGTGATGCAAAAGTATTAAATTCTTTAATGAATGGTTTTAAAACATACCACAAGGAACATACAGAAACTAAACCCCACTAAGGCCCTGACTGGTTTTGTACACCATGCATCATCAGGGGGGTGGATCCTTGCTCCCTGATGCTAGTTAAATGTCAACGTTTTTAAAGTGACAGTGCAAAATTAACCACATTAGGTGCATTAAGTGCAACAGTCCTCACATATGTGTAAAATGCATATATCAGTATACATCATCATTCCCAATAATGTAAATAACACTTATAACTTCACCAATAACTACAACAAGTGCAAAGAACATTTAAAAACAGTTTTTTTTTTCACAGCAGCTACTAATCAATATCACAGGCTCTTTAAATTTCATTTTAAATGAAGAGCAATTTTTATCTCACTGTTTTACATCACTTTTCTTTGTTGAAAAACTAGTGGTTGTCATGGCAATCCCCTCCAGTCCTGAAATAAGAAAACAGTTAATTAGATATTACACATGTCAACACTGCTAAGTAAAAAAGTCCTGCAATCGATAGTAAAATAATGCATTCAAGGCTGGCAAGGCAATTCCCTGGTACTGCTTAGGAAATTTCATACAGAAAACAATGTGTTACCTCTTCATACATGATATAAGATTAATTTTATCGTTAAGGCCAGGCAAACTTAATGCCCCCAATGTAAAGATCCAGTAGGATTCTCTCTCTGACAGTTTATCATCCAGACTACTGCCGCATGGCCCTAATCTGACCTTTTCCAATCCACAGAACTTGAACACATGTGGTCCATCCCCAGGTACAGAGTTATGGTAATGAATTGCTAGTGTATGTCTGGTGTCATTGTTAATTATTGACCTTAGGTGTTTCCCTATTCTCAGTTTTAGTGGCCTGGTGGTTTTACCCACATAGAAGGAGCCACACTGACAGGTTGCCATATATATTACATTTTCTGATATGCAATTGATGAAATTGCTGGTTTCAAAATGTCTACTGATGCTGCAACTAGTGAAAATATTACACTTAATCAAAGATGAGCAGAACTTACAATTACTGCACGGAAAAGTACTCCTAGGTAGAGAATTCCTTCTTGGTTCATCTACAAGTGTATCTAGAGGCTGGTAGCTGTTCACAGGTTTATCTCTAAGATTGGGGCCCCTTTTATAGACCATCCTTGGTCTGTTCTTTATTACCTCCCTCAATAATGGTTCTGCCTGTAGTATGTTCCAGTTTTGACTAATGATACTTTCAATACCATTACTGTGTCCTGAATACTGTGTCACAAAATCATTATTGTTTTGCCTTATTGTGGGGCTCTTTTAGTAAACAATGTATCAGTCTCTAAGGTATCCTCAAATGCTTTTTCAACAGTGTTTCTCACATATCCCCTCACATTGAATCTATTACACATCGCTAGACCATTAGTAACAAAATCATGTCTCACTACAGTTCTTATGCACTCTGAACATCTGGGCTTTAGAAATATTGTTAAATCATATGTCATGGGTGGCAACTGGTGGCATGCAACAGTGAATTTCTATCTGTCTCCTTCCGAAAAAGATCTGTGTGGAAAGTGCCATCTGCATTCTTAGAAATCACAAGATCCAGAAAGGAGACTCAAGAGAGAGAGATCACACTGCATAGAAAATCTCAGATTGGGGTTACTGTCCTCCACGTAGTTAACAAATTCTTTAAGTTCCTCTCTGTTGCCACGTCACACCATAAATATATTGTCTGTAAAATGATGTCAGATATCAATCTTATGATAAAAAGGATTGTTCTCATCATAGACTATTTCTTTCCTCCCACAGCCCCTGATAGAGATTGACATAGTTGGGGCCAAAGGTTGCCCCCATTGCCTTACCCTTGAGTTGCAAGTAGAACTGGCCCTGGAATAGAAAATAGTATTTTGGACAATACATTTTCTGCACATTCCAAGAGAAAACTCTTTACCAATATTTAGACCCTGTTCTTCAGTGGACCAATAATCGAGTACTTCTAACCCTCCTGTATGGGGGGGTATTGGTATAGAGTGACTCGATATCAAGAGATGCAAGTAACCATTCTTTTTCCAGCTGCATGTCTCCAACTATTTCCAAAATCTGGGTAGTATCCCTAATATATGATGGTAATGCACATATATATTCCCTAATATGCGCATCTATGTATTTAGAGAGTGGTTCCACCAGTGAGCCTACACCAGCCACTATGGGATGACCTGGGGGATCTAGCACATTTTTGTGTACCTAAATACATACAAACAGACTTTCACTGGGTTAGATACTGTAAGAAATTAACATTCTCCCTGATCAATAACACCTCCACATACTGCCTCATACAAAAATGAATCAATATCTGTTTTCATCCTTGCGGTAGGATCAGATGGTAGTAATCTATAGAATTCCTCATTTATCAGTTGCCTCTTTACTTCCCTGATATATTTATCAGTGGACATTACTACCACCAATCCCCCTTTGTCTGCAGGCTTAACTTTAATTTCATTATTGCTCTCCAGGGTTTTTAAAGCCTCTGATTCTTTTTTCGTTTTATTAACAAATGTAGCTCTATTTTCCTTCTCAAGCATTTGCATAATCTTTTGCTCACAAATTTTCTGGAAAACCCCTACAGTCTCATTTTGTAGTGGCATGAAGGTAGATGGAGGCCTAAACTGTCTTTCCTCATTTATCATTGTACCACCCAATTCTTCCTGTGATGTTATTACACATTCAGTACTTCTCCTTAACTTCTTGATTTTTTCAAAATGTGCCTTCTGGTTAAGTTTTAGTGAAGATCAATGAAAATCTCAAAAGGTTTTGTGTCCTGGATTGGAACAAAAGATAATCCCTTTTGTAATACTTGTATCTGATACTCACTTAGTTCGATATGAGAAATATTTATTACGATGTTGTCCCTCCTTATGCTGTCTTTGTCCTCTTGCCACGTCCTCTTGTTCCGATGCCTGCAGCCACCCCTTCTGGTCTGTTTATGTCGCTCTGTGTTGTCTTTGATTCTTGTCTCTGAGTATTCGCTGCTCCTGATGGACTTCTTGGAATTGTACCACTCTCGCTGAGCTCCGCTGGTCTAATCTCTGCCCCGCCTCTAAAAAAGGATCATCTGATTCTGAAACGATGGGGTTATAATTTGGAGAGGAATTTCTGTGTTTCAGTATTGATCTTAAGTGTGGTTCTGGTTGATTACCACCTCTGGAATGTTTCCTATTTCTTGTGGACTGCCCTGTTTTTTTCTTCCAGTCCCATACATGATTGTATAAATAATCTTGTTGATCCCTCTCAAACTTTGTTAATTTAATCTTCTTAATTTTACCTTCTTCCCTTTGCATTGTTTCTTGTAATTTCTTCTCATATACAGCATATTCAGAGTCATTTCTAAACTGTAGTACTATTTGTTCTTTTGCAGCGATATCATTTGCAACATCCTGTCTCTGGGGTCTTCAGCCCTAACATTCACCCCATTCTCTTATAGTGCACCCATCTCCTCTTATTTCCTTATGGAATGGGGTAAGTGTAAGGGCCAAAGACCCCAAGGCACACTGTGATGCCTGTGGTGTCTGAAGGGTGTGTTGAGGTGGAATGGCATGAGCATTACATCTGACGACCCAAAGGCACACTCCCAATGCCTGTCAGTCTCTGCAGGATGGGGGTGGGGGTTGGCATTAGGGTTGGAAACACTGATGCCTCAGTAAGGAAGTAAATCAGGGAGGGGCAGTGGATTTCTCCTACCTTGATTTCGGGAAAGCCTTCGACGCTGACCAACATAGAAGGCTGATATAACAAGATGGGGTAGTCTGGCCACAGGGTACAAGCTGATACACTGGGTTAGAAATTGGCTGATGGACAGGAGACAAAAGATGGTGGTAATGGAATCCAATCCGGGGAGAAGGTGATGACCAGTGGGGTACCTCAGGGATCAGTCCTGGGACCAGTCCTATTCAATGTCTTCAATTACAGACATTGTGGAAAGGCTAGAAGGAAAGGTCTGTCTGCCTGTTTGCAGATGACACCAACATCTCTAACAGAGTGAATACTCCAGAAGGGTGGAGAAAATGAGCAGACACATGGAGAGGCTTGAAAAATGGTCTGAGGAGTGCCAACTGATGTGCAATGGAAATAAAGTACAAAGAATGCACCTGAAAAGAGGGAAACCTGAGGAGAGTTACTGGATGGGGATGAGGTGCTGACGATCACCAAAGAAGAAAAGACATAGAAGTTATCAGTTCTGATTACCTTAAGGTGTCAAAATTGAGCAAAAATGTTGTAAGGAGGCCCAGTGGCATGCTTGGGTGCATAGGCAAAGGTATCACTAGCAAAAAGATGTGACGTGGTGATGCCATTGCATAATGCACTAGTGAGCCCTATCCTGCAGTACTTTGAGCAGTTCTGGAGAACACGACTGTGCACAGACTTTGACAGAGTGGAGCCGGTCCACAGAAAGGCAACCAAGATGGTACATGGCTTGCAAAACAGAACATATCAGGACAGATTAAAGGACCTCAATATGTATTCATTGGAGGACAGGAGGGAGTGGGGGAACATGATACATACATTCAAATACCTCAAGGCCATACACAAGGTGCAGGGGTGGACATCTTACATAGAAGTTGACGGCAGATAAGGACCGCAAGGCCCATCCAGTCTGCCCATTTCTTTTTCTACCTTATAAATGTGCCATCGGCCTTTGCTCTGTCAGTGACCTATCTATTCATAATCATTTGTATTGCTCCTTATGCCTATCCCATGCCTGTTTGAAGCCCTGCACTGTATTCATAGCCACCACTTCTTGTGGTAAGCCATTCCATGCATCTACCACCCTTTCTGTGAAAAAGAATTTCCTCACATTCCCCTTAATCGGCCTCCTCTAATCTCATGCTGTGTCCTCTTGTCCTGCTATTTTCTTATATTTAAACATGTTAGACTCTTTCACCTTGTTTATGCCCTTAAGGTGTTTAAATGTCTCGATCATATCACCTCTCTCCCTCCTTTGCTCAAGGGTATACATATTGAGCTCCGTTAATCTGTCCTCATATGTCTTCTGATGCAGTCCCTGCACCATTTTGGTTGCCCTTCTCTGGACTGCCTCAATTTGGTTAATGTCCTTGTGAAGGTGTGGCCTCCAATACTGCACGCAGTACTCCAGATGGGGCCTAACCAATGTCTTGTACAGAGGAATTATTACCTCCCTCTTACGACTTGTGATACCCCTACTAATACACCCTAACACCCCCCTAGCCTTACCTACTGCTTTAGAGGTCTGCTTGGATGATTTTAGGTCATCAGTGATGATGATACCCAAGTCTCTTTCTTCTTTTGTGACTGCTAGCAACTCCCCTCCCAGCCTATAAGTGGCTTCAGGGTTTCTCTTCCCTATGTGCATGATTTTGCACTTCTTTGCATTAAATCCCAGTTGCCACTTTTCTGACCATTTTGCTAGTTTATCCAGATCTCTTCTCATTCTGCCCACCCCATCTGGATCATCTACTCTGTTGCAGATCTTGGTGTCATCTGCAAACAGACAACCTTCCCTCTAGTCCATCTCTGAGGTCACTAATGAAAATGTTGAATAGGACTGGCCCCAGGACTGATCCCTAAGTACCCACTTGTGACTTGGATCTCTTCTGACTGTATACCATTTACCACCACTCTCTGTTTTCTGCCAGTCAACAGTTTGCCACCCAGTTGACCAACTTCTGACCCACCCCGAGCCTACCTAGCTTATTTATCAATCTTCTATGTGGAACAGTGTCAAAAGCTTTGCTGAAGTCAAGGTAGGCGACATCAACTGCTCCCCCTTGGTCCACCACTCTGGTTACCCAGTCAAAGAAATCTATGAGATTAGTTTGACAGGACCTTCCTTTTGTAAACCCATGCTGTCTTGGATCCTGTGCCCCTATGGATTCCAGGTGTTGCACTATCCTTTCCTTAAGTGCCTCCATGATCTTGCCCACTACTGAGGTAAGACTGACTGGTCTGTAGTTCCCCGCCTCCTCCCTGCTACCACTCTTGTGGAGCGGGATCACATGAGCCCTTCTCCAGTCTTCTGGGACCTCTTCTGTGCTCAGAGACTCACTAAACAATTCTGCTAATGGCTCTGCTAGTTCCTCCTTTAGCTCCTTAAGTACCCTGGGATGTATGCCATCAGGCCCCATTGCCTTATCTACCCTGAGCTTAGCTCTTGTAGGACCCTTTCTTTTGTGAAGGGAGTAGTGCTCACCTCCCTCCCCCCTGTGTCCATGATGCTGAGCTGTGGGCCCTGCTCTACCTTCTCTTCAGTAAATACTGAGCAAAAGTATCTATTTAGGATAGATGCCTTTACAGGGTCATCCTCCTCACATGCTCCCTTTTCTCCATTAAGCTTAGCAATACCCCCTCTGGACTTTCTCCTTTCACTAATGTATCTATAGAAAGTCTTGTCACCTTCTTTTACTGTTCGTGCTAGTGTTTCCTCAGTTTGGGACTTTGCCTGCCTTACTGCCTTCCCTGCTTCCCTTAGGGCAGTTTGGTATGCCTCCCTATCTTCATCCCGCTGTGTTCCTTATATTTCCTGAAGGCCAGCCTTTTGGCTCTGACCTTTTCTGCTACTGTATTTGAGAACCAAAGTGGTTTCCTTCTTCTTTTGCACTTCCTTTTCTGTCTAACACAATGGGATGTTGCTTCAGGTATTGTATCCTTAATGCTTGCCCACTTTGCCTGTACCTCCTCACCTGTGTTTCTTTTTGCCAGGGCTAGCTTAACTCTGTTGGCCATCTTATCAAAGTCAGCTCCTTTGAAGTCCCATATTTTTGCCTTGGAATGGGATGATTTAGATGTAGTAGCCAAATTGAACCATACCATGTGATGGTCACTGGCCCCAGGTGACCTTCTACCTGGAGATCTGCGATCCCTTCTATGTTAGTCAGTACTAGATCTAGGATAGCCCTGTCTCTTGTGGGTTGCTGTACCAGTTGTTTGAGGCCCTCCCTGCAGGAATCCACTATGAGTCTAGTTCTGGCAGATGTTCCTGCTGGTATTGACCAATCTGTATCTGGCATGTTGAAGTCTCCCATTATCAGAACCTCCCTTTAGCTGTCATGTTTTGTATATCTTCTAACAGTAATGTGTCTATGTCCTCCCTCTGGTCTGGGGGCCTGTAGACAACCCCAGTTCTTATGGCTGTCCCATTTCTGTTTCAGGGTGACCCACAGTTCTTCTGGCTCCTTATGTGTATTCTGAATTTCTGTAGCTTTGATATTTTCATTAACATACAGGCCACTCCTCCCCCTTTTGCACCTCGGTCTCTTCTGACAATACATAGCCAGGTACTGAAGTCTCCCAAGTGTGGTTACTGGTAAACCACGTCTCACTAATTGCTACTATGTCCAGTTTAGCCTCTGACATTATTGCCTGCAGGTCTGGGATCTTATTTCCCAGGCTGTGAGCATTTAGTGTACATGATTTTCCATTGGCCAGATTTTGGTGTGTTAGTTGTTGGGTGAAGTTTGGCATTACCCTGTGCATCGTATGGGAGACAAACCTTTTTCTTACCTGGTGATGCAAATGAGCGGCAAACATGCTGAATTTCTGTTTGACCACTAGCTGAGGGGAGGGTGTTCTTCCCATTCGGCGTATGGGTGCTGCACCCTCTCCCCATTGCTAGTTTAAATATTCTGCAAAGGCGTCAAACTTCTGCCCCAATGCACTGACTCCCTCTTTAGTCAGATGCAGTCCATCAAATTTAAAGAACTTTCGCTCCCAGAACTGTTGCCAGTTCCTCCAAATCTGTGTCCTTTTTCCTGGCACCAGTCCTTGAGCCACGTGTTTAGCTCCCTATCTCCCCTTCTCTGACCTTCCGTCCATCTGCTCCTTCTCCCAGACTGGCAGGATCTCAGAAGAGGCCAGATGAAATAGATGATAGTTTGTCACCCAGCTTAGTCAGGTGTTCCTTGGTCTCCACAACTGACCGGCTGGCGAGATCATTAGTCCCTATGTGTACTAGGACATCAATGTTTTCTCCTGCTTTGTGAACAATTTTGAATGCGGTCAGTGTCTCTCCATGCTGATGTACCTGGGAGACATCTGACCATCACCTAGCTGGAGATGGTATCAACTCCCGAATCATGGAGTCTCCTATGATCAAGTTTTTGGATTTCCTTTGTGCTTGTTTAGTTTTGGTTCCTGATTTGGGTGAGTATTGTTGTGCTAGCTCCTGTGCCGCAGTGTCCTGCTCTGCAGTGTCTTCTGCCTCTTTATTTGATTTCAGAGATAGAGGCAGATACCTGTTTGTAGTGTTTATATGGTTTTGGGTAATGTGTTGGAGAGCAGAAGTGATGGGGCACCTGATTTGCTCCTCCTAACCACCTGCCAACCTCCTGGACCAACTACCCTCTGCGTCGAGGTTTTCTGTTGGATGCTGGAGAAATGGCAGGTGGTTCTTATAATGTATTTCCTCTTCAATATGAAATTTGAGGCATGCAATCTCTGCCCATGCTGCCCGGAGCTGAGACCTAAGATCTCCAAGGCCCAGCATGTAGGACAGTGTCCTAAATCCTGTAAGACTGTCCTTCTGAAAATTGTTCCACAGTACCTGCAGTTAATGAAATCCATTCCAAATAAGTTGCTGGGTTTGTAACCTAGTCAGAGTAATTAGAAGGAAAAAAAGGAAAAAAAAATGCAAGTAATGGTTTAATTGTGCTTTGTTTAACTTGTTATAACAAGTTAAATTACTAGTGCCCTGTAAATGAGATCACCTTGTGGAGGCCCCACTGATCCGCCTTCCTGCTCTGCCACAGGAAATGTCACAACTGTGGTACCCTATAAAAGGAGTGTAGCGTGGGGTGGTTGGGGATGGGGTGGGTGGCTGGGCCCTTCCCTGCCTAAAAGAAGAACCACGGACGAAAGAACAAGGAGGTAAGAGCAGAAACAATCAGTCAACAACAAATGCAGTAACCCTGAAGCTTATCCTAATGTTAGATAAAACTGTAAAACCTGTAAAGCACCACCTGTAATAATTTCAGAAAGATATACCCTGTGAAACACTTTGCTCCAGAGAAAAATAAAGCAGTAACAGAAGATATACCTTGCAAAGACAATTTGAATCAGAAGATTACAGCAGTAATCTGTTAGCACACACCTGTAGGCACCCTTGTAATAATGCAGAAGAAGGTATACCAGCAACAACAATTTGAATCAGAGAGAAATAAAGCAATGAAATGTTAGCAACAAACAGTAGCAATCCCTGTGAGTAAAAAATAAAAACACCACCACACAGTAAATCTGCTTAGCCAAACTAAGTCTTAATCCTTCTCCCTTGCTCTGGTAAGTTTCTCTACTCTGCCTTTCAAGCAGTCTTAGAAGGAAAGAGCTCAGGTGAATCTAGGTGCCATGGCCAGCAAACCAAGTCTTCTACCTCCAAGATATCAACTAACCTGACTTTTTAACCCTTCTTTCTGTTGGAAATTACTGACAGTTTGCCAGCTCCACCCCACACACCCTAATCCTTTGGAAGAGCTGTGGGAGGAAAAGCAATTAGCTCCTTCAATGTGAGAAGGAGACTGAAACACCTCTGAGACAACAAACCTTTTCAACAAACAAGAATAAAATAAAACACAGTGTCAAACAGTAATTTTGCTAGCCCAATGATTAAAAGTCACAAAAATGTAAGCTCCACCTGTAATACAGTAATTTCGAGAAGATATACCCTGTAAGAAACACTTTGCTCCAGAGAAAAATAAAGCAGTAACAGAAGATATACCTTGCAAAAGACAATTTGAATCAGAAGATTACAGCAGTAATCTGTTAGCACACACCTGTAGGCACACCTTGTAATAATGCAGAAGAAGGTATACCAGCAACAACAATTTGAATCAGAGAGAAAATAAAGCAATGAAATGTTAGCAACAAACAGTAGCAATCCCTGTGAGTAAAAAATAAAAACACCACCACACAGTAAATCTGCTTAGCCAAACTAAGTCTTAATCCTTCTCCCTTGCTCTGGTAAGTTTCTCTACTCTGCCTTTCAAGCAGTCTTAGAAGGAAAGAGCTCAGGTGAAGCTAGGTGCCTTAGCCAGCAAACCAAGTCTTCTACCTCCAAGATATAAACTAACCTGACTTTTAACCCTTCTTCTGTTGGAAATTACTGACAGTTTGCCAGCTCCACCCCACATACACACCTAATCCTTTGGAAGAGCTGTGGAGGAAAAGCAATTAGCTCCTTCAATGTGAGAAGGAGACTGAAACACCTCTGAGACAACAAACCTTTTCAACAAACAAGAATAAAATAAAACACAGTGTCAAACAGTAATTTTCTTAGCCCAATGATTAAAAAGTCACAAAATGTAAGCTCCACCTGTAATACAGTAATTTCAGAGAAGATATACCCTGTAAGAAACACTTTGCTCCAGAGAAAAATAAAGCAGTAACAGAAGATATACCTTGCAAAGACAATTTGAATCAGAAGATTACAGCAGTAATCTGTTAGCACACACCTGTAGGCACACCTTGTAATAATGCAGAAGAAGGTATACCAACAACAACAATTTGAATCAGAGAGAAATAAAGCAATGAAATATTAGCAACAAACAGTAGCAATCCCTGTGAGTAAAAATAAAAACACCACCACACAGTAAATCTGCTTAGCCAAACTAAGTCTTAATCCTTCTCCCTTGCTCTGGTAAGTTTCTCTACTCTGCCTTTCAAGCAGTCTTAGAAGGAAAGAGCTCAGGTGAAGCTAGGTGCCTTAGCCAGCAAACCAAGTCTTCTACCTCAAGATATAAACTAACCTGACTTTTTAACCCTTCTTTCTGTTGGAAATTACTGACAGTTTGCCAGCTCCACCCCACATACACACCTAATCCTTTGGAAGAGCTGTGGGAGGAAAAGCAATTAGCTCCTTCAATGTGAGAAGGAGACTGAAACACCTCTGAGACAACAAACCTTTTCAACAAACAAGAATAAAATAAAACACAGTGTCAAACAGTAATTTTGCTTAGCCCAATGATTAAAAAGTCACAAAAATGTAAGCTCCACCTGTAATACAGTAATTTCAGAAGATATACCCTGTAAGAAACACTTTGCTCCAGAGAAAATAAAGCAGTAACAGAAGATATACCTTGCAAAAGACAATTTGAATCAGAAGATTACAGCAGTAATCTGTTAGCATACCCTGTAGGCACACCTTGTAATAATGCAGAAGAAGGTATACCAGCAACAACAATTTGAATCAGAGAGAAAATAAAGCAATGAAATGTTAGCAACAAACAGTAGCAATCCCTGTGAGTAAAAATAAAAAAACACCACCACAGTAAATCTGCTTAGCCAAACTAAGTCTTAATCCTTCTCCCTTGCTCTGGTAAGTTTCTCTACTCTGCCTTTCAAGCAGTCTTAGAAGGAAAGAGCTCAGGTGAAGCTAGGTGCCTAGGCCAGCAAACCAAGTCTTCTACCTCAAGATATAAACTAACCTGACTTTTAACCCTTCTTTTCTGTTAGAAATTACTGACAGTTTGCCAGCTCCACCCCCACATACACACCTAATCCTTTGGAAGAGCTGTGGGAGGAAAAGCAATTAGCTCCTTCAATGTGAGAAGGAGACTGAAACACCTCTGAGACAACAAACCTTTTCAACAAACAAGAATAAAATAAAACACAGTGTCAAACAGTAATTTTGCTTAGCCCAATGATTAAAAAGTCACAAAAATGTAAGCTCCACCTGTAATACAGTAATTTCAGAGAAGATATACCCTGTAAGAAACACTTTGCTCCAGAGAAAAATAAAGCAGTAACAGAAGATATACCTTGCAAAAGACAATTTGAATCAGAAGATTACAGCAGTAATCTGTTAGCACACACCTGTAGGCACACCTTGTAATAATGCAGAAGAAGGTATACCAGCAACAACAATTTGAATCGAGAGAAAATAAAGCAATGAAATGTTAGCAACAAACAGTAGCAATCCCTGTGAGTAAAAAATAAAAACACCACCACACAGTAAATCTGCTTAGCCAAACTAAGTCTTAATCCTTCTCCTTGCTCTGGTAAGTTTCTCTACTCTGCCTTTCAAGCAGTCTTAGAGGAAAGAGCTCAGGTGAAGCTAGGTGCCTTGCCAGCAAACCAAGTCTTCTACCTCAAGATATAAACTAACCTGACTTTTTAACCCTTCTTTCTGTTGAAATTACTGACAGTTTGCCAGCTCCACCCCACATACACCTAATCCTTTGGAAGAGCTGTGGGAGGAAAAGCAATTAGCTCCTTCAATGTGAGAAGAGACTGAAACACCTCTGAGACAACAAACCTTTTCAACAAACAAGAATAAAATAAAACACAGTGTCAAACAGTAATTTTCTTAGCCCAATGATTAAAAAGTCACAAAATGTAAGCTCCACCTGTAATACAGTAATTTCAGAGAAGATATACCCTGTAAAAACACTTTGCTCAGAGAAAAATAAAGCAGTAACAGAAGATATACCTTGCAAAGACAATTTGAATCAGAAGATTACAGCAGTAATCTGTTAGCAACACCTGTAGGCACACCTTGTAATAATGCAGAAGAAGGTATACCAGCAACAACAATTTGAATCAGAGAGAAAATAAAGCAATGAAATGTTAGCAACAAACAGTAGCAATCCCTGTGAGTAAAAATTAAAAAACACCACCACACAGTAAATCTGCTTAGCCAAACTAAGTCTTAATCCTTCTCCCTTGCTCTGGTAAGTTTCTCTACTCTGCCTTTCAAGCAGTCTTAGAAGGAAAGAGCTCAGGTGAAGCTAGGTGCCTTGGCCAGCAAACCAAGTCTTCTACCTTCCAGTGCATCAAATGTTTGGCATTGACAAATGCTTGTTTTATTTCCTGAAATAGTAAACCAAAGAAGGTATTTAGTATGTCAGCCATTTCTTCTTCCTTATCAACTATTCTATGTCTATTCCTTGAAGGCCCTAGTGTCCTTTTACTTTACTTTTTTGATCTTTCATAATGACCAAAATGTTTTACCATTATCTTTTAATTTTATTGCAGTATTTAAAACTGTTGAACATATGTCTAATTGTACAATTGCTGTTGTATCATGCCAACTGTTTTGCTTCAATCTCTCTGCCTTTTATTAATGGCCACATATTTTGTTCTTTGTTACAAATCATGTTCATTGTCAATTGTTTTCTCTTTATTATGATTGTAGTATGCCTTGTACTCTCTATTTCCTATGTCTAGTGCACCTACCCAGTTACCAAAAACAAACACATAAATAAATTATTTTTCTTGTTTGGCTTTCCTAATATATCATTTTTACATTTCTTAGCCACAGTCTTGTACTCACTCCACTAAGTTGCATTACCTTTGATTTTGCCTTTTTAGACAGTTGTCTTTTTTTCCTGATCTTAGCCATTAGTTCTCTGTTTTTGCCATCTCACTGATAAATGGGATGCTTCAGTTTCTTGCTGAACCAGTGGGGGCTCTGTCTTTCCTGGACTTTCAGTTATTTTGCTATCAACTAAAAGAAAACAATAGATTTAAGGAATAAGTCAAGACAGGGTGTGGATTGGGCTGGCCTGGCATAGTTTGACTACAAGGCTGCAGGTCAAGTGACCAACAATGCCAGGTGTGGGTAAATCCCAGCCCAGCCCACACCCTATCATAGAATATTCTGATTACACAATTAGAACATAACAAATACACAAAAAAGTATTAAACAAAAGGTTTTTTTTAACTTTGTTATGCTGATTTTAATAACATATCCTTCATCTACACAAAAATAGTTAATTATTGCTAGGCAGAAGCTATCCTATGTCCCAGTAATTTTTTTTTTTACCAGGAGAGACACTAAGCTTGAAGCTTGTTTACAGGTGAGACCTGGGAGCACAAGGAAGTTAAGTGACTTGTTCAGGGTCACACAGTATGCAAGTGGGGGCTGTGGGATTCAAACCCAGGTCTCTAGGTTTGTAGCTCAGAGCCTTAAACCACTGCACTATACTGCCTCCAAATTGCAAGCAGGCAGGCAGTTGACAGACAGCAAAGGGAGAGGGAGGTGCAGCCAAGCATGCGTGACTTTGTAAGCTACAACAAGAGCTAGTTGCAACATGAATGAGCTGAGTGTGGTGAGAGAGCGATTACCAGTATAACTGAAATTGTGAATGGATGAGTGGTTCTTATTTAGTGTGGGAACAAAGATGGCAGCATTTACAGTTTGCTCGGGAGGGGTATAGTGATTTCTTTCTACATGTACTGCCTGCATGCAGTTAGCTGGTAGTTATGCAGAAATTACCCCACTGCATAAAGTATCATCCAACCAATCAAGAGAGAATTTTTAGAGCCCATTGTGCAATACAAGCTAATCAATATAAAGCTGTGCCACTTTGGTGGCACAGAATATTACTCATTGTAAAAGGCAGCCAACCTAAGTAGTCACTGTGTGTTCCTTAGAGCACAGGGGAGTGGTGTTGGAAGAGTGAAAGTTGCGTCATTGTAGGGAATGGTATCTCAATGCAAATGGATGAGGTGCCTCAGGGCAGCTTGGAAGGGTGTTTCAGGGCAGAAGGAAGGGAACTCTCAGGACAATGGGGTGGAGTGTTAGGTTGGAGAGGAGGGGTTTCTCAGAGCACAGAGGGATCTCAAAACAGAGGAGAGGGATGCCCTGGAACAAAGGGGAGTAATGTCTCAGAGTGGAAGGGTATCAGAGGGGTGGACTTTCTCAGAGTAGAAGGGTGTCATGGAGGGGATGGGTGTCTCATAGTGGAAGCATGTCTCATAGCATAGGGGTGTCTGAGTGGAGGGGTGTCTCAGAACAGGGAGCAGGGTGTCAGAGCAGAGTATAGAGGTACTGTATCTTAGTGTGGAGGGAGTGGTGTCTCTCAAAGGAAGGGGTATAGTACAAGGAGAATTATCTCACTGTGAAGGGAGGAGAGTCAGGGCAGATGGAGGAGGAGGAGCAAAGCAGAGGGAGAAAGTGTTTCAAATGGGGTTCTAAGCAAGGGCAGTTTCAGACCACGGGGGTGCATAGGAATAGTTCTAGAGCAGCACATGGTGCACACTATAAACAAAGAGAACCACAGTAGGATGCCTCAGTTCCCTACAACTTAGCCCAAAGTTGCATCACCATAAACCAAATCAAATACAACCTTTCACTTCAAACTAGTGCAACAGTAGTTGTTGGCTGTAGCCAGATCTTGTTTTTTTTTTTTGTTATATAAGTTTTTATTGATGCACAGTAACATTACATCAAATCAAATCGGCACAGCCATATCCGACCATTATCACAATTGTTACAATCTTAACAGAGTACAGTTAATCATACAGTATCATCACGGCTAGAGGAATCTATATTACAACAAATAAACTGTATTTTATGGGTAAAAAACCAAGGTGGCCAAACCAACTGTTCACTTCAAGAAGGTGTCCAGGCGTTCCGTAGTTCTTTCTTCTCTGTTTTCATATAGTTGATTCTGTTATTTAATACTTATTTGTTTCAGGCCCCCCTTTTTTCTCTCACCTCCCCTTCCTTGGTTTTTGATTCCTCCTTTCCAATATAGAATAATCCTTAACTTCCAAAATTTCCAAATGGCTATGCAAACTTAATAACTTTCATCATTTCAAAATACATCAGACTATACTAAACAAAAGGAAAAGGAAAACCAAGAATTAAACTAACTGGCTGGCGGTGTGTGCGTAATGAGCCCATTTATCTATCCCCTCCCATGTAGGTCAGAGTCTCTGCTTCAACCGACTCCTTCCCCTTAAGGTTTGTAGACCAAAGAAAACAAATTCAAAATGAATTCAGGGGGGCCCTTGCCCTCTAAGTATTCAATGTGCGACCTTTCACATACCAAACACTCCATATTAAGTTAAATCTCTCCATAGTTAGTCTTAAAGCTGTTGTAATTCTTTCCATTTGTTCTAACTCATTTACTTTATCTCTCCAGGTTTGGATAGTAGGCAATTTTGTAGATCGCCAACAAAGTGTGATGCACTTTAAAGCTGCCAACCTGAAGTTGTGATATAGTCTCCTCTGAGGTCGAGGGAGTCTCAGAAACTCATTATTCTGGAAACCCAAGCAGAGGTCCTCAAATGTTCCTGGGAGGGGAACCCCCAGAACATTCTGGATTTGTTTATGTACCTATTGCCAAAAACCCTCTAACTCTGAGCACCCCCAGAAGATATGAAAATGTGAACCAATCCCTCCACACTCCCTCCAGCATCTGTTTGTGTTGTCTGGGTGAAAATACTGTGTGACTGTGGGGGTTCTGAAAAAGTGCATCAAAACTTTCCAGTGATGTTCGCCCCAAGAGGGAGAGGCTGTAATTCGCCATCCCTGAGCAATAGCCCTCTGCCATTTAGAGCTCTCCAATTGTATGTCTGAGTCCCTTTCCAATCTGTGCTTGACTACTTCGACTTGTCCTGGATATAGATCTGTTATTAACCTATAAGTCTGGGAGATGGGTTTCATCTTAGCTCTTAAAGTGATCCAGCTATAAAAAAGTTGCTCTAGCTCCGTTAAGGGTCTTAACAGCTGCTGCACATGTAAAGGTTGGTGTATGAAATGCCTTACTTGTAAAAATCTAAAATGGTCTTCCTTTCTGAGTCCATATTTCTGCTTTAGTTTCTGAAACGTGGTAAAAGTCTCACCCTCCAGCAGGTGAGTAAAGCTAGTAAGGCCTTGGCGCTCCCAAAAATGGTATCCCACATCTAAACTAGGAGGGTTGAAATTCTCATGGTGACGTATGAGAGATAGGGGACCCAGTCATCCCGGAACCTTCAGTCATCTACGTAGGGCTAGCAAGGCTCACAAGATATATCTAGTCCATGGATTTTTCACCTTATGGACCATGCCGGAGACGTGCTTAGGAGACGGCAGCAGTAGGCAGGGTCCAAAGTGATAACTTATGTGCCTGTTCTAGTTCCATAGGGAACCATCTATTATTCACCTTCTGCTTCATCCAGGCGTATAACCAAGGGGGCCTGTGCCGCTAAATAATAGTCTCTAATGTTTGGTAGGCCTAGTCCCCCCTGTTCTCGCCTAGTGCAAAGAAGTGACTTTTTTAGTCTGGGCTTTTTACCAAGCCATATAAAACTTGTTATAAGGTGTTCCATTTCTTTTAAGAACAATTTGGGGGGGGGGGGACAATTGGTATTGTCTGAAATAAAAACAATAAACGTGGTAGCATGTTCATTTTGATAGAATGTACCCTTCCCAGAAGACAGAGGAAGCAGTCTCCACCTTCCTAGGTCCTGTCTAATAGCGTCTCGTAGTCTGGGGTAATTTGCTGAGAAAAGCTGTGAGGTGTCTGCTGGGACTCTTATTCCCAGATATCTAATTGTGTTATTTGGAGCCCAGGCAAACTGAAAGTTAGATCGCAACTCAGGTGATAGAAGACCGTTTAGCCATAAAGCTTCAGATTTTGAGGGGTTAATTTTGTATCCTGCTATTTGTTGGAATAGATTTAAAATTTGTGTAAGGGGTGGAAGCGAGCTAACCGGGTCCCCAAGGTAAATAAGTGCGTCATCAGCATACAAAGAAAGTTTATGAATCTGGAAGCCCACCTTTATGCCCACTACCCGAGGATCTTGTCTAATTTGCTCCGCCAAAGGCTCCAAGGAGAGAGCAAACAGCAGTGGGGAAAGTGGGCATCCCTGATGAGTCCCCCTAGATAGAGGGAATCTGTCCGAGACGCATCCATTTACACTAATCACTGCTTCTGGCTGGGAGTATAGTGCTGCAACAGCTCCTATAAAGTTATCACCTAGATTGAACTTTCTAAGAACTGATTGGAGGAAAACCCAGTCCACCCTATCGAATGCCTTTTCGGCATCAATACTTATTGCCAGGTTAAGGGATGTAGCTGTTTTCTGTGAAGAAATTATATTCAGGAGATGTCTAATGTTATCCTGTAGGAATATTCCGGATATAAATCCAGATTGATCCGCGTGTATAAGATCCCCAATGACCATTTGAAGCCTCCGAGCCTGTATACCCATGAATAATTTTAGATCTGTATTTAACAGGGAAATGGGTCTATATGATCCACATTTCTCTGGTGGTTTGTCTGGTTTTAACACTACCGATATCCTTGCATAGTTCCATGATGGAGGGATCGGTAGGTCCTTTCTCAGGACAGCGCTAAACGTCTCCAATAGAATGGGAAGAAGGTCTGTCTGGAAAGTCTTATAAAATTCTGTGGGGTACCCATCCAATCCCGAAGCCTTTGTGTTCTTAAGTAGGGAAATTTGACTTTTAAGTTCCTGCATAGTGATCGGGGCCCCTAACTTCTCCCTTCCAGACTAATCTAGGACCGGGAGATGAATCCCCCTCAGATATTGGGTGATGTTAGCCTCATGATCAGGGCATCTTTCCGCAGCATACAACTTCTGGTAGAAGTCAGCAAAACATTTTGTTATGTCTGCTTGGGATGTGACCAGACAATGATCTGATCCCCTTCTAAGCTTTAGTACTGTCCTTGACGCTGCCTCCTTACGCAGCTGAGCCACTAATAATTTTCCAGCCCTGTTGCCTTTCTGGTAAAATAACTGTCTGGCATACCTACAACTAGCTTCTATTTGATGGTTTACTAATCGTGTTAACTTTTCTCTGACCTCCTCTAACTTATTTTTTGTCTCTATCAGGTTGTCCAAAGCATATGTTGAGTTTCCTGCTCTGATATTGCCCTTTCTAGCTTTGTCTGTTCCTCTTTTCTATCTTTGTTAACTTTAGAAGCATAGGCGATAATTTTGCCTATATATGCTTTCAAGTATCCCAATATATTATTGAAATGTATTCTCCTTGTTATTAAATGTTTGAAATTGTTTAATCTCTGTTCTTATCATTGTTTTGAATTCTTCCTTATTAATAAGGCTCAAATTTAATTTCCACATCTGATGGCGGTTCGTGACTCCCAGTCGTAACTTTAGCAAGACCGGAGCATGGTCTGATAAGGTAAAACTACCTATTCGGGCTGAATTTAATGCCCATGTCCAGTTTGTGGGAACCAGCAGGAGATCGAGCCTTCTGTAGCCTAAATGTCTGGGTGAGTACAGAGAGTAATCCCTCATGGTAGGGTGCAGGAACCTCCATGCATCTGTCATACCTTGTTCATGAATGAGTCTGTGAAGTGTTGTAGATGCCTTGGATCTTCTACCTGACTGTGTCCCCGACTTGTCTAAGCGGGGACAGAGAATTGTGTTAAAATCCCCTCCCACTATCCTAAGAGCTGAGTCGAACCTAGGAAATTCCGACATCATCTTTGTTAGAAAAGCTGATCTGGGGTTTTCCTCATTGGGGGTGTATATGTTAAGGATGCTGCACTTATGAGCGCCCAGGTCTGCCTCTACATATATATATCTTCCTATATATCTTCCCTTGGGGTCGGACCTCACGAATGTCTCCTTAAAAGGGAAATTTCTCCTTATCAGTATAGCTACCCCTCGTTTGCGTGGATTGGATTGGCAAGAGGACGAGAAAATACGTCCAACCCACCAGATCTTGTTTTTAACATAGTTTTTAGATGGCAAGTAATAGCTTGCAATACCTCTTGGGGGTCATGCCTACTCTCTGGGGCAGATTTCAGTGTGTGTGAGTATCAGCTGTGGTGAGTTCTGATTAGTGGTTATGAGAATGTAGTGCCAGTTGAGAGTTTTCCTGTACAGCCCCCTCACACACACACACACATATACATACAATAATTTTATTCTTGCATTGTTTATGCATTCTACATACCGCCTTTGTTGCAAGCTACCATTGTGTTAGGTTGCATCTCTTGCATATCAGGCTGACTGTAATGACTGTCATACATTGGTCCGGCAGTTGTATAGTTGGACTATGTGCATTGTAAGATACTGTCTTGGTACCATTCCTCTGTGGCTGACTGTAATGACTGCTATACATTGGTCTGGTAGCTGTATAGTTGGACTTTGTGCATTGTAAGATACTGTCTTGGTACCGTTCCTCTGTGGCTGACTGTAATGACTGTCATACATTGGTCCGGCAGTTGTATAGTTGGACTATGTGCATTGTAAGATACTGCCTTGGTACCATTCCTCTGTGGTTGACTGTAATGACTGCTATACATTGGTCCGGTAGCTGTATAGTTGGACTATGTGCATTGTAAGATACTGTCTTAGTACCGTTCCTCTGTGGCTGACTGTAATGACTGCTATACATTGGTCCGGTAGCTGTATAGTGGGACTTTGTGCATTGTAAGATATTGTCTTGGTACCTCTGTGGCTGGCTGATTGCTTACTGTTTTCCTCTGTTACTGATCAAGTAAATCAACACTTAGTATGGTCCTACAATCCAGGAAATGAACTGGGGGGAAGAAACACAAAAGATTTTAGGCAAAAGTGGAAAGATTGCTTTGGCGTCTCTCAGCACCTGTGATGCTTGATTAATAATATAGTGGTACAGAATTTACATTCATGTGAGGGATTTCCATGTCAGCTTACCCCCTCTGCACATGGATCTGCATACTCATGATGCTTTGCACTGTCATTTATGCTTTAGAGTGCATGCACATGCCTTGGAGAAATTTACCAAATCCATACATGTTGCCCTGTTGCAAACTGCCTCTGTATTACTCATGCCCATCATGCTGACTGTACAGGGTCAGTCTTAAGGATAAACAAAATAGGCAGCCACCTAGAGGCCCCAATATTGAGGGGGCACCAAATCAATATATCTTTCTTTTCTTTTTTGATTTTTTGGCTGTCAGTACTCTCCAAAGGGGTAGACCTGGCTGTGTGTGTGGTGGGGGGAGGAGATGCCGATACCAACTTTGCCTAGGGGTGCTTCAGGACCTAAGACCATCCCTGTTTGATGGGTGTCTCATACATTGGTCCAGGGGTTTTATTACAGATGTGTGTGTGCACAGTAGAAAACTATCTTGGCCCTCTGTTGCTGGCAGTGATTATTATCCAGTTGCTCACTGTCGTCCTGTGTTGCTGATCAAGCATATTGACACCCAGTATGGTCTTACAATGCCAAAGATATAATGTAGGAAAAGTTTAAAAGAAACATTGAGAGCATTGAAGAAACTAAGACAAAGTGGAAAGATAGATTAGCACCTCTCAGTAGTACTGGTACTTAAATACGAACATACGAACATACGAAATTTGCCAGCAGATAAAGGCCTAGAGGTCTATCAAGTCTGCTCGAATGTGCAGCTAGCACCCCTTATTCTGCAGCTGCCCCTCCCTTCCACCCTTCCCCTTCATTAACCCTCACCCTTGTCCTGTCCCATCCTCGTTTGAAGCAGTCCACTGTTCTACTGCATACCACTTCTGCAGGTAACGCATTCCACCCAGCCACCACCCTCTCTGTAAAAAAGTGTCTCCTCATCTCCCTCCTGAACCTTCCTCGCTCCAGTCTCATATCATGGCCCCTGGTGGCCCTCCCTTCCCTTACTTTGAACAGCCCCTCTGTACCTGTCTTGTTTATTCCTTTCATGTATTTAAAGGTTTCAATCATGTCCCCCTGTCTCTCCTCTCCTCCAGTGAGTACATGTTCAACTCCTTCAACCTCCCTCATATGATAAGTCCCTAGACCCTTGATCATCTTTGTCGCCCTCGCTGCACTCCCTCCAGTAACTTAATGTCCCTTTTCAGATACGGACGCCAGAACTGCACGCAGTACTCCAGGTGTGGTCTAACTAATGACCTATACAGTGGCAGAATCACCTCCTCCTCCTTGAGGATATACCTTGCAATACAACCCAGCATTTTGTTGGCCTTTGCAGCTGCCTTCCTACACTGTGCCGAGTTGTTCATTGACCCTGTGATGAGCACACCCAGATCCTTCTCCTCCTCTGTCTGGGCTAGCTGCACTCCCCTAGCTGGTAAGTCCTCCTTGGGTTCTTCATCCCAAAATGCATCACCTTGCACTTTTGGCATTAAAGCCCAGTTGCCAGGTGTCTGACCAGGTTTCAAGCTTTGCCAGATCATCCTGCAACCCCTGCCATCCCCCTAGGTCATCCACCACCGCCAACCTTGGTATCATCAGCAAACAGACTGATCTTGCTCTTGATGTCCCATGATATGTCTGCAATGAATATCCCAAACAACACTGGTCCCAACACGAGCCCTGTGGGACACCACTCGTCACTGCCCTTGGGTGTGAGAGCTCCCACCCACCACCACCCTCTGTTGCCTTCCCTGCAGCCAGTTTCCTACCATCTCACCAGCATTGCACCTGCCCCTGTGCCTACTAACTTCCTTCCCAGCCTTCCATGTGGCACTGAGTGAATGCCTTACTGGAGTCCAGATACAGGACATCCACTGCATGTCCCCGTCCAGTTGCCTAGTTACCCAGTCATAGAACCCGACCAGGTTGGTTTGGCAGGATCGCCACGTATGAAGCCATGCTGTCTGCTGTCCTGTAGTCCTTTGGCCTCTAAGAGGGCCACCAGCCTCTCCTTCAGGATAGTCTCCATTAGCTTACCCACGATGGATGTGAGGCTCACTGGTCTGTAGTTTCCTGGTTCATCCTTGGGGCCACTCTTGTGGAGGGCACCACATGAGCCATCCTCCAGTCCTGAGTACACACCCGAATGTAGTGAGGCATTAAATAGGTCTGCCAAAGGTCCTGCAAGGACCTCTGCCAGCTCCTTCAGTACCCTGGGGTGGATGCCATCTGGGCCTGGTGCCTTGTCCACCCTCAGTGCCTTCAAACCCTCTCGAACTCTGTCCTCCATGATTTCCCCATCTGTCACCACTTCCCCCCCTGCGTCTGCCATTTCACCCATCTTGGGTGTCACCCCCCTCTTCTCTTTAGTAAATACTGAGCAGAAGTACTCATTTAGTGCTTCCGCCTTATCATACCCTGCTTCCACCCAACCCCCCTCCTTCCTAATCCTTACTATGTGGTCCTTACAGCTCCTTTTCTCCCTGATGTACTTAAAGAAGTCCTTCTCCCCCTTCTTAATGCCTTGTGCCAGCCTGAGTTCCGTAGATGCTTTGGCTCCCCTTACTGCCCTTGTCACCTCCTTGATTCTGTCAAGTACTCCTCTCTGTCCTCCCCTCCCTGTTTTCTTGTATTTCCTAAAGGCAGCTCTTTTCTTCCTTACCTTTTCCATGACCTCCTTGCTCAACCAGCTCGGTTTCTTAGCTCTAGCCTTCTTGCTCTGGGCTTTGCAGCAGGTTTGGTTGCCTCCACTATCCCCAACTTTATGAGCTCCCATCTCTGGTTAGTATCCATACTAGATTGAATTCTGGCCAGGTACCCTTTTACCACTTCCCCATCCTCCCAAAGTCAGCCCTCCTGAAGTCCAGCACTCTTGTGCCAGATTCCACTCCTTCCTTGCCCATATCCAATGTGAGCCATACTGAGTGGTGGTCACTCCTGACAGCGGTTCCTCCACTGTAAGTTCTCTCACAAAGTCCCCATTTGCCAGCACAAGGTCAAGGGTATTCCTAACCTGGTTGGTTCACTGACCATTTGCAGCAGGAAGCTGTCCTGGAAGGCATCCAGCAGTACCTGCTCCCTTCTGTTCCTGGTTGTTGGGGTGCTCCAGTCCACTTCTGGCATGTTGAAGTCCCCACAATCACCACACTACCCTTCACTAGGTCCTCCTGATCTGTCCCGCTAGTTCCCTGTCTAACTCCTCCATCTGAGATGGTGGCCTGTACACCACTCCCATTCTAAGACTCCTATTCTTGGAATCCTGGATTTGCACCCAAAGTGACTCTGTACTGCCTCCTCCCTTCCTCCCTTACACACTTCAGTCCTTCCTTCACATATAGTGCCACCCCTCCTTTCCAGTCACCCTGTCCCTACGAATAACCTGTACCCTGGTACAGACAGGTCCCAGTCATTATATTGGGTGGCCCATGTTTCCGTGATGGCTGCAATGTCCACCTCTCCCTCTGCCATGAGAACCTGCAACTCTGCAGTTTTCCTCCCAAGGCTCCTAGCATTAAGGGTAACCACCTTCCACCCTTTTCCCCTCCTCCCATCCTGCCCTCCTTTCCTAGCATCACCAATAGTACTTGCCATTTGTCCTTTGTCACTGTTATGGGGGGTAAGCTCATATGATTTCCCAACCTGTGGTCCCTGCATATCTCTTCCCCAACTGCCACCCCCCACTCCTAGTTTAAACTCCAAACTTCCTCTATATATTCTTCCATCTTCTGCTTCAACACTTTCTTTCCTTCCTCACTCAAGTGTAGTCTGTCCTTGGCATAGAGACTACTGTCCTCCCAGGTCCCTCCCCACCCCCCAACAGCCCATACCCTTTAGCACAACACCAGGTTCTTAGCCATCTGTTAAATTCCTCTATTCTCAGCTTTCTTGTTGTGCTTGCCTTTGGCAACGGAAGTATCTCGGAAAAAGTTACTGATCTTCCTGCCTCCTCACATAATTGTGCTAGTTCCTCAAACCTCCTCTGGACTATATCCACTGTCTTGTCAGCCAGGTCGTTTGTCCCAAGATGTATAATTAAATGAGGCTTGTCCCTACCCTTCTAGCATATTTCAGAACAGACTGTCCCACCCTTTCCGCTGTCATTCCTGGCAAGGCCTCCACCCAAATCGACTATGCCTCTCCGCCTTGCTACCCCACCTAACTCCTCTAAGTATTGAGTCCCCCAGCACTAAGATTCCACCCTCTTTACTCCTGCTTGCTTCCTTTCATCTCCCTCCCTCATTTCCAGCTCCTCTTCTTCCTCCTGTACCTTATTTGCCCTTTTACCCCTGTTGCAGTTCTCCCAGCAGAACTTCCCCGCTCCAGTTTGGTCAGGCATTTATCAATTACTCCTCTAATTTCGTCCTTCCCTCCTCCACCTTCTTCCTCTCTAGCAGTGCAAAACTATTTTCTGAAGATCCTTCACAAATGCCTGCTCCTCTCTCTGCATAGTAACCTGTTCTCCTTTCCACTCCATGACTTTTGCCACTTCTTGCCTCCCTCACAAGTCCCTATTGCCTCCTTCCATTTGACTTTTGTCTCCTGACCTGGTTTCCCGGCAATCGTTCTTCCTGTCCTGGGCCCTTTGTCTCTGCTTCCTTCTTCTGAGGCCTCTCCTCACCACTGTTGGCTTAAATTGCCCTCCCTCATCTCCCTTCCTCCTCCCTCCAGTATTGGGCTAAACCCACCCCAATCTGCCTTGCCTGTCTTAGTTCCTCCTGCAGACCCTCAATCTCCTTTCTAAGTTTTCTATGTGGTTGCACACTAAACATCCTCCTACTCTCCAGGCAATGTTTAGAAAGATTGGTGCACCGCAGTTGTTGCAGCCTACCACCCTACCCATTGCTGTCGTTGCCCACCAGCGACCCCCCTACCCTTCCAGATGCAGGATACCAAACACTCCCCCAAGTCCCCACTCTCCCCCCTCTATCAGTGCAAAACATTCTTTATGTCCCTTACCTCCTTTGTTGCACACGTTTAGATATGTTGAGCAACTGCTTTGTATATTCTATCCACACTCAAAATACTTTAAAGCCATTTGCACACCTTCTTCAACTCCTACTCCCCTTTACCCAGCCCAAGTCCTCTGGAAACAATCAGGTAGCTGAGGCCTCTACTCAGACAATTAGCACCCTTCCCCACTCAAAACTTTGCAGCTAGTGAAGCCAGCAACAATGAATAAACTACCCAAAGAAACAGGACACCAATTCAAACAGCTTCACCAACAATACATCAAAATAGGTTTGGAATTATAAGATATAGGTCTCCAATTCAAAGAAACAGACCAGTTAAATTACACCAATTATGTTTAAAAGAAGAAATAGGCCTCTACAAATGCAGCCTGCCACACGTAAAACCAAACAAATGAGCCCACTTTTAGCTACCAAAACAGGTTTCAAAATTCCAACAGCCCCAAACAATACCCTGCTAGCCCCTTAGTAGTAAGAAGAAAATAAACATTCTACCAAGTAGAATCCATGAAAAACAATGTAAAACAAGAAGCTACTGTACTGTAGATCTGATCCTGTTCCCCTTCCAGTTCCTTCTGAGAAGCAAAGCACTGACTCCACACCTGATTCAGCTCTGCCTCCCTGCTGAGTGAGACCTGGCCAGACAAATTAGCACCTTCCCCCACTCAAAACTTTGCAGCTAGTGAAGCCAGCAACAATGAATAAATTCTACCCAAAGAAACAGGACACCAATTCAAACAGCTTCACCAACAATACATCAAAATAGGTTTGGAATTATAAGATATAGGTCTCCAATTCAAAGAAACAGACCAGTTAAATTACACCAATTATGTTTAAAAGAGAAGAAATAGGCCTCTACAAATGCAGCCTGCCACACCGTAAACCAAACAAATGAGCCCACTTTTAGCTACCAAAACAGGTTTCAAAATTCCAACAGCCCCAAACAATACCCTGCTAGCCCCTTAGTAGTAAGAAAGAAAATAAACATTCTACCAAGTAGAATCCATGAAAAACAATGTAAAACAAGAAGCTACTGTACTGTAGATCTGATCCTGTCCCCCTTCCAGTTCCTTCAAATAGTTGTAGTGCGTGAACTGCATTAAAGTATGGAATTTACATTTATATAGTATTTTTCAAATATTGCATCACCAAGTCATTTACAAGCACTTCATTTACCTAGAATCGTCTAGCTGAAATACAGCATCTCATTTCCTATGGAGTCCTACTTCTGCTTGAGACAGCTCAATGCCTCTCAGCACCACTGGTACTTTGATTATGCTTGCTTGCCATGGCAGTACAAACAGCTTGGGATTATCTAAGAGTGGGTTTGGGAATGTGAACTGCAGTTCTGAAGACACAGTTTTCAACTAAGCAAATCAGTAATAAAATGTTTTTACAGGGGTTGTTCTGCCAGATTGTCAGATGCATCTAAAAATAGTTTTTGCAAATAACAGCAAAATGCAATAAAATATGTCTGAATATGTAAGTGAAATAAGCCTCTATGTTTTAAATATTAACACAGTTTTACTATTATACAGATCTGCTACCTGCTTTACCAGAGACTAAAGGCCTTAAATATCTTTTCTGTTCTTTTGCAGTAGCTACTAAATCAGCCCCAGACCATAGTCAGTTCACTGAAAAATGAGCTGCCTTGAGGGCATACAATGACTGCTAGGCCTGTATCTTGACCTTAGCCTGCCCACATACCCACCATATGGCTTTCCAGGATATCTGCTTAACCACATGCAATATGCTTCTTAGCAAAAAAAACATTCAATACCTTATAGTCAAGGCCACTGATTTACGGTGATTAAAACAATGAAATTCCATTTTCAAGACTTCAGATTCCGGAATTGCACCAGTGATTGTTACTATAATTTCCAGATTTTACTGGGATTCTGGTATCATTCTTTTAGTATGTGCATAAATAATCAGAATTAAAGAAGGCTTAATACACAGAGCATTAAATAAAGCAAATTGAAAATAGTATAAGAAGGAATTTAAAGAAAAACACAAGTTTTTTAGATTTATTGATCTGATATAAAATGCCAGATTCCATGAAATCTTTGTTTTAACCGGTTTTCTGGCAGCCCTAATTCCGGAATTTTGCTGGATTTTCCGGTAAAAACCGAAAAACAGTGGCCTTGCTTATAGTCTGTGCATGCATTCTATACTCTGTGCAGTGACAATAGCAATGAATCTAACAATAACTTCTGAGCAAATCAAGCAATTACCACCCCCTTGTTCATAAATAATGAGTCACTGAACACAAAACTGAGCCTTAATTAAGCTACCTGTCTGTTTCAACCGTCAATGGTTTTTGCCAGCTATGGCTACATCCCTGCGTTTTTGGGGCTGATATTATCTGCTTAAACTGTTGCCCCATCTTTCTGGCTGGTGAGGGAGTACAGAGGCATACCATCAGCTGGTGACTGGAGCAAGGGGTGAGGCTATTCCCTTCAAAACCACTGGCACTCCAGACACTGATGAGTATTCAGTCATTAGGCTACCTGTCTGTTTCTACCATCAGTGACTTTTGCCAGCTGTACTATAGGTATGGCCATTTTTATTTGTAGCAGATATTATCTGTGTAGCCCCTCCCTCCCAAACATCTAGGGGCCAGGTGTTCTGGGAAAGGGGGTCCCAGACATAGAATCTCACCAAGCCTTTCTTTGATCAATGGAAACATTAACTAAAATGCTCTTACCTTGAGATGTCTTCTAACTACACGTCTCGATGCCCTGAAGAGATGTTTCCTCTCCCAGCAGCTGAACCAGTGGAGGGCAGCACAATTCATTTTCAGCTTCTTCCCCCACCAGAGCTGAGAGTGGAAAAGCACAGGCTAGATTGGATTGCTTCAAGACCCCAAGGGAGACTAATGGGACCCCTAAAAACTAAAAGACTAAATCAGTTCATGGCATCCTTCATTTAGATTAATCACACTGGACCCTGGTTTCTCCCAAACAAATTGGGTTTATTCTCCTGAGCCCATAGATGATTAAACAGGGCTCAGGGGTCCCAATTCCTTAAAAGAAAAAATACTGTACACAGCTCCATGCAGCTAACCTTTTCTGCTCCCAATACAGATTAAAGCAGCAAAACCTTTACTCAGGACCCGTATTACTCTTCTGGACTCGAAGCATGAAGATCCCATTTCTCACTGGCACTGGTAAGTTCCTGACTTTCCTGCCTCTGCAATCACATCTCATTAGGCAGATTTTTGGGAGCCTCATCCCAGTCGCTCACAAATTCTGACATCGCCTCTCCTGCAGCCTGCTAGTTCCTCAGCTGCCTTTTCCCAAATATGGGTCTCCATCTCACTCTAGCCCCCTTGTCCTGGACCGGTCTGGTCCCCACATTTGAGGACCCACTCCAGGACTCATTCCCAGGGCCTTGGGACATGCCCCTCCAAGCAGGCCCCACCTTGAGTAAAGGCCACACCCAGTCCCACCTTCTTACCTCCCAAGCCACCCTACCTCACGGGGGAAAGAATCAGGAACACAGTGATCAGCCCTGACTCACTGCAGAGGCCCTGCCACAGCCTCCACAGCCCTGACAGCCTGAGAAATCACACCACCAACCTGGGCCCAAAACGTCCTCAGAGTCCTACTCTGCCTGCCCATATACTTGCTCCCTGGATGCTCTCACCACCCAGTCCCCAGGGACCCACGACCCAAAATGACCGCAAACTGCCTTTCTGAGGCCCTCCCTTGGATGCCCCACCCAGGAACCCAGCACATTGCCACTGAAGCTGCCAACCTGCTGAAGCAAGAGGGCCCCCCCTTTTACACTGCCCTAATGCAGCGCCCGAGCAGTCTCCTCTGTCTCTCTCTCCCAAAGAACCCCAATTCTAGCCTAACTCTCCCCTTATATAGAAAAAGATATCTGCTGCCCCCAAGTGATGGCCAGCAGAAGACACTCTCCCCAGTGCACTAACATCCCAAAGAGCTGGGAGAAGGGGAAGGGGGACCCTAAAGGTGAGCAATAAGCCCCCCTCAAAATGAGGAGTGGGAGGCTTACATCTGCTTTAATTTTTCCATCTTCCTGGCTGGTAAGGGAGTACAGAGGCATGCTGACAGTCTGTGACTGAAGCAGGGGTTGGGGCTATTACTTTCAAAAACCCTTGCCATTCCAGACATGGACAAGCCTTCAGTCATTAAGCTACCTGCCTATTTCTACTATCAGTGACTTTTTCTAGCTAAGCTTACATCTCTGCTTTATTGTGGCAGGTATCTTCCTAAACAGTTGTTCCACCTTCCTGATTGGTGAAAGGTTACATTAGAGTAATTTCTCCAGAAGCAAAGTATTATGGAGAAGGACTGTGCAGTGGCCAGTAGACTCCTATTCTTCTGTTGAATTCAGGTAAGACCTCGCCACTGAAGAAGTCATCAGTTAAATCCTCATTGGCAGAGTCTTGGCACACCAGAAAGGACATTGCAGAGCAGAGCAGTCTGCCTCTAGGCTGTGATTAGCATCTGCTGAGCAGTGTTGCAGCTCACAGAAGTTCCAGTGGTGGTCCTAACTGCCTAGGTGGGAGGACTGGACCGATGCTGGTGCCAAAGCCCGGTTTAGCATGTGAAAGGCCAGAACCCAGCTCAGAAAGATGCATAACACTCTCAGTGGTGCTGCAGCAGTCCTCGAGATCTGTGTCAGCATAGGGATAGTTGTCACTGAATCCCACTTCAGGTTTGATGACGCTAGTGTCAACTGCCATGGCTGCTACCGTAACATAGAAACATAGAAGTTGACGGCAGATGAGGACCACAAGGCACATCCAGTCTGCCCATTTATTTTTCTACCTTATAAATGTGCCATCGGCCTTTGCTCTGTCAGTGGCCTATTTATTCATACTCATCTGTATTACTCTCTTATGCCTATCCCATGCCTGTTTGAAGCCCTGCATTGTATTCATAGCCACCACTTCCTGAGGTAGGCCATTCCATGCATCCACCACCCTTTCTTTGAAAAATAATTTCCTCACATTCCCCCTTAATCAGCCTCCCTCTAGTCTCATGCTGTGTCCTCTTGTCCTGCTATTTTTCTTGTATTTAAACATGTTAGACTCTTTCACCTTGTTAATGCCCTTAAGGTGTTTGAATGTTTCGATCATATCACCTCTCTCCCTCCTTTGCTCAAGGGTATACATATTGAGCTCCATTAATCTGTCCTCATGTGTCTTCTGATGCAGTCCCTGCACCATTTTGGTTGCCCTTCTCTGGACTGCCTCAATTTGGTTAATGTCCTTGTGAAGGTGTGGCCTCCAGTACTGCACGCAGTACTCCAGATGGGGCCTAACCAGTGTCTCGTAAAGAGGGATTATTACCTCCCTCTTAAGGGTCAACTTAGATAATGTTGCCACTTTGACCAAGTTTATTGAACTGATACAGAGACTGCTGCTTCACTTAACACTGTAACTGTGGACAGTGATGGTGCCAGGCCCATCTGTGACTCATCAGCCTGCAATACCAGTGGAGCCTGTCCAGCCTCCTTTCCCAGCTAGGGCCCTGGATTCTGGTCCAGAACTTCCCCTTCTTCTCTTGTCTAGCAGAAGTATAATCCAGACTTGCAAATCCAGATTTGCAGGAGAAGGATTTCTGGGAAGAGCACAATTAAAGAGGTGTGCCTAGTCAGACACTCTTCAGCATTCACTATGTCTTCTGACAGTGCAGACACAGTTTATTATGTCCCAAGGTTTCTTTCAGAGCACTCACCTTTTCAAACTTTAATAAACTCATTTCTGGAGATCTTGACGAGGAAGACACCTTTAAGAAAAAATCAGATTTTTTGCAAATTCTCTAATCCTCATCTGTTATGGTTCCTCCACTTTTTCCTGTTCTTGAGGATGCCACCAGAACTGCGTATCATAGGCCTAGTACATTGTCAGCTGTTCCCAGGATGGAAGGCATGCAATATCTGGCTGTTGGAGATAAGAAGTATTATTTCACCCAGCCTGAGATGGACTCTGTGGTAATTATTGAAGCGCATGATAGGTCCAAGATGCCTCAGCACATGAGCACTACATACCAGGAAAAGAAATCTAGTGATCTGGATAATATGGAAAGAGGATGTTTGCTTTGGCTAGTCATGGCCTTCATACAGCAAACTACCAGGTCTATGTGGTCAAGTACAAAAACTGCCTGTGGAAGTCCATGGTTGACATTGTTGACAGCCTGAGAGATGGTTTGGCCAAAACTGAGGCTTAGAAATACAGAAATTGTCAACGGAATGAGACCAGTGGTCCATCGAGTGTGCCTATGCAATAGAACCTCACCCCTGGCCTAGTGTCCCCCTCCTCCCACTTCCTCATCCATGCCCCCCTTAGTGATACCCTTAAGGACTATGAGTCCTTTTGCTTTGTCCTAGCCTTGTTTAAATCCATTTAGGGCACCTACCCCCTCCACTTCTGCCGGTAATGTGTTCCACAGCTTCTCCACACTATCCGGTGAGTAGAATTTTCTCACATTCCTCTTGATTTACCCACCCCATTAACCTCCGATCATGCCTCTTGTGACTCTGTCCCTATTTCTAACAAAAATGACTTCACTATTTGCCCTGTTTATACCGCTCATAAATTTATATGTTTCTCACATGTCCCCATTCTCGTGTCTGGCCTCCAGAGAGTACATATCTAGAGATACAAGCTGTTCTTCACAGGATCTGCCTTGTTACCTCTGGATCTTCTTGATGACCCTTCTCTGCACTGACTCCAGCCTGTCTATGTCCTTTCTCTGGTGAGGGCTCCAGGACTGGACACAGCATACCAGGTGAAAACTAATCAGCGATTTGTATTGGGGTGTGACAGGGACAGTCCCTGCCACTAAAGGGTTGGACCTTTTTTATGTTGTCTTGCACACGCAGGGCAGATAACATATTGTGGTTGCTTCAGTGTAGAAGTGGGTTTCAGAGGTGCGTTCCTGCTGCAGCCAATGGGGCCACTGCTTTTTGTGGCCAGGCTCTGTGGTGCCAATGGCATAGCACGCTGTCTATGACAGCAGTTGAGAAACGTGCCACCACCTTGAAAGAAATTAGCTGCTGCAATCAGGGAGTGCCATGGAGCGGTCCCTGATTGCAGCAGCCAATTACTGCTTGCCTCGTCTGGTGTCCCCATCAAGCAACATGGCGGTGGCTTCCCCATCAACTTCTCACAGTCCCCACAGAAGCCGAGTGACAGCCGTCGCCTTTCACAGTCCCTCTGATTGTTGACGGGGGTGCCCAGTCCCCCTGTTGGCATGCCCCTCCTAATTTAATTTGCTGATGAGGGTGACCAATCCCCCTCGGCTCATGCAACCCTCCCCAACTCTGTGTGTGCCAGCGGGGGTGCCCATTCCCCATCAGCTACAGACACCCCTCCCATCAAACACACAGGTGGCATGCTAGGAGCCCACCTCAGTGTGTAAAAGTACCTGTACAAATAGAAAACCTTCTTGCATTGTTCTTTCTTTCCCGGTTTAACCTGTGAATCAAATAAATGGTTCCTCGTTGAGTTCGGTGCCCTCCCTCCCCCAGTCTGCAGCCACCCTCTGTGCACCCACCTCCCACATCCCCCCACCCCATACTTACCTCTGGAGCCCAGCCGACAATCTTCAGTGGAGCAGGAACATGTCTGCACTCTTCAAAGCTGACCACGAACTGAAGAAATGCTGGTAAGCTGTATAATGGCATAAATGGGTTTTTTTCAAATTACGTGTATCTTGGCCATTCTTTTGACTTTTGCCACCTAATTTTCAACATGGGGTTTTTGGGACCCCTTCTCATGAATTCAGTCACTGTCATGGCGTGATTCGTTCCCGAAAGGTGATTTTGCGGTCACTGCACGGAATCACCTTTCGGGACTGAGTAACGAAATGACAGTGTCATTGTTCATGAGGTGGCCTCCCAAAAAGCCTATGTTTCAAATATGGTGAAAAATTTAAAAAAAAATGACTTTGTTATGAGCGTGCGTTGCGCAGTTTCCACCTGTACTCGTAACTTCACCAATTTGTAATATTTTCACTCCAGATTTTCAACATTGGCATTTTTTCACACTTCCTTATGAACAGTGCAGCTGTCATTTTTAACATCCTGGCCAAAATGTGTTTTCGCACTACCAGTGCAGAATAGCGCGGTCGCTGTGGGAAATCAGTGTTTGGGACATATTACAAAAGTCACAGCAACACTCTTCATGAGCAGAGGTCCTAAAATGCCTATGTTGAAAATTTGGTGACAAAAGTCCATAAAATGACTATGTTACAAGTGTGCGTTGCGCAGTTTCTACGCAGACTCGTAACTTCGACAATTTGTAATATTTTCACTCAATATTTTCAACATTGTCAATTTTGCACATGTCCTTATGAACAGTACAGCTGTCATTTTTCAGATCCTGCCCGAAATGTGTTTTTGCACAAGTGGTGCACTATGTCACGGTCACTGTGGGAAGTCAATGATCACGACAGATGAAGAAAATCATAGTGACAGTGCTCATGAACAGAGGTCCCAAAATGCCTATGTTGAAAATTTGGTGAAATAATTCCACTAAATGACTGTGTTATGATGTGCATTACGCAGTTTCTACGTATGCTCATAAATTCGAGCATTTTTAATATTTTCACTCAAGATTTTTAACACTGCCGTCTCTTCACACCTACCTATGAATGGTACAGCTGTCATTTTTCACACCTGCCCAAATGGTGTTTTCCCACATCTGGCACAGAATGGCATGGTTGCTGTGAGAAATCAGTGTTTGGGACAGATTAACAAAACCACAGTGCCCCTATTCATGAGCCGAGATCCCAAACACTTTCATGAGGTGGGGGGTCACAAAAATGCTGTGTTGCAAATTTATAGTGCAAATACCAACAAACAGCTGGGGCATTAGGGTTTCTAACCATAACGTCCCACCCTGTACAGACCGACAGGCACCGGGGGGGGGGGTTTTGCATTGCCGCCTGTCATGCTCTCGCCATACCATCCCCCCACCCTCGAGCCACTGACAGGCAATGAGGTGTGCCTTGGACTCTTTGGCCCCACAGTTTACCCCAGTCTCCTATGCTGCACCAGTTTCAGCGTATGTCCTTTTGAAATGGGGTGACTGTAAAGCTGAACACCCCAAGGCACACCTCAGCACTTGGTGTCTGCAGGATAGAGTGAGGTAAAATGCCATGAGTGTTATGGCCGAATGGGGTGAATGTAAGGCCCGAGGACCCCAAGGCACAATGCGATATTTGTTGCACTGCAGGGTAGGGTGAGCTGAAATGCCATGAACATTATGGCCGATGCCCAAAGGCACACCTCAGTGCCTGTCAGTTTCTGTAGGGTGATGTGGGGTTTGACACCACTTTCATACTTCACTGCCATTCCTATTATGCATCTGTTCGACTCCTGTGCTACTGATGCCAATGTCAGCAAGACAACATTCGGCATTGACAAATGCTTGTTCTATGGTTGCAGCCACTATTTTCCTCTCTGCTAAGGCTATCCCTTTCTTTTTTGTTTGGAGGCAGGCCACTTCCATACAAATCTCCCTCCCCCTCTCTTGTTTCCATCTGTATCTTCTCTTTATTTCTCTGGGTCCTAAGAAAAATGTCTAGGAAAGGAGACCTTGAATGTAGTTGGGATAGACATGATTGAGTAAGTGTCTAACAGTGTGAAGAACTAATAAGCATGATATGGCAGGAAAACTACATTACTTACACAAGTTTAAGCAAGCAGCATTTCCCTTTCCCTTTTTCTTTTTGTATCCTGTGTTGCTTTGCTATTATTATTTTTAATGAAAGTTAAAGAAGGTTCTAATTATGCTATGCCTTGCTGCATCTAAATAAGGATTACAAGAATGCAATGCCTTGTTTTTGGATAGAGGACTGGTACGTTTGTCCACCCCCTTTTTATGTTTGCTTGCGCACATGCGCAAGAAACATCTTGCGAGAGTGCGACTCTTGGAGGTGTGTGTGTGCCCTGCCCAATGTAGTGCTTGCTTTAGTGGGCATGTTCTGGTTGCACCAATGGGTGGGTGAGCTGTGGATGACAGCACTTTGGCTGCAGTGGCTTTCACCTCAAAGGAAAGACCCGCTGCAATCAGGAGCGATATGCTGTGTCTACGCAGCATATTTAGGGTACAGTGTTCTGCGGTGCTTGTATACTTAGCATATTTACATTGCGGTTTTGTCCATTCGTCCTCCCGTTCTGTTGTTGCCATGCCTAGTACGCATTTCTTTCTTGCCTTTGTTCAGATCTGTTGCCTAGCGGGTGTTGTGATCACACAATACATGCCTTGCTGTGAGTCCTCTAATGAGAGAGACATAGTGGGTGCTTTCAGAGGCAGCATCTAGATGTGTTTCATGCCTGCAGTTCACTGTATTACATTTCGCTATGGTTTGTGGCGATGCCATTTTCAGCAGAACTATGCGGATTCATGCCCCCCCCACCACCCCCTTGAAAGGCATCATGTAGGGTTGTTGGCTGTACATCATTTCACTATGGTTTGTTGCGGCAACATTTTCAGCAGAAGTATACTGGTGCTTGCCCCCCCCCACTGACAGGCATCATGTAGGACATTTTGAGCAGAACTACATGGGTGCGTGGCACCCCCCCCCGAGGCATCATGTAGGGTTGTTGGGTGTGCATCGTTTTACTATGGTTTGTTGGGGTGACATTTTCAGCAGAAGTGCACATTTGCGTGCCCCCCCTTCCCTTGACAGGCATCATGTAGGACATTTTGAGCAGAACTACATGGGTGCATGACCCTCCCCCGCTTGAGAGGGATCATGTAGGGTTGTTGGCTGCAGACCGTTTCACTATGGTTTGTTGCGGCAACATTTTCAGCAGAACTACATGAGTGCGTGCCCGAGAGGCATCATGTAGGGTTGGTGACAGGCATGGTTTGGCAAAAATAGGTAATGCATGCTTTGGCTTGGCAAGTGTGGTGCCCGCTCCTGAGACAAACAGTTTGTTTATGTTGTGCCTTGGCATCAGTGCCCATTCTCTCATTGTGGTGATGCACGTGTATGATGTGAAGGACTCCTGTGCTTTTCGTAGCCAGAGAAAACTCTTACGTACACTACTGGAAGTGGGAGGCAGCCAGTACAATGACTTGCGTCAAGTAGGGGTTGTTGTGCAGGACAGAAAATGTGAAAAGAAAGGTTTACAATGGCTTTTCACACTGTGACACTGTCATATGGTGTAAGCGTGCAGCACTGTGTGTGTAGGCAGGCAGTGATTACACATAGCAGTAGTGGCAGGCAGTGACTAACATGTGAGAGCACATAATAGGTATTTACATCTGTCTGCAATTAAAGAGCACTAGGGACATTCATCCTGTCTACTAGATACGTTGATGGTTTCCTGTGCTGCCCCTTACTTTTCATTGTGTCTGCAGAATGACAATCTCCGCATTTTGGCAAGCAGAGCAGACCAAAGATTGGTTATGCACACCTACGTGCAATTACACAGGCATCATGGCCATCTAGCCTGACTAATGCATATTTTCATGGTTTAGTGGGCTACTTATTTTGTTCCCTTGTATTTCTGATACAACAAAGTTTGCGTCTTAGGAAGCAGAGAACAAAAACTCCACAGTCATTATGCACATTTGTTTGCGACTAAAGAGTCGCCTTGGCCGTTCATGCTATGCAACAGATATGTTAATCACTTTGTGACCTCATCATTTTGTGCCTCATGTATGTGAAATGACAAAATGACTATTTCAGCAATATACGTGATTACTGTATTGGTAACAATATCTTGACTAGTTATATTGTATATTACGGTCCATTCAGCCAGTGAATTTCCATTATTATAAATAAATAATCTAACTAGGCAACTGGACCAGAGAAAGACATATCATGACAGTGAATAATATAATGGTACTACTTTCTAAGCTCTAATGTGCAAAGTAATGCACGGACCAATGTATTTAATTCAATTAATTCAGTACATTTCTACTGATATACGTGAGCTTATCAAGTATGTCTCTTAGAGAGGTAAAGTAATTGTTACTGTCAGTGTGTCAATGCCTGCCACACTCGCCTTTGAGGCCAGGAGATCATAGGGCTGTGGCTTCAATACCTACATCTCACACTTGGGCCAATATGCCAGTACTGACAGTGTACTGCAGCATGAGAGAGGTGCTCCATTCATGAGGTGCCCTCTTCCGGAACAGACGTTGAACCGAGGCTCCCTTTGCCTGGATTCCTGGTAGCTCAAGTGAATGTTAAAGATTCCATGACAGTTGCCGAAAAGAGTAGGGGAATGGCCCGTGTGCCCTGGCCAAATGTCTGTCATTCACTAAAAATACCACTAACACTTTCATGTGCTTCAAGGTCAGTTGGCATTCCTCTGTATTCGCCTCTGCTCGATCCTGCTTGAAATTAAAGCCTTATGATAGCATTTTTGTTTAAATGCATAAATTGCCTGCTCACACAGTTACACCATCAAATACTACAACAGTTCTTAGTATCCCTATGTTGACCTATTTCTTACTGTCTCTGTCTTGATTTTATAGCTGGGCGTCTTATTGTGTCATGGAGGGTTGCAATCTTTTATTGATACAACATATCAGAATGCTATAATGTTTGATTCTTTTATGCAACTGTTGTGATATTGTATTGCTAGACAAATTCAGACTGCTAACATGTTCACTGTTGCAGTTTCTCACTAATTTCTATGAGGTACATGGAATGCCCTGCAAAATGCCCATATTCGTTCACTAGTGAAATATCAGTTGTGGTGTTATGCCACAGTCTATGCATAAGCACCAGTAGCAAATGTCATTTTTCGCTGGCATTTTTTTGTGTCGCGTTCGGAGGGCCATTTCAGTACAGTGCCGATAGCAAGACCTTTGTGCAGTCCAGACTTTACTAAGAGCGCTGGTAAGGGTTACTTTGTCAACAAAGTCTTGTAAAGGCGCTAAGCACGAAAGGTGAAAGCAACATTGTATGCCCGGAATAGCACTAGAACACAAAGCATGTGTATAGATTTGATCTACAACCATAAGGAACTTAACCTGAGTTCATCAGGAGCACACAGTAGCTGTCCAGTGTGTTGTGCCACACAAAGAGGCTGCCACATTTGCAGCTTCCACTCTGAAGCCACTTTACTACATTGTTGTCTAAAACAGAGTACTACTTACATTAATCAATGCTATTATGTGGCAATGTTGACCTGACATCTTTGAAAAGAAAACACAAAAACAAATACTGCTACCATGAACTTATTTGAAATGCAGACATGATTTTTGAAGTACAATACCTTGGAAAACACACATACAGTGCCTATGTATCAAACGCTTTGGTGTTGTTGCCTTCAGTCTAATGCATTCTTGCAGCCTTCAATTTCTATAAGCCTGCATGCTGAACAGTTTGTAAAGGCATATAATCTTTTACTCATGTATTGATCCAGTTCATTGTATGGAACTCGGTACAGTGCTGTTTACTGATGTCAGTTGCAAATGTACAGACATCGGTTTGAATCCTGCAGCATGCAATAGCATTCTGCATGAGAATGTGTGAGGGGCGTGCCTTGCCTAAGCTTGCAGATGACATCTATTGAGAAGTTTTTCCCTTGCTGTGGGAGTCCTGCTTAAGCAATTGCATAACCAATATTATGCCTCCATTCTGTTACTGCAGTCACCCTATGTAAGCTTTGAAAAGAGCTATTGCTGTACACATTATTAAGTCTGGCGCGGTATATAGGCTTTGATAGTGATGGTCAAACTGCCAGAAGCCCAGCTGCCAAAGAACCTTTCATTTCTATAGATATTTATGGCCAAGCACTCGGTAGTGTAGCTCTTGATTAAAGGCAACGACATCTGTGATCATAGCAGCATTATTGCCATAACAGGTTAATATGGCTCAAGTTGTTTCGGTTTTCATTTGTCTCCCTTTCTGCCTTCCCTCCCACCCCCTTAGGTCCTGCCTAGCAATAGGCAGAATCTGACTAGTGCCTGTGCTTTGACAACAAATATTGAATAAGTACATAGAATACATATTTTTGCCAGTAAAACCTTATACGCCATTTTGTGCCTTGCTGACACTACTACTAGATTGAGGAATTTAATCTATGCATGTTACAACTGCAACACATATGATGTGATACACCTTGTGTGTTCATGTTTCCCATGAACACTCGTTGTATGCATGTAAGTACATTCATGTCTGCCTTCAAAGGGTACATATAAAGTTTGTTCATTCTGTGGTCTTATTTTCCATGACTCATTTTATTTGGCTCAATTCCCTTGCTGCAGTTAGACTGTGCATAAAACCTGCAGCCTTGTCCTTCCCTCCCTCCCCTCGTGTCCCCCAAGCTTCATATGCATCATGTAGAGTTCTTGAAAGGCCTGCTCTGGCATACATACTGAATTCATGTTGGCCATTCCCAAGATTTCGGCACCCTCACGAGCCCAAAACACCTGCATCTTATGCAATGCAGTCTCATCATGCTTTGCCTTGCTGCTATCTTCCTGTTTTCTCTTCTTTGCATTGGTTTGCTACCTCTTTAAGATATTAAGCGATCCTGTGCTTCTCCTACTTACAGAACACCCAGATCTAGACTGGTGCTCACAGGAGGAAGCACCTAAAATGAGTCACGTCAAGCATGGCTTGATGTATAGGGCACTACATGTTGACAAAGGTTTACAAAAACGTTGGGCGCTGTGACATTGTTATATGCTGTGACTTTGCAGCTCTGTGTATGTAGGCAGGCAGTTATTGAAATGTTTGACAGCAAGCATGTTTTATGATAGGGAACATAAATGAAGGCAAGGGAATACAATGACATTGCATACATTAACCAATATCAAATGTGTGCGTGTATAACCATGGGCAAAGGCGATGGCAAGTCCATTCGCTGCTAGGAAATCTGTCATTATTATAGCATTATTGCTATAACAGTGTCATCCTCATTTGGTACTCATCTGTATCCTGCTGCCAAAGTCATGGCTGAAAATAGGCAGAATTTGTCTAGCACTCTTAGCCTAGCAACAAAAATGTAATACACTCATGAAAAATGCATGCATTAAGCAATATCAGATGTGTGGATGTGTAACCATGGGCAAACACGACTGCAACTGCATTGGCAACTAGAACATCTGTCATTATAACGGCATAATTGCCATAACAGTGTCATGGTCAGTTGATATTCATCTGTATCTTGATCTCCTGATGCGTCGCTGAAAATAGGCAGAATCTGTCTAGTACACTTAGTCTGCCAAGGTAAATGTAATACATTCATCAAATGCATTATTTCTTGCCTGTTGGGTAGGCAGACATCTAGAACGCTGGGTAAAGCCGCAGGATTGCAGCTGGTAAATATGCCTACATTTTTAACAAGTCACATCTTGCCATAACAGTGTCATGGTCAGTCGATATTCATCTGTATTCCGGTCCCCTGACCCGTGGCTGAAAATAGGCAGAATCTGTGTAGTGCACATAGTCTGGCAACGTAAATGTAATACATTCATGAAATGCATTATTTGTTGCCTGTCGGGTAGCCAGACATCTGCTATGCTGGGTAAATCTGCAGCACCGCAGTTGTTAAATGTGCCTACATTTTTAGCAAGTCACATGCCGTCAAGCTGCATAAAAAGTGACCCTGTGCCAAGATTTACATTTAAGGTGCTCAATTATCTGCGTTCCATTAGCACCTTCCCTCCAAGAAATGTGATCATGTTCGCCCTTGCTGACATTTCGGGCTGCACTCGCATTTGAGCTGAAAAATCAAGTAACGTAGTCTTCCTGCTTATTTCCCTACATGAACATTCTGGAGTGCATGTGTATGCTTTCATATGCAGCTTGAAAGGGAACACCTATAGTTTGTTTTCACTATGATATTATTTGAAATGACTTATTTGCTTTTCAGCAAGTGTGCATACTCTGTTTACACTCTTTGCGAAAAATACATAAGTAAATAAAATAGATTTTTCGCGGCTCATACAGTAGGCAACAATCTACATTGCTAGGAAGACTGCTTTGACCGTTACCTATATTTCAAAGCACTGACATGGTATTAAGCTGCATTTCAGAAAACAAATTCACACATGCACAGTGTGTTTCTATGAGCTAAGGCAGTTGAGAGCACTAGCTAGTTGAAGAACTTTCTTAGCATCATGCAATATGCAATTGCATGACTATGGAACAGGAATTGTGCTGCATAGATCTGCAGGCAATAGCTATGATTCATTATGCTATGCTGCCTAGTAAACGTCAATGCTGCGTTCATGAAATGGCACACTAATTCCATGAAATGCCACACTAATTATTGTATATCATCAGGTCGATAGGTAAGCATGTGCATTTGCAACACTGGCCAGCCTCTTACCGTTGCAAAGACTTCAGTGCTTTTTGTCTTTGGTTATATGTCCGCCCCCCCCCCGCCTCCACCACTACAACCACTTTCATTACCACTACCATACTGATCAAAACAACAGGTATATTGGCAGCAATAAAACCTTATATTTCATTTTGTGGTTTGCTTATACTAATGCTACATGAAGAATGTTGGTCTATGGATGTTTGCCCTACAGTGCATGTATTGTACTCCACTGGTTGTGTTCATGCTGCTGTATGAGCATTCCTTGGAGTCCTCTGCATGCATTCATAGGCAGCTTCAAAGGGAGCATATACAGTTTGTTCACAATTTCCACTTATTTCAAATGCCTTATTAGTTTTACATCAATTTGGGTACTGCATTTACTCTGTCAACAAAAGCTAAACACATAAATGCAATCATCTCAAAAGTCCCTGCACTCCATTGTACATACATATATAACACCTAAGAATGATCTCAAATATTTGCCTTGTTTGTTTTGTTGCGCTTCTGATCCGTGCTCCTGATGATGTTTTTAATTAATGAGGTTTCATATATACAAGTCTCCTGTGTTGCCTTGCACAGTTTGCAGTAAGTCTCTGCATTGTATTACAACACTGCAATTTAGTTTCACACATATTTGCTGTTTGCCTTGAGAATACATTCTTACAACTATCACATGCATACTAATATTTTCTTCCTTTTCCTAGGCAACATTTCTTATGGTTCAGATGTTCACATTGCCCATGGCATTATCAATCTGAATGGCAAAAGCTAAGGTGGTACAGGAACCCTGTAATTAGCATTTCGTTTGTGGCTGTGTCATTCTCTGGCAACAGTGAGAAATCTAGCTCTTATCTAATGAAAGAAGCTAGCGTCAAAGAACAGACAACAGTTGTTTACCTCTCACTACAACTAAAGGGCGCCCGGGCCATTCATTCTGTCTGCCACATATCTTTATGGTTTCCTGTAGTAACTCTTTCATTTGATTGCGTCTCTAAAATGAGAAAGTCAGCATCTTGGGAAGCACAACAGAACAGAGACTACTTATGCAAGCCTCCCTACAATTAAAGAGACAGCATGGCCATTTATCCGGAGTAATACATATGTTTATGGTTTAACGTATTCGTTATTTTTTGTTCATTGTATTTATGATATTACAAAGTCAGTGTCTGTGCAAGCAGGACAAAAAGCAGACAGTCATGATGCACAGGTGTGTGCAACTAAACAGGCACCTTGGCTATTCATGCTATCGCACAGATATTTTCATGGTTTGCTGTAGTCATCATTTTCTTTCTTCATGTTTGTAAAATAACAGAATGCCTATTTCAGCAATATACCTGACTACTGTCTTGTTGACAATGTCTTGCCTAGATATACTGTATATTATACCCATTTATCCAGTGAATATGCATTATTATGAATAAACATCTGAACTAGGCGGCTGAAGCAGATGAAGAAATACCATGAATGTAGATACCGCAGTGCTGCAACTTCAACAGTTGTACTCTCCAAAGTAATGCAGGACCCAATATATTTAATTACATTAAGTCACTGCATTACTATTGGTATAAGTGACACTGTCAAGTATGTACCTTTTGCAGATAAACTGCTGTGCTGCAAATAAATCAATACTATATAGTAATTTTTACATATTGTAAAAAAAGGAATATGACAGCATGTTTGTTGTCTTGATGCTATTGCATTTGCCTTGCATCTACAAACAATAGCATGCTCAGAAATATGATAATATGAAACTAATGTCCTGGTAGCCACGAGGTACTGAACAAAACCCTATGTGCATTGTCATGTTTCCTGGGCTTTGCAAAAAATTACATGTCTGATGTTACATCGCACATTGCGAAAACATATGTAAGGCTATCATGTGCAAATGCAGTTTACACCAATGCACACCCGTTTACCTTTCTGTGCCATGCAGACAATTGAGAACAAGCAGAAACATGTATTTCAAGCAACATCTAATGTTTTGTGTTCACTATATGATGCTTGCCTAGTATATGTAGTTCATATTGTTATTATGCAACAGTTCAATTAATGTGATTATTCCATTGCATTAGGCAGATTAAAAAAATCATCTAGTATGCTAATTTATAAACAATACTGGCTGTCTATTAATATCTACCCCTCATATCCAAACATAGCATTATGCATCTTTCCTTCATTGATATTACTTTGCAGGGCACACATGCAAATGAACACTGCTTGCTGACATACTGTTCTGCTGTTTAAATCTGTTTCTTCAATGGTCTTTCTGTAGGGGGGCACACCTTTCACAGTTTGAACAATGCTTTATATGTCATTGAATATGTCCACTGTTATACGATGCTTCATTTTGTTGCCAACATACAACACTGGTCATCAATTTATCACTGAATGGTCACTCAACGATTAGAGAAAAAAATGCATTAAATAGCCTACTTGTCTTATTTCTTCACAGCACTAGGTAACAAAGAAATCCAGCATTCCTGACTGTTATTGCTAATTAGGCCATGCTTATATGCTTTCTACTGTGCATACATCGATGCATATCACATTGTTAAGGTTTCAAATATTTACTTTATTTCCCCTGTTGTAACTTTTGCTTGTTATGATGTTTTCAAGTAATAGTGCATGTCATGTAGAAATCTGCTACCCAATCCTGAAGAAATGGCAATAAGTTTCTCCATTATGCGTGAAGACACCAATTGAAATTTATGGATGTTTACCCTTTGCCTTGCTGCATTATTGGTTTTGCAAGTATTTCTATTTTGATGTTTTTTTTCTACACAGCGTAAATGCAGCAGACAAATTCTGCCTACTTCCAGGCATGACCCAGGGCAGGGGATACAGATGAATGCTAACAGACCTTGAACGACATTAAGCTGTCGCTGGTATTTTTACTGAATGAGGGACATTTGGATAACACACCGGGGAAATTCTTCTAGTCTTCTCAATAAGTCCTATATGATCTTTACCATTCACCTGAACTGCCATCAATCCAGGCAGATGGGTTTCACTTTAACATCTCATGCGAAAGGCGGCACTGCAGTAGACAAATTCTGCCTACTTCCAGGCATGACCCAGGGCAGGGGATACAGATGAATGCTAACAGACCTTGAACGACATTAAGCTGTCGCTGGTATTTTTACTGAGTGAGGGACATTTGGATAACACACCGGGGAAATTCTCCTAGTCTACTCAATAAGTCCCATATGATCTTTAACATTCACCTGAACTACCATCAATCCAGGGAAATGGGTTTCACTTTTACATCTCATGCAAAAGACGGCACTTCAGAAGTGCAGCACAACCTCTTATGCTGCAGTACATTGTCAGTACTCCAATATTAACGTAACTGCCAGATGTCGGAACTGAACCCACGGCACTCTGATTTCCTGGCCTCAGAGCTGAATGTTCTGCCTACTGAGCCACTAACAGACAGCACTAGCAAACTAAGTTTAACAGTTGTTCATGAATACAATTTGCTATAGCACGCCTGTTCACTTCCCTGTTCTGTAGTATCAGAATGCAGCTGCAAATAAGCTTTGCTGAGAGCCTGCCATACCACATTAAACAATTGCAAACAAAAAAAATACCAAACACACTATAAACAGACAAACCCTCCTAAAAAGACACTATAATGTTGCCTATTGACAATGTAAGCTATGCTCAATATATGCTGATAGTTACCCTTGATATGCAAAGACATCGTTATGGCTCTTTCGTCTATTAGCAGTATGATACAACCGGCAGGCCAAAATCAATGCTATTTGCCATTCAGCCATATCCTAATACTGAATATTCATCTTTCCACTCTGTGAATGTTTGGCTAATCTACTTCCTATAGTGTCATGTTTGCTGTTCTTTGCAGTGATTTACTATTATTATGTTACATAGCACTCTCTAGAATATAATGCTTGCCTATAATATGTACTACATATCTTTCGTATATTAGCAGTAATACTTGAAATGTTGGCAGCCAATATAAGACAGTGATTAAAGTGAATGACGTATACATGTGCAGACCTAAGTTTGATTCTGACAGACTCAAAGCCCATGCTATATAACAATATTTAGACATTGTTAAAAAAAAGAAAACCGCCACAACAACATGTTGTTTCTCTTAATAATATTGCATGCATATTATATGCACAAATAATGGTATGCTCAAAGATATCAGTATATTGAATGTACATATTGCTGCTCACGTCACCAGTCTACAAACCCCGGTCCTGTGCTGTAATGGTTCCTGTGCCTTACAACACAATAACATTTACTATGTTAGATAACATCGTTGTTGGCAACATAACACCAATGTGTGAGGCTATGATCTGCAAAGCTGAACACCTATGTTTAACCCAGGTAGCCTATGACTTCATGCTGTCTGATCCTGTGCCCTACATTACATGTATGAACAAGCTTTTACTTTTCTTTGCTATTCATCATGACGCACAAATCAATGCTGCTGTATGTTCAGGCATATGATTACATTGAATGTTCTTCTTTGTAGGCAGTCAATGTCTGGGGAACATGCTTGCGTACTGCAATGTTTCCTGCTTGTTGCAATCATTGCCTTTTATTATGTTACTTGTCAGAATGTAATCCTTGGCTGCCTACAATAGAATGCTTTGCAGTAATATGTAATAAATATGTGTTATCTAGTACTACTAATACTTGAAACATTGGCAGCTACTATAACACAATGGTTACAATCAATGATCTGCAAAGATAGATAGATAGCAACGAGTGAATCTGGTAGGATCACAGCCCATACTCTGTGCCTCTAAGCAACTGATTGAACGTCACTGCACACTACATTGCAGCATTCAACAGCCTTTCAGTGTAGCCTGTTATTCCTCATTGAACAATCTGCAAAAAAAAAGAACACGCTGCAATGTTTTGTGTTTCTAATCCCATGCTTCCCTATTATTTCTAATAGCTTATTTTGCCCTGCAACACTTCCGTTACCATGACTGAACGCTTCCATGATGTAGAACCAGGAGTTCAAATAGCATGCGTCTTCTTAGGAAGTACTGAGCATATAGTAATACTTACCTTTTATATGCAAAGACAACATTATGCATGTTTCCTCTATGAACACTACTATGCATAACACACATCAAAATGAATGCTACCTTAAGGTATTGCATGATATGATTTGATAGTCTTACTTCAACATTCTTACCGTGCAAAACAAAACACATTACATACTGTGCGATCTCTTTAATTGAGATTTAATATTTGTATTTTTCCACTGTGCTACATTTGGAGATCGCATAAAGACCTTTGATCAATCTGTAGCCAAACTGTCACTGCCATTACATTACAGGGCTGCATTAAATAACATACTTGCTTTCTTTTTTGTTTCACAGCATACCTAACAAGGACAGCAGTTCAGTGCCTGCCTCCTTCTTATTGTATGACTTATAGTACTTCAATGTTGTTCTCTTTATAATTCTGTTCCTCTTGTTTTGTCTTATATGATATCAATGCATTTCCTTCCGCAAACAAAGCCTACTCCTGTTGTACATGAAATGTCTGTCATCCTTATAATTGTATGCATATCAATACATGAGTAAGTCTCATGAACTACAGCACATAATATTTATTTCCCTAACTAGGAAATATGAAGTCTGTCTTATTTTGTTTATTTGTTTATTGTAAAATCTAGGAATTAATACCTTTGAGCCAAGGCTCTTTTATAAAGGTTCCGCGTCAAAAACATTTACAGACAGACAGAGGTACAAGGTTGCACAAATAGCTAAAAATATTGATATATCTGTACAGCAGATAATAACTTAAGCACTATCATCAGTATCGAAAACAAATGAGGAGGGAAAGATATGAGAGGGAGGTAATTGGCAGCGTAGGAATTACCAGTGGAAGAAAAGAGAAACAAAACCAAAAAGAAAAAGGGGTGGAGGGTGAGGAGGATAGGAGCAGACCTTAGTAGGGGATGAGGACCCATTACTAGGCCATTGTCAAGTAGTAGGGCAGGGAGGAGGTGGAGAATAGATTATGAGATTAACAGATACAGTCACAGGAGATTGAGGTGGCTAGGTGAGAGAATAGTCTGGATTTAAAAACACCTAACGAGCAAGAGGCAGTAATAGAGGTGCTGAGGGAATTTAGCCAGTTGGGGGCATGATAGGCAAAAGATCGTTGACCATGTTTGGTCCGACAGTGGGGGACCATCAGAAGCTGGGTTTCTGATCTTCTTGTGGATCGTACACTTGGGCTCTGACATAGCAGGCCTTGTATGCAGGGAGGGGTGAGGCCCATGATGGATTTCTTGGCCATTAGGCAGGTGAGGAACTTGAACTGGTTTGATAGCTGTAACCACCCAGTATCAGCATAGAGTTCACAGGTATGAGTAAGTCGATGAGCACCAGTAAGCAGCCGACATGCCTTGTTTAGGGAGGTTGCGACCCGTTTCAATGTGCTTGAAGGGGCGGACCCATAAATAACTCAAACCATAGTCGATGACTGAGATGATCGAGGATTGAATAGCTAGCTTCAGCGCTGGATGGGTGAAAGTTGTCTGTTACGGTAGAGTATTCCAGCCGCTGATTAATAGTTTTGGAAATACCATCAATATGTGATGAAAAGACAAGGCCTTGATCAAATGTGACTCCAAGATATTTAAAGATAGCCACTTGTTCAAGAGCAATTCCCAGGGAGGTGTTGATAGTAAGTGGTGCTTGCTTGTTTTTGTTCTGCGTACTAGTGAAGAGCATAGATTTTGTTTTTTTGTGGTTTAGAACTAGCTTGTGTCCAACAAACCACTCCTCAACACTGGTAAACACCTGTTGTAGGCTGTGGCGTGAGCAGTTAGGGTCTCTGTGGGAGGATAGAATTAAAGCATCATCAGCATAGAGTATGATTTTTTCCAGGCAGGATTTAGGTAGGGAGTTTAGAAAGAGGCTGAAAAGTAGTGGGCCTAGAATTGATCCTTGTGGAACTCCTGAGAGGACAGGTTTAGGGTCTGAGAGGATTCCAGATATTTTTACCACCTGGGTGCGTTGGGCAAGGTAGCTTTTTATCCAGGCACCAGAGCCTAAGGAGAGCCCAAGCGTATGTAGTTGATTGACTAGTAGGCCATGGTGGACAGTGTCAAATGTCTTTGTTAGATCAATAAACACAGTTCCGGTGAGGAGTCCTTTATCCAAGGCCTTGTGGATTACTTCTGAGAATTCGAGCAGAGCAGTGGTGGTGCTATGCCTTTGTCTGAATCCATGTTGCTGGTCACAAAGAATGTTATATTCTCCAGGTAGTCTGTAAGGTGGTCAGCTATCATCGTTCAAGGGCCTTTGATAATGGGGGGTAGTATTGAAATTGGTCTATAGTTGCCAGGCAGAGACTTATCCCACTTTTGTGCACTGGGTGATTATGGCAGTCTTCCATATTCCAGGGAATTTGCTAGAACAGAGGAGAGATTGAATATTCTGGTGAGAGTAGAACAACATCCAGGGTAAGGATAGAATTTTAAGGTCAAGAGAGTCACTGCTTGCCCTTGTATTAGATATAGCCTTCTTTACGATTTGTAAACCCTTGTGCTTTCACCATTTTTAGGTGGAAAGGTGGAGTGTTTGGGAGGCAGTGGAGATGTAGAGATATAGGGGTCTGCAGAGGCTAAGAAATCAGATGCAAAGACTCCACTGAGGTTGGTAAAGGTCTCATTTAAGGAGTTTGCTATGATCAAAGGGTCAAGAGTGGTAGCCTGCCACATTCATTGTGGTAGGAAAGGATTTGGACTCTTACCCATGATATTTCTTAGATTGTCCCAGAAAGGTTTTCTTTATCCCAGATTAGAAAGAGCAGTTTTGAAGTAGTCGCTTCTTGACTCGACGGGTCTCTTTGGTGCAGAAGTCTACATGCACAGTTATTGACTTACTCATGAAACTAGTTTACTGCAGTGCAATCAACCAGCCAGATAGATCAAAGCCTTTGAAATTTGCCATGCCTGTTTTAGCCAAAGCAATACTTATAAACAATCACCAACCTAGGAGACAGCTCTTAAAGATGTCATTAGAGCAAGACTGTAGCACTTTTTGCTGCTTTCAAATGGGCCACTACACTCATGCAAATCAAAGTCATTCAGTGTATGACAACTACAACAATTGTTAACATTGACATAAACATGGTCATGGTACGTGCATTTACTTATCAATACCCTGCCTGTTCGTGCATCTTTGCTATTTACTCATACACGTCTTTGTGAAGATACATATTATTTTGGAGCAATTACTGTTTCAGTACTTAATTGTACTTCGGCATCCACCAGTACTTTGTCTCGTCATACAATTTGACTTTTTTAAAGGTGTTTCTTATAATAACTGCTCCTTTGAAGACAACAAGTGAAACATTACTACTGCATTTCAAGGTAGGATTTGTTAGTCATATTATTTTGCAAGCCATTACATATTGCTATCAACCCATCTATTTGTGTATACTATTTGGTGATATTGTATGCCATAGTCTTACTGTCGAAAACACTATAGGATAGTATGTGCAGATTGTGATGGACGACACTATGAGGGACAACAATTGTAACAGCAGAACAGTTCTGACCTATAACCACCATGGCTGTTGCTGTTTCCTTGTGTGCATAGATTTGATGACTTTTCTACTATAAGGAGTCACAGAGAAAAGTGTGCTTGTTAAAGCAGCATGATATGTCTTACAAACTGTTAGCTATATGGAATGTATCTAAAGCCAGAGTGCATGTACTTCTGCGATATGATGCAATTAAAAACTGCTACAGTCTCTGCACTATATGCAGCAATACCATTGAGTATGTGTTCCTATGCATACCATATTGTGTAGAGCTTCCGGCACAACGTGTTTACTTTAACAAGCATGCTTTTCCTGCTTGGTTTAAAACAGCAGCACAACTCCCACCCACGCACGGACAAATAATGCTATTCATACATCAGGATGTTTCCGCTCCTTGCTGTGCTATATGTTACTTCACTCCACATCATACTATTCACACATTTACTTTGATTTGTTTAGTTGACCTGCTGTTAAAACAGTTTCAGTGACGCCAAGCAGTCCTACTGTGTATACATAAAGCACAACTGTTAAAAGTAACAATATCATTTCCATTGTAATTACTGCATACTGATATTGCATGTGGTGACATAGACAGCATGAAGACGAGACAAAGAGCCACAAATAAAATGCTACAATTTCTGCAAGACAAGCCATATCAGTAGAAACTCAAATGGTTGAATATGTTTACCCTTCAGGAAAGAAAGAACAGATGGGCATGATATAAATATTCAAGTAGCTCAAGTCTATTAAGACAGTCTAATACAAAAGCACAGCTGACAGTAAGATGTACTATAACAAGGAGGCACACTTTGAACATAGACAGAGGATGGCTCAGAGCCAACAGCAGAAAGTATTTTCCACACACAGGGTGGTCCATGCATGGAATCAGCTTCTTGAGACAGTCATGAAGTCTAAAACAGTGGCAAATGTTTAGCAGGCAGGAAACACACACAGAGAAATTATAGTGAAGGTTATGACAACCTAGATTGTTGGGTCACTATAATGCGTGGCTTAGCAATACATACCACATCAGCAGACTAGATGGATCAAGTGATCCTTCTCTGTCATCAAGATGTATGTTTCTATGTGTGTCTTTCTAGGACAGTTTTTTACTTGTTTTCATATTAACAGCCATTCTACATAACCTAATTGGAATAAGAAGCTATGACAGACCAGTGTTTCAGTTTATTATGCCAGCTTCTGTATGACAACAATTTCTTGTATTGTAGTAAATGCACATTTCTTGGCAGACCACTATCACTTTAAGTGATCATTTTCTTTAATGCCATATTTTGCTATTCAACAGGTATTACTACCAACTGCCCCATTGTTTTCCTAGAAGCCTTCATTACACTGAAAGCAAAGCGTTACCAGTCTTTTCTGCAGTATATTGACGTTATACAACTGCAGCTCCATTCATGAAAATGAACACAGTATACTGTATCACAGGCACTACATCTGATATATTCCTGGAAGGTCATTCATATTTCATGCTTTGCAAGTCTACAACTACCTTCTTTGACTACCACCTACAAAGTGTATGTATCTGTATTTCTATATGTGTGTGTCTCTATGATGTATGTATACATTATGTCATGCATTAGAAGGATGCACATTCGTATAGTTATTGAATAATGATTGGCGGATGTCATAGGCGCTAGGTTCCAGGCATTGCATATTTATTTTCTGCATGTTTCTGATCATCCTCCCTGTCCCATGCTCATATGTGGCATGCGGGCAACAAAGTCTTCAAAGAGGGTTAAATCAATTAAGCCACAGGCTAGTTGTCTATGTCAGGAGTAGCTATCAAACATTGTACACCTGCAGATATGATTGCAGTGGTGCCTCTTTCAATTTTCTTGTCATTTCCCCAGACTGAGCATATTGCATAGCTAACAAATGCTGCCATCATATGTATTGTCAAAAACATAGCAAGGTATCTTACTACTAGGCATCACAGTATTACCGGCTACTGTTATGCAGAAATAACCATTTCCAACAGTAGAAATGCATTAATAAATATGCTCTTATTTATAAAAAACTTTTGATAGCATCCCACGAAGTGACATCATGAGCCATCAATGTTTCAAGCCCACGTGCTGTTTGTGAAGTCCTGATAAACAACAAGTCAAATTCAACCATCAATGGTTAATGATGTAGTTCCATGCCGTGTTATCAAAAGCATTTTATAAATAAAAGTATATTCATTAATGCATGTCTATTGATGAAAATAGTGACTTCTCGATGCCACTAGCAGATAATACTGCCATCTTTTGTACCAGTTAATAATATGCTAGTGCAGCGCCTCTGTGGCCCCTGCTTTCATTCAAGTATCTCTACACTGCCTTCGTCAGGCACTCAGCCTATGCCAAGACATTTCATCTTGTTTTCACACTATCTCATTTCATTTCAAGTATTTAAAAACAGCCAGTCTATGCCTACTTTTTAAAGATTGCTCAGTCACTCGCACTAACTGTAGCGCTCTGCTTAAGGTGTGATCAAATTCGTCCAATGCATTGTATTTCACATTTTAAGCCTCTCATCCAGACGTCTTTGACCTTTGAAATGCAATCCCTGGCTTTATTATTCTGCTGTTCTAAATAGTAAAGCTGTTTTAATTTATCTGAGCCATGTTTGGCATTAATACATTCCATACCAATAAGACTAATTTATCACATTAATAAGGTAAGAGAATGACGCTTGTAGAAATATGTGTGTATCTGAATTTCACCAGACCTATCAAAATGATGTCCTGACCTGGCATGTATATTTCAAACAATACAATAAAACATACTTCTTGCCCTCAGCATTTGTTGCCACTGATTTGACGGACAAGCTACTTGCTTGTTAGCGTCATTTACTGTCACGTGCTTGTAATACAGGCTGCTTTGTACAGCAAGCACCTCAAAATGAGTGCATGCTACTGGCAATATGAAAATTTTACATGGAACAAAATCACTGTATTGTTCAGACAATTCAGTTGATTCCTGTGCAGGTCAATTAAGCAGCTATAAATTGTTACTCTACTTACATTTCGTATTGGTCACTGCAATGTCCAGGTTCTCCTGCAGCACGCCATGCAGCAAAACAATTGTCACAGTACAGTACCAGACATAATCTGTCACTGCTGTGCCTTTCCTTCTTCTTTTGCTGTCATCCATTGCATTGCATTTCATTCCGTGGAGACAACTAGAAAACCTGTTTGCTCAAAAAGACTGCAATTGATCTTCAAGGTGCACACTATATTATATGCATCTAAAAGCACAATAGATGTCACTTTACCATTTAATGCAACTACAAGTAAGTACAGTATAGGGACGTCACTGCCTAGTCTTCGAAATGAATGACCCTGCCTGATAGGTACAGCAAACTGTAACGGAGCAGTAAGCACAGGATAGACACCCAAAACAGCTGGATACTGCAACAGTGAACTAGCAGAATGTCCAGAGACCTCATGTCAATGTCAACATAATAGAGAGTTAAATATGAAAGGGGCAGATTAGATAGATGCACTCTTTATCTGCCAACAAAATTAGCACGTCTATCTATTCCTGCAAACAGAACACCACTTCTGTTACAAGCATGTAGCTGTTAATATTCAGTTGACACGAGCCACACAGCCAGCCAGATTCAAGCCTGTCTAGGAGGCATGACGCTGTGTTTATAGGGATGTACTTGCTAATACAGAAACAAAATACAGAACTACAGACAAAGCTGAAACACAAAGTATGCTGACCAGTATTGCCAAACATTTCCATCAGCATAACAGCAGTCAATATATTGTGGAATTTTCAAATGCAGTTCAACATATGCAGCTGTTACTGAACAGCACATTGCACAATCAAATTACTTCAGGCATAGTATACTACTATTAATTTAGGTGGCCATGTTCAGGACTGTGAACAATAATGTCTAAATGTTTCACTTGTAAATGACTTCCAGCAATCGCAACACTCCATTTATGAATGCAATTATAATTGCGTTCTTTGCAACAGCTTTTTTTCCTCTTTTCCCCTGTATGATTGCTATGTTTGATACTTCAGTGCGCAACTTGCACACAGGTATATAACATTCAGAAAACAAGCTGCATAAATGTTACAGTGCTACATGTATAATATTTTAACACCCCTGATACCAGTCATCGATTTGTGATATATTCTGACAGCTTGACAGTCGCAGCTGCCACAACAGCGCATACTAAAGATGCATAAAAGTCATCATGCCACATATACAGTTCCTCATTGTTAGCCATGTAAAGGAGACTTGTGCAAAAGGACTGCAGTATATACCTGCATGGCTGTCAGACTGCAACTCTAATCTCCAAATATGTAGGAAATCACTTTAGCAATTGCACTATGGTACAACTTCCTATAGTAATCTACTAATATTTCAATACCTCCAGGCCTTTGGTATCCTGCACCCTCCCAAAAATTCCCCCAAATATAACATGATTGCTATGTTGGCTTCTTCCTCATCTCAAGTTCCAATGGTACCCTTCCATATAATTTAATCATGCCCTCCCTTTCCAACATTTTACCTCTCGACCTCTACCCAAATAACACAAAAAAAGTAACATTTAGGCAGTAAGTCATCCCAGTATACTAGCATATTGTATTGCTTGCAATGTCCAAGCAATAAAATCAGTATGCCTTTACGGCACTTATAACGATGCTGCCCATGTCAATGCCATCATAGTCTGTGAATAAAGGACAAGGAGTAGCTACCAACACTCAAACACCCCAATGAAACAATCAATTCCTGCAAAATGAATTATGAAACATATACATACAGAATAATGTGAAGCAAGATTGCACAGTTGAGCTTTCTAACAATTGGCAGGCTTCTGCTATGCCCCTCGCCCCCAAAGAAATATGACATGATGCCCCTGTCTGCTGCTTGCCCATCTTCGTTGTCAAGAATGCCCATTTCAAATAATTTAATAATGTACCCCTTGCCAACATTTCATCAATCTACCTTCAGTCACACACAAAACACTAAAATCTACACACTAAATAATCCCTCTATGCTGCCTATGCTGTTGCTTGTGATATGCCACTAATAATGCTGGCATTTGTTTGCAGCAAGTATAACGGGCCTACAGATCTGAGGCCATCATACTGACTGATTGAGCAGGGCAGAACAGCTATGCAACCAGACACACCCTTCGCATGAGACATTCAATTTTTGTTAAATGAATTATGATGCTCACATACGCAATATTGCCACACAACATTCTACAGTTGACAATTACAATACCTGGCAATCTGAGTGAAACCTGACATCAAGGACTACAGTTTAAAACCTCCTAATACCATTTTTGTTTACATACATAAATTGCATCCTCGCAGACCCACGGAACCAAATACTACAATTGTTGTTACTATCGCTTTAAATGTTTGTTTCTCTTTCTCAGTTGTTCTTCACCAGCCACCATTATTATGTCATAGAATTGTTGTAATCTAATACTAATACACAATGTAGAATGCTACTATGTCCAATTGTTTCATGGAAGTTACAATATTGTGCTGCTAGAAAAGTTCCACATGCTACAATGTTCAGTATTGCATTGTCTAATATCTATCAGGGTGCATGCAGTGTCCTACAGGAATTGCAGCAGTCGACTAGTTCAATGTAAATTACATTCATTCTTTACAGTCAATCGATATGTAGCAGTACCAAATGCCATTTGTCTGACATATTTTTCTGCTGACATTTGCAAATCGATTTGACTAATGTGAATAACAGTAGCCCTTTGTGGAGGGCAGACGTTTATGACACACCTTGCAGGTTCCATTTTGAACAAATTCCTAGTCACGCAAACGACACAGAAAGGAACAATATTTCCCAGGAATAGCAGTAGAAAACACAGCGTGTATAGTTGTGTGCTGAAAACATATGAAAGTTAACTCATGTCGCACAAATGCAGGTGCCCAGCCTGCTGTACCACAGAAAGCCAGAGCCTCCATCTGGGCTCACATTTGTTTACACCTACAGCACTGCTTCCTAAAAGATAGCACTAATTATATTTATGCATCGGACTCTGGCAATGTTTATATGACATCTTAAAACAAGAAAGCAAAACCAAATACTGTGCCTCCAAGATACTTCAAATACAACATCATTTCATAACTACAGTACCTTATGCAAAACATGTGCAATGCCCATATGTGTCCAACGTTTTGCTCTTTTGCTACTTCAGTGCTATGCATTCTTCAATGTTAAATCTTAATAAGCTTGCATATTCCACACATTTCTGAGGTATTTAGCCTTGTAGTGAGTCACTGAATGAAGGTACGGCAAACCATAAGCAGCTGTTTACCCATTCCAGCTGCAGTAATATGAAATACATGCCTTTAATTCCTATGACATCCAATTGCATGCTGCAGACGTTGTGGAAGCCACATACCTCCCTGCCTCCAAGTCACTCCTACTCAGACACTTGCAACTTGTTGTGACTCCCTACCACACAATTGCATGACAACATTTATGTCCTGCATTGCACCACTAAGCTGCATACTATCTACCATTATAAAGAGCTTGCAGATAGATTATTAAATGTAACCAGATGGGTAGGCATCTAGACTGGTGGTTACATTGCTGAATCAACTTATAAAAGCCCTTTATTTTTTACATAATAATGGCCAAGCAGTTCCTGGTGCACTTCATTAAGGAATGCCAAATGTATCACTATGACAGCATTATCCACATGTCAGCTTGATTACAGTCAACTACACTTCCTATTGATGAGTATCCCGTACCCCCACCTCTTGCCTTCAAATAGGCACAATCTGCCTACTGCACTTACTTTAACACAAATTAAATACATAACATTAATTACTTGCTGTCCCTGTCCTAGGCAGAAATCTGTAACACTAGCTCCATTGCCATAAACACAGCTTTACCACTTGCAACTAAACTGCATTCGTAAACAAATGTTTTGCTTAGTTTGACACCCTGATTAAACAATGCCCATTTCATACCTGCAAGTATCCTTTAATCTGACATCGAATATTTATTCTATTATACAGATACATTTCCTGTGCAACTCAGAACACCTTACAGTAATCTACAAGTTTTTCATGTCCCTCTTGCTGAACTACAATCTGCAGCTTTAGCAACACCAGTGTCGATAAGCGAGCTCTCCAAAGTGGTCCTTCTCTGCCTAAAGCTCTATGTTTCCATGTTTTACTGTATGTTTTATACGGCACTGTCTTTACTATTTATCTTCCATTAAGACCCATGCTAGATACTCAAATGTGGAAACAAGCTATAGACACATGCACTGTTTTGCACTTATTATGCCAACATCTGTATGAAACAACAACGTGATGTGCTTTACTAGGTGAACATCAAGTAAACCACTATCATTTAAGTAGGCATTTCCTTTACTGTCACATTTACTATTGAGCGAGGTATTGCTACTGTGTGCCTCATCAGCAGATGCCTCATGGCTGTCATGCACAAGTCTCAATTACATTCAGAATAAAAGCAAGCACTCTACTGTGCAGAATATTCATGGTCACACAAGTGCAACTTCATTCATGACGATGAACATAGTATACTGTGCAAAGCCTATTAGCTGTGCCATATTCACGGGAAGGTCATTAATATTTCATACATTGCAAGTCTACATCTGTGAACTCTTTCAGTACTACCTGCAAAACTGTATATTCATATTTCTGCATATCTGTGTGTCTAGAATGTCTATAATCTAGATTTAGTAGTTGCACGTATTGGTCCTTGCAAGAATAGATCCAAGCAAATGATTTGATACCTTTACTGGACCCAACATAGATGTAAACAACAAGACCAGAGTCCTCTAGGTTTCGAACCAACCAGTCCTTCTTCAAAACTAATTGCAGTTGTTTAGAAAATACAGTACTTATAACAGGTACATCATGCAGGAAAAAACTGGAAAAATCCCATTGGTTTAAAATATTCATTTGAAAATACAGGAGATGACGAAGAGAGAGACAGAGAACATCTCATTAAGCTAGATATTCCCCCATTAAGGTGGTGTGTGGGTGAGGTAGCATGCAGTAACATGAAGAAGAGGAAAAATTCAATTTTCTCTCTTTCCAGATTGCTAGAACATGAGCACACATCAAGGTGTTACAACCTCAATGTAAATGACATCAGCACATATCAGGCTACACGACTTTCTTAATTCCTTGAGGTTCCTAACTACAATTTTTGTTTGCCACTAATATTGACAATTTATGTTTCCATTACCATTTATATACAGTCCTGTCACAACACTAGATGTTTTTGACATTTCTTGGGCCTTATATCTAGCTTGAGAACAGCTAGCTTTTACCATCATGCATATGGATGTTTTTAAAACACCTTTACTCAGGGCCAGATTAAGGTTCGATGGGGCCCCACAGAAACTAAGGGAAATCGGGGCCCTGGGCCCTTCTGTTGGTCACGCCCCTTTTAGCAAGCCCCACCATTATGCCAAGCCCCGCCCTTTCCATTTTTTGTTCATAATAGAAATTATTTAGTACTGGATAAGGCCCACTAGGCACAGGTGCCTGTATAGTAGTCAAGAGGAAAAAAAATATATGCAATTATCCATTATCAGACTTGCATGTAATTAAAAAAACATTGCAAATAAATAACCTAAATATCCACAACATTCAAATTATTAATGGTCCCCTAAACACAGAATGACTTGCATCTCACGCTGAAACAACCTTTTCAACCCGCTGTTCAACATGGTATAAGCAGTTCAATTACCCAGAAGACCGAGAGGTCAAGGAAGACAGTTAAAGCTGTATTTACTGGTTAGTAGGATTGCAGGAATATTTTAACTATCTTCATAGCAACAATCAGTATTGTAAACACTAATAAAATATACATAAAAGTTCAGAAGTTATCCTTTAGATTCATCAATTAAAAAGTTTTCACCACTCACCATGCACATTAAGGTTGTCGACATCAATCTTCTGAACATCTTACTGTCCTGCATATTTAGTGCTGGCTGCCTGGCTCAGTTTTGTAGCAACAACACTGTTTCTTCATTTCTTGCAGTGCTTCACTGGCCGGGCTTGAGTTGTGGCATTTTACACTGTTCTCTGGCTCAGAGTATTGGCATCAGTCTTGTCAGACAGCTTCTGTCTCCATCTCACGAGTGCTGGAGCACTTTGTAGAACAATGCTATTCTTTTCATTTCTTGCAGTGCTTCACTGGGGTCACAGGCTTGAGTTGTGGCATTTTCATGGCTCTGGCTCAGGGTACTGGCATCAGTCTTGTCGAGACATCTGTCATCTCCATCTCCAAGTAGGAGAACTTTGTAACTCCAGTGCTACTTTGTGTGCTTCACTAGGCTCACAGGCTTGAGTTGTGGCATTTTACAATGTTCTCTGGCTCAGGATATTGGCATCAGTCTTGTCAGACAGCTTCTGTCATCTCCATCTTCAAGTGCTGGAGAACTTTGTAGCACCAGTGCTATTTTGTGCTTCACTGGGCTCACAGGCTTGGTTGTGGCATTTATGCTGTTCTCTGGTTCAGGTATTGGCATCAGTCTTGTCAGATAGCTTCCGTCGCCTGCATCTCCATGTGCTGGAGCACTTTGTAGCACAATTCTATTCTCTTCATTTCTTGCAGTGCTTCACTGGGTCACAGGCTTGAGTTGTGGCATTTTACACTGTTCTCTGGCTCAGAAGTATTGGTAGTCTTGTCAGATAGCTTATGTCATCTCCTTTAGAATTACGATGTTTGATAGTGCTTTAGTCAGCCACATTTGTTTCTTCCTTGATTTTAAGTTGGGCAAAGTCACAGTGAGATCATCAAAGTCTATGGTCTTAACCAGTTCACTTTCAATACATAAAATAGTCAGGGCATTGAGTCTGTCCTGGATCCATGGTGCTCCTTAATTTATTCTTGACTCTACCAAGGTTGAAATGAGACCGCTTCCCACTGCAGTTTTGTAGCTGGTGTGCACAAATAAATCTGAAGGCAGCTTCCACATTTGGGAATGTTGACCCAGTCCTCGAGCCTTCAAAGTTTACAGGTTAAGAACATCTTTATCTTCTTCACAAGAAACAAATGATGTGATTGTATAAATTCATAAGTGAACGACTCCTCCAAATCCTGAGGGTATACAGCAACTAGACTTTCTGCAAGCTTCCTCTATCTCATTTGACAATCAGATGAGGAAAGTCTGTTAACACTCAAATTTTTCTGTAATATATCATAAGCGTCTTTTCTTTTCTGCAGGGCAGCACATAATATGTCGATTACAACAAAATGTCTCAGCACCGAAATTTTTCCCTACCTGTTAATGTTGTTTCATTTCATGGTTCATCAAAACATATTTCACGACGCCTTGCCTACTGATGTCTGCTCGGTATGATGTTTCCGGGTCAACCAACGTTTTGCTTTCCTTTCATACTCATCAAAATTGTTGCATACCTCATGGAGAAATCCTGTTAGAGATGAATATAAATCCACTACCATCTTCAAAGAAATGCCTACTTTCTGTCAATTCACTTGTGGCATGCAGGCGCTGTAATACTGAATTCCAAATGGCTGTCATTAGTGCAGTTTCAACAATTCCATCTTCTCTGCCAGACTTCAGCTTCATCCTGTGCTTGGTCCTTCTGAAGGATCGTCAGCCATGTTCTGTAATGCGGTCTTCATGTGTTGATAGCCACCAAACACGGGCACTGCATGCATCTGCTCAGGCAGACCATCGAGGAACTGAAAGTGACTTTGGTACTTTCACCTCACTAGGCAACTGCTGCTCATGATATGCCAACGATGTGCCGAGGCTGAAAAGAATGTGTACAGTGCCTAGAAGAAAATCCAAAAAAAGAAACAGCCTCTAAACAGCATTCAGCAGCACAGGACCCAACCAAGTTTAAGGAATGCGCAGGAACAAGGGATGAAGTCCGCCAAAGGATTGTGTTCTTTTATTCTGGCCTTGCAGGCCACTATATTTTCCTGCCATATTACTCTAGCATATATATGTCTGACCCTGCAATCCTTTATTTCAATGCCCAAATCCTGAACCACAGACATCACTGTGTTTGAAAGATTTTCTGACGTGACTATGGATGGAATGAACTTAAGAAAACGTTCAACTGGGTTTCCATCGGCGACATATCAAACAATGAAAGTCAGCTGATCCACATGAGAAATATCCGTGTCAAATCACACTGATGGAATAGTATTTTGCCATCTTTAGTTCTTCCACAATAGTGTGCATCGTTTTTACCATCAGGTCAATGAATTCATTGCAGATGGTTGAGGACAAATATGATGGTCGGCCTCTTCCAGCATTGCCGAATTTTGCTATGTGGTCAGCTAGAAAAGGGTCAAATTGGCTAATAAGCTCAATTACCCAAATAGTTTCCATTACCTGGAGACCCCAGTAGTTCATTGTCACCTCTAAAAGCCAATCACGTTCACGACAAGAACGAACCACAGCAACGACACGTTTCAGTACATTTTCCAGTACTGATACTCATTTCTGATATTGTTTTGAAATTCAGCATCAATTAAATCCTGCGGTTCTTTTCCTTTATGCAGTGATTAATGCCATCCTGTGATCATGACTGTGTTCATGTTCATTTACAAACAGGTACATTTTCCAGTCACTGAAACCAAACTGTGAGAATGCAGTATTCTCACTGAAAGAGCGACAGACATAACAGAAGACATTCCCAGTTGAAGGAGAATAAATCAGCCAATCCGTGTCCTACAATTCACCATTTAACATGATTCTAGAAAAGATCCTTGGATAAATAACGCTTCTTATCTGAGGTACAAACGATGGACTTGAGAAGTCACATATGTTCTGATCAACATCACGATCTATGAAATAATTCCTAAGTTCTTCACATACAGATGTCCACTCGCTGGGTCGCTGCTGTACAGCTGTGTTTTTTGGAACTTTCAACTTAGATCTGATGCAAAGTATCAGTAACCTGTTTCTCAATAACTTCTGTATTTGCCAGGAACCACTGGATTGCTTGTCAAATGAAGTTAGATGCACATGGTGCTGACAACGTGACCCTTGTGACCCCATGGCATGTAGTAACTGCTGGACTGCTTGCCAAGGACTCTCAGGGTAAATACTGGTTTCAACTTCTTCATCTGTGATCTGTTGGACTTGGCATGTAAAAACAACGCTGCTTGTTTTTCCTCAGAGTGCCCTGCATCAATCATTTCCATTGCAATATTTGACACATGGTTGTCTATATTTCTGCGCCTTCCTCACTGCTACCCTGACAATGCTGACCAAACAACCTCCTTATCTCTAGCACTGCTGCCTGATGCCAACAAGAAATCTCATTAACTTTGGAACCTTTGCTAGTATTTGTTTCTCTTTTCACATGATCCCTAACACGTATTATGCTACCTTGACCGCTTAGAATATTTCCGTAGCTGACATCGACTCCATCTTTCTACAGTATTATCTATAATACAAACATTAACAAAGAATCTTGTCACTGAAAATACACCAAGCTTATGATCACTACCACTAACTCTCTGACAATTTACCCTACCTACCACAAGTGCTCCCCACCCCAAAAGTGTTCTCCACTGTTCAAAAGACACCATCACCACGAAACAGGCTTTGTGTACATTGTGCCTTATCCAGTTACCAAAGAATGGAAAACTGAAAAAAAAGTACAAACTCCTAATGTGGTGAGCTGTGGGGCATGTCCAGAAGTACTGTAGATGAGACAGTCTGCCTGGTCTCAGAATAGCACTGAGGAAGTTAGTACACAAACCTGAGATATTAAAGGTCTGACAATGCAGCCCCCCATCATTCTACAAGCATAAAATGAAAGACAAAAAAAAATGTTACTAGCCAGGGAAGATTACACTTCTGTGTATGCAGTGCCTAGAGGATGAAGAGGAGATGCAGGTAATATAACTATAGTGGTCTCCCAGGAAGACCTAAAGGTAAAGGGACAAACACCCGTCATGGGCGAAAGAACAACTATGTGCCAAAAGTGGCAGGACCATCCCTTAATGGCCCAACCTACTTAATGAAGTGCGCACACTGGGCACTGAGACAGAAGCCAGCTGGAGGGCTAGTAAAGACATAAAATACTTGATTAAATCAGGATCAGGAGGCGCCCCAGGGTGGTAGCCTGGGTAAAACATTGGCTGGACAACAGGACACAGAAGGTAATAGTAAATGAGTCCTCTACAGAAGAAGGCGATTACCAGTGGGTACCACAGGGTTCAGTATTGGGTCCAGTCCTTTTTTAACGTATCATCAGTGACATTGCAGAGGACTGGAAGAAAAGTATGCCTTTGCAGATGACTCAAAGATCTGCAACAGGGTTGATACACAAGGCGTGGAAAGAATGAAAGGACTTGCTGCAAGTTGGAGGAATGGTCAGGCGATATGGCAGCCAAAGTTCAATGCAAAAGTGCAAATAATGCACCTGGGAAACAAGAACCCAGGAAGAATACACAATGGGTGGGAGGAGTAACAACAACAAAACAGGAAAGGGACCTGGGGGTAATCATATCAGATGACCTTAGGTTAGTAACAATGTGAGAAGGCAGTAAGGAGGGCCGGGGTATATTGGGATGTATAGAGAGGCATCAGCAGCAGAAAACAGGAAGTTGTTATCCTCTGTACAGACAGTTGGTGAGACCCATCTAGAATACTGTGTCCAGTTCTGGAGACCCCATCTCCACAAGGACATAGACAGGATAGAGGCAGTCCAGAGGGCAACTAAAATGGTGCAGGTCTGCAATAAAGCCGTATGAGGAGAGACTAAGAGAGCTGAATATGTATACCCTTGAGGAAAGAAGGAGAGGGGGACATGATAGAAACTTTCAAAGTACCTCAGAAGGAATCAACAAAGTCAAGAGGGTAGCATCTTTCAGAAAAAGAGACTTGCAAGAACAAGGGGACACGATTTAAAAAGATAGAAGGAGGGCAGTTCAGGGCAATGTGAGAGTATTATTTCACAGAAGGCTGGTGGATGCATGGAACAGCCTTCCTGAGGAAGTTGTGGGGTCTAAAACTGTGGGAGAATTCAAGAATGCATGGGACAGACACAAGGCAATTTTGTGGGAGGGTAGGAAAAAATAGGCAGTTGGTCTGTGAAAAACACATCCTCACATTGCTCGCTGAACAGCCCCCCTCTATCTTCAAAGTGTCCCTCCTGTGTATCTGGACTTCAGCAATGTCTCTGATTTGATTGACAACAACACCATTCTGAAATAGTACACCAGTGCAGTGTAACATGAGACATAACGCATGCTGAACTGCTAACTGACTTGCGGGGGGGTGAAGCAAAGGTTGTGGTGAATGGCTACTCCAAATAGAGGTGTAATTCAGTGGTATCTCTCAGGGACTGATGCAGGGCTACTGCTGTACCAGTTTCATCAGTAACGAAACTTGGAAGCTGGGATCTCAACCCAGGCAAGCAAGATCTACAATGTGACACTCTGTGACCAAGTGATGACACTCTTGAGGATGGGGGACAAACTTCAGGGGACCTGAATAAGCTGAGTGATGGCCTGATTCCTGGAAACTCAGATTCAGTGTGGACAAAATGCAAGGTGATAGGCTAGGTGAAAAATACAGGTATGACCTTCCTAAACACTGTGAGTGTACCTCTGTCTGCAGTGCAGTGGAGGAGGAGGAGCTGGGAGACACATTAGACAAGGGACAGCATGACAAGCGAGTGCAGCTGCTGTCAAAAAGGACAGAAGAACTGGCCCAGTGGTGCAGAGATGAGGCATTTGCCTTACCTCACGCCATACCATCGACCCGAGTTCAGGAATGACGCTGGTTGTCAGGGACTGAGCTGGGGGAGATCAAACAGAGATTGAGTTGCTTGTGGCAGCTCTCTCTCCATGGGAGGGTCAATCACCCTCCCACAGTCCTCCCATCACACAGTCCTGCACCATCACTGGGTGGCAGTCCAGTTGTGGAGCAGGCAGGTGTGGGTGACCTGAAGGATGGGACGCCCACAGCATGGTGTGCACATACTTCTACACGATGCATGCCAAGGATGGAGGGTAGGGCAAAACATGGGGAAAAGATAAATAATTCAAAAAAGGCCAGAAGAATGCTAGGATCATCAAAAAGAGGACGACCAGTACAGTAGCTTAAGTAATTTAGCTCGTTACAAGGCCGTGGTTGGATCCCTCCTGGAGTACTGTATGCAGTTTTGGTTGTTTAATACAGAAAGAACATCAGGGCAGTCGATAGTGTGCAAATTCAAGGCCACCAAAATGTTCAGAGTATGGAAGATAAACTCAGTCAGCATTATGTTTCTGAGGGCACCCAGCAAGGTTAGTCGTTTAGGCCCTTACATACCTTAGTAGTATTCCTTTGGCACTATGGTAAATAGTGCTTGAGGTTTGCCAACCCCTGTGATGTCCTACTGTGATCTTTTAATACTATACAGGGAGTTAAATACACAAATAAAAATAAAAAAACAAGACATTTGAAAGACTGATGACCTCCACAGCTTCTTGCAATAGGCCTCTATGATTAGGGGCCACCAACGACTGCTGGGACTCAGGTACTAACAGCCAGCTCTGAGGGAGACTGGAGGCAACAACATGTTGCCCTGGAGAAAGGGAGGCTGCAGGGGAATCATCTCCGTCTTTACATACTCAGGGTATAGACAAGATCTAACAGACAGAGATGCAAGATCTAGTGTTCTCCAGTAGGACACATGGGCCTCACACTGAAGTTCCAAGGTGAAAAATACAGGGTAATGCTGAAGACAACATCCATGAGCTATGCAGGAAGTTGTGGGTAAAGCACAGATTGTAATCTTCTCTCAGGTCCTACTGCTACATACGGGTGACACATGAGGAGGAAGGGAGAGGAGGGAAGGAATGCTTCAATGATGATCTGTACTTAATAGCACGGACAGAGAAAGTGTGGCTTTCATTCAATGTGGAAAAGTGTAGGGTACTACACTTGGGGAAATAATAGAGTTGGCAACTCAACCCCTCCTGGCAAGATACCAATGGGTAACACAAACAAGGAAAGATTTGGGGATAGAGTGTGAGTAATAAGCCAAGCCAGGTACATGATATACTTAGTGTAATAGCTTTGGAATGTATTATCATGATTCAGTAGAGAGTTTTAATTGCACCTTCATTCTGGACCAATTCTTCTTTCCACCAATAAGATACAGTGTCATATAACTCCTATCCTATAGGCAGCAGATCAGGTACTACAAGGGAGTCAAGGATCAGGCAGGGCACAGAGCAACCAATGGGTAAAAATATTCCATCCACAAACCAAATGGAAACAGAATCCTTAGAAGATAACAGTGGTGTTTCAAAACCAGCAGCACAATTTTAAAAAGTATTGGCAATTCAGACCCAACAAAAACTGCTATTTGTATGTTACACACACATCAACAGAGACTGCACAGCAGTCCTCAATCCATATCACAACACACACAAAAACACTGATACCAAGAAATCAATCTGCACACACACCACAGTCATCTGCATTCAAATTGAGACACCCTTCATCAAATCTCATTCCCACCCTTCTAAATACCTAAACAGCCCATCCACTCTCTCTATAGCCAAGCACAGAACTGCCCCTCACCATCTCAAAACCTCAACTAAAATGGTCACCCTTCAATATGTACATTCCCCAGCACCAAATGTCACCCTTTGCCCTCATGGTAACCTTCCTCTCACTCCACAGCATCAAAACTGTTAACCCATGACCTCTCATAAAGCCCTAGTACCAAAACTATATCACGTGTCCTTTTACTCCCCCAGCACCAAAATAGTCACCCACGCTGGCATAGCTCCTAGCACCCAAATCACCAGTCCTGTATTCCTATAGCAGAAGCACAGAAACATGCAGCCATCACCCGCGCAACCTCAAAGACAAAACAGTCGTCCTCACCTCTTATAGCCCCCAGCACCAAAACAGTTACCCCTCACTCTCCTACAGCCCCAGCACCGAGCAGTCACCCTCACCCTCTAGCATCTCCAGTACAAAAACAAGCCCCTTTACACTCTCACATCCCCAACACCAAAATGGCCACCCATTTGGCCTCTCCAGCACTCAGTACCAAAATAGTGACCCTCACCATCTCATAGCCCCACTAGCACCAAAACAGTCATATATCTTCCCCTCACATAGCTCCCAGCACAAAACATCCCACCCTGAACTCTCATAGTCCCCAGAACCAAAATTGTCACCACCCCTAATAGCAGTCAGCACCAAAAGTCATCCCTTGCACTCTTACAGCACACCACAGTACTCAGTCACCCCTCCTGTCTCATATACCCCCAGCCTGACCGCCAATCAATCAGCCTGCTCCCTTAGTGCCCACCCACCCAGCAGTCAATAAACAGTTACACTGCACTCACAGCATCTCCCTGGGTACATCAGCTAGGTGGCCGACTGCTCTTGCAGCTACACCTGCAGCCAAACACTCACCCCCAGCATCCCAAGTCACCCTCAGTATATCACAGCCCACCTGTGGCACCTAAGTCATCCAAACTCTCAAAGCCCTTCTATCACTTTAACAGAGCCATGCTCACCATCTCACAGCCCTACTGTGACATCCGAGCAAAGTCACCACTCATGGCCGCATCCCTGACAGCTCATCCACTTGGCTCTATGTCAGCCCCTTTTCCTCAAACTCAGTACACCCAACAGTGCTAACCTAACCATTGACATAGATATCTCAACTATCCCACATTAGAAGGCACATACAGCATTTTCCATTCACGAAAAAATTGCTCCATCACATGGAAAAAGTGATGTACCTCGTGGGTGCTGTCTCACACTAGTAATACTGGCAGGACTAGTTGCTAGTTAATGTTTATTTAAGACTTGTGGGGTGTTACAGGAGCAAGGATGCTAGTTTGTTGATGTGAAAGCAGGCTATCAAGTATCTGCAGTTGTTTTTTTTTATCTCTATAGATCACCACTGCAAAGATGGCTGCATTTCCAATTAGTAGAATTGGCTCTGAAATTGGAAGTTTTATTTGTAGTTACCCTCTCTAGGGAAACTGGGTTACTGAGCCAACTACTAGATGGCGAATGGTGTTAGTTAAACCGGCACTATCCTGCAAGTTGCACTCTAGCTGCCAAATAAGGCACTTTTCTATATATGATTCATGCTGGAAAGAAGGAAGGTACGCCTCAACCTTATCCTTGCTGCTTCAACCACACCTACCTACAAAACTAGGGTGTCTTTAAATGAAGGGGATTGCAGCTCCCAGCTTTAGTCCCCCAAGTTTTGTTCACACCTACAGTGCTAAAGATTAAAGAAGTCTTTGTCTGTACTGTGATTGGTTACAACCAGCTATGCATTTTCTTACTTTTAAGAAAGAAAATATTGCATTGTTGATATTTATATTTATTATTTTGCAATCAGTTGTTATGAAGTGTACACAAATGAAATAATAAATCTTATAATTATTGATTACAGTGTAGTACCGTCTCACTTCCCAAGTTGTCCAGTCACAACATAATACTTGCTGTACTGACAGGTATACCTACCGGCTCGGCGATGATGGTGAAAAACAGCTACAGCCTTCGGGAACTATCAGCTGATGGTTTGTCCTCCCGATCCAGCCAGTCGGACGTCACCTGTCACAGCGGTTCGGACTGCGCTGGTCGAGTCGAGAGACCTGTCACCCCACCAGAATTTGAAATAATTAATGGATCTGGACGGGGAGTCTCGGGAATCAGACGATGTTTTGCCCTGCTAGGCTGGTGGCTATAGAGCCAGCTGTGAGGATGGGAACTGGAATCCCGACCCAAATCCTCCACAGTACAATTTGCCTATCGCGAATCTTGCTACTTCAAGTGCGATTTTGCCGCTTACGTCAATGAAAACAACGACTCACTGGAGAGGAAAACTACGGCGCAGTGGCGGGAACTTGGGAAGAGCAAAACTATTGGCCACGCAGACGGACGTCACGTGACTCCTCAATCTGAATCTCAAAGCACCACCTGACTCAACGCGGCGGCATGCGCCCTCGCTTATGTAATTTCCATATTTTTTTTTTTTTACTTAGACACTACTACATGCTTCAAATCCCCCTTTAAAAGTATTTTCAATGATTTTGCTTTCTACGACTAAAATGTGAGGAGAAAAAAAAGCAAAAAAAAAAAAAAAAAAAAAAGGAATAAACAGGCAGGGCCCCGGACGAATGAGGCCCTAGGCCCGGGCCTGTTGACTATGCCTTAATCCGGCCCTGCCTTTACTGGTAAATTCTTGTCTATGATGCAGGCATTGAAACTTCTTGAGCCTAAAGACAATCTTAGTTTAGTCTTTCATCTGGCTGTAGGGTGCCTTTCAGTAATCACATCCTTATACAAACTGTGACACTGATAGCTTGATTTAAGACATCCATCTGCTTACAGTGTTGTCTATATCAATTAAATTTATATGCAACAGGATTCTTTGTGTGTTCCACTAAGTACCTTTGACCAGGAACCCTCCTAGCTGAAAGCAGTATAGTACTGTTTGCAGTCGTTGTCAGAATATTCATTTAATTTCAACTACTGGGAAACAGGCAGACCAAAGTATTTTCACAAAAATCATTCAGTGACAGACACTCATTGTGTTGCTCTGGTTAAGGATACTGGAATCATCCCTGTAATGCATGTGATATGTTAAGCCTTCCTTCAGAAATCTTTCAGTTTAAAATGCAATCCCAAGGTTTGCTATTTTGCTGCTTTACTTTGCACTCACTGCTGTGATGTTGTACAACACTTCTTCAACATACAGATGACATACAAACAAGGCTATTTTATAACATTAATAAGCTATGAAAACTACAGTTCAGGCAATACCTGTGTAATGTCATTCAGCTGCAGAATGGCACATCAATCCTTCACTGCAACATATTGAATTTTTGCACTTCAGTTGCCTGCAATACAATCAGATCACAATCCTCAGTCCACATAACATGAATTTAATTAAAACAGATTCTCAGGCACTGTGAGCCACACAGCAAGGAGTGTGCTACATGTCAATCTGTTCCATGGAAGGAGTGTGCTACATGTCAATCTGTTCCAGAACTCATCAAGTAGAAAGTTCATTACCCTGCAATCATAATGTTCTCAGAGCAGTTTATAATATCAGCTTTATAATAATGCCCTTACCATTCACCTCGACCTTAACAAAAATTTTTTAGAAATTATCCAAAAATACTAAATATTCATGTCATAGGAGTGTATGCTTCTCAACTTCAAATATAATTGATACTGCCACCGTATGCCCAAAATACAGCTACATAAAAATAGATCTTGTATTGACACCTTCGTGCAGTCGTTACAGATATTCCATTGCCATACCTATTAAGCTCATGCTCTAAACACCAACAAAAATATGTCAGACAGTACACAACATAATAAAAGTAATTGCAGAACATAAACAATGTAAACAAATAAACAATACTTACCATGGTACATCGTTACTTATACTACATTATCTCCTTACTATTTTACATACCCTTCATACACCAACATTTATTTATCACATCACTATCTGCCATTATTTCTAGATAAAACATGTTTACAAAAGTCATTGTATCTGACATCTATTTTCTATGACAACTAGTGAAACCTCATTGCATTACTGAGTTCGTCCTGTACTCTTCTGAAACTCAGTTTCAACGACAAACCATGCACAATTCTCTCCCTCAATGCTTTTTAGCTATATAGCCACATTCTATAGTTACTAAATACCTTCTTACATTGCCAGATAAGCAATTAAATTACAAAATTATTACTTACAATTATTGACAGTAATTACAAAAGCAATACTTCTATTTCTGCTTGAACAAGTGGTTCTTCTGTTCTGCACCTACAACTGTCACTCAGTCTGCCTTCTGATGTCCACCTTTGCTTCTCAGCTACCTTGCACAATCAAACTGCTGTTAGCATGCACACTTCTGTAAATTCAAACCTCGGCTCTTCCCAAAAGTCAGGTCCCTAGCATTCTACACCAATACAGTTTCAATCTACATAGCCCATTCCAATACTGCATTCAAAGAACATTCTTGCAAATGGCAAACTCTTCCATGACTAAAACCTGACTGAGCCTTCCATCTCCTGTATCTCTTTCTAAAACTTCACAACACCTCCTGCTGATCACCATACTATGTAGCTTCTTGGACTGTTAAAACTAAGTCTGTCTGCTTGCCACCAGGCAACACAGCTTGTCAACATGATCAGCACATAATGCAATCTACACTTTCCCACACAGTAAAAACATTCTTTATACTTGTGCCTTGCTTGCAGATCTTCAGCAGCACTGAGCTATATGCTCTGGCATACCACCTGCATTTCTAAGCAGGCATACCTCAAAGTTCTTTGACCTAGCATCCAAGTATAAACCCATAACATTCTCACTTAGCCATACATAGGTCTTTTTACATAGATAGTTAGCTAAAATTATGCAGTGGCCAGCACAGTTTACTAATATGAACCTGCTCTGCTGATGTCATCACCACATGTCGATTGGTCTGATTCACTAACAAAGGTGAAGCATCTTATTAGATGAATTGGCACATATACAACCCTCTTCCCACGGCCCTTCTCCTGAAGCACATTTGTGCCTCAAACTCATTTCTTTACATGACAGTTTCATTTCATGACATTTCAGCATTGACCACATATTCCCTGCTTTCCATTACAAAGCCAAACATTCGTAAAACACTAGACGTCTGACAATACGATGCCTACCTTTTAAACTACACTATTAAGGCTCACTTAATACATCATTTCAATAATACATTTCAAAACTAAACAATAATGTTAATCCTATTTGTCTAAACTACACAATCATATAACATTTATGACAGAAATCAATCCCACAGTCCTTAAAACATTGCTATTTTGTAGACATACAAACCATCCTTTGCTCCTCTCTACAGACATCAATCACTGCCACAGAACTTAATTCACTATTAACATTTACACTCTGTTTCTCTTTCTGTAACAAACTACAGATTTAATATTCATCCTGCCACACTCACGGAATCTAAACTGTCTCAAAGAATGCATATCTCTAGCTTTCCTGCTGAGAAAATGATTCTAGATACATCATATTCATAACTTTTAAATGCCTCATTCTATGACTATCAAGCGTGGTAGGCTCATGCTATCATCGATTGCAATGTCCCTTCAATTTACATACTGCCAGTACATTATATCTGCAACTATCAAAAAGGCACCTTATTCCTATACGGCGTCATACATTCAAAGTTTACAACATTTTCCTCCTTGACGTCAGTCACATTACCTCATCAGTTGACTGTAGCCATCAGTATTTAAGCGCCATTCAAGACCTCTTAATATGCACACATAAAACCAAATACAAATGTCTTCCCAGGCATTGTGAGACATATCACCTAGGCCTCATCTTAGCTCTGTTCAGCAGCCACAGTACACAACCTGACATTTAAAACAACCTCTTTACAACCATTTTTTTGCTCTGAACTTTAAACTTGTAACATTTTAAATGGCATTAGCGTCCATTCCACTGTCTTTAACATGTAATCAACATTAATGCTGACCAGAACTAAAGTAGGCATGTCCCATCTAATACGCATGTAAAATCACACTACAATAACAATGATAATTAAAAAACCAACCACCACCATACATCCCATTATAGTGGTACTACCACTGTCACTATCTTGTCCAAACCACATTAGCATATTCACAATCGCTCAAAACCTTCCCCTCTTTCCAACCTATGCTATCATGATCACATCCTCATTACACTTCTCATCTTAATACCCTATTACACTAACAACGCTTTATTCTCCCACAGACCTGCAGCTGAGCAACAAGTTACAACCCATTCCTAGCCTTGCCTCTCCAGTTCAGCAGCAGTTACCACAATTACTACATCAGGTCCACACAAACAGGTGAGTATATCACTCTCAAACCTTACAAAACGACTTAGCACATGCACAGTCTACTGTGACCACCCTCCCTCCTTTGTTCTCCTATTTTATCAGTAACATGTACTCTTAGCCTCTCAACAGTGATGTCTATAAGACCAACAACCTTCTTATTCTTTCTACAGACCTACTACCCAACAACAGCCTACAGCAAATTTCATCCTTTCCTCTAGCCTTTACCAATCTCATCACTTCCTGCATCACCTACCCACAAGGTAAGTATACATCGTGACAACCCATTCATCCAATCAAGTCCTCCTCCATCTCAGCTTTTAAATCCCACACCTGCACAACCCCTACTCCTTACTTCTATGTCACAACTACCACATAACTACCACCACAGTCCCACCATAATCCCATTACACCACCCATATATTGCTCCATACCACCCTGCCCCACTCACACTTACCATTTTATTATCAACATAATCTATATCTTGCACACACATACCTCAGCCACCACCACTTCCATTTCATCATCACGAACCTGATCATCACCTACAAGCTGACTACAGTCAGTCCATGTCATCTTCCTTTGACAACATCACATGCTAAACAGTGATCAGCTATGGCACAACAGCCCTACTATACAACAGCTAACAGCGGCTACTTCATAGTCAACATGACGATGAACCCCATCCTACAACTGGGTGATTCTTTACATCACTTCATCAGCACATTTGACACCCATGATTGCTTACACCCTGATGATTTACCTCACACATACAACTCTACAACAGTATTTCACAATCCACAGACAAAGACACCCTCTTATGGTGACATTCTCAAACCTATTGACATTGGCTACCCACATTACCAGGCAACACTCACACTGAATCTCACTGACTATTCTTCTCTCCCGCTCTGCGAACAAGTATTGCGCAGCAATATTCAAATCATATAAGGCATATCATATCTTTGACTCATAGTTGAACCTCATGGTTACCTCACCCATTGGGCAATCTACTATGCTAACATTCTCTCTCTTGTCCTCAAGCCCCATTCTTCAAATAGCTCTTGCTAAATCCCCCAATGTCCAATCCATCCCTTTTGAGCTCCTCACTCACCTTCACCACCACCCTCTTCTCACCCTCACACCACACTCACCACCTACCTGGGCACCAGAATCAAATATTCACCCTGCATTGTGCACCACCACCAGACCATCAGTTATACAACACATACACTCACAATATCCATACCTACCCTATTGCAGCACCCTTATTCTCATCACTTCCAAACATCCCTACATCTCCACTACCATCACTTCCATCCATGGCCTATCATTCCAACTGCACTACCCTATTCTAAATCACCTCCCACTCAACAAACACCTACCTCAGCCTCCCCACACACCCTCCTCTACCCTTGCCTTCAACACCACCTCATACAGCCTTTCACCAGCACACCACAAAAAATCCATCCATGCCAGCCTCCACATACCACTAGCCCACAATCCTAATCATACCATTATACAGTCATAGCCAGAACTGCATGCAGTCCACCCCAATCACTGTATAGTACTACACAGTTTTCCACAATGCCAAGAACAACCTAGACACTTTTAACACCTTGTGCGTCTATACTCATACCACTCCATTCACCATGTGGACTCCACATATAGTAGACACAATAGCATACAGCCCAGCTCCTCACTACACTGTGTCCAACACCCCACCCCATGATCCAACATTCCATCATATCTGTCTCTACCACCATTCTCTATCAATTTTACTACAAAATACCTATATTTTCAACACAAAATCAACAAACCTGCACTTCCTACAACAAAGACAACCAACTTCTCCATACTGTTACATACATTCAAACACTACCTGCTGCCCCTACACTAATAATACTTACTCCTCATCAATTGCCTCCTCCTGATCAACATCAGTCATCTACACTACCAGGGTTTTCCGCCATGATATACAACACTATACCATTCACCTCGCTATCCACATACTGCCACCACTTGCTGCAATATTGTTCCCATTAATTACGAACTCTCAAAGCTCCATACGTCCGTAAAATACTTCATGCAAACACCCACTCCCTCACAAACTAAACTTTATGCCATCACCTCTCACCTTCACCCAAACAAACACATATCACTTCCACTGCTACTACTACTTCCCCAAGTCTCACTGATATGCAAAGACAACATTATGCATGTTTCCTCTATGAACACTACTATGCATAACACACATCAAAATGAATGCTACCTTAAGGTATTGCATGATATGATTTGATAGTCTTACTTCAACATTCTTACCGTGCAAAACAAAACACATTACATACTGTGCGATCTCTTTAATTGAGATTTAATATTTGTATTTTTCCACTGTGCTACATTTGGTAGATCGCATAAAAGACCTTTGATCAATCTGTAGCCAAAACTGTCACTGCCATTACATTACAGGGCTGCATTAAATAACATACTTGCTTTCTTTTGTTTTTCACAGCAATACCTAACAAGGACAGCAGTTCAGTGCCTGCCTCCTTCTTATTGTATGACTTATAGTACTTCAATGTTGTTCTCTTATAATTCTGTTCCTCTTGTTTTGTCTTATATGATATCAATGCATTTCCTTCCGCCAAACAAAGCCACTCCTGTTGTACATGAAATGTCTGTCATCCTTATAATTGTATGCATATCAATACATGAGTAAGTCTCATGAACTACAGCACATAATATTTATTTCCCTAACTAGGAAATATGAAGTCTGTCTTATTTTGTTTATTTGTTTATTGTAAAATCTAGGAATTAATACCTTTGAGCCAAGGCTCTTTTATAAAGGTTCCGCATCAAAAACATTTACAGACAGACAGAGGTACAAGGTTGCACAAATAGCTAAAAATATTGATATATCTGTACAGCAGATAATAACTTAAGCACTATCATCAGTATCGAAACAAATGAGGAGGGAAAGATATGAGAGGGAGGTAATTGGCAGCGTAGGAATTACCAGTGGAAGAAAAGAGAAAAACAAAAGAAAAAGGGGTGGAGGTGAGGAGGATGAGGAGTAGACCTTAGTAGGGATGAGGACCCATTACTAGGCCATTGTCAAGTAGTAGGGCAGGGAGGAGGAGAGAATAGATTATGAGGATAACAGATACAGTCACAGGAGATTGAGGTGGCTAGGTGAGAGAATAGTCTGGATTTAAAAACACCTAACGAAAGCAAGAGGCAGTAATAGAGTGCTGAGGGATTTAGCCAGTTGGGGGCATGATAGGCAAAGATCGCTGACCATGTTTGGTCCGACAGTGGGGGACCATCAGAAGCTGGGTTTCTGATCTTCTTGTGGATCGTACACCTGGGCTCTGACATATGCAGGCCTTGTATGCAGGGAGGGGTGAGGCCCATGATGGATTTCTTGGCCATTAGGCAGGTGAGGAACCATTGAACTGGTTTGATAGCTGTAACACCCAGTATCAGCATAGAGTTCACAGGTATGAGTAAGTCGATGAGCACCAGTAAGCAGCCGACATGCCTTGTTGAGGAGGTTGCACCCGTTCAATGTGCTTGAAGGCGGACCCATAAATAACTAAACCATAGTCGATGACTGAGATGATCGAGTTGAATAGCTAGCTTCAGCGCTGGATGGGTGAAAGTTGTCTGTTACGGTAGAGTATTCCAAGCCGTTGATTAATAGTTTTGGAAATACCATCAATATGTGATGAAAAGACAAGGCCTTGATCAAATGTGACTCCAAGATATTTAAAGATAGCCACTTGTTCAAGAGCAATTCCCAGGGAGGTGTTGATAGTAAGTGGTGCTTGCTTATTTTGTTCTGCGTGACTAGTGAAGAGCATAGATTTTGTTTTTGTGGTTTAGAACTAAGCTTGTGTCCAACAAACCACTCCTCAACACTAGTAAACACCTGTTGTAGGCTGTGGACGTGAGCAGTTAGGGTCTCTGTGGGAGGATAGAATTAAAGCATCATCAGCATAGAGTATGATTTTTCAGGCAGGATTTAGGTAGGAGTTTAGAAAGAGGCTGAAAAGTGAGTGGGCCTAGAATTGATCCTTGTGGAACTCCTGGAGAGGACAGGTTTAGGGTCTGAGAGGATTCAGATATTTTTACCACCACAGGTGCGTTGGGCAAGGTAGCTTTTGTATCCAGGCACCAGAGCCTAAGGAGGCTTAGCGTATGTAGTTGATTGACTGGTAAGGCCATGGTGGACAGTGTCAAATGTCTTTGTTAGATCAATAAACACAGTTCGGTGAGAGTCCTTTATCCAAGGCCTTGTGGATTACTTCTGAGAATTGAGCAGAGCAGTGGTGGTGCTATGCCTTGTCTGAATCCATGTTGCTGGTCACAAAGAATGTTATATTTCTCCAGGTAGTCTGTAAGGTGGTCAGCTATCATATCGCTCAAGGGCCTTTGATAATGAGGGTAGTATTGAAATTGGTCTATAGTTGCCAGGCAGAGACTTATCCCCACTTTTGTGCACTGGGGTGATTATGGCAGTCTTCCATATTCCAGGGAATTTGCTAGAACAGAGGGAGAGATTGAATATTCTGGTGAGGGGGAGTAGAACAACATCCAGGGTAAGGGATAGAATTTTAAGGTCAAGAGAGTCACTGCTTGCCCTTGTATTAGATATAGCCTTCTTTACGTATTTGTAAACTTCGTGTGCTTTCACTATTTTTAGGTGGAAAGGTGGAGTGTTTGGGGAGGCAGTGGGAGATGTAGAGATATAGGGGTCTGCAGAGGCGAAGAAATCAGATGCAAAGACTCCACTGAGGTTGGTAAAGGTCTCATTTAAGGAGTTTGCTATGATCAAAGGGTCAAGAGTGGTAGTGCCTGCCACATTCATTGTGGTAGGAAAGGATTTGGACTGCTTACCCATGATATTTCTTAGATTGTCCCAGAAAGGTTTTCCTTTATCCCAGGTGTTAGAAAGAGCAGTTTTGAAGTAGTCGCTCTTGACTCGACGGGTCTCTTTGGTGCAGAAGTCTACATGCACAGTTATTGACTTACTCATGAAACTAGTTTACTGCAGTGCAATCAACCAGCCAGATAGATCAAAGCCTTTGAAATTTGCCATGCCTGTTTTAGCCAAAGCAATACTTATAAACAATCACCAACCTAGGAGACAGCTTGTCTGCAAAGATGTCATTAGCAGCAAGACTGTAGCACTTTTTGCTGCTTTCAAATGCGGGCCACTACACTCATGCAAATCAAAGTCATTCGAGTGTAGCATGACAACTACAACAATTGTTAACATTGCACATAAATATGGTCATGGTATGTCGTGCATTTACTTATCGAATACCCTGCCTGTTGCGTGCATCTTTGCTATTTACTCATACACGTCTTTGTGAAGATACATATTATTTTGGAGCAATTACTGTTTCAGTACTTAATTGTACTTCGGCATCCACCAGTACTTTGTCTCGTCATACAATTTGACTTTTTTAAAGGTGTTTCTTATAATAACTGCTCCTTTGAAGACAACAAGTGAAACATTACTACTGCATTTCAAGGTAGGATTTGTTAGTCATATTATTTTGCAATGCCATTACATATTGCTATCAACCCATCTATTTGTGTATACTATTTGGTGATATTGTATGCCATAGTCTTACTGATTGAAAACACTATAGGATAGTATGTACAGATTGTGATGGACGTTACACTATGAGGGACAACAATTGTAACAGCAGAACAGTTCTGACCTATAACCACCATGGCTGTTGCTGTTTCCTTGTGTGCATAGATTTGATGACTTTTCTACTATAAGGAGTCACAGAGAAAAGTGTGCTTGTTAAAGCAGCATGATATGTCTTACAAACTGTTAGCTATATGGAATGTATCTAAAGCCAGAGTGCATGTACTTCTGCGATATGATGCAATTAAAAACTGCTACAGTCTCTGCACTATATGCAGCAATACCATTGAGTATGTGTTCCTATGCATACCATATTGTGTAGAGCTTCCGGCAAACGATGTTTACTTTAACAAGCATGCTTTTCCTGCTTGGTTTAAAACAGCAGCACAACTCCCACGCACATCGGACAAATAATGCTATTCATACATCAGGATGTTTCCTCTTGCTGTGCTATATGTTACTTCACTCCACATCATACTATTCACACATTTACTTTGATTTGTTTAGTTGACCTGCTGTTAAAACAGTTTCAGTGACGCCAAGCAGTCCTACTGTGTATACATAAAGCACAACTGTTAAAAGTAACAATATCATTTCCATTGTAATTACTGCATACTGATATTGCATGTGCTGACATAGACAGCATGAAGACGAGACAAAGAGCCACAAATAAAATGCTACAATTTCTGCAAGACAAGCCATATCAGTAGAAACTCAAATGGTTGAATATGTTTACCCTTCAGGAAAGAAAGAACAGATGGGCATGATATAAATATTCAAGTAGCTCAAGTCTATTAAGACAGTCTAATACAAAGCACAGCTGACAGTAAGATGTACTATAACAAGGAGGCACACTTTGAACATAGACAGAGGATGGCTCAGAGCCAACAGCAGAAAGTATTTACACACAGGGTGGTCCATGCATGGAATCAGCTTCTTGAGACAGTCATGAAGTCTAAAACAGTGGCAAATGTTTGCAGGCAGGAAAACACACAGAGAAATTATAGTGAGGTTATGACAACCTAGATTGTTGGGTCACTATAATGCGTGAGCAACAATACATACCACATCAGCAGACTAGATGGATCAAGTGATCCTTCTCTGTCATCAAGATGTATGTTTCTATGTGTGTCTTTCTAGGACAGTTTTTTACTTGTTTTCATATTAACAGCCATTCTACATAACCTAATTGGAATAAGAAGCTATGCACAGACCAGTGTTTCAGTTTATTATGCCAGCTTCTGTATGACAACAATTTCTTGTATTGTAGTAAATGCACATTTCTTGGCAGACCACTATCACTTTAAGTGATCATTTTCTTTAATGCCATATTTTGCTATTCAACAGGTATTACTACCAACTGCCCCATTGTTTTCCTACAGAAGCCTTCATTACACTGAAAGCAAACGTTACCAGTCTTTTCTGCAGTATATTGACGTTTACACAACTGCAGCTCCATTCATGAAAATGAACATAGTATACTGTATCACAGGCACTACATCTGATATATTCCTGGAAGGTCATTCATATTTCATGCTTTGCAAGTCTACAACTACCTTCTTTGACTACCACCTACAAAAGTGTATGTATCTGTATTTCTATATGTGTGTGTGTCTCTATGATGTATGTATACATTATGTCATGCATTAGAAGGGATGCACATTCGTATGCTATTGAATAATGATTGGCGGATGTCATAGGCGCTAGGTTCCAGGCATTGCATATTTATTTTCTGCATGTTTCTGATCATCCTCCCTGTCCCATGCTCATATGTGGCATGCGGGCAACAAAGTCTTCAAAGAGGGTTAAATCAATTAAGCCACAGGCTAGTTGTCTATGTCAGGAGTAGCTATCAAACATTGTACACCTGCAGATATGATTGCAGTGGTGCCTCTTTCAATTTTCTTGTCATTTCCCCAGACTGAGCATATTGCATAGCTAACAAATGCTGCCATCATATGTATTGTCAAAACATAGCAAGGTATCTTACTACTAGGCATCACAGTATTACCGCTACTGTTATGCAGAAATAACCATTTCAACAGTGAAAATGCATTAATAAATATGCTCTTATTTATAAAAACTTTTGATAGCATCCCACATAAGTGACATCGAGCCATCAATGTTTCAAGCCCACGCATGTTTGTGAAGTCCTGATAAACAACAAGTCAAATTCAACCATCAATGGTTAATGATGTAGTTCCATGCCGTGTTATCAAAAGCATTTTATAAATAAAGTATATTCATTAATGCATGTCTATTGATGAAAATAGTGACTTCTCGATGCCACTAGCAGATAATACTGCCATCTTTTGTACCAGTTAATAATATGCTAGTGCAGCGCCTCTGCCTACTTTCATTCAAGTATCTCTACACTGCCTTCGATCAGGCATTCAGCCTATGCCAAGACATTTCATCTTGTTTTCACACTATCTCATTTCATTTCAAGTATTTAAAAACAGCCAGTCTATGCCTACTTTTTAAAGATTGCTCAGTCACACGCACTAACTGTAGCGCTCTGCTTAAGGTGTGATCAAATTCGTCCAATGCATTGTATTTCACATTTTAAGCCTCTCATCCAGACGTCTTTGACCTTTGAAATGCAATCCCTGGCTTTATTATTCTGCTGTTCTAAATAGTAAAGCTGTTTTAATTTATCTGAGCCATGTTTGGCATTAATACATTCCATACCAATAAGACTAATTTATCACATTAATAAGGTAAGAGAATGACGCTTGTAGAAATATGTGTGTATCTGAATTTCACCAGACCTATCAAAATGATGTCCTGACCTGGCATGTATATTTCAAACAATACAATAAAACATACTTCTTGCCTCGCATTTGCTGCCACTGATTTGACGGACAAGCTACTTTGCTTGTTAGCCGTCATTTACTGTCACGTGCTTGTAATACAGGCTGCTTTGTACAGCAAGCACCTCAAAATGAGTGCATGCTACTGGCAATATGAAAATTTTACATGGAAACAAAATCACTGTATTGTTCAGACAATTCAGTTGGATTCCTGTGCAGGTCAATTAAGCAGCCCTTAAATTGTTACTCTACTTACATTTCGTATTGGTCACTGCAATGTCCAGGTTCTCCTGCAGCATGCCATGCAGCAAAACAATTGTCACAGTACAGTACCAGACATAATCTGTCACTGCTGTGCCTTTCCTTCTTCTTTTGCTGTCATCCATTGCATTGCATTTCATTCCGTGGAGACCACTAGAAAACCTGTTTGCTCAAAGAAGACTGCAATTGATCTTTCAAGGTGCACACTATATTATATGCATCTAAAAGCACAATAGATGTCACTTTACCATTTAATGCAACTACAAGTAAGTACAGTATAGGGACGTCACTGCCTAGTCTTCGAAATGAATGACCCTGCCTGATAGGTACAGCAAACTGTAACGAAGCAGTAAGCACAGGATAGACACCCAAAACAGCTGGATACTGCAACAGTGAACTAGCAGAATGTCCAGAGACCTCATGTCAATGTCAACATAATAGAGTTAAATATGAAAGGGCAGATTAGATAGATGCACTCTTTATCTGCCAACAAAATTAGCACGTCTATCTATTCCTGCAAACAGAACACCACTTCTGTTACAAGCATGTAGCTGTTAATATTCAGTTGACACGAGCCACACAGCCAGCCAGATTCAAGCCTGTCTAGGAGGCATGACGCTGTGTTTATAGGGATGTACTTGCTAATACAGAAACAAAATACAGAACTACAGACAAAGCTGAAACACAAAGTATGCTGACCAGTATTGCCAAACATTTCCATCAGCATAACAGCAGTCAATATATTGTGGAATTTTCAAATGCAGTTCAACATATGCGCTGTTACTGAACATACATGCACAATCAAATTACTTCAGCGTAATAGTATACTACTATTAATTTAGGTGGCCATGTTCAGGACTGTGAACAATAATGTCTAAATGTTTCACTTGTAAATGACTTCCAGCAATCGCAACACTCCATTTATGAATGCAATTATAATTGCGTTCTTTGCAACAGCTTTTTTTCCTCTTTTCCCCTGTATGATTGCTATGTTTGATACTTCAGTGCGCAACTTGCACACAGGTATATAACATTCAGAAAACAAGCTGCATAAATGTTACAGTGCTACATGTATAATATTTTAACACTCCCGTATACCAGTCATCAGTTTGTGATATATTCTGACAGCTTGACAGTCGCAGCTGCCACAACAGCGGCATACTAAAGATGCATAAAAAAGTCATACGTGCCACATATACAGTTCCTCATTGTTAGCCATGTAAGAGGAGACTTGTGCAAAAGTGACTGCAGTATATACCTGCATGGCTGTCAGACTGCAACTCTAATCTCCAAATATGTAGGAAATCACTTTAAGCAATTGCACTATGGTACAACTTCCTATAGTAATCTACTAATATTTCAATACCTCCAGGCCTTTGGTATCCTGCACCCTCCCAAAAAATCCCCCAAATATAACATGATTGCTATGTTGGCTTCTTCCTCATCTCAAGTTCCAATGGTACCCTTCCATATAATTTAATCATGCCCTCCCTTTCCAACATTTTACCTCTCGACCTCTACCCAAATAACTCAAAAAAAGTAACATTTAGGCAGTAAGTCATCCCAGTATACTAGCATATTGTATTGCTTGCAATGTCCAAGCAATAAAATCAGTATGCCTTTACGGCACTTATAACGATGCTGCCCATGTCAAGCCATCATAGTCTGTGAATAAAGGACAAGGAGTAGCTACAGCAACACTCAAACACCCCCAATGAAACAATCAATTCCTGCAAAATGAATTATGAAACATATACATACAGAATAATGTGAAGCAAGATTGCACAGTTGAGCTTTCTAACAATTGGCAGGCTTCTGCTAAGCCCCTCGCCCCCAAAGAAATATGACATGATGCCCCTGTCTGCTGCTTGCCCATCTTCGTTGTCAAGAATGCCCATTTCAAATAATTTAATAATGTACCCCTTGCCAACATTTCATCAATCTACCTTCAGTCACACACAAAACACTAAAATCTACACACTAAATAATCCCTCTATGCTGCCTATGCTGTTGCTTGTGATATGCCACTAATAATGCTGGCATTTGTTTGCAGCAAGTATAACGGGCCTACAGATCTGAGGCCATCATACTGACTGATTGAGCAGGGCAGAACAGCTATGCAACCAGACACACCCTTCGCATGAGACATTCAATTTTGTTAAATGAATTATGATGCTCACATCATAATATTGCCACACAACATTCTACAGTTGACAATTACAATACCTGGCAATCTGAGTGAAACCTGACATCAAGGACTACAGTTTAAAACCTCCTAATACCATTTTTGTTTACATACATAAATTGCATCCTCGCAGACCCACGGAACCAAATACTACAATTGTTGTTACTATCGCTTTAAATGTTTGTTTCTCTTTCTCAGTTGTTCTTCTACCTGCCACCATTATTATGTCATAGAATTGTTGTAATCTAATACTAATACACAATGTAAGAATGCTACTATGTCCAATTGTTTCATGGAAGTGTTACAATATTGTGCTGCTAGAAAAGTTCCACATGCTACAATGTTCAGTATTGCATTGTCTAATATCTATCAGGTGCATGCAGTGTCCTACAGGAATTGCAGCAGTCGACTAGTTCAATGTAAATTACATTCGTACCTTACAGTCAATCGATATGTAGCAGTACCAAATGCCATTTGTCTGACATATTTTTTCTGCTGACATTTGCAAATCGATTTGACTACAGTGTGAATAACAGCCCCTTTGTGGAGGGCAGACGTTTATGACACACCTTTGCAGGTTCCATTTTGAACAAATTCTTAGCCGCTGCAAACGACACCAGAAAGGAACAATATTTCCCCAGGAATAGCAGTAGAAAACACAGCGTGTGTATAGTTGTGTGCTGAAAACATATGAAAGTTACCTCATGTCGGCACAAATGCAGGTGCCCAGCCTGCTGTACTACAGAAAGCCAGAGCCCTGCATCTGGGGCTCACATTTGTTTGCCACCCTACAGCACTGCTTCCTAAAAGATAGCACTAATTATATTTATGCATCGCATTCTCTGGCAATGTTTATATGACATCTTAAAACAAGAAAGGCAAAACCAAATACTGTGCCTCTCAAGATACTTCAAATACAACATCATTTCATAACTACAGTACCTTATGCAAAACATGTGCAATGCCTATGTGTCCAACGTTTTGCTCTTTTGCCCTTCAGTGCTATGCATTCTTCCAATGTTAAATCTTAATAGGCTTGCATATTCCACACATTTCTGAGGTATTTAGCCTTGTAGTGAGTCACTGAATGAAGGTACGGCATAGAAGCCACTAAGCAGCTGTTTACCCATTCCAGCTGCAATTTGAAATACATGCCTTTAATTCCTATGACATCCAATTGCATGCTGCAGACGTTGTGGAAGCCACATACCTCCCCTGCCCTCCCAAGTCACTCCTACTCAGACACTTGCAACTTGTTGTGTGACTCCTACTTACACAATTGCATGACAACATTTATGTCCTGCATTGCACCACTAAGCTGCATACTATCTTACCATTATAAAGAGCTTTCTGCAGATAGATTATTAAATGTAATCCAATGGGTAGGCAACTAGACTGGTGGTTACATTGCTAGAAAGCCAGCTTATAAAAAGCCCTTTATTTATTTACATAATAATGGCCAAGCAGTTCCTGGTGCACTTCATTAAGGGGTGCCAAATGTATCACTATGACAGCATTATCCACATGTCAGCTTGATTACAGTCAACTACACTTCCTATTGATGAGTATCCCGTACCCCCACCTCTTGCCTTCAAATAGGCACAATCTGCCTACTGCACTTACTTTAACACAAATTAAATACATAACATTAATTACTTGCTGTCCCTGTCCTAGGCAGAAATCTGTAACACTAGCTCCATTGCCATAAACACAGCTTTACCACTTGCAACTAAACTGCATTCGTAAACAAATGTTTTGCTTAGTTTGACACCCCTGATTAAACAATGCCCATTTCATACTGCGAAGTATCCTTTAATCTGACATCGAATATTTATTCTATTATACAGCGATACATTTCCTGTGCAACTCAGAACACCTTACAGTAATCTACAAGTTTTTCACATGTCCCCTCTTGCTGAACTACAATCTGCAGCTTTAGCAACACATAGGTGATCGATAAACGAGCTCTCCAAAGTCGTCCTTCTCTGCCCTAAAGCTCTATGTTTCCATGTTTTACTGTATGTTTTTGTACGGCACTGTCTTTACTGTTTTCTTCCATTAAGACCCATGCTAGATACTCAAATGTGGGAAACAAGCTATAGACACATCACTGTTTTACTTTATTATGCCAACATCTGTATGACAACAACGTGATGTGCTTTACTAGGTGAGCATCTATTAACAAACCACTATCATTTTAAGTAGGCATTTCCTTTACTGTCACATTTTACTATTGAGCAGGTATTGCTACCATGTGCCTCATCAGCAGATGCCTCATTGCTGTCATGCACAAGTCTCAATTACATTCAGAATAAAAGCAAGCACTCTACTGTGCAGAATATTCATGGTCACACAAGTGCAACTTCATTCATGACGATGAACATAGTATACTGTGCAAAGCCTATTAGCTGTGCCATATTCCTGGAAGGTCATTAATATTTCATACATTGCAAGTCTACATCTGTGCTCTTTCAGTACTACCTGCAAAACTGTATGTATTCATATTTCTGCATATCTGTGTGTCTATAATGTATATAGCAATCTAGATTTAGTAGTTGCCGTATTGGTCCTTGCAAGAATAGATCCAGAAGCAAATGATTTGATACCTTTTACTGGACCAACATAGATGTAACAACAAGACCAGAGTCCTCTAGGTTTCGAACCAACCAGTCCTTCTTCAGAAGCTAATTGCAGTTGTTTAGAAAATACAGTACTTATAACAGGTACATCATGCAGGAAAAAACTGGAAAAATCCCCATTGGTTTAAAATATTCATTTGAAAATACAGGAGATGACGAAGAGAGACAGAGAACATCTCATTAAAGCTAGATATTCCCCCCCCCCATTATGGTGGTGTGGGTTGGGGTGGCATGCATTGCTTGTATGAAGAAGAGGAAAGAAATTCAATTTTTATCTCTTTTCCAGATTGCTTAGACACTTGTGACACATCAAGGTGTTACAGCCTCAGTGTATATTGACATCAGCACATATCAGGCTACATGATCTTAATTCCTTGAGGTTCCTCAACTACAATTTTTTGTTTGCCACTAATATTGACAATTTATGTTTCCATTACCATTTATACAGTCCTGTCACAACACTAGATGTTTTTGACATTTCTTGGGCCTTATATCTAGCTTGAGAGTACAGCTAGCTTTTACACATCATGCACTGTGTACTGATGTTTTTAAAACACCTTTACTCAGGGCCAGATTAAGGTTCGATGGGGCCCTAGGCCTGAGGGAAATCGGGGTCTCTGGGGCCCCCTTTCTGTTGGTCACGCCCCCTTTTTTAGCAAGCCCCACCCATTATGCCAAGCCCCGCTCCTTTCCATTTTTTTTGTTCATAAATGAAATTATTTGGTAACTGGATAAGGCCCACTAGGCACAGGTGCCTGTATAGTAGTCAAGGAAAAAATATATGCAATTATCCATTATCAGACTTGCATGTAATTAAAAACATTGCAAATAAATAACCTAAATATCACAGCAATTCAAATTATTAATGGTCCCTAAACACAGAATGACTTGCATCTCACGCTGAAACAACCTTTTCAACCCGCTGTTCCGCATGGTATATCAGTTCAATCTACCAGAAGACCGAGAGGTCAAGGAAGACAGTTAAAAGCTGTATTTACCCTGGTTAGTAGGATTGCAGAATATTTTAACTATCTTCATAGCAATAATCAGTATTGTAAACACTAATAAAATATACATAAAAGTTCAAGTTATCCTTTAGATTCATCAATTAAAAGTTTTCACCACTCACCATGCACAGATTAAGGTTATTGACATCAATCTTCTTAGACATCTTCTGTCTTCATATGTTGGTGCTGGCTGCCTGGCTCAGTTTGTAGCACCAACACTGTTTTCTTCATTTCTTGCAGTGCTTCACTGACGGGCTTGAGTTGTGGCATTTTACACTGTTCTCTGGCTCAGAGTATTGGCATCAGTCTTGTCAGACAGCTTCTGTCGTCTCCATCTCACGGTGCTGGAGCACTTTGTAGAACCAATGCTATTCTTTTCATTTCTTGCAGTGCTTCACTGGGGTCACAGGCTTGAGTTGTGGCATTTTTCATGGTACTCTGGCTCAGGGTACTGGCATCAGTCTTGTCAGAGAGCTTCTGTCATCTCCATCTCCAAGTGCAGGAGAACTTTGTAGCTCCAGTGCTATTTTGTGTGCTTCACTAGGCTCACAGGCTTGAGTTGTGGCATTTTACACTGTTCTCTGGCTCAGGATATTGGCATCAGTCTTGTCAGACAGCTTCTGTCATCTCCATCTTCAAGTGCTGGAGAACTTTGTAGCACCAGTGCTATTTTGTGTGCTTCACTGGGCTCACAGGCTTGAGTTGTGGCATTTTATGCTGTTCTCTGGTTCAGGGTATTGGCATCAGTCTTGTCAGATAGCTTCTGTCGTCTGCATCTCACGGTGCTGGAGCACTTTGTAGCACAATTCTATTCTCTTCATTTCTTGCAGTGCTTCACTGGGGTCACAGGCTTGAGTTGTGGCATTTTACACTGTTCTCTGGCTCAGGGTATTGGTAGTCTTGTCAGATAGCTTATGTCATCTCCTTTAGAATTACGATGTTTGATAGTGCTTTAGTCAGCCTACATTTGTTTCTTCCTTGATTTAAGTTGGGCAAAGTCACTGATGAGATCATCAAAGTCTATGGTCTTAACCAGTTCACTTTCAATACATAAAATAGTCAGGGCATTGAGTCTGTCCTGGTCCATGGTGCTCCTTAATTTATTCTTGACTCTACTCAAGGTTGAAAATGACCGTTCTCCACTGCAGTTTGTAGCTGGTGTGCACAAATAAATCTGAGCAGCTTCCACATTTGGGAATGTTGACTCCAGTCCTCGAGCCTTCAAAAGTTTACACAGGTTAAGAACATCTTTATCTTCTTCACAAGAAACAAATGATGTGGTTGTATAAATTCATAAGTGAACGACTCCTCCAAATCCTGAGGGTATGCAGCAACTAGACTTTCTGCTCGCTTCCTTATCTCATTTACAATCAGATGAGGAAAGTCTGTTAACACTCCAAATTTTTTCTGTAATATATCATAAGCGTCTTTTCTTTTCTGCAGGGCAGCACTTAATGTGTCGATTACAACAAGAAATGTCTCAGCACGAAATTTTTCCCTACCTGTTAATGTTGTTTCATTTCTTGGTTCATCAAACATGTATTTGCGACGCCTTTGCCTACTGATGTCTGCTTGGTATGATGTTTCCGGGTCAACCAACGTTTTTGCTTTCCTTTCATACTCATCAAAATTGTTGCATACCTCATGGAGAAATCCTGTTAGAGATGAATATAAATCCACTACCATCTTCAAAGAAATGCCTACTTTCTGTCAATTCTTACTTGTGGCATGCAGGCGCTGTAATACTGAATTCCAAATGGCTGTCATTAGTGCAGTTTCCAACAATTCCATCTTCTCTGCCAGACTTTCAGCTTCCATCCTTGTGCTTGGTCCTTCTGAAGGATCGTCAGCCATGTTCTGTAATGCAGTCTTCATGTGTTGATAGCCACCAAACAGGGCACTGCATGCATCTGCTCGAGCAGACCATCGAGTAACTGAAAGTGACTTTGGTACTTTCACCTCACTAGGCAACTGCTGCCTCATGATATGCCAACGATGTGTGGAGGCTGAAAAGAATGTGTACAGTGCCTGAAGAAATCCAAAAAAAACAGCCTCTAAACAGAATTCAGCAGCACAGGACCCAACCAACTTTAGGAATCGCAGAACAAGGGATGAAGTCCGCCAAAGGATTGTGTTCTTTTATTCTGGCTTGTAGGCCACTATATTTTCCTGCCATATTACTCACGTTATCATATGTTTGACCCTGCAATCCTTTATTTCAATGCCCAATTCCTGAACCACAGACATCACTGTGTTTGCAAGATTTTCTGACGTATGACTATGGATTGGAATGAACTTAAGAAAAGCGTTCAACTGGATTTCCATCGGCTTTGACATATCTAACAATGAAAGTCAGCTGATCCACATGAGAAATATCGATTGTCAAATCAACACTGATGGAATAGTATTTTGCCATCTTTAGTTCTTCCACAATAGTGTGCATCAGTTTTACCCATCAGGTCAATGAATTCATTGCAGATGGTTGAGGACAAATATGATGGTCGTCCTCTTCCAGCATTGCGAATTTTGCTATGTGGTCAGCTAGAAAAGGGTCAAATTGGCTAATAAGCTCTAAATTACCCAAATAGTTTCCATTACCTGGAGACCCCAGTAGTTCATTGTCACCTCTAAAGCCAATCCACGTTCTGACAAAAGCGAACCACAGCAACGACACGTTTCAGTACATTTTCAGTACTGATACTCATTCTGATATTGTTTTACAATTTCAGCATCAATTATCCTCACGGTTCTTTTCCTTTTATGCAGTGTGATTAATGCCATCCTGTGATCATGACTGTGTTCATGTTCATTTACACGACAATTTGCATTTTCCAGTCACTGAAACCAAACTGTGAGAATGCAGTATTCCTCACTGAAAAGAGCTTACAGACATAACAGAAGACATTCCCAGTTGAAGGAGAATAAATCAGCCAATCCCGTGTCCTACATTCACCATTTAACATGATTCTAGAGAAAAGATCCTTGGATAAATAACGCTTCTTATCTGGGTACAAACGCATGGACTTGGAGAAGTCACATATGTTCTGATCAACATCACGATCTATGAAATAATTCCTAAGTTCTTCACATACAGATGTCCACTGCGCTGGGTCATTGCTGTACAGCTGTGTTTTTTGGGAGCTTTCAACTTGAATCTGATGGCAAGTATCAGTAACCTGTTTCTCAGTAACTTCTGTATTTGTAGGAACCACTGGATTGCTGTCAAATGAAGTTAGATTGCACATGGTGCTGACAACGTGACCCTTTGTGACCCCATGGCATGTAGTAACTGCTGGGCTGCTTTCCAAAGGACTCTCATGGTAAATACTGGTTTCAACTTCTTCATCTGTGATCTGTTGGACTTGGCATGTAAAAACAACGCTGCTTGTTTTTTCCTCAGAGTGCCCTGCATCCATCATTTCCATTGCAATATTTGACACATGGTTGTCTATATTTCTACCGCCTTCCTCACTGCTACCCTGACAATGCTGACCAACAACCTCCTTATCTCTAGCACTGCTGCCTGATGCCAAGAAGAAATCTGTTAACTTTGGAACCTTTGCTAGTATTTGTTTCTCTTTTCTACTTGATCCCTAAGCGTTTATGCTTCTGTGACCCGCTTAGATATTTCCGTGCTGTGCTCGACTCCATCTTTCTACAGTATTATCTATAATACAAACATTAACAAAGAATCTTGTCACTGAAAATACACCAAGCTTATGATCACTTACCACTAACTCTCTACAAGTTTACCCTACCTACCACAAGTGCTCCCCACCCCAAAAGTGTTCTCCACTGTTCAAAAGACACCATCCCAGGAAACAGGCTTTGTGTACATTGTGCCTTATCCAGTTACCAAAGAATGGAAAACTGAAAAAAAGTACAAACTCCTAATGTGGTGAGCTGTGGGGCATGTCGAAGTACTGTAGCTGACAGTCTATGGCTGGTCTCAGAATAGCACTGAGGCAGTTAGTACACAAACCTGAGATATTAAAAGGTCTGACAGTGCAGCCCCCATCATTCACAAGCACAAAATGAACTGGACCAAAAAAAATGTTACTAGCCAGGAAGATTACACTTCTGTGTATGCAGTGCCTAGAGGATGAAGAAAGGAGATGCAGGTAATATAACTATAGTGGTCTCCCAGGAAGACCTAAAGGTAAAGGACAAACACCGTCATGGGCTGAAGAACAACATGTGCCAAAAGTGGCAGGACCATCCCTTAATGGCCCAACCTACTTAATGAAGTGCGCACACTGGGCACTGAGACAGAAGCCAGCTGGAGGGCTAGCCAAGACATAAAATACTTGATTAAATCAGGATCAGGAGTGGGCCCCAGGGTGGTAGCCTGGGTAAAACATTGGCTGGACAACAGGACACAGAAGGTAATTGTAAATGGAGTCCACTCTGAAGAAAGGGCGGTTACCAGTGGGGTACCACAGGGTTCAGTATTGGGTCCAGTCCTTTTTAATGTCTTCATCAGTGACATTGCAGAGGGACTGGAAGGAAAAGTATGCCTTTTTGCAGATGACACAAAGATCTGCAACAGGGTTGATACACAAGAGGCGTGGAAAGAATGAAAGGGACTTGGCAAGGTTGGAGGAATGGTCAGACGTATGGCAGCTAAGTTCAATGCAAAAGTGCAAAATAATGCACCTGGGAAACAAGAACCCAGGGAAGAATACACAATGGGTGGGGAGGTAGTAACAACAACAAAACAGAAAGGGACCTGGGGGTAATCATATCAGATGACCTTAAGGTTAGCAAGCAATGTGAGAAGGCAGTAGGGGGCGGGGTATATTGGGATGTATAGGGAGGCATCAGCAGCAGAAAACAGGAAGTTGTTATCCCTCTGTACAGACAGTTGGTGAGACCCCATCTGGAATACTGTGTCCAGTTCTGGAGACCCCATCTCTGCAAGGACATAGACAGGATAGAGGCAGTCCAGAGGAGGGCAACTAAAATGGTGCAGGGTCTGCAATAGAAGCCGTATGAGGAGAGACTAAAGGAGCTTAATATGTATACCCTTGAGGAAAGAAGGGAGAGGGGGGACATGATAGAAACTTTCAAGTACCTCAAGGGAATCAACAAAGTCCAAGAGGGTAGCATCTTTCAGAAAAGAGACTTGCAAGAACAAGGGACACGATTTAAAAAGATAGAAGGAGCGGTTCAGGGGCAATGTGAGGAAGTATTATTTCACAGAGAGGGTAGTGGATGCATGGAACAGCCTTCCTGAGGAAGTTGTGGGGTCTAAAACTGTGGGAGAATTCAAGAATGCATGGGACAGACACAAGGCAATTTTTGTGGGAGGGTAGGAAGAAATAGGCTGTTGGTCTGTGAAAAAATACATCCTCACATTGCCCTTGAACAGCCCCCCTCTATCTTCAAAGTGTGTCCCCTTGTGTATCTGGACTTCAGCAATGTCTCTGATTTGATTGACAACAACAAGCATTCTGGAAATAGTACACCAGTGCAGTGTACATGAGACATACGCATGCTGAACTGCTAACTGACTTGTGGGGGGTTGGAAGCAAAAGGTTGTGGTGAATGGGCACTACTCCAAGTAGAGGGTGTATTCAGTGGTATCTCTCAGGGACTGATGCAGGGCTACTGCTGTACTACATTTTCATCAGTGACTTGGAAGCTGGGATCTCAACCAGGCAGCTTAAGTCTACTGATGACACTCTGCTGACCAAGGTGATGGACACTCTTGAGGATGGGGACAAACTTCAGGGGACCTGAATAAGCTAGGTGATGGCCTGATTCCTGGAAACTCAGATTCAGTGTGGCAAAATGCAAGGTGATAGGCTTAGGGTGGAAAAATACAGGTATGACCTTTCCTAAACACTGTGTGGATTTCCTCTGTCTGCAGTGCAGTGGAGGAGGGAAAGGAGCTGGGAGACACATTAGACAAGGGACAGCATGACAAGCAGTGTGCAGCTGCTGTCAAAAGGGACAGAAGAACTGGCCCAGTGGTGCAGAGAGATGAGGCATTTCTGCCTTACCTCACGCTATGCCATCGACCCGGGTTCAGGAATGACCTTTGGTTGTCAGGACTGAGCTCGGGGGGTCAGAGCAGGATTGAGTTGCTTGTGGCAGCTCTCTCTCCTTGGGAGGGTCAATCACCCTCCCACAGTCCTCCATCACACAGTCCTGCCATCACTGGGTGGCAGTCCAGTTTGGAGCAGGCAGGTGTGGGTGACCCGGTGTAGGATGGGAGGCGCCCCACAGTGCATGGTGTGCACATACTTCTATACGTGCATGCCAAGGATGTGAGGGTGGGTGGGCAAAACTGGGGGAAAAAAGATAAATAATTCAAAAAAGGGCCAGAAGAATGCTAGGGATCATCAAAAGAGGGGCGACCAGTACAGTAGCTTAAGTAATTTAGCTACGTTACAAGGCCGTGGTTGGATCCCTCCTGGAGTACTGTATGCAGTTTTTGGTTGTTTAATACAGAAAAGAACATCAGGGCAGTCGATAGTGTGCAATTCAGGGCCACCAAAATGTTCAGAGGTATGGAAGATAAACCTAGTCAGCATTATGTTTCTGAGGGCACCCAGCAAGGTTAGTCGTTTAGGCCCTTAGACATACCTTAGTAGTATTCCTTTGGCACTATGGTAAATAGTGTGAAGGTTTGCCCAACCCTGTGATGTCCTCTATGTGATCTTTTAATACTATACAGGAGTTAAATACATAAATAAAAATAAAAAAAACAAGACATTTGAAAGACTGATGACCTCCACAGCTTCTTACGTAGGCCTCTATGATTAGGGGCCACCAACGACTACTGGGACTCAGGGTGCTTACAGCCAGCTCTGAGAGAGACTGGAGGCACTTAACATGTTGCCCTGGAGAAAGGGAGGCTGCAGGGCATCATCTCCGTCTTTTACATACTCAGGGTATAGACAAGATCTAACAGACAGAGATGCAAGATCTAGTGTTCTCCAGTAGAACATGGAGCCTCACACTGAAGTTCCAAGGTGTAAAATACAGGGAATGCTAGGAAGACAACATCCATGAGCTATGCAGGAAGTTGTGGGTAAAAGCACAGATTGTAATCTTCTCCAGGTCCTACTGCTGCTATATCTCACGGGTGACACAGTGGAGGAAGGAGAGAGGGAGGAATGTGCTTCAATGATCTGTGCCCAGTAGCACGGACAGAGAAATTGTGGCTTTCATTCAATGTGGAAAAGTGTAAGGTACTACACTTGGGGGGAATAATAGGGGGTTGCAACTCAACCCCTCCTGTGGGGTACCAGTGGGTAACACAAACAAGGAAAAGATTTGGGGATAGGTGTGAGTAATAAGCTGAAGCCAGGTACATGATATACTTGTGTAATAGCTTTGGAATGTATTATCATGATTTCAGTAGAGAGTTTTAATTGCACCTTCATTCTGGACCAAAATTCTTCTTTCCACCAATAAGATACAGTGTCATATAACTCCCTATCCTATAGGCAGCAGATCAGGTACTACAATAGGAGTCAAGGATCAGGGCAGGGCACAGAGCAACCAATGGAGTATGGGGTATTCCATCCACAAAACCAAATGGAGGCAGAATTCCTTAGAAGATAACAGTGGTGTTTCAAAACCAGCAGCACAATTTTTAAAAAGTATTGGCAGACTAGACCCAACAAAGCCTGCTATTTGTATGTTACACACACATCAACAGAGAGCTGCACAGCAGTCCCTCGTCCTTATCCCAACACACACACAAAAACACTGATACCCAAGAAATCAATCTGCACACACTCACAGTCATCTGCATTCAAATTGAGACACCCTTCATCAAATCTCATTCCCACCCCTTCTAAATGCCTAAACAGCCCATCCACTCTCTCATAGCCAAAGCACAGAACTGCCCCCTCACCATCTCAAAACCTCAACACTAAAATGGTCACCCCTTCAATATGTACATTCCCCAGCACCAAATGTCACCCTTTGCCCTCTCATGGTACCCTTCCACTCTCACTTCCACAGCATCAAAACTGTTAACCCATGACCTCTCATAAAGCCCTAGTACCAAAACTATATCCCGTGTCCTTTTACTCCCCAGCACCAAAATAGTCACCACACGCCTGGCATAGCTCCTAGCACCAAATCACCAGTCCTTGTATTCCTATAGCAGAAGCACAGAAAATGTCAGCCATCACCCTTGCAACCTCAAAGACAAAACAGTCAGCCTCACCTCTTATAGCCCCAGCACCAAAACAGTTACCCCTCACTCTCCTACAGCCCCAGCACCAAAACAGTCACCCTCACCCTCTCGCATCTCCAGTACAAAAACAGCCCCTTTACACTCTCACATCCCCAACACCAAAATGGCCACCCATTTGGCCTCTCACAGCACTCAGTACCAAAATAGTGACCCTCACCATCTCATAGCCTCTAGCACCAAAACAGTCATATATCTTCCCCCTCACATAGCTCCCAGCACCAAAACATCCCACCCTGAACTCTCATAGTCCCCAGAACCAAAATTGTCACCCCTTGCCCTCTAATAGCAGTCAGCACCAAAAAGTCATCCCTTGCACTCTTACAGCACACCACAGTACTCAGTCACCCCTCCCTGTCTCATATCCCCCCAGCCTGACCGCCAATCAATCAGCCCTTGCTCCCTTAGTGCCCACCACCCAGCAGTCAATAAACAGTTACTCCTTGCACTCTCACAGCATCTCCCTGGTACATCAGCTAGGTAGCCGACTGCACTCTTGCAGCTACACCTCCTGCAGCCAAACACTCACCCCCAGCATCCCAAGTCACCCCTCAGTATATCACAGCCCACCTGTGGCACCTAAGTCATCAAACTCTCAAAGCCCTTCTATCACTTTAACAGAGCCATGCTTCACCATCTCACAGCCCTACTGTGACATCTGAGCAAAGTCACCACTCATGGCTTCGCATCCCCTGACAGCTCATCCACTTGGCTCTATGTCAGCCCCTTTTCCTCAAACTCAGTACACCCAACAGTGCTAACCTAACCATTGCACATAGATATCTCAACTATCCCACATTAGGAGGCACATGCAGCATTTTTCCATTCACGAAAAAAATTGCTCCATCCCACATGGAAAAAGTGATGTACCTCGTAGGTGCTGTCTCACACTGTTAATACTGGCAGGACTAGTTGCTAGTTAAATGTTTATTTAAGACTTGTGGGGTGTTACAGGAGCAGGGATGCTAGTTTTGTTGATGTGGGAAGGTAGGCTATCAAGAGTATACTGCAGTTGTTTTTTTTTTTTATCTATAGATCACCACTGCAAAAGATGGCTGCATTTTCCAATTAGTGGGAATTGGCTCTGGAAATTGGAAGTTTATTTGTAGTTACCCTCTAGGAAACTGGGTTACTGAGCCAACTACTAGATGGCTGAATGGTGTTGTTAAACCGGCACTATCCCTGCAAAGTTGCACTCTAGCTGCCAAATAAGGCACTTTTTCTATATATGATTCATGCTGGAAAGAAGGAAGGTGCATGCCTCAATTTTATCCTTGCTGCTTCACCCACACCTACCTACAAAACTAAGGGTGTCTTTAAATGTATGGGGATTGCAGCTCTCCCAGCTTTAGTCCCCCCCCAAGTTTTGTTCACACCTACAGTGCTAAAGATTAAAGAAGTCTTTGTCTGTACTGTGCTTGGTTACAACGCTTATGCATTTTCTTACTTTTAAGAAAAGAAAATATTGCATTTGTTGATATTTTATATTTATTATTTGCAATCAGTTGTTATGAAGTGTACACTAAAATGGAAATAATAAATCTTATAATTTATTGATTACAGTGTAGTACTGTCTACTTCCCAAGTTGTCCAGTCATACATAATACTTGCTGTACTGACAGGTATACCTTACCGGCTCGACGATGATGGTGAAAAACAGCTACAGCCTTCAGGAACTATCAGCTGATGGTTTGTCCTCCCGATCCAGCCAGTCGGACGTCACCTGTCACCGCGGTCGGACTGCTGACGAATTCGAGTCGAGAAGACCTGTCACCCTCACCAAATTTGAAATAATTAATGGATCGGGTCGAGAGTCTCGGGACGGGACGTGTTTTTTTTGCCCTGCTAGGCTAGTGGCTACTGAGCCAGCTGTGAGGATGGGAACTGGAATCCCCGACCCAAATCCTCCACAGTACAATTTGCCTATGCGAATCTTGCTACTTCAAATTGCGATTTTGCCGCTTGCGTCCAATGTGAACAACGACTCACTGGAGAGGAAAACTACGGCACTTAGTGGCGGGAACTTGGGAAGGCAAAACTATTGGCCACACGGACGGACGTCACGTGACTCCTCCAATCTGAATCTCCAAAGAGCACCACCTGACTCAATGCGGCGGCATGCGCCTCTCGCCTTGCGGTGCACTCATATTTTTTTTTTTTTTTTTTACTTAGACACTACTACATGCTTCAATCCCCGAAAAAGTATTTTCAATGATTTTGTTTTCACGGACTAAAATGTGAGGAGAAAAAAAAAAGCAGCAAAAAAAAAAAAAACAAATAAAGGGAATAAACGGGGCCAGGGCCCCCCTGACAGATGAGGCCCTAGGCCCGGGCCTGTTGTGCCTATGCCTTAATCCGGCCCTGCCTTTACTGGTAAATTCTTGTCTATGATGCAGGCATTGAAACTTCTTGGAGCCCTAAGACAATCTTAGTTTGTCTTTCATCTGGCTGTAGGGTGCCTTTCAGTAATCACATCCTTATACAAACTGTGACACTGATAGCTTGATTTAAGATTCATCTGCTTCAGCAGTGTTGTCTTATGTCAATTAAATTTATATGCAATAGGATTCTTTGTGTGTTCCACTAAGTACCTTTGACCCAGGAACCCTCCTAGCTGAAAGCAGTATAGTACTGTTTGCAGTCGTTGTCAGAATATTTCATTTTATTTCAACTACTGGGAAACAGGCAGACTAAGCATTATTTTCAAAAATCATTCAGTGACAGCCACTCATTGTGTTGCTCTGGTTAAGGTGTACTGGAATCATCCCCTGTAATGCATGTGATATGTTAAGCCTTCCTTCCAGAAATCTTTCAGTTTAAAATGCAATCCCAAGGTTTGCTATTTTGCTGCTTTACTTTGCACTCCTGCTGTGATGTTGCACAACACTTCTTCAACATACACAGATGACATACAAACAAGGCTATTTTATAACATTAATAAGCTATGAAAAACTACAGTTCTAGGAATACCTGTGTAATGTCATTCAGCTGCAGAATGGCACATAACAATCCTTCACTGCAACATATTGAATTTTGCTACTTCAGTTGCCTGCAATACAATCAGATCACAATCCTCAGTCCACATAACATGAATTTAATTAAAACAGATTCTCAGGCACTGTGAGCCACACAGCAAGGAGTGTGCTACATGTCAATCTGTTCCATGGCAAGGAGTGTGCTACATGTCAATCTGTTCCAGTAACTCATCAAGTAGAAAGTTCGTTGCCCTGCAATCATAATGTTCTCAGAGCAACAGTTTATAATATCAGCTTTTATAATAATGCCCTTGCATTCACCTCAGGCCTTAACCAAAAATTATTTTAGAAATTATCCAAAAATACTAAATATTCACATGTCATATGAGTGTATGCTTCTCAACTTCAAATATAATTGATACTGCCACCGCGTGCCCAAAATACAGCTACATAAAAAATAGATCTTGTATTGACACCTATGCAGTCGTTACAGATATTCCACATTGCCATGCCTATTAAGCCTCATGCTCTAAACACCAACAAAAATATGTCAGACAGTTCACCAGCTAATAAAAGTAATTGCAGCACATAAACAATGTAAACAAATAAACAATACTTACCATAGTACATCGTTACACTTATACTACATTATCTCCCTTACTATTTTACATACCCTTCATGCATACCAACATTTATTTATCACATCACTATCTGCCATTATTTCTGTATAAAACATGTTTACAAAAGTCATTGTATCTGACATCTATTTTCTATGACAACTAGTGAAACCTCATTACATTACTGGTTTGTCCTGTACTTTCTGAAAACTCAGTTTCAACTTGACAAACCATGCACAATTCTCTCCCTCAATGCTTTTTAGCTATATAGCCACATTCTATAGTTCAAGCTACATGCCTTCTTACATTGCCAGATAAGCCAATTTAAATTACCAAAATTATTACTTACAATTATTGACAGTAATTACAAAGCAATACTTCTATTTCTGCTTGAACAAGTGGTTCTTCTGTTCTGCACTTACAACTGTCACTCAGTCTGCCTTCTGATGTCCACCTTTGCTTCTCAGCTACCTTGCACCCTCAAACTGCTGTTAGCATGCATACACTTTGTAAATTCAACCTTTGCCTTTCCCAAAAGTCAGGTCCTAGCATTCTACACCATATAGTTTCAATCTACATAGCCCATTCCAATACTGCATTCAAAGAACATTCTTGCAAATGGCAAGCTCTTTCCATGACTGAAGCCTATTGAGCCTTCCATCTCCTGTATCTCTTTCTAAAACTTCACAACACACCTCCTGCTGCTCACCATACTATGTAGCTTCTTGGACTGTTAAAACTAAGTCTGTCTGCTTGCCACCAGGCAACACAGCTTGTCAACATGATCAGCACATAATGCAAATCTCACTTTTCCCACAGTAAAAAACATTCTTTATACTTGTGCCTTGCTTCTGCAGATCTTCAGCAGCACTGAGCTATGATGCTTCCTTGGCTACCACCTGCATTTTAAGCAGGCATACCTCAAAGTTCTTTGACCTAGCATCAGTATAAACCCATAACATTCTCACTTAGCCATACATAGGTCTTTTTACATAGATAGTTAGCTAAAATTTATGCAGTGGCCAGCACAGTTTACTAATATGAAACCTGCTCTGCTGATGTCATCACCACATGTCGATTGGTCTGATTCACTAACAAGGTAAAGCATCTTATTAGATGAATTGGCACATATACACAACCCTCTTTCCCACAGCCCCTTCTCCTGAAGCACATTTGTGCCTCAAACTCATTTCTTTACATGACAGTTTCATTTCATGACATTTCAGCATTGACCTTGCATATTCCACTGCTTTCCATTAAGCCAAACATTCGTAAAACACTAACGTATCTGTACGATGCCTACCTTTTTAAACTACACTATTAAGGTCATTAGTACATCATTTCAATAATACATTTCAAAACTAAACAATAATGTTAATCCTATTTGTCTAAACTACACAATCATATAACATTTATGACAAGAAATCAGTCCTACAGTCCTTAAAACATTGCTATTTTGTAGACATACAAACCATCCTTTGCTCCTCTCTTACAGACATCAATCACTGCCACAGAACTTAATTCACTATTAACATTTACACTCTGTTTCTCTTTCTAGCAACAAACTACAGATTTAATATTCATCTTGCCACACTCACAGAATCTAAACTGTCACAAGATACTGCATATCTCTAGTTTCTCTGCTGAGAAAATGATTCTAGATACATCATATTCATAACTTTTGAATGCCTCATTCTATGACTATCAAACGTGGTCAGCTCATGTGCTATCATCGTTTGCAATGTCCTGCCAATTTACATACTGCCAGTACATTATATCTTGCAACTATCAAAAAGGCACCTTATTCCTATGCAGCGTCATGCCATTCAAAGTTTACAACATTTTCCCTCCTTCAGCAGCCAGTCACATTACCTCATCAGTTGACTGTAGCCATCAGTATTTAGCGCCATTCAAGACCTCTTAATATGCACACATAAAACCAAATACAAATGTCTTCCCAGGCATTGTGAGACATGTCACCTAGGCCTCATCTTAGCTCTGTTCAACAGCCACAGTACACAACCTGACATTTAAAACAACCTCTTTACAACCATTTTTTGCTCTGAACTTTAAAGCTGTGTCCATTTTAAATGGCATTATGTCCATTCCACTGTCTTTAACATGTAATCAACATTAATGCTGACCAGAACTAAAGTAGGCATGTCCCATCTTAATACCATGTAAAATCACATACAATAACAATGATAATTAAAAAAACCAACAATGCCACCATACATCCCATTATAGTGGTACACCACCACTGTCACTATCTACTTGTCCAAACCACATTAGCATATTCACAATGCGCCTAAAACCTTCTCCCCCTCTTTCAACCTATGCTATCATGATCACATCCTCATTACACTTCTCATCTTTAATACCCTATTACACTAACAACTTCTTTATTCTCTCCACAGACCTGCAGCTGAGCAACTAGTTACAACCCATTCTAGCCTTGCCTCTCCAGTTCAGCAGTTACCACAATTACTACATCAGGTCCACACAAACAGGTGAGTATATCACTCTCAACTTTCACAAACGACTTTAGCACATGCACAGTCTACTGTGACACTCCCCTCCCTCCCTTTGTTCTCCTATTTTATCAGTAACATGTACTCCTTAGGCCTCTCAACAGTGATGCTCTATAAGACTAACAATCTTCTTATTCTTTCTACAGACCTACTACCCAACAACCGCCTACAGCAAATTTCATCCTTTCCTCTAGCCTTTACCAATCTCATCACTTCCTGCATCACCTACCCACACAAGGTAAGTATACATCGTGACAACCCATTCATCCAATCCGTCCTCCTCCATCTCAGCTTTTAAATCCTACACTCTGCACAACCCCTACTCTCCTTACTTCTATGTCACAACTACCACATAACTACCACCACAGTCCCACCTACATCTCCATTACACCACCCATATATTGCTCCATACCACTCCTGCCCCACTCACCACTCTTACCATTTATTATCAACATAATCTATATCTTGCACACACATACCTCAGCCACCACCACTTCCATTTCATCATCATGAACTACAGTCACCTACAAGCTGACTACAGTCAGTCCCATGTCATCTTCCCTTTAGCATCACATGCTAAACAGTGCTTAGCTATGAGCACAACAGCCCTACTATACAACAGCTACAGCGAAGCTACTTCATGGTCAACACATGACATGAACCCTATCCTACAACTGGGTGATTCTTTACATCACTTCATCAGCACATTTGCCACCCATGATTACTTACACCCTGATGATTTACCTCTACACATACAACTCTACAACAGTATTTTCACAATCCACTGACAGCCTCTTATGGTGACATTCTCAGGCCTATTGACATTGGCTGCCCCACATTCCAGGCAACACTCGCACTGAATCTCACTGCCTATTCTTCTCTACTGCTCTGTATACAACAGTATTGCATAGCAATATTCAAATCATATGAGGCATATCATATCTTTGACTCACATAGTTGAGACACTCATGGATTACCTCACCCATTGGGCAAATCTACTATGCTAACATTCTCTACTCTTACATCCCTCCAAGCCCACATTCTTCAAATAGCTCTTGCTACTAATCCCCCCAATGTCCAATCCATCCCTTTTGAGCTCACCTCACTCACCTTCACCACTACACCCTCTTCTCCACCGCTACACCACACTCATCACCTACCTGGTGATCCAGAATCACAAATATTCACCCTGCATTGTTACACCACCACTAGACCATCAGTTATACAACACACATACACTGACAATATCACATCACCTACCCTATTACAGCACCCTTATTCTCCATCACTTCCAAACATCCCTACATCTCCACTACCATCCACTTCCATCCATGGCCCTATCATTCCAACTGCACTACCCTATTCTAAATCACCCTCCCACTCACATTCAATAAACACCTACCCTCAGCCTCCCCCACACACCACTCACTCTACTCCTTGCCCTTCAACACCTCCTCATACAGCCTTATCACCAAGCACACCACAAACACAATCCATCCATGCCAGCACTCCACATACCACTAGCCATACAATCCTAATCACTACCATTATACAGTCATCGCCAGAACTGCCCATGCACAGTCCACCCCCCCAATCACTATATAGTACTACACAGTTTTCCACACCAATGCCAGGCCAACAACCACTAGACACTTTTTTAACACGCTTGTGCACAGTCATATATACTCATACCACTCCATTCACCATGTGGACTCCATATATCGTAGACACAATAGCATGCACAGCCCAGCTCCTCACTACACTATGTGCTCCAACACACCCCACCCCACATACGATCCACACCATTCCATCATATCTGTCCTACTACCACCATTCTCTATCAATTTTACATGCTACACCAAAATGCCTATATTTTTCAACTGCCAAATCACAACAAAACCTGCACTTCCTACAACAAAGCACACCAACTTCTCCATACTGTTACATACATTCAAACACTACCTGTACTGCCCTGCTCTACACTAATAATACTTACTCTCTCATCTCAATTGCCTCCCTCCCTGATCAACATCAGTCATCTACTACTACCATTAGAACTTTTCCTTCCATCGATATACAACTTCTTCATACCATTCACCTCGCTATCCCACATACTGCCACCACTTGCTGCAATATTGTTCCCATTAGATTACGAACTCTCAAAGCTCCATACGTCCGTAAAATACTTCATGCCAAAACACCCACTGCCACTCACAGACCTAGGCTTTATGTCATCACACTCTCACCTTCACCACAAACAAACACATATATCGCTTCCACTGCTACTACAATGACTTCCCCAAGTCTCACTGCAGAAGTTACGTCTCACACTCAAGACACGCTCACTCACATCTTGCAGAATACTGCTGCTACAGCCAACACTGTATCACTACCAGCACAAATACTCATACTAATACAACTTTTCCATGATGATGTGGAAAATGGCCCAACCCATGCATGCACCACTTGTAACCAACTTTTCTACAGACATTCTTTGACAACCATACCCACATCCATCCTGTCCAATCCTACATTTCTGCTCTGCCAGCAACATAGCAAGACAACATCACGCATCCGTTACACCTGTTTACGATACATAAAACTGCAAAAAATTCCACCCGTATCTATTGCTAACCATATGACATTCCCAGGCATTCCACCTCAACTCAAATTGTATGAGCTTGAAGAACATCTTGTATTCCATTCATGCAAATCAGACAATTACCAAAAGGAAATCAGTTCAGCATGAAGGGTGCAGTAGCTGATGTTAACACCACTGTCACCCTTTTGCCACGTCAGGCACATGACACAGCTACTATACCAGTTAAGCTGAAACGTAAATTGCACCACCACTCATATACACACTTTCAAAATGTTCACCCCAACAAAGTTAAAGAGGCTGTCCATTGGCTGGCCACTAACAGTCCTTTATACAGACAACATGGAGTTACATACAGTGACAGCTGGACATACAGTGATCCCTCACAAGCTGCCACCAGTAACTCTGACTCTGACAGTTCCTCCACTTCACATACTGACAGTACTGAAGAAACACCTTACCATTACCCCCCAGGACACCTTGACACACTTTTAACCACCCCTCTGTCTACTGTCATATTACAGAATACAATCCTATCAGTTGCTCCAGCACGGTTTAGTATTCCTGGGGGACTATTTGAAGACAAAGACTCTGAATTTTTAGCTTTCCCTACCATTTATGCCAGTCAGGATAGCACCACATATGCTGCACGACCAATTCAAGTTCCATACAGTGACATATGCAAATGGGAACTAAGAGCGCAAGACCGTGAAGTAGCACAATCCATTCCCAATCTTTTCTACAAAGTTAAAAAAACTACAAATTAGACAACTGCAAGGAAAACTTAGTATCTCTCTTAGAAAGTGGCAGTGACAAGGTAGAACTATTACAGCTGGAGATCTTAAATGTGGAGGAATAGAAGCCATGCTCCAATACAATGAAAGATACCATATATTGAAAACATTACGGGGCTCCCCACCTTACTGGGAATATACTAAGAAAAATGTCTTTGCCATAATACGGCAGCTTGGCATCCCTACCTTTTTCATGTCAATATCTAGTGCTGAAACACACTGGATACATTTATTGAGAATACTTGGTAAGGTACTACACTCACAAACATACACTGATGAGGAATTACAAAACATGACATGGGAACAAAAAATGTCAACTAATACAGTCTGATCCTGTGACTTGTGCACGCCACTTTTACTACCAAGTTCATCACTTGCTTTCTACTGTTCTATACAGCTGACATTATCCTTTAGGCCAACTTACTGATCACTTCTACCGTGTTGAATTTCAACACCGTGGCTCCCCACATATACATGCCTTGCTATGGATTGACAATCCACCACAATACAATACCTCTTCAAATGCACACATCATTGCATTCATTGACAAATACATTACTTGTTCACAACAACCTGCTGAACCACTACACACTTTAACCAAGCTTCAAGTTCATCGCCACTCACGCACCTACAAAACAAAACATTCTACATGCCATTTCCACTTCCCACAATATCCTATGCCTCACACAGAAATACTACTCCCCTTTTCTGAGACAGACAATTTTCAACAAAACACCTACAAACCAATACATGATCACATCAGGGCTACACTCAGTGACCCACTACCTCCTTTGATCACAACCTTCACTGACTTCCTACAGCTCCTACACATTTCTTATGAAGACTACATCCTTGCCATATGCTCACACTTACAATGTCCAACTATACTTCTAAAGAGACCCCCATCACAGACTACAGTTAATGCTTACAATCCAATCATACTAACCACTTGGCGAGCCAACATGGACATTCAATTCATCTTAGATCCATACACCTGTGCCATGTATGTCGTCTCATACCTCTCCAAATCACAAAGAGGAATGAGTGCTCTCCTGCAGCAAGCAACTAAGGAAGCAATGACAAACCCTGACATCAAAGAACAATTACGCCACATAGGTAACACATTTCTGAATGCAACTGAAATAAGTGCCCAGGAGGCAACACTCCTTGCTTTACAGCTGCCACTCTATTGCTCTTCACGGTCATTTAAATTCATTAACACTATCAAAGCTGCAATGAGAACTTTGCTTATTAAAGACATGAACACCATTAATCGTATGCCCAATGATGCCACTGACATTGAATGTGATAACACCATCTTACGATACCCAAAAAAGATCAGCTCACCTTGAAGAAGGCACATTAGCTGACTATGCCGCATTCTATGACCATCGCTTACAGTCATACAAACATGATGCACACCATGAGTCATCCCCAATACACAATGATGATCACTGTCCCATTGATTCCCAGACTGATGAAACCCACTGTATCCAGCACCAGTTACGAAAAGCAAAAATTTTACGTTACTGTCAATTCAGCAAAACTACAGATACTGAAAATTACTACCGTGAACTGCTCTTCCTATTCCACCCCTGGAGACATGAACACTCCATCAAGCACACACTGACACATATTACCAGACATATCTGCAACACAAGCATGCCACAGACTCACAAATCTTGCAATATAACAAAACAATTGACATCCTGGACATAGAGCTGCAAGTCACAAACAATATCACCACTGACAATACCACTTTAGATTTACAAACCAATGACACTGCAATTGCCACCATTCATGACACTTATGATACCTCCTTAGATATTGGTCTACCTCCATCAAGCCATACCATAGAAACACTCACAACACTTATTGATCAAACAGAATACTTACATTTAATGCATTCTCTCAATCCACTACAACTCCTATTTGTGTACTACCATTTATACCACTTCAAAACATCAAGAACATCATGCTACTCCTTCTGCTCAGGAGGAGCAGGAGTTGGCAAAAGTCATGTCCTGACAGCCCTGTACCAGACACTGTTATGACACTTCAACACACTTCCCGGAGAAAGCCCTGACACATGTCACATTGTCATCAGTGCTCCAACTGGCAAAGCAGCACACAGTGTCCATGGCCATACCCTTCATAGCCTTTTCTCTATCCCTGCTTCACAAGCCCTCATCTACAAACCACTAACATCTGAACGCCGGCATGCACTGTAATGCAAATTGCAGTCCTTGAAGGTACTAATCATTGATGAAATCTCCATGGTTGGCAACAACATGTTTAAATTCATTAACAATAGACTACAAGAAATTAAAGGCTCACAGCAAGTCTTTGGCGGCATATCCATTATTGCTGTAGGTGACCTCTTCCAACTTAAGCCAGTCTTTGATGGCTACATATTCCAAGACTTGCAGTATGACTATGGCCCCATTGCAACTAACCTATGGCAGCAGCACTTTCACCTCTTTGAACTACAAACCATTATGAGACAAAAGGATGACAGACCATTTGCTGAACTCCTTAATCGCCTTCAAGAAGGACATCATACCATTGCAGACATCCTCACTATTGCAGCTAGGCAGATGCCACCCCCTGCACACATGTTATATAAAAGACCTCACATCATGCTAACTAACCATGAAGTCGACATCATGAATCATCAAGTGTTTGAATCCCACTCACACAGCAACATTGCATACTCCGTCATAGCTGAAGACACCATCACTGGAGATATCCACTCCCAGATTGGAAGCGCAATCCTTCAGCGCATACCAAACAACCCTTCTAAGACCATGGGCCTCTTTACAACCCTCCATCTAGCTACATCACTACAATATGACCTCACAACCAGCATTAATGTACAAGATGGGTTGACTAATGGTGCAACTGGAACTCTACATCACATTGCTATGCTACCTAATAATCACCCACACATACTATGGCTACAATTTGATGACCCAACCATGGGCACAACACATCGGCAACACAACCAGCATTTATACACCTCCCACATTCCCACTCACTGGACTCCAATAACAAAACTCTCTGCTAAATTCCAATATGGCAAAAAACCACACACCATTATCAGAACCCAATTTCCTGTCCGCCCTGCAACAGCATGCACAATACACCGCACTCAAGGACAAACCTTGCAATCTGTATACATTCACTTTAACAACACAAAAATGGACCATATTCACTATGTTGCACTTAGTAGAGACACAAACATTAATAATGTATTCATAGAGAACTTCAATGCAAGAAAAATCTCTGTCAACAAGTATGTTGCATTAGAAATGCACCGCTTACATACCACTGTGTCTCTCCAGTCAAGCATTCCAATACTGCAACTCAATGACCGCACCTTTACAATGTCCACAGACAATAACTTCACTAATGCTGACATCATCTGCATTATTGAACCCAATATCACACGCTCATATCATCCACACCATTTCAGCATGCCATCATTCCAGACATACTTCCTAGACAAATTCAACTCCAATACACAACATGGACTTGCAATCTATGTAAAACAACACCATACTGTGCAAATCCTGTTCCACTCCAATCATGCCATTGATATTGCCCTTATCACGCTGACCACCATTTCATTCACTCCAACTGTCATAGTCATTTACAAACCCCCTAAAACATCACTCCAACTTTTGCTACAGGAACTTACTCTCCTACTTGACAAGCTGCCATCACCACTCATCATTCTTGGAGATTTCAATGTTGACTACCTTACAAACTCAACTGCAAAAAGAACTTTGCAAGCCTTCATGCAAGAAATTCTCAACTGTGCCCAAGTCATTACTACTCCAACAACTAACTATAATTCACTTTTGGATCATTTATATTCAGACCTGCCAATATCTCATTTTGTAACTCTAGAATCATTTTTAAGTGACCACAAACCTATCTGGCTACAAATCTCTGCCCTGCAAGACACTTAACCATTCTGTTTCTCTCCTGCATACAGATGATGACTATCAAGAATCTCTGTGATGCCTCTACAGAACTGAAGCCTACCACTGTCTTGCACATCCACCTGATTCCTAAGTCTCCCATGACAATTTACACAACGACAAGGGATGAACACAAAAAGCTATTTCACATTGCTATCGCTGACAAGGAAGACTGCATTAAGACCACTGTATACCAGCCTTACATCTACAATTTCCTCATCAAGGACAAGGCATATATCATTTGGAACTTCATCTTTAAGAATGACAGCATCCTCATCACTAAAGTACCATCACTCGAGCACAGCGCATCACTATTCCCCTTGACATTGTAAATAATGCTCTTGCTCTGCTTCAAGCTACAACTGCACCCCCTCTCCAATTAAGACAGCCATGGACTCACCACTCAGAAGCATCATCTCTGTTATTGCAACAGTTATTGACGTAAGTAGTACACAACATAGCCACAGCATCACATCATCACCTCACCTCTTCACATCCCTTTCACTTCTTTCTACTTTTACATTCAACTTCACCCTTTCACTCCTCTTCATTCCACATTACTCTTCTTCTCGTCCTTTCTACCCATCAATCCCTGACTCTTCGACCATCTGTCAGCCGAACACTACCTCTTACATTCCCACAACCTACCATACATACACCACTGACCCACACCATCATTCATATCCACCACCATCACACATCCCTACATATCATCCCTCTACCTAATCATGCCACTCCCTGTACTCTCCACTCATCATGCTCTCCTCCATCTATGTATTCTTTTATTATCCTCCCCAACACACTCATACCCTGCACTCATCTCACCCAAAATATTACAACCCCCCACTACTCCATCCCACGCTCTCTGACTTCTCACATGCCATACCCCACCAAACAACCACTCCCCCATAACCTCATTGCTTCACATAACACCCTTCTCACTTACAACCACATCCTCACATCGCCCCATCTTGCACCTACCCCAACATACACTACTACACCACACTGACAACATCAGACTTTCTCTTCAGCTTTCACATTTCTCCCACATCCATCCGAATCAACACTGCTACCACTACTACTCTCCATAATACCCCACTCATACTCACCACCACAACACATCATTCACTTCTCGCATTCTTTCTAACAACAACCATTACTTTCACTCTCACTCTCACCTTTCAGTGCTGTGTCTCTCCACATAACCTTCCACATACACCACAGCCTTATTATGCCTTCTTGTCCCAGCAGGACCAAGGACCTAAAGCAGTCATTGTGGCAGGACAACACACTCCAATATGGACAATAACTGCAGAAGAAAACTCCGGCTCCATTGATATCACGCTCTGGAGAGACCATGCAGCCAGTCCATTTGACGTTGGTGACACATTGCATATCACCAATACCTACATTACAACCTTCAATGACCGTAGGACACTGAACAGCAGCAAAACTACAACAATACAGGTTAGTACTATTACTCTCACCTGCTCATACATACACCATCTCACATTACACAACTCATCACCAGCTCACATACAGCTACACCCAATCTCCCAATCCTAGTACCTACACCTATCAACATCCTCTGCCTTATATAACCATCACTTTGCTGGACCACGCTCACAAGTACCATATGCACAAATGCAGTTACTTACACCTATTGCATGCAACAACAAAAGCACAGTCACAGAACAACACAACCACCCCACTATTCATTCAACACATGATCATATCAACATCCACGACATTCCATGCAATAATGACACACACTCAGTATGCTTACTCCATGTACCCTACAGCTACACCACTGTTAGGCTACATTAACCACAGCAAGCCTATAATGATACAGCCACTACAGTGCCTCACCCTCATGCAACATGAAACTATAACTGCGCACCATTCTTAGCACAAACCCTCTATATACACATCTACTCCAACACTACTCTCTCACCCCTACTCATGCAAAAACCTCAACAAACCTCCTACCGCACTACCAATTACATATGCTGAAACTTCTTTATATATACTACAACAACACCTACACCTGTTACAACACTCACATTCAACTACCACCTATCACAACTCAACTATTATATGACTACAGCCCTCTACCACAACTCCTCTTGCACAGCATACCACCCTATCATGCAATATACCTCCCACTTTCATGCCACACCCATGTCTCCTCATCTCCTCACACTCACTCAACCATCTCTCCACTCCCAATATCACACCTTACTCATCACTTCTTCTCTTCACAGATCACTGACCCTATTGAAATCCACAAAACTACCAACCTTGTTGGCAGAGACCATGTTGGCGACACAACCATTACTGTCTCACTTCAGCAAGATCCTGAGACCCTCAGATCCATTCAGATGCCACTCCAGCTCTTTGCAGATGCTCTTCAGATCCAACAAACTATGACTCTACTTGATGATATAATTGAGACATTCCCCCTGCATGTTACAATGCCAATCATGGCCAACCAGATTACTGCCATCACTATTCTGCAGCCTACAGACAATGACACCGACCTTGACTACATATTTCAAGAAGACCTTCAACATGAAGACCTGCAACCCAGTACATCACAACTCTCACCACTGCAGCCCAGTTCATCACAACTCTCACCACCACATCCAACAATCAGTGAGCCATCACAACCACAACCACAACCACAAGACTCCACCACTGAGCACAACACACAAGTAACTCCTCCATCACAATACGGCCTATGTAAAGAAAGAAAAACTGCTCTGTCCAAATACTTCTCCTAGCTATGCCCAGTACCCTGCACCTCCCACTATGTCCTACTGTCTCCCAACATTGTTATGCATCCTCATTGTTTTCACCCATTGTATACTCACATGCCTTAAAATAAAGTTGACATTGTATACTGTCATTCACTAATAAACAACCTATGCCTCAGTCTATTGCCTCTGTGTCCTTCCTTCCCCAGCCTCAGGAGTTTACCTTGTCGCTGGTGGGTGGGCTTTCTTGCTAACTTCTACCCATAAGTTAGCAGAACCAAATACTTCTACCTCATGCTTCATATGCATCCATACATTTACCAATGAAAATCCTACTTACAAACATCCTACGTCACTCCCCTGCTTTCACCACGCTCACAACTTCATATGCTCACTCATGGTTCACCTTCCCTGCTACCATCACTGCCTCACTTACTACTACCAAACCCTTATGCCCTGCCCTGCACTGTGACTTTACATTCACACTACTACTTTGACAATCCCTTCCCCCATCCTTTTACAATCCCTCCTCCCCATCCTACACCCAGCCACAGGCAATCTGCTACACCTCCCATTCATTCACCCCAGAGTCCATCCCACTCTCCTATTCTACACCCATTTGAGCATGGCCTCTCATAAAATCACCTCACCACTCAGCCCTAACAATCCAGCCCACACCTCAACACTTCCCACTACCTGTACACCACAGTGACCTGAAATGCCCTCTCATTACACCCAAGAATTCAAAGCCACACCCCCATACCTCTACATCTCCTAAGACTGGCCATGCACTTGCTCTGACTTCACGGTATCACTCCCAGTTCTTTACTGCAACTGTCTAACTCCTGTGCTGTCACTGCTAATGCCAGCAAGCAAACATTCGGCATTGACAAATGCTTGTTTGTTGCTAGTATGGTAGGAGAACAGGAAAAGGGAAGGTCCCGGTTCTAAAAGCAGAACAGTTATTTCTGCAGTATCTGTGTTAAAGCACCTTGAGTTCTTTGCTTTGAACAGGAAAGCACTTATTGCTGTGCCACACAGCAGTTCACATGATCGTGAAGCCCTCACGAGCATGCGCACATGAGTGTAATGCATGAGCTATTGGTTTTTTAAATACTCCTTTCTGCTAGTTCCTGCTGTTCCTAGTGGCGTCACGTACAGTAGCACTAGTCTAATACAGCTTCTCCTTGTTAGGAGAGACAAGTATTTAACCTCTCGAGTCTCGCAGACAGAAAGTGAAAGTGTCAGTCGTTGGCTTGACATTTCAGCAGTGGTACTGCTGCCGTTAAGCTTTTCAGCTATTGTAAACCCCAATAAGACTTCTAAGACCACTTTTGCCCTACATAATAAGGATTTTAGCAGCTGAAAATAAATAAGAGGGCTTCATCCTGTGCTGTTTTTTTCGTTTATGGAAACAGCCCTATTAGGTCCTTAGTTTTAATGGTAAACACAATTAGTAGGTTTAAACCTAAGTAAAACAAACAGGACAGACCTTTAAATAAAAGAGGACAATTGTGGCATGTAGTACCTTGGATGATTTTGCTGCTCTAAAAGTCCTCCCAATGGTCCTGTTGCTGTTTACTCTTCATGGCTGGAGTATTCAAGACCACCTTGCAGACATAAGAGCAGCTCTATAGGGGGACAGTGGCCCCTTGTGGCTCAGGTTTATAGTAAACAATCTGTCAATCATTTTTGGAAAGAAATGTGTTTGGTAATATACTTCAAATGGGGATTATTTTTACTCCCCTGGAATTATGGGAGTTAGTATTCAGTATTTCTAATGTGTTTAGCCTGTCTAAATCTATTATCGTTGGGATTTAAAACATGTTTAAATGTTTGATGATGCTAGGTCACCTGACTCAGGTAGGCGGGTATATTAGCACTACCTGAGCAGGTAACAGGCAGATAGGGTCAGTTCCTCCTGACCAGCAGTGAGAGAGGTTCTATGCTACAGAATTGATTTTCTTTTGATGTTTTTTTGAATGTTTTCTTTTCATATGTTACATTGTTTTATGGTGCCAACTATACAGTATGTTTATGAAGTAATAAACATCCCAATAAGACAAAAAATGGGTTGCATCTAAATTGCTGACTCTGTGTCCATCTGTAGATTCCACACCGTAACATGGGGTAATGTCACTTCCCTTTTTCTGCTATTAAAACCCCCTCCCGATACATGCTAGCATCCTCAGCGCCTTACTGTATGCCTTGTTGTATTGACTGGTATGCCTTTGGGAGTCTCTGATGATGATAACTCCAAGATCCCTCTCCTCTGCTGTAGTGGTCAGCCTAACTCCTTGCATACAATAGTCTGTGCAAGGGTTCCTTTCCCACAGGTGCATTACCTTGCACGTTTTGGCATTAAATCTCAACTGCCAGACCTTTGACCATCTCTTAGACCCCGGAGCCGCCGTTGAGCGTCAGAATCATGGGCCGCAATTCAGGGAAGTTGCAATTAGTTGGAACTGCCCTGAGTTGCAGCCGAAACTGAGTGTAGTCACATTTATTTTAAGTCCATGACTCTGTCGCAGAATGCTGTAGTTTGCAGCAGCTGCTGCTTGCCTAACGCGGTCTCTCCTCCCCCCTCCCCCCAGCCAACTGCTGAGATGAGGCCACATAATTTGTGAACCCCTGCTGGTCACAGCCCTTACATCCCTCTTCTGACTCCCAACAAATGTCAAGTGCTGCTGCCACTCAGCACCAGTCCTCCTCCAATAGAATGTAAGAGAGAGAGAGGAGCCAGGAATTTGCGCAGTGCGCTGCACGAGTTCGATCATCAGTGATGGTATGGAGCTTGGGAACACTGAACTGAAGCCAACAGAGGAGCGAGTCTGGGAGGAGTAGGGAGGGATGGGTGGGTTGTTGCACAATGTGCGGGGTCCCTCCCTTCCCTGACAGAAACAGCAGGAGGATCCAGACAGAATGAGTGAAAGTCGGGGCAGCCGTGGCAGAGGTGTCGAGGTGAGCGGGCCAGCAGGACCTAAGGAGAAAAAGTGCCTGCTAGCTTCCGAGCACCACGGTACATCGAGTGGAAAGCCACCATGCCACGGACAGGCCTGCCCTGCACTGAGGTGAGTGACTGACACTGTTAGGGATGGGTGGCACTGAGGGCAGATCTGGGCTACCGGATTAGGATTTCAGAGGCAGCTGCATTATAGCACTTTCCTTGAACTTTACTCTGGCCTGCTGCCTAACAAAATTGTAATCAATCAGAAGTGCATGCCATGCAGCTTGCACAGTATTGATGATAACAACTGATGCTTGGCCAGCTCAGCCCTGGCACCACTTACCCATCATGGCACTGAGTTACAGTTTAAACTTTTGGTCCACTGACAGATCACTGCAGTGCAAGAGGAGATCACGAAGCACCATTTGCAAAGATCACTTGCTGTGACCTGTACCTGTTTGCCAGTGCGGGGAGGTGATTTGAATGCCTTGTCTACATATATTCAAATGCATTGAGAATGTCAAGCTGCAGACAGCACTGGTTGGATTTTTTAACAATATAGGTGTTTGGGTAACTAGCATAATACTGTACTACTGTTTCATACTCATACTTGTCTTGGATATAATGTTTTAATGTACAGATTGTAGGTACAAGAATATGATCATACATTAAAACATTATATCTGAGACAAGTCTGAGTATGAAACAATAGTTTGAAAAATGATTGGGAGAAAAGTAAAGAAGAACAGTTAAGGTATAAGCCATTTCTAAAGCATTAATAAACAGCTGGCAGTTGAGGAGGGTTGGGGGCTGAAGCCAGTCATTAATCCCCCATGAAATGCCCTGTGCCGAGGTTGTTTTGTGTTACAAATCTATCGGGTGAAGAACTTGAAAAACACAATTTTAACTTTGCTGCTTTAATTTGGTTTTACTTTTTGTTCTTGTTTGTGTTGCTGTTCTCCTGCTGTGTTTTCTGAGCCAGTCCTTTCTAAGAGAATATTGGATGATTGAGGTGCCAGACAGGTTACTGCTTTTGAGAGTGGCACTCTGACTGATGCACTTAAATTTATGGGCACTGATCATGTGGGAGCTAGCCCAGGGGGTGAAATCAATGCAGAATGTTACTTACTCCAGTGAGAATTAGGTGCCCTCTAGCCCTCTGGTTTAAAATGATGCATGCCATGAAATATATTCTCCTTTCCTGTAATGGTTTGCCCCCCTCTTTGGCTATGCTCTGCTGCTCTTTAAAATGTGCCAGGGGCTTTGTTCTGAGTTGACTTTTGGATTGGCTTAGGAAAATATTGGTTGTTGCTTCATGTTTTAATTGCTTTTCTTTTAATTTCACACCAGGAATTGGATAGAAGGTAGAGTTGCCCTAGCTGTAGGTTTCCCTTAAATGGTGTCAGCAACTTTCTAAGGCATACTATTTCCTGAGAATTATTTATGCTTGTAAAGTTCCAAGAACAAGTTGGAGTATGTGCGTGTGGCGGGGGGGGGTGCAGGAGGGGGTCATTGGTGCCCACTAAGGGTAAAAACTCTCTAGCAGACTCGATAGACTGCTGGCATTCTAGTAAGTTAGTATGTTAATTATTTTCAGAAAATATCTAGTTTTAAACTATTGTTCCTTTTTCCTTCAATGAATGAACACACTTCCATGATATCTAAATAGAAAGTTAGCCTCAAATCCATGGACATTTCTTGGCCAGTGTCTCTTGTACAGTATTTATTCCATGTGCAGCTCTTTTAATAACCTGAACTGGACTATCTAATCAGGCCTGTTGCAAAAGAAAAATAAAAGAGCATTCTATATGGAGACTTGATGAGAAACTGTTAAATAATTATTAAATTACTCATAATTACAGTGTGGGGGATGTGCCCTGCCTAGTTATGTTTGTTATAATCTTTTTTAGGATAATAAGCTTTCATAGCAATGATTGCACCTTTGAGATTGCAGATGGATGTTATACAGAGATTAATGCCTGTGTAGGTGTGTGTTATGAGAATTTTCCACACACCTGAGGTGTGTGAAAAACCCTCATAAGACAAACTTTGCACAGGTACAGTTGATATACAGTTATTCTAAGAGTGCTGGTGTGTGGTTGAAACTAAAATCTCTTTTTAATATTTCATGTTTTTAAATGGCATAATGGGAAGGACATTGCCGGGGGGGGGCAGGGTGAAGGCTTGGTTGGGGCAGGCATATATTGCCTTTCATTGATTGGATTGGCCATTATCCTTGCAGACCACATTGGTCAAGATGGCGCTATATACACCTCTGGGTACTTGCCAGTCAGTCCACTTCAGCTCACCCCAGAAAGCAGTTGGCAGCTTTCCCACCATAACAGACACAGTGCAGTTGACTTGGTTGTGCTAAATGTAGAGATTCAGTAAGGCCTAGCAGCAGCTACCACAGCAGGACCAGGTCAAGCGTCCTCTGTAGTCGTGGTGCCAGGCACAGCCTGGGTCTGTGTCATCGACGGGTGGCGGTATCAGTGTGGCCTGCCTTGCTCTTGCTTGGTGGGAGTCCAGACGGAGCCTGGAGGAGCCATCCTAGGCTGTGGCACAGCATGTGTCTCAGTTATTGTGGAGAGAGTGAGTTCACTTAACTCTGTCTGGTGGAAGGAAGTTCAGAGGGAGAATCGGTCCATCCGGATAAGGATTCTGAACTGGAAAACTAAGTAAACTATAAATGTGCTGCAGTGCATTTATTTTACAGGTTAGAATCCCAGGCAGAGGAGAAGGAAAAACAATATTTGTACTATACTGTGCAGTGCACGAGAGGGAACTCAGGCAGCTCATCTGTGGCTGTGGCAAAAATATGAAAACATCAGTCTACCCCATCCCCTATTTAGTCAAGACAGTGCATGAGCATCCCACTTTGAGTCTCCTAGTCCTCTCCCTGACAGACTCCCCTTGGCATATTTTTTCAGATTCCATAGAAATAAAATAAAAGGAGAGCTCCTTTACTGCTCACCCAGGTTTACATCAGTGGTAGAAATAGAATAGAACTGTTGTTATTGTGAATTGATTTTGAACACCCTTCTTGTAGTCAAAGTGCTTAAGGTACATGGCATAAGTGCTGTTTTTCTTTTTCTATTGGTGTCTGAGTCTCCCATCGGCCCATCCCAGTCATGTTGTGTGCCACTCTGCTGAAAAGAAAAAGACATATACCTGGGCAGCAAAACTGCAACAGATGTTTCCCCTTTTGCACACACACTCAGTCTGTTCATATCCTGGATGGACTCTTACAGTGAGTGGGGGGGGGCAATCTTAACATAGTTTTACTAGCCCAAGCCCTAGTGAAAATTAAGCAGGGCTAGTGCAGTTACATAGAAACTGTTGGCAGATAGGGACTGCTAGCCACTAGGCCCATCTCATCTGCCTGTAGGCCCTATACATTGTATGTGGCCACTGACCCTATGTGATCAATGTCTTCATCATTCCCTTCCTCTCAAGATTCCCATGTGCCTGTCCCACGCATGCTTAAACCCCTCCATTGTGCTTGCCCCATGACCTTATCTGGCAGACTATTCCAAGCATCAACTGCATTTTCTGTGTAGAAAAACTTTCTCATGTTACCTCTTAATCTACCCCCTCCAGTTTTATATTGTGCCCTCTTCTTCTACTACTTTTTCTACATTAGAAAAGGTCCCCCACCTGCACCTTGTCAATGTCCCTCCGCTGTCTCCTGTCCTCCAGTGAGTATATTTGAGGTGCCTTAATCGCTCCTCATATGTTTTGTGGTGCAAGACCTGCACCTTCTTTGTTGCTCTTCTCTGGATAGTCTCCACCTTGTTTATATCCTTGCGCAGGTGTTGCCTCCAAACCTCATGCAGTACTCCAGGTGAGGCCTTACCAATGTTTTATACAATGGCATCACCACCTCCCGCTTCCTGCTAGTGATACCACTGCCTATGCAACCTAGCATGCCACTGGCCCTCCCTGCTGCCTTTGTGCACTGCTTTGGTACCTTAAGGAGATGATAACCCTTAGGTCCCTTTCCTCCTTGGTGACAGTCAGCTCCCCCTCCCCAATCTGTAGCTAGGGTGTCAGCATGGCTCAGTTGGTAGCACATCCACCTCTGGACCAGAAGGTCTTGGGTTCTCGTCCCACAACGGGACTGAACTTGCACCTAAAAATTGCTGGCATCCGAGTGCAGTGTTGGGGGGTGCTGTACTGCTGGGGTGTGCCATCCTTCGGATGAGATGTTAAACCGAGGTCCCTTCTGCCCATCCTGGTGTTGTCCTGGTGGGTGTCCAGGTGGAAGTCAAAGAACGTAGGGCACTCTTCCCAAAGAGCAGGGAACATTCCCAGTGTCCTGGCCAACAGTCCCCTTCTCATAAACCGGTTCATGCAATTATCCAGGCTGTGTATGGGTGATGATGTGTGATATGGCCATCACCACACATTCAGTCACTTCACTACCAGTCTAGCATTGCTTGTAAAGTGCTTTGGGACACTGTGTATGAAAAGCGCTATATAAATGCTGATTCTTCTTCTTCTCCCCAGGGTTCCCTATACCCAAGTGCATTATTTTGCACTTTTGTGCATTGAACCTCAATTGCTAACTTCAGTTAACTCTACTTGTGTGGCTTGACTACTGCATGTTTTCATGGCTGTTAATGAAGTCTCTATGTAGCAGGTTTTTGTCCCCATGCATGTCTGTCTGACAATTTGTCCAATATTAAGACCAGTGCCCCTCATTTCCCTACATTTTGAGTGTTTGTATCCAACATTTCAGGGACAAAATGCTAAGTGGTATACAGGGTCTGCCCTGCAGGTGGTGGGTTTTATCACAGCCTCACCATAACTTTCCTTTCTCATCCAAATCTCTTAGCTCTGTTCTTTCCTTGGACACCACTGCAGGCCAGACTCTGAAATGACCATCCACAGAGCCATAGCTGCCGTTGCTTGAAAGTGTATGGGGTTCCTAGCTCTTCTAAATAGACCAAGCCAACCAACACTGGTGGCTGTGGATGCTGTGGATACTGTGGAGGGATTCAAGAGGGGCTGGGACAGGTATAGGGGAAGGGTGCATCTAAATGGAGTCAGCATTGGGGGGGCCGCCAAGTCAGGGGAAGGGGGAGTGGGACCTCAGGAGGAAGGGGGCAGAAAACGGTGCCCTAAACAGGCACTGATCCCTGAGCAGACTTGATAGCCCATAGGGCCTACTCTGCTGGTTTTCTTGGTATGTTAATACCATCCATACAGTCCTACCCTACATTCCTACCCTTATCCCACCCAGCTAAACAACGCTTTAGATCATGTCTGGTACCCCCAAAAAAACCTTAATAAAATGCATAGTTTTAAAGGTTAAAATCGACATTCCTGGGGTGCATAGATCATCCTATATAGAAACAGAGGTAGTATAGTGTCACGCCTGTGCACTGTATGTGATGGCATTGCAGCTATCTTTTTTTTTTTGCAGATGGGGCAGGAAGGAATAGGGAAACGTGATAAATGTGCAATAGTTGGAGTATTTCTTGGCTTGAATTGTTTCCTGTATAAGTGATCAAAATTTGCCATTATAATTGTGGGCTACTGCAATTTTGAATCACCTTGTCCTGCTGGCTAGTGCAAAAAAAGTTTAAGGTTGACCCCTGTGAGTGGTTGTGATGTGTGTACAAAATCGGATGTAAACCAAAGTGTGATTTATTAAGCAATGAGGCATGACTATGGATTAACTGTCAGTTAATTACCCACCAGTGGTGTAGTGTGGCATGAGATATGAAATTAAAAAAGTGACAAACTACTACATAATAAAATACAACGATGGTGAAAGTTAAAAAAATCGGTTGGATTTTCTTTAGTTAGTTGAAGTCAGAAATTTCAAACTAGCTGAAAAAATTTGTCATAATGTGTGGTAAGTAAGTCATAATTGGTTTTTCAACTGACTCCGGGGTCTACCATCTCTCCAGCTTCTCTAGGTCTTTCTGAAGTTCCTTTGGCCCTTCTATGCTGTCTTCTCTGTTGCATAGCTTTGTGCCATCAGTGAAGAGACACATCTTGCCCTGGATACCTTCCCCTACTATATGTCACCGATGAACATATTAAATAGTAAAGGTCCCAGTACTGATCCTTGTGACACCCCCGCTTGTGACACCCCTGCTCCACATTTGGTCCTGTTCACTACTACTCTTTGTTGTCTTCCCTCCTAGTCAGTTTCCTACCCACCTGACTAAACCCTTCTCTACTCCTAAGTCCTGCATGTTTTTTAGCAGCCTCCTGGATGGTTTTGAATCAAATGCTTTTCTGAAGTCGAAGTAGAGTAAATCTACTGCCCAACCACCATCTATCGCGTAAGTTACTCAGTTGAAAAACAGTATCAGGTTGGTCTGGCATGATCTCCTGGACATAGACTTATGCTGCTTATCATTCTGCCACCTATAATCCTCTAAGTAGAACACCAGACTTTCCTTAAAAATGATCTCCTTCAGTTTATCTGCTATGGGGTTAGGACTGACTGGCTTGTAGTTTCCTGGGTCCTCCCTGTCCCCCACACCCTTGTGTAGTGGGACAACATCCACTAACCTGCAATGCCCCGCACTACTCTAGACTCCAATGCCTCATTAAATAACTGGATCAAGGGTTTCACCAGTTCTGTGACCAGTTCCCTAAGTATGGTAGGATGTAAGCCATCCAGGCCTGGTGCTTTATCCACCCTGAGGGCCTCCAGCCCTATTCTCACCCTTTGCACCATGATCAGTGCCCTTCCATTTTCTGCACATGCACCCCCCCCAATATGGCTGCACTGATCCTGTTCTCCAGAACTGAAGAAGAACTTAGGAACTGATGATCTGAGACTCAGCAGTATGTAGCCCAGGGCCTAGATGCTCATAAGCACTTATTGTGTTCAGTCTTCAACACTTCTGAGGCTTCTGCGAGTGCAGCAGCTGCTGGTATCTGTATGTGCAGATATTCTTGGCTCAGGGTTGCTAGTTTTGCCCCTGATGTGCACCAGTACATGCTGGGCTCCCCTTTTGTGGGAGGCAAGCTCTTTTGCCCCTCAATAGAGGCCACTCTGAATGTCCTCGGGGCTTCTTGACAGACTCTTAGCTCCATCAATTCCCTTGATCCCCAACAGGACAGAGGAGGAGGGACAGCATTCAGCCTTTCTGCTCCAACAGTGGCAATGGTTGGGGCTACAATCAGCAGAAACAGCAGTATTATAGGTGCCCCTTAAAAGTCCCAAAATGTTGTGACACATGAGATCAAAAATAGGCTGCTCCCTCTACCTCCTTCTGATTCCTACTTTCAGGAATTCAGGTATGGACATGTTTCCCATCACTTCAGAAAAATGGGTTCTGAAAGTAGTTGAGTCTGGTTATGTCCTAAAGTTCATCACTATGCCCCCAGTGACACTGCCAGGCCATGTCTTCACCCTCCACAGCATCTCTTTTTTCTTCAGAGAAAGTCAAGGTTCTGCTTGCAAAGAAGGCCATCCAACCAGTGCCCCTACCAGAACAGCATCTGGGGTTCACCTCCAGATACATCTAAGTGCCAGAAAAGACAGGACAGGTTTCTATCCACCCTGGATCTTTGGGTCCTGAATGAGCACATTGATACAAAAATCTCTAGGGCTACTCCTTCCTCTGTTGACATAAAAATCAGTACACGTCACAGACAATACCTGCTGTTTTATGGTCTAGGGTCATAATTTTCAATTCTGAATGTTGCCCTTTAGCTTATCCTCATCACCACATGTGTTTACCAAATGCTTTGCAGTGGTGGCCATGGCCCTTTGTTGAGAGAAGCTGCATGTGTTTCCTTATCTGGGTGATGAAGTAATCCTCTGCAGATCTGACTGTTCACATGGCGAACTGGACAAGACAGTTGCTGGATCAGTTATATGTCCTGGTCAACATTCCGAAGTCATTCATACCCCTTGCCAGAGGTTGCAGTATATTGACATGGTGTTAGACACATCTCATGTGAAGACTTTCCTGCCAGAGGATCAGGCTGTTGCATTGATAGTTCAGGCAGGTTTGGTTACTTGAAACAAGTAACCAAACCTGACTGAGTTATCAGTGCTAGGTCTCAACCAGAAACATGCCCCACATTTTGGGTCTCATTTTCATGGCTGCTATATTATTTATGGTTCCACCATCCAGCCTGCATGTGTAAGTTCCTCTGTAGCTCCTGCATGCTTAGTGGACTCTGGCACACCAATCCCTTGACTACCCAATTAGTATGTGTGATCATCTATGCAGTCATTGCGGAGGTGGCAAAACATGTCATCTGTTGGTCAGTGCAGGTGGCAAGACACAAGGAAAGGGGAAATTGTTTAACCAGAAAAGGCACACTAAGCCGAAGCTTGTTTCCAGATGTGACCTGGGACCACAAGGAAGTTAAGTGACTTGCTCAGGGTCACACAGTATGCAAGTGGGGCAGAGAGATTTAAACCCAGGTTGCCAGGCATGCAGCTCAGAGCCCTAAACCAGTGCAGTATACTGCCACCTTGACATAAGTCATTTGTTGGTCAGTGCTGCGTTTTTCAAAGACTCTCCTGAAGTCACTCCTGATGCATCTGTTCTGGGATGGGGTGCTCACCTCAGTTCCCTCCAGAGTCAGGGGCTTTGGCTTCCAGTGGGAAGCATCCTCTGTATCATTGTGCTGTAAATTAGGACAGTTTTGTATGAGCTTCAGGTACTGGTCCAACAACAAGCAACAGTCTGTGCTGGTCCAGACATACAACTAGTGTGGCATATTCTATCTGAACAAACAGTGCAGAATGCACTCCTATCCTCTATGTAGGATGGTAATGTGGGTGTGGGTGTCGGAGTGGCCAGTGGAGTTCAATGTAGACTTTGTTGTCATCTATCAGACAGGTATACAATATGTGCTAGCAGATGCTCTAAGCTGTTCTGTGGCACAGCCCCACAAATAGGAGCTATACAAAGGCATGGCTGAACTGCAGTTCTGGCAGTTGAGGCATCCAGAGTAGGACCTTTTTACATCCTTGCATGATGCAAAACTGCCATGCTTTCCTTGCTTGCTTGCTTCCAGGCCTGGAGTTTTCTAGTTAGATGCATTGTCCCTCTGCTGGAGGGTGTACTTTGTGTCTTCTCCTGATTCTTGTAATTCAGCGCATCCTGGTAAAGCTTTAGAATGAATTGGCAATGATATATCTGGTGGCTCTTCTTTGAATCAATCAGGCAGATCTGGTTCCCAGTGCTGTGGGACATGGCAGTTTGGTATATCTCCAGCAGTATCAGTTGTCCTGCTGGCTGCTGTGAAGTCATCCACACACACCTACCTATTCACTGAAGTGGAAATGCTTTAGCATCTGGTGCCAGCCTAAGACTCGGGTTCCATTCACCTGCCTTGTCCAGAGTGTACTGGAGTAACTGCTCTCACTGTCACCAACTGGGGCTTCAGTATTCCTCTTTAAAGGTGCATATCTCTACCATCTTGGCCTACCATACACTCCTTGAAGGGAACTCTGGTGCTCAACTGGAGGTTTCCTACAGGCTTTTGAAGGGTATTCCACATACCACATTCCCCTGTCCATATGCCTGTTGTGACTTGGGACTTTAACCTGGTCCTGTATTTTTTGATCAGGGCTCCTACTAAACCTGCTACCTCCTGAAACTTCTGGTTGCTGTCCTGGAAAACCCTGTTTCTGGTCATTATCGCCTTCATGAGACAGGTGTCTGAATTTCAGGACATGGTTGTTGCCCCCCCCCCCCCAGTTCTTCTGGAAACAGGAAATGGGACAGCCAAATGAACTGGGATTGTCTACAGGCCTCCAGACCAGGGGGAGGAAATAGACACATTACTGTTAGAAGATATACAAAACATGACAGTTAAAGGGAAGGTTCTGATAATGGGAAACTTCAACATGCCAGATACAGATTGGTTAATACCAACAGGAACATCCACCACAACTAGACACGTAGTGGATTCCCTGCAGGGAGAGGGCCTCAAGCAACTAGTACAACATCCCACAAGAGACAGGGCTATCCTGGATCTAGTACTGACTAATGGGGAAAGGATCACAGATCTCCAAGTAGAAGATCACCTGGTGGCCAGTGACCATCGCATGGTATGGTTTAATTTGGCCACTAGAACTAAATCATCCCATTTCAATGCAAAAATATGGGACTTTAGAGGAGCTGACTTTGATAAGATGGCCAACAGAGTTAAACTAGCCTTGGCAAGAAGAAATACAGGTGAGGGGGTACAGGCAAAGTGGGCAAGCATTAAGGATGCAGTTCTTGATGCACCATCGCATTGTGTTAGGAAGAAAAGCAAGAGCAAAAGAAGGAGGAAACCACGTTGACTCTCAAAAACAGTAGCAGAAAAGATCAGAGCCAAAAGGTTGGCCTTCAGGAAATATAAGGGAACGTAGGGGAATGCAGATAGGGAGGTATACCAAACTTCCCTAAGGGAAGCAGGGAAGGTAGTAAGACAGGCAAAGGCCCAAACCAAGGAAACACTAGCACCAGCAGTAAAAGAAGGGGACAAGACTTTTTATAGATACATTAGTGAAAGGAAAAAGTCCAGAGGGGGGTATTGCTAAGATGAAAGGGTATAAGGAGGAGTGTGTGGAGGAGGACCAAGGAAAAGCATCTATCCTAAATAGATACTTCTACTCAGTATTTATTAAGGAAAAGGTAGGGAAGGGCCCACAGCTCAGCACCTTGGACACAGGGGGGAGGGAAGTGTGCACAAGTCCTTTCACAAATGAAAGGGTCCCACAAAAGCTCACTAAGCTCAGGGTGGACAAGGCAATAGGACCTGATGGCATACATCCCAGTGTACTAAAAGAACTAAGGGTGGAACTAGCAGAGCCATTATCAGAACTGTTTAGTGAGCCTCTGAGCACAGGAGAGGTCCCAGAAGACTGGAGAAGGGCTCATGTGATCCCACTCCACAAAAGTGGCAGCATGGAAGAGGCAGGGAACTACAGACTAGCCAGTCTTACCTCAGTAGTGGTCAAGATTATAGAGGCACTCCTTAAGGAAAGGATAGTGCAACACTTGAAATCCATAGGAGCACAGGATCCAAGACAACATGGGCTTACAACAGGAAGGTCCTGTCAAGACTAATCTTATAGATTTCTTTGACTGGGTAACCAGAGTGGTGGACCAAGGGGGTGCAGTTGATGTTGCCTACCCTGACTTCAGCAAATCTTTCAATACTATTCCACATAGGAGATTGATTAATAAGCTGAGTAGGCTCAGGGTGGGTCAGAGGTTAGTCAATTGGGTGGCAAACTGGTTGGCGGGCAGAAAACAGAGAGTGGTGGTAAATGTATACAGTCAGAAGAGATGCAAGTCACAAGTGGGGTACCTCAGGGATCAGTCCTGGGGCCAATCCTCTTCAATATCTTCATCAGTGACATTGCAGATGGACTGGAGGATAAGGTTTGTCTGTTTGCAGATGACACCAAGGTCTGCAACAGAGTAGATGATCCAGATGGGGTGGGCAGAATGAAAAGAGATCTGGATAAACTGGCAAAATGGTCAGAAGAGTGACAACTGGGGTTTAACGCAAAGGAGTGCAAGATCATGCATATAGGGAAGAGAAACACTGAAGTTACCTATAGGTTGGGAGGGGAGTTGCTAGCAATCACAAGGGAAGAAAGAGACTTGGGCATCATCATCATCACAGATGACCTGAAATCATCCAAACCAACCACTAAAGCAGTAGGTAGGGCTAGAGGGATGTTGGGGTGTATTAGTAGGGGTATCGCAAGACATAAGAGGGAGGTAATAATCCCGCTTTACAAGACACTGGTTAGGCCCCATCTGGAATACTGTGTGCAGTACTGGAGGCTGCACCTGCACAAGGACATTAACAAAATGGAGGCAGTCCAGAGAAGGGCAACCAAAATGGTGCAGGGACTGCATTAGAAAACATATGAGGACAGATTAATGGAGCTCAGTATGTATACCATAGAGCAAAGGAGGGAGAGAGGTGATATGATCGAAACATTCAAACATCTTAAGGGCATTAACAAGGTGAAAGAGTCTAGCATGTTTCAATATAAGACAAATAGCAGGACAAGAGGGCACAGCATGAGATTAGAGGGAGGCGGATTATGGGGTAATGTGAAGAAGTTCATTTTCACAGAAAGGGTGGTGGATGCATGGAACTGCCAACCTCAGGGAGTGGTGGATATGAATACAGTGCAGGACTTCAAACAGGCATGGGATAGGCATAAGGGAGTAATACAGATGAGTATGAATAGATAGGTCACTGACAGAGTAAAAGTCTAAGGCACATTCATAAGGTAGAAAAAATGGGCAGACCGAATGGACCTTGCAGCCCTTATCTACTGTCAACTTCTGTGTTTCTATTCTGATAGAGTGGTGCTTAGGAAGCATCCCATGTGTCTCCAAAGTTGCCTGAATTCACTTTGAATCAGTCCATCAACCCACGTGTGTTTTTCTCAAACCTCTAAAATCCTTGGGATGTGTTCCTGCAGCCCCTGGATATTCCCAGGGTAACTGGATTTTAGTTGGACCACAAAGGATGTTCGCAGTCTTCTCAATTGTTTGTAATCCTTTTGTCCCAGGTATGCTGGGCAAGCAAATATCCAAGTAATGTCTCTCCAGGTGGATACCCTCCTGCATTTCAGTGTGTTACCAGAGGTCTGGCAAGGAGCTTCCTAGCACAGTTATGGTGCACACTACTTAGGACATTACAGCCTTTGTGGCTCGTTCCAGGTGAGTCTCATCTTTTAAGATCTGTTCAGTCTCCACCTGGAGTAAGATCTGTACCTTTACAAAATGTTATAGTTTTAGTTTCCCATAGGAGGGCTGGTTTTGACCTGGCTGAGCTGCAAGGCCTGCTGTCTTAGTGGGTGCTGTCCTCCTGTGTCGCCATACCTCCCATATGAGTGTCCTGCAGTGTTAGATATTTATCCAGTGTGTAGGGCTGTATGGAAGAGATTTCTCTGAAGAAGCTAGGTTTGTTACATACCAGTAACAGTACATCTCCCACTGCTCTGCAGCAAGGTGGACTTCTATTTCTTACAGGCCATTGCTCATTCTGCCTTTCACTGCCCATTTATGCTATTAGATAGAATTGTTTATTTTTAGACAGGACAAGTGTCTATTGGCCAGATTCCAGTTATCCAATTTTACTGCCTCCCTGTACAATTGGGCTGGGTTTGATTCCTTGTTTCTGTTCCTGTCAGGAAATGTTGCAACTCTGTTTTATGATGGTGGAAACGGATGTAAACATGGCCACGCACATTATACAGTATAGGCAATGCTGAGGCATCTGACATTATACATTAGAACACTCACGTAGGTGGCCCCAGCTATGAAAAAGTTTCCCAGAAAGGCCTGATGCCATCGTGTGGTGCTCTATAGAGGCAATTCTCTTCAGGATCTACTGTTATTGGTAAGTAATGAACCTTTATGGAAAGCAGCTCATACGTGATGTCTGTTGTAAACAAGATCCACTCCCACAGCACTTGTCCAGTACCAATAATCCAGTTTGGCTATACAGTCAGAGTCTAATCCAACCAGAGTCACTTAACTAAAGTTAATTAAAACTGGTAAAGGACTGTAACGTTTCACTGTTACTTGATGCCAAGGTACATACAAAGTGTGACCCACGACATCAAGAAGCCAGACTGCAGTGCAGTCTTACCAAAAGAAGGAAGGGGATAGAGTGAACTATTGCATTGGAGTCAATTTCCTAGTCGACACATTCTCACAGGGAGCTTGAAATACATTTTCTTCAGTCATGAGGAGGCGACCTAGCCAGAAACTGGAAGCATGAAGCCAGCTGAGAATCCTAAGCCATAAACCTGACTGAGATGACCTCAGCAGTTCAAACACCATAAAAGCTGGACTCTAAATGCTGAATCAGCATGATATTCTAAGTGTGTGTGCATATGTACGTGTGGAGGGGGGATGTTGTACTGCAAAATGCAGGAAACTTTAAGATCTGTGCTTAAACCTTTGTTTATCTGGAGGTGAGAAGTACAGTATGTGTACTTTACATTTCTCTGAGGTAAACTCATTCATGCATAACATTTCCCATGGTAACAATGTAGGTACAAGTGCCTGACTGTGACACTGTCTGTTCATTTATGACAACTGCAAACAGGCAAAGTGTGAGCCAGTCCAGGGTAAAAGGTGTTTTGATTTCACTGTTTTAGTGTTCCTTTGGTGGGACGGGAAGTCTGTTCCCTCATGAGGAATGAAGCTTTCATACTTGTGCAGCAAGGTGTGAGGTCTGCCATCAGGGGAGGTGGGAGAGAAGGAAAAATTAGGGTGTAAAGCCCACACCACCATCAAGATGATAGTCGGTGACAGTCTGAGGCCCTGCCCTGTGCATGCCCCACTGTGAGCTGGGAAGGTGGGGGCTAGAGAAGGGCATGGTAGGGGTGGTCACCATGAGTGTATTCCCCAGGCCTGAACACTGGGATGATGGTAGCGGAGAACAAAAAGCTATGTAGCAAAAAATAAATAAATAAATAAAAGAAAGAAAGAAAGAAGAAAATATTTCCTTAAAGGGAAGTAAACTTTGGCCAAAAGGCCATGTAATTAGGACCTACAAGTCCCTAATTACCAATTTAGCTGGCAGTTAGTGCTTGTTATCTTGTATTTGAAGTATGAAAATAAAATATGTGAACAGGAGCTCTAGTGACTTGTGACACACCACAATTTGGAAGCCATCCCATTAATCCACACAGCTGAAGTCACTCATGAAAACCTGCTGTGGAGGTGGAACTTCCAATCCTTTTTTCTCCAGACTTTTTTTTTTAAATGAAAGGCTTGCTGTCTGTATCATAGCAAAGTGTCAGTTTTGTGGCACTAGTCAATAGAGCAGTGGCAGGAACCACAAGAGGCAGAAAGCTGGATACAAATCTGCCTCAGAGGAAGTACATTACTGTTACGTTTATTTTATTTTTCACTTAATTGCAACTTAGTCCCTTTCGCTATATATTTACTATACTAACTTTACACCAAAGTGGATAATTACTCTATTTAAATTGGCCTTGCTGAAAATACAAAAATGGGGGGATCTTGTTAGGACTCATACCTATAAGGCTCGTTCACACGGCAAGAAAGTTGGATCCTCACTGTACAGATGGTTGCAGCCAAGCTATCTGAAACACTGTGTAGCAGTGTTCAGATGGCATAGCTCTGGAATACTGCAGGTGGTGCAAGAGAAGTTCCCGCGTTCTCAGGAGGGTTCCGGTGGGGAGTGGGGTCATTGATACTACAGTGCGGGGGTTCTTCAGACCAAGTTCAGCTAAAGGTAGTTTTATGTATATTAAGCACAGCTGATCTCAGGCTAGTAAGTTCTTTTTAAAAACAGAGGGCTGTAAGTGGAGAAAACATGGTCCCAGAGTGGATCTGTGACACTGGGCAATGTTTTGGATGGTGCTGGGGCTCCACCTGGAGGGATGCAGGCCTATACAGGCACGATGGTCTGCATCTATCTTGGAGGGAACCGGGATCCTAGGTGATAGGTTTAAATGCTTCAGTGGCAAGCATTTAAACTAGCCAAGGGGGGGAGGCACTGAAGAGGAGAAGGGAAATCCTAGCCCCCCCCAAAAAAATTAGGGTAATTAGTGAGATGAACACCAAAATAGAGAAGTTGATAGGGAGAAGGGCAGGGGTAAATGAAGAAAAAGACAAAGACAGTAGGGACAAGGATGGGGCAAAAAGAAATAAAGCCATAAAAAAATGGAGGGTAATGAGTACCAATGCCCGTAGTCTAGGTAAAAAGCTCCCTGAAATGGTGGCCTTGATGGAAGAGGGATGCCTGGATATTGTGACAGTCACAGAAACATTGTACACAAAGAACCATGACTGGGATGTCAACATACCAGGGTACACAATCTACAGGAAGGACAGGGAGGGAAGAAGAGGAGGAGGAGTAGCTCTCTATGTAAGGGAAGGGATAAAAGCAACAGAACTAAAGGATAAACAGGGAGGAGAGGAGGCACTGTGGGTCACCCTGGAGACTGGAAATGACTCCACAATCCGCACAAGGGTTGTACACAGATCCCTGTCTCAGGGGGAGGAAATGGACAAGGAAATGATAGTAGGCATCCTTGGGATGGCAGGGAAAGGGGAGATATTGCTGATGGAGGACCTGAATATGCCAGATGTTGACTGGAGCACCTTTGCTGCAGCCACATCCAAGAGCAGGGCCATTCTTGATGCTCTACAGGGGGCATGCCTCAGACAGCTAGTTTTGGAACCCACTCGGGAGACAGCAATCTTAGACCAGGTATGCTCAAATGGGGATGGAGAGAGGATCTCTGATCTTGAAGTGGGTAGCTATCTGGGAACAAGCAACCACCAAACAGTGTGGTTCACAATAAATTTAGCTGTAGAGTCAAGACACACAAAGTGAAGGTACAGGACTTCAGAAGGGCTGATTTTGTCAAAATGGGAGAGTGCCTCAGAAAAGCACTAGCAAACAGGCAAGAAGGTGGTGTGGAGCAACAGTGGGGAAACATCAAAACCACCATCACAGAGGCAACAAGTCTTTGTGTGAAGCAAATAAACAAATCAAAATGAAAGAAAAAAACACTATGGTTCTCAAAAGAAGTGGCGGGGAAGGTAAGGGAAAAAAAGGTAGCATTCAGGAAGTACAAGGAAACAGAAGGAGCAGGACAGAGAACTGTACCAGTTAAAGCAGAAGGAAGCGGGTAAGATAGTCAGAATAGCAAAGGCCCAAACCGAGGAAAAGATAGCCAACTCGGTTAAGAAGGGGATAAAACCTTTTATAGGTACATTAGGGAGCAAAGAAAGACTAAGGCAGGGATACTGAGGCTGACCAATGAGGAAGGTGGTTGGGCGGAGAACGACAGTGAAAAAGCAGGTATACTGAATGAATCCTTCTGCTCAGTATTCACAATGGAAAAGCAGGGGGAAATACCTAATCCAGTCAGTAGAAGCACTCTGGATGGGGGGGTTGATATTAGTCCTTTCACAGAAGAAAGGGTTCTGAAAGAACTCTTAAAAGTGAAGGTGGATAAAGCAATGGGGCCTGATGGGATTCACCCCAGAATTTCTAAAGAACTAAGAGAAGAACTAGTAACACCACTGACTACCCTTTTTAATAAATCATGGGAGGATGGGGTGGTACCTGAGGACTGGAGGAGGGCGGATGTGATTCCCCTTCACAAAAGTGGGACCAAGACAGAGGCAGGAAACTACAGACCTGTCAGTTTGACCTCAGTGGTAGGGAAAATGATGGAATCACTTCTGAAAGAAAGAATTGTTGAGTACCTAGAGGCCAGTGGGGCACAGGACCCAAGGCAGCATGGATTCACAGCGGGAAGGTCATGTCAGACAAATCTAATTGATTTCTTTGACTGGGCGACCAAAGCAGTAGATCAGGGAGGGCCTGTGGACAATTCCTACCTAGACTTTAGCAAGACATTTGACACAGTCCCGCACAAAAGATTAATAAACAAATTAGCCAGCCTGGGAGTGGGTCCTAGGGTGGTAGCCTGGGTAAAACACTGGTTGGACAACAGGACACAGTGGGTAATAGTAAATGGACTCCACAGTGAAGAAAGGAGGGTTACTAGTGTGGTACCGCAGAGTTCAGTACTGGGGCCAGTCCTTTTTAATGTCTTTATAAGTGACATTGCAGAGGGACTGGAAGGGAAAGTATGTCTCTTTGCAGATGACACAAAGATTTGCAACAGGGTTGATACACAAGGTGGAGTGGAAAGGATGAAAAGGGACTTGGCAAGGTTGGAGGAACGGTCAAATGTATGGCAGCTTAGATTCAATGCAAAAAGTGCAAAGTAATGCACCTGGGAATCAAAAACCCAGGGGAAGAGTACACAATGGGGGAGTGCGATACTATCAACAACAAAAATGGAAAGGGACCTGGGGGTAGTCATATCAGATGACCTAAAGGTGGGCCAGCAAAGTGAGAAGGCAGTAAGGAGGGCTGGTGGGATACTGGGATGCATAGGGAGAGGCATCACCAGTAGAAAACAAGAAGTTGTTGGCCCTCTGTACAGACAATTGGCAAGACCACATCTAGAGTACTGTGTACAGTTCTGCAGACCCCATCTCTGAAAAGACATAGACAGGGTGGAGGCTGTCCAGAGGAGGGCAACCAAAACGATGCAGGGTCTGCATCAGAAGACATATGAAGATAGACTAAAGGAGCTAAAGATGTATAGCCTCGAGGAAAGGAGGGGAAGGGGGGACATGATAGAAACTTTCAAATACCTCAAGGGAATCAACAAAGTCCAAGAGGGTAGCATCTTTCAGAAAAAGAGATGTGCAAAAATAAGGGGGCACAATTTGAAGATAGAGGGGGGACGGCTCAGAGGTAATGTGAGGAAGTATTTCTTCACAGAGAGGGTTGTGGATACATGGAACAGTCTTCCTGAGGTGGTCATAGAGTCAAAAACAGTGGGGGAATTCAAGAATGCATGGGACAGACATAAAGCAATTCTAGTGGGGGGTAGGAAGAAGTAGGCTGCTGGTTAACTAGGATCTGCAGCTTATCCGTTAGGTAGGGAAATGGGCAGGCTAGGTGGCCCAAGCGGTCCTTATCTGCCGTCAAATTATATGTTTCTATGTTTCTATGCTGGCTGTTCACACAGCCGAGCACACTGACGCAAAACTCATACTTCACTAAGCGATCCCAAGAAAACAGGGATCGTGGGCACATTAGAATGCAAGTGAAAAATGGCAGAATGGTGACGTTCACATGTGCACAGCAGCATCAATCTGGGCACTGTGCACCACCACCACTGACTCAGAACAGACAGTGTGAACAAGCTTATTGTCTCTTGTTTATCAGATTGTAGACCTTTCACTGTACTGTCAAGTGACACAGTAGTAGGTGCAGTTCTTTCAGTGTGGAAGTTAAAGTCCCTGCCTGAGAGGCAGCCCTGCCTCTAAAGTAGCTTTGGTTCCAACTTTCTGCCTCTTGTGGTTGGTGTTGGGACCCCTATGATGTCCATTGCAATCCCTATGGTATTCATTGCAACCCCTGAGAACTCTCAAAAGAGGATTTACCTAGCATTTATTTATATTAAATTTGGAGTCTGGAGGAGTTTTACAGTCTCTGTGATTCTGGAAAAATGATGCCCCTTCAAGTTACAGTACCCAAACATCTTAAGCTTTTACCTATACTGAACAACTTCAAAAAGCATCTACTTACGTATATGGCATTTATTGCTATTACCAATACTATTGCTACTAGTACTTCCACTGCTGACACTACTACTCCTGCTATTACCAATACTACTACTGCTACTAGTACTTCCACTGCTGACACTACTACTCCTGCTATTACCAATACTACTACTACTGCTACTAGTACTTCCATTGCTGACACTACTACTCCTGCTATTACCAATACTACTGCTACTAGTACTTCCACTGCTGACACTACTACTCCTGCTATTACCAATACTACTGCTACTAGTACTTCCACTGCTGACACTACTACTCCTGCTATTACCAATACTACTGCTACTAGTACTTCCACTGCTGACACTACTACTCCTGCTATTACCAATACTACTGCTACTAGTACTTCCACTGCTGACACTACTTCTCCTGCTATTACCAATACTACTGCTACTAGTACTTCCACTGCTGACACTACTACTCCTGCTATTACCAATACTATTGCTACTAGTACTTCCACTGCTGACACTACTACTCCTGCTATTACCAATACTACTACTGCTACTAGTACTTCCACTGCTGACACTACTACTCCTGCTATTACCAATACTACTACTGCTACTAGTACTTCCACTGCTGACACTACTACTCCTGCTATTACCAATACTACTGCTACTAGTACTTCCACTGCTGACACTACAACCCTGCATACCAATACTACTGCTACTAGTACTTCCACTGCTGACACTACTACTCCTGCTATTACCAATACTACTGCTGCTACTAGTACTTCCACTGCTGACACTACTACTCCTGCTATTACCAATACTATTGCTACTAGTACTTCCACTGCTGACACTACTACTCCTGCTATTACCAGTACTACTACTACTGCTACTAGTACTTCCACTGCTGACACTACTACTCCTGCTATTACCAATACTACTGCTACTAGTACTTCTGCTGCTGACACTAGCACTCATGCTATTACCAATACTACTGCTACTAGTACTTACACTGCTGATACTACTAGTCCTGCTATTACCACTACTACTGCTACCACCACCACCACTACTACTACTAGCACCACTTCTGTTACCACTACTTCTATTACTATTATAATACTACCATTGCCACTACTACTACTGAGGTAATTTAACCTAGTGGTCAGAGCACAGATCTTAGAGTCTGAAGACTCAAGTTTGAATACCACCACTGCCACTTAATCAGTTTGTGAACCTCCATAACTCACCTAACCGCCCTTAACTTGACCTCTCTGTGATCAGTCTCCAGTCTGTCTCTGTGCTATTTGCCTCTCCCTGTGTATCTATTAATTTCCATTTTGTACACAATCTCCAATAGTTACACCCCCCTTTAAAAAAATGTGCACATCCTTTGCAAATGGCACCCCTTCCAAACAAGTCAGATTGCTGTCAGATGATTCCTATAATCTCTAAAGAGGTTATACATGTATCTGTCTCCTAAACAATAGAAGTTTAAACAGAGACACTCCTCAGTGGCCTACACTAACCCAAATACTACAGATTAGAATGAAAATGTTAACAGAAAGGCATCTGGGTTGTGACAAGCACTCAGCAAAACTGTACACAAATGTGTACAGTGAGTATGCCTGTCTACACCCTTGCCTAAAGACAGCAACATTTTGTCCCCTCCCTCCCACTCCAGGATTGTAAAGCACTTCTGGATACAGTCTGAACAAAAGATGCCATACGGATAAGACCAACTTCTTTTCCTGTCGTAATGGTTGTAATAGTTGAACATGTACCTGCTGTTCCCTAGGACCTGATCATCCAATGAGATGCATCTTATAAGGCTATCTGGGTGAGTAATACTTGAACTAAATAGATAAGCAAGTGTTCTTGGGCCTCACCTTGAGCCCGTAACTCTTCCAGCTGGTCTTCTACTACTGACAAAGGACTGTCTTTTGATCATTGCTTAAATAAATGCCTCCTGCAGCTCTGCTGAGTTTTTCAGAGCCACAGCAGGAGCCGTTTGTTTTTCTGAGTCAACCATCAGTTACGTCTGATTATCTTTATTACACTGGTACTGTGGGGCCTAGATATAAGTGTAACAGACAGTTTATTGTCGGCTAGCCATTCTGTGAAAAAGTGAAACATGCAGTGTTTCAAAATGCCATATGGTATTGCAGTGAAACATGAAAGATTTTCTTTGAGGATATTCATGTGTAGTACTTGCTCTTCAAGGCACTCACTCCTTCTTTAGTCTTTTTTTGTGCTGTTTACTTTGGTTGCATTTTATCAATTATATGGTGTCTTAGTTGTACTTCATCAGTTATTTGGTATTTCTGTTTAGTTAGCTCTACGAATTTGAGTGTTTGGGGTTAAACTGCATTGTAGTACAGACATACGAAATTGCCAGCAGAAGAAGACCTTACAGTCTATCGAGTCTGCTCGACTGTGGTAACAACCCTTAATCAGAGATTACAGTGGGCCCTGCTTCCCATTCACCCTATCCCAACCTCTCTCAACTCCCCTCATGTATTTTGAGTGACAATATCTGATGAGAGTTCATTCTGCCCTGTCATTGCCCTCTTCTTTAAAGAAGCATCTCCTGACCTGCTTCTTGAATCTTCCCCAGTCAGCTTAAGACAGTGTCCCCTAGTGGTCTTGTTATCACTGAGACAGAAAATTCCCCAATATCTCTACCTTGTTTATACCTTCAGGTAATTGAAAGTTTCGGTCATGTCCCCTATCTCCTTCCTTTCTTCTAGTGAGTAAATATTAAGCTCTTTCAGCCTATCATCATATGCTCTGCTGCTCCTGAACCATCTTTGTTGCCCTCCTTTGGACTCTCTTGATGTTGTTGATGTTCTTTCTTCAACGAGGGGCTCCATTATTGTATGCCGTAGTCCAGGTGCTGTTGCACTAAGGATCTGTACAGTGGCAATATAACCTCCTCCTCCTCCTCCTCCTCCTCCACTCAATAGTCTTTGAAGTTATACTACAGTGTGTTAATTGTGGTGCATGGTTAGCAGCCAGCCTTGGTTTATGCAGTGATTTACTGTGCAACTAAACCCCATAGTTGAGGTCTTTATCTTGTGATAGTGCTCTCTACAGCTTTAATATAGTTAAGCTATAAGGGATGACAGGGTATTGGTTGTACTAGGTTTACCCTACGGTCAGGGGGCATTGTAAGTCACGGGGCAAAGCCGAGTGCCTTCAGCCCCTGACCATGGAGTAAACCTAGTACAACCTGTGACATGGACAGCCAGTTCTGAATGCAGCATAATTTTTTTAAAATATAAAAATGTATTACTGATTGTATTTGCTGAGAAATCTGGTGCTCTTGGAATGACCTCACTCATCCCCCAGGTCTCTGCTAAAAGATGAAAGCCATGAACTAATTACAGACCAGGCCTTAATCAAGGATCTCCTGTTTATCTGAGTTAATTATAGCTGTAGTTGCTAAGAGGGAAGATCATATTCATTTTATGACGTTTGAAGGGAAACCCATGTTATTACACATGGGTGCGAAGTTGTAAATGTTCCTTGATGTCTGTGCGAGAGAGGAAGCTTATATAGATCAAAGAGAGTCATTTGAAGAACATGATTATGGTGAGAATTATAGAATTAATACTTTGAAAAGACATCCTGTTTTTGTATAGATATATTTTTTTATATATTCTGACAGAAGAGGAGCTAGGTGACCTCACACAAAGGGGTTGGCAAATTCAGTTTTCTTTAAGGAATATTCTGTTTTACTACACAGAGACACTTCTATCTAGACTCTGACAAAGAAACATCTGTGAGCACTTTAAGCAGGTATTTAGAGAGAGAGACAAATCTAAGTATTGTAGTAGGAATTGCACTGTAAAAACCTGTTTTGTTTAAGAGATTTGTATGTCTTGTGATATAATAGTTCTGTATTTTATGTGTTACATATTTTTTATCTATTGTAGTAAAACTCTATTTTTAGAGCTTACTTGGTCTGTCTTTAATTTCTTTCCTTTACAAGTAGATTATATATGGTTACAGCAGATACTGTGCATAAGCCTGAATGGTGATACCAAACTGGAAAAAGGTAAGTGTTTTAAATCTGAGGTCTTTTATTACAGTTTTTAAGGGTTAATTTCTGCACACCTGGTTAGGTGCCCATAGGCAAATATATCTGGCCCCTGAAGACAGAATTATCTGAGCCTGTGCATTGGCTATGCTAGCAAGAGGTTCACAGTTTGAATCTCTCCAGAACTTGAGACCGAAAGTCGACTTGAACCCACAAAAACAGACAAGAGGGTTATCTTGTTCTGTTAACTGTTCACAAGACTACACTCAGAGATCAGCACTTTGGGAGTAGAGGGCTGACCTGCTGAGTGAGTTTGTGACAGATTGGTTGGCAGTGGTGGCATAATTTTGGTATTACAAGCTCTTATTGTTCAGTGTGTCTGCTGAGACTGTAAGCTGACTTGCAAAGAAAGAAAAAGGCAGTGATTTATTTTTAAAAAGGAAACAGAACTATATCACTTGGCGTAAGTCAAGTTTCTACCCATTTTATATTTTTTTCTAAAGTGCAAGTCAGAGTAGCAGTAGTTGTTAGGAAAGATGGCTTCCAACTATAGCAGGCACACTGTAGACTACTTAAGGCAGTTGTGCATGGACAGAGGAGTCCCGTTCAAGGTGAAAGCCAGCAAGCAGAACCTCATAGATGCCCTGATGGCAGCAGATACCCAGGGCACTGAGTCACAAACTGTGACTGAAAGGACCAAACCTCAAGTGTGCCAGGGCTAGCGGCCAGTGCAGTGTCCAGATCTGATGAGGAGGACAACAGGGCCACTGTCAGTAAAGGGCCACAGCAGCAGGGGAAGGTCACCAGTATCCTGAATCCACAAGTACTCAGGCTGCAAATTGAGTTACACAGGATGGAGCTGGAGTTCCAGGAGAAGAGAGAACAAGAGAGATGAGAGGCAGACCATGAGGAGCGTGAGCACCAGCGAGCTGCAGAAGAGAAGGCAGAATGAGAACGCTGAGAGGCAGAGCGAGAACAGAGAGAGGCAGACCATCAGGAGCATGAGCGCCAGTGAGCTGCAGAGGGGAAGAGAGAGGAGCGCCAGAGACAACACGAACTGGAGAAGCTACAACTCCAACCAGCGCTACCAAAGCAGGTAAGTGACTTGGGTTTAACTGGGACTGCAGGACTGGGTTACAAATTGAATTTCAAATTAATAGCCAAATATAAAGAGGGGGAGGATATGGATGACTTTTTAAATTCTTTTGAAAAAGTTTGTATTCAGGCTAAAATTCCTAGAGAGTCCTGGAACTTACAGCTGTCCCTGCTACTTACCAGGAAAGCTCGGGATGCATTGGGTCAAATAGACAATGAGGACAGTAATGATTACAGCAAGCTAAAAGGTGCACTGTTAAAAAACTTTGCATTAATTGCTGAATCATGCAGAGCTAAATTCCGTAAGCTCAGGAGAAGCCCTGATATGAGCTACGAGGAGCTAGCCATGAAACAAAGTCAGTTTTTAAAATGTTGGTGGGAAAGAACTGAGGCAAACTCTGTTGATAAAACTGAAAATGTGATTTTATTAGAACAGTTTTTCTGGGCATGCCCAACAGAGCTGAAAACCTGGCTGGAGGACCAAGATCCCAAAACAGTGCAAGAGGCTGCTGAACTCTCAGACCGCTATGCCAAGAGCAGACCTGCTCTGAGAGCAAATGGGGTGATGGTGGCAGTGCAGAAAGTGAAAAGCATGCCTTCAGGGCAGCTAAAACCCTCACTGCCTCCACCGAAACCAGTTAGCCCCAGGTTTCAGAGAAAATATTTTTCTGAAAAGAGAAGTGAATGTTGGTTATGTAAAGAAATTGGGCATATTGCCTGACAGTGTCCCAAAAAAGGCGAGCAATAATATTCAGGGTGGTGCTAGGAAAGAAGTGGGTTGTTTGTGTGTCCCTGGAAGCATGCCAGTGAATATGAGGGAACACATGCACCCAGTCATGGTGAATGGTGTACAGACACAGGGGTTAAGGGACACGGGGCATTCCTTTCATTGGTAATAGGGGATCTGGTACAGCCTGGTCAGCTTATACCCAATAAATACATCACTGTCCAAGGGTTCACTGGTGAAGAGTAAACATTGCCACTGGCCAGTGTTCTCCTGGACTGGGGTGAAACAGGGGGAACTGTGCAATGGATAGCTGTAGCCCAAACCTTAGCAGTGGATGTGATCCTGGGCAACAATCTCAAACAGGAGATGGTGTGTGCAGTTACCCATAGCCAAGTGGCAAGGGACAATTGTAGTTCCCTGAACCCCACAGAAGCCATTGTGGAAACCACTGAGAGGCTGGTTCCCCAGCCTGTGTCTCCAGGTGTGGAGACTAACAAAAAGGGGGTAGAAATTTCCCCAGTAGCAAATAACCACACAACTACAGAGGGTTACTCCGAAGAGGGAGTGGTGACCCATTGTCAGAGGGTTGGGATTGACAGTGATCCTGAGTGCCCTGACGCTAGTGCTAGGGACCCTAGTTTAGCAAGTGAAGGGGACATGTCCCATGTCTTGGGACTGTGTGAGGGGTTTGCAGCTGCTCAGAGGAGTGACCCGAGTTTAGAGAAGCTGAGGACTTGGGCAGACTCTGACAGAGCACAGGGAGGTGACGGCAGACATAAGGTTTATTGGGAAAATGGACTTATGTATATTCAGGCAGCACAGACAGAGGGAGGAATGCTAGGCAGGTAGCTTGTCATTCCCCAGAGGTATCGTGAGCAGTTGCTCAAAATTGCACATGATATTCCCCTGTCTGGTCATCTGGGAATCACATGCACTATGCAGCAGTTAGTCCAGAATTTCTACTGGCCTAACTTCACCCAACAGGTGAAGGAGTATTGCAGGTCTTGTCACTGGTGCCAAGAAATAGGGAAGGCGGTCAAGAAAACCCAAGCTGCCCTGATTCCATTGCCCATAGTGGAGGAGCCATTCCAGAGGGTGGAAATGGATATTGTGGGTTCTTTAAATACCCCCAGCTCCTCAAGGAAGAGTTTCATCCTAACTGTGGTGGATTAGCCACCCGGTACCCAGAGGCAGTCACCCTATCCTCACTGAGGACGGACAAAGTGGCAGATGCCTTACTTGGGATTTTCTCCCGTGTTGGGTTTCCACAGGAGGTAACCACCGATCAAGGGGGTTCCTTCATGTCAGACCTGATGAAATGTTTATTAGAGAAGTGTGGGGTGGTGCAGAGATGCATGACACTGCATCATCCACAAGCCAATGGGCTTGTGGAAAGATTCAATGGTACCCTAAAGTCAATGCTCCGGGCGTTTGCTGAACAGCATGGGAGGGACTGGGAGAAATACCTTTCCCCACCTGTTATTTACATACAGAGAGGTGCCCCAAGAGTCGACAGGATTTTCCCCCTTCGAACTCTTATATGGACGCCGGGTACGTGGGCCCCTAGACTTGATCTGGGAGGACTGGGAAGGCAAGCACGCCACCCAGGGAACTCCCATTGTGTATTATGTCCTTAGGTTTAGGGAAAGGCTGAAGGAGCTTATGGGGACAGCCCAGAGCAACCTGGCAGCTGCCCAACAGAAACAAAAAGTGTGGTATGACCACAGAGCCAGAGCTCACTCGTACATGGTGGGTCAGGAAGTCATGGTCCTTATTCCGGTCTGGAAAGACAAGCTGCAAGCTGAGTGGGCAGGACCGTACAAAGTGGTTAGGAAGGTAAATGTTGTGAACTACATTGTGAAGTTACCAGACAGAAGACAGACAGAGAGGATGTACCATGTCAACATGATGAAGCCATATACAAATAGGGCTGACATGGTGTTTGCTGTGTGTAGTCATGGGGAGAGGACGGACGAAGGAGACCCCCTTCTGGATTTGCTGGAAGAAAGTAAGTGGGAGTGCTCTGCGGAGGCAGTAAAATTGTCTCCCCAGCTGGCCCTGGACCAGATCCAGAAAGTAAGGGAGGTTTTAGCAGACTTTGCCCTGTTGTTTAGCGCCAAGCCTGGACTAACCCCCTTAGCGACACACAATGTGGAGACAGAGACACAGACGCCCATACAGCGGACAGCATATTGGGTGTCAGAGGCTGTCCAAAAGGACATTAGAAGGGAAGTGGAGGAGATGCTGGATTTAGGGGTAATCCAGAGATCCCACAGCCCCTGGGTCTCACCCGTAGTCCTTGTGCCCAAGCCAGATGGCTCTACTCATTTCTGTGTGACTATCATGGACTGAATGCAGTCACAAAGTCAGATGCCCACCCGATGCCCTGAACAGATGAACTCCTGGACAAGTTGGAGGGGGGCACCCTACCTTACGACTGTTGACCTGACAAAGGGGTATTGGCAGGTAGAGTTCACAGACAGAGCTAGGGAGAGGTTGGTCTTCATCACTCCGATAGGCTTATTTGAATTTAAAGTAATGCCTTTCGGGATGAAGAACTCCCCGGCTGCTTTCCAAAGTTTGGTGAACCAGGTGTTAAATGGTGCTCAGGAGTATGCCATGGCACACCCGGATGACATTGCCATCTTTAGTACCAGCTGGAAGGAACACCTATCCCACCTTAGAGAAGTGCTGGGCAGGATACAGAGGGCTGGGCTCACTGTCAAAGCTGAGAAGTGCCAGGTGGCCATGGGAGAAGTGGCATACCTCGGGCATGTGGTAGGCTGGGGACAGCTCCGTCCTAACCAAATAACGATAGAGGTAATCCAGGCATGGCCCAGACCAGAAACATAGAAGCAGGTCAGGAGTTTTCTAGGGACAGCAGGGTACTACAGAAAATTTGTACCCAATTACAGTGCCCTGGCTGCTCCCCTATCTGACCTGACAAAGAAAAGGATGCCCAAGAAAATTACTACCTGATACCCAGCCTGTGAGAAAGCCTTTACCAGATTAAAGGAGGCACTGTGCAGTGCTCCTATTTTGACAAGTCCTGATTATAGCAAAACCTTTATAGTTCAGACTGATGTCTCAGACATGGGTTTTGGGGCAGTCAGACATCCAGCCTAGGGACAGAGCACCCAGTAGTATACCTGAGTAGGAAGTTACTTCCCAGGGAGCAAGCACACTCCATGGTGGAAAAGGAGTGTCTTGCCATAGTGTGGGCCCTAAAGAAATTAGAGCCATACTTATATGGGCAGCATTTTGTGGTGCAGACTGACCACAACCCCTTGGTTTGGCTGACACAGATGGGAAAGAACAATGGTAGATTGTTAAGATGGAGTCTTGCTTTGCAGGGATATAATATGACAATATTACATAGGGCTGGAGCCAAAAATCAGAACTCCGATAGGCTGTCTAGGGTCTATGAGGAGTGAACTGATTTGGGAAGCTTATCCCATGCAGGGGATAGAGCCCCCAAATTCAGTCTAGGTGGGGAGGGAGGATTGTGATGTGGACAGCCAGTTCTGAGTGCTGTATCATTTTTTGAAAATATAAAAATGTATTACTGATTGTCTCTGCTGAGAAATCTGGTGCTCTTGGAATGACCTCACTCACCCCCTTCCCCCCAGTCTCTGCTAAAAGATAAAAGCCATGAACTAATTACAGACCAGACCTTAATCAAAGATCTCCTGTTTGTCTGAGTTAATTATAGCTGTAGTTGCTAAGAGGGAAGATCATATCCATTTTGTGACATTTGGAGGGAAACCCAGGTTATTACACACGGGTGCGAAGTTGTAAATGTTCCTTGACATCTGTGTGAGAGAGGATGCTTATATAGATCAAAGAGAGTAATTTGAAGAACATGATTATGCTGAGGATTACAGAATTTAATTCTTTGAAAAGACATCCTGTTTTTATATAGATATATTTTTTTATATATTTTGACAGAGGAGGAGCTAGGTGACCTCACACAAAGGGGTTGGCAAATATAGTTTTCTTTAAGGAATATTCTGTTTTACTACACAGAGACACTTCTATCTAGACTCTGACAAAGAAACATCTGTGAGCACTTTAAGCAGGTATTTAGAGAGAGAGACAAATCTAAGTATTGTAGTAGGAATTGCACTGTTACAACCTGTTTTGTTTAAGAGATCTGTATGTCTTGTGATACAATAGTTCTGTATTTTATGTGTTACATATTTTTTATCTATTGTAGTAAAACTCTATTTTTAGAGCTTACTTGGTCTGTCTTTGATTTCTTTCCTTTACAAGTAGATTATATATGGTTACAGCAGACACTATGCATAAGCTTGAATGGTGATACCAAACTGGAAAAAGGTAAGCGTTTTATATTTGAGGCCTTTTATTACAGTTTTTAAGGGTTCATTTCTGCACACCTGGTTAGGTGCCCATAGGCAAATATATCTGGCCCCCTGAAGACAGAATTATCTGAGCCTGTGCATTGGGTATGCTAGCAAGAGGTTCACAGTTTGAATCCTTCCAGAACTTGAGACCAAAGGTTGACTTGAACCCACAAAAACAGACAAGAGGGTTACCTTGTTCTGTTAACTGTTCACAAGACTGCGCTCGGAGGTTGGCACTTTGGGAGTAGAGGGCTGACCTGCTGAGTGGGTTTGTGACACAACCAACATCCCTAAAGTGCCTTATTGCTTACGTAAAATGGGCCCAGAGACAACTTTTAAAAACAAACACTCCAAACATTTTCAAACCCACAACAATTATAATAAAACGTTTCTAAATAATATAAAATAATCTCTTCACAGATGTTTTTCACCTGTTGGTCATCTGTCTTTCTTCATCTTCAGTACACTGTGTGACTGTTTACCATGGAATAGAAGAATTCAAAGCTCTGCATTATTCCAGTAATAGAATGCTCCCTTCCCCCCCACACACAACATGGTAACATGGAATAAATGAATTCAAAATTCTTCAGAGTTCCACTGGTGCGTGCGTGTGAACACACACACACACACACACACACACACACGTGCCTCAAGTGGAGCCAGAACCTCAATTTTATCTGTTGCCAGGTAAGGATCAGGGAGTTCTCTGGCAAACTGGTGGGAGATAGGAGAGGGATTTTTCAAGGTCATCAAAGAAACACCAGCAAAAGAAACTCTGAATCGTACTTGATTTTCTAAATCTGTGCATGTGTGTAAGGAGGGGCTCTTGAGTGAAAATAGCATTAAATTATTTACTTACAGTGCTTTAGTTAATTTAATGGACTTTCATTTTTAGGGCCTAGTTGAAGGTTTCTTTGTATGAGTAAAGGCTGCAGTCATGTTTGTGATGGAGATTAGGAAGCAAGTGACTTATGAATTCTGAGAGTTTCCCCAGTTGGCAGGGACTTGTTTTTAGCCATTGGTAGTGCTCTCTTAAGGCAATGGCTAGAACCAAGTCTCAACCAATCAAGACACAGGGATTTCCTTGCCCATTTTATATGGCAGGACATTTTATCACAGTTCTCATAAAGCTGGAGACTAAGGGCTGGATATTCAAACTGCCCATTCTGTGGCGCAAGCCCTTGTGCTGCTCAAAAAAGTTGCACAGGGGTGTGACCGGGGCGATATTCAACGGAGTTGCGCTATTGAGCAACTCCTTTGTGAATGCTCGCCCCGGCTACAACCACTGTGCATGCGCAGTGGAACTTGCACCACCGCAGAGTGATGGTCAGAGTGGAGCATTCAGTCCGCAGTGGTGCAAGTTCCATTGCGCCATCACTCATCGATATTCAAAGGTGACATGCAAATGGGGCCATAAGTTATGCAAGATGCAGGGGCCATTTGCATCTACTTCTGACCCAATTTGCATGCCATTAGCATGCAGGTGCGCCGATCCCCGACAACTTGCACCAGGTGCCCTGCCAGGCAGAAGCCGCCGGGGACCGGCGCCCCCTGCAGCCCGATTATAGGCATGAAGTAAATCCCCCGACTGGCCCGATCGCGGGCATAACAGTAATGAACCCCCGACTGGCCCGATCGCGGGCATAACAGTATTAAACCCCCGACTGGCCTAATCACAGGCATAACGGTAATGAACCCCCTCTGACTGGCCTGATCACGGGCATAACAGTGATTAAACCCCCGACTGGCCTGATCATGGGCATAACAGTAATGAACCCCGACTGGCCCAATCGCGGGCATAAGGTCAAACCCCAAAGTCCAATTTCCCTGGTGATCTATGGCCCCACCCACCCGCGAGCCCCACCACCCGCTCCCCGTCAGCGGTGGCGGCAGCACCTAACCGCCTGCCGCCCGCCACCCGCTGACTGACAGCTCGATAGGGCTGCACGCCCATTAGTTCAGAGCAAGAGCCAATGGGCATGCAGCCATAACCAAAGGCAGTCCAGATATGTGAATGAATGAATTCATTCACAAATCTGGACTGCCTTTATAGTATGATATGTACACACCCATTGGCTCTTGTCTGAACCAATGGAGCAGAGCTCATCGAGCTGTCAGTCGGCGGCGATGGGTGGCAGGCTAGTTGGGTGCGCGCCTCCGGCTGACAGGGGCAGCGGGTGGTGGGACTCCATGGGTGGGTGGGGTGTGGGACTACTAGATCACCAGGGAAATTGGACTTTGGGGTTGACCTTATGCCCGCATTGGGATTCGCGGTCTACTGGACCACCAGGGATATTGGTCTTTGGGGTTGACCTTATGCCCGTGATCGGGCCAGTCGGGGGTTCATTACTGTTATGCCTGAGATTGGGCCAGTCAGGGGGTTAATACTGTTATGCCCATGATTGGGCCAGTCGGGGGCTCATTTACGTGATGCCCGCGATCGGGCCAGTTGGGGAGGCGATCTGCCCGTGATCGGCTAGTGGGGGAGTGTGTTCTGCCCGCGATTGGGCTATGGGGGGGTTAATATTATGCCAGCGATCGGGCTACGGGGGGGCACAGGGAACAAGTGGAGGGCCACCCACAGGTGGCAGCTGCTGTGTTGCGCCCTGCAATGCGGCAGCTCACCTGTGGGTGGCCCTCGACTTGATCCTTTTTGTGTCTCAAAGTTGTGCAGGTGCAGGTAGGGGGTTGCACCTGCAGAATTCTGCACAGCCCGGCTGAATATCGGGCTATGCAGTTTATGCATGGTTCCTCCCCCTCCGGTTGAGCATGCCTTCATTAGCATTGCGCTGTTGCTCAGCATGACTTGGGGGGCGCAACTGCCACCTGCTGAATATCGCAGTATGGCACAATTTCGGACTTGCACAGGCGCAACCCTATTGCGTATGGTGCAACCCTTTTGAATATCCAGCCCTAATAGTTTTATGGTGACTACAAAACAATTGACATCGCAAGTGCCTTGTAATGGAGTGGAATTGAATAGAATTTGACTTCATGTAGTACCTTTCATGTACATTGTCTCACACAGCATCACAAAACAATTAGATACTGTTGGTGCACTATATATGAATTTGTCATTAAGTAATACAGCAAACCGAGAGACATATTACGTTAGAACCTGTTACTGAGCAAGAGAACGTTGGCAAAGACACCTAGGATAACTCGCTTACTCTTTTGAAAACTGCCATCAGATAAGTCAGTCAATCATGTTTGTGGATTTTTCAATGCCATTTTATATGTTTGTGGTACACTGATAATGCTTTTAGAACTCCCATGGCTTACAGTGCACGGTCAACACAGTGAGGCTGATAATAGTTGTTTGTCTTTTTTGTGAGTGGACCATAGCACTTCACAATAGTTAAGAGATGTGGTCTATGATTTTTCTGTGGTTTGATTGGTAAAAAAAAATCCTTTACCTGTAAATAATGTATGTATTTATAGGATCATCACCACTGATTCTGCAAATACATTCTGCCTTTTTTTCACAAACATAGTTTTACAGTGGCAACTAGGAAATTAGTTTTTTCAGATTTTGTGTTATGAGTGATTAATTACAGCTAGCTTCTTATACAATGATAGGGAAATTTCTAAGGACTTGATTGGTCAGTGCCCCCTGGACCAGTGATGTTATCTGACAGTAACATCACTGTATGAAGTCCAGACACACACATGACCTCCTTACATTTTAACAGCATATTTTATATCACTATTTACATTGTCACCTGAAACGTCCTTTACTGTCCATTTCCCCCACTCATTTCTCTGCCCACACAGATCCACCATTACATACCTTTGTGTCCCTGACTTGCTTCTCATTAAAAAAAAAAAAAAAACCTGGCCAGTCTGGTATCGCTGAGGGTAGAGGTGCTGGACACCACACCTCATGCCACACTGGTGACCCAGGTTCAGGAATAGAGATTCAGTGAAGTTTAAATTCGTCCTCAAAGTTAACTCAAAGTGGGCAACTTTGAATTTGCATAGCGCTATGTGAAATTCCCATTAAAAGGGTGAAATTCACCTTTAATGGGCTTTGCGTTGTCCACTTCGAGTTAACATTAGAGCTACAGTTTGGGAAGGCGAAGTTGGTAAGAAACAGCCCACAGATCACAGTTCTGACTGCAGGTCACATGATGCACGGAGGAAGTGAATCAGGCTTAACTTTGACCTTCTGTCTGCTAGATGAGGAGCTGTGTGGAGCTGACTGTCTAGTGTGTCTGTGCGTAACTGTGGAGGAGTAGTAGTTTTGAGAGAAGTTTAGTGCCTTTGATCCTTTTTTTGTCATCATTCTGACTTTATTTTAAACCTCTTTCATCCTAGTGCCCTTTTTGATTTTTGTATCTGATTCTGTTAGTTTGTCTTTTTTGTTTACTTCTTAATACTTCTATTAATTTTTGTTTCCAAATGAAGAGAGGTGGGGTTCCGGCCGAGAGTCGTGGCCCAAAGACGTGTGGTGGTGTGAGGCAGACTATTTGCTTCAACCATGGGAACTTGTTCCTATCCAGTGCTCCCCTCCCTGAAAATGTTATTTCCACTGGCAGTGGAAGTGATGTTCCAGAATCATCAGCAGCAGCAACTGCTGCTTTGGATGTTAGTGGTGCCAGCCAAGCAGCACTGGTGGCTAGTACTGACCCACCACAGCAGGCCAAGGAGCAACAGCAGCAGCAGGAACAACAACAACAGCAGCAGCAGGAACAACAACAGCAGCAGCAGGAACAACAACATCAGCAGCAGGAACAAGAACAGCAGCAGCAGGGACAACAACAGCAGCAGCAGGAACAACAATAGCAGCAGCAGGGACAACAGCAGCAGCAGGAAGAACAACAGCAGCAGCAGGGACAACAACAACAGCAGCAGCAGCAGGAACAACAACAGCAGCAGCAGCTTGTTCCCCCCCCAACTGTAGAGCAGCCTAGTACATCTGCCCCCCCGCCTGTGCCTTGTCCTCCATGTAGCTCGGCAGTGTGGCATTTTTTCACCACACTGCCAGATGATCTGACTGTGGTGAGATGCAAGATATGTGGCATGATGATGCATCATGGCCACAAGGATACCCATGTGGGAACAGGTGGCCAGAAAACAAACCTGACTGTGCACCACTGCACAGAGTGGGAGGCCAAGGTGGCTGAACTAGCAGGAGACGCTCCTGCAGTGGAGGGTGCAGTGCAGGAGGTGGCAGCATGGCATTAGCCTGTATGGCATCTGAAGCTCAGCAGAAGGGAACATGTTGAACAAGTGGCGGCTCCTGCAGCTGCACGCGAGCATGACCCTTCTGAAATTCCAGCCACATAGGGTGATCTTGCAATTCTGTGGAGTAAGGTCAATCACCTAGGTAATGTTGTCAACACAGTGCGCCAGCAGTTGGACCAAATAGACGGTCAGCAATTGCAAATCATTGCTATGCTCCAAATTCTAATTTGTCAGAACCAAGCCCATAGTCTTTTTGTTTTCTTTCTTAACATGTATTGTGTGTTCTGTCTTTATTTTTCCTCACTTTCTTCCCCCCAAAAATATTAAAAACACACCCAAAAAATGATAAAAGGCAAAACAAAAAAAATCCTGTCCTGCGCTTTCCTTCTTAATAATATTTTTACATACAGCAAAAGTATGTAATTTTTTTTGCATTAATGTTTTCTTCCTGTTGTATTGTATTAAAGCAGTAGTGCAATAATACGGTAACAATTTGACCTATACTGTTTTATTCAATTTTCAATTGTCCCTTATCTACTGACTTGTATGATACCCTTCCTTCCACAGTTAATTTGATTCTGCATTGTAAAACGGGTATTAATGAAAGGTCAAATGATGACTTGCCACTGGGTAGAAAGTGTCACCTGACCATTCATTAATGCCCCGGTAGACCAACAGTTGGTATGCTGATTGTAAAAAGCTTCTGATTTTTTGCTTTTTACAGTTAGCTAGCCTGTTTTATGAGTGCAATAACCCACTCCAGCCCATCCAACCCATGGGTGTATCAGGGCATTAATGCACTTCTCGGCTGGCTGAAGTCACTTGGGCAAGCTCTTGTGCCTCTGTCACAATGCACTCGGTGCATACATTAATGCCCCTATACACCCATGGTCTGTCGTGGGCTATAGCGTACTTACTCCCTATTTTTAGATATAAAATAATAAAAGTAGTGCTCCTTTTAATATTGTTCAGAGCTGGTTTTCATCAGTATACCCAGCTGTTTTCGAACACCTACTGCTCCATAAGGTCATGGTGGTGACTCACTGCCTGCTGGATTGCATGCTAGTTCATTTTAGTCACAACAGAAATGATTTTAAATAACAGATGTACAAAAACAGGTGGGAATACTGATGAAAACTGGCTGCAAGCCAGATTAAAAGGAGCGCTCTGTTTATTATTTCAGATGTGAAAAAAATTAGTATAGTAGCTGTAAATTGTTGAAGGAAGGGTATCGCAGATAAGTCAGTAGATAAGTACCAGTCGAAAACAGAATACAAAAGTATAGTTAAAAATTGTCACCTGATTATTGCACTTCTGCTGTACTTGGCATGCTGTATTACTTTTTTGTTACTGTTGACTGTGTTGTTTTCATAGCACACCCACAACTACGATCAAAATACCCTAACATCACATACAATTACAAGCCCCCCCCCAAAAAATCCTATCTTATGTGAATGTAGCGTGCTTACACTGCTCTCTGGCTACATCATTCAGCATGCAGTATTAGTGTCCCGATGAAGAAAAATCACATGAGAAACTGTTCAGAAAAGTCACAAATATTTCTTGATGCACTGCTTAAAGTATGAACCTAGAGCCAGAACTCTGCAGTGTAAGTGTCCCAAGTGAGAAAATGGCTTGCTGGCGCTTGCTGCTGCTGCTGCTGTTGTCCTGCTGTATTCTGCTGCTGAAGTACATCGTGTTGCAAAATGATGATAGCCGCAGATGACCATGGATTGAACTATAATTTGATGTTCTGGAAAATTCTTCTGCTGCGCTGACTGAAATATGCTGCCCTATGTGTGTGTATTCATACCAACAATGGTAAGTTATTGTACGTGTCATTGTCATGTTTTTTCAGACACACTGTCATTTAATTTGTATTGAATCTTGTTTTTTGTTGTAAGCAGTCCATCGTGTTGTTCCTTTGCAGGGAATCATCATCATACATATTGCATGTTTCCCTTTCCCCGGTGTGTTGGCCATGGTCACATTCACATGCCATATATATGTGCAACCACCTAATGTGGTACTGTAAAATTTACATTTTTTTCTGGGAGGGGGTACTGTTGTGAGTGGGTGAATTATAAGCATTTTTCATTACTGTTCTTTTCCTTTACGTTCTCAGGTCACAGCACACAGATTCACAGCCGTAGTGATGAAATCATGTTGCCACTGCACATGTGTCTGATTGTTGACTTCTGCTGTACGAAAAATGTCAAGCCATGAAAGGTAAGTGTTTTTTTTTGGAGGGGGGTTGCATGCATCATTGGAAAACAATTTTCATTAATATTTTTGTCTTCTTTCCAGGTCTTCAGTGTATCAAACTGTTGTCCATCTTCAGCCTGGAACATACCATGCGTCCACAGTACCTCGGTGCTACCTGCAAACAGATGAAGAATAAATTATTTTGAGTTCATTCCAGTACCCCATTCAGTATCAGTACCCAGTGGAGCTGTTCCTGTCTTTGTTATATCCATCATCTGGCCTGTATGTTTTGGGGGTTTGGATAACAGACACTAGTGAGGCCCCACCTGGAGTACAGTGTACAGTTCTGGAGACCATACCTACGTAAGGACATAGACAGGGTAGAGAAGGTTCAGAGGAGGGCAACAAAGATGGTGCATGGGTTGCATCACAAATCCTATGAAGACAGGTTGAAGGAACTGAACATGTACTCCCTGGAGGAGAGGAGGAGAGAGGGATATGATAGAGACATACAAGTATCTCACAGGGAGGAACAGGGTGCAGGAAAACACTATTTTAAGCGAAAAGATGTTTCAGGACTAGAGGGCATGGGATGAAGTTGGAGGAGGACGATTCAGAGGAAACATGAGAAAGAATTTCTTCACTGAACGGGTGGTGGACAAGTGGAACACCCTGCCAGAGGAAGTGGTGGGGGCTGAAACAATCACGGATTTAAGAATGCATGGGATAGACATAAAGGAATTCTAGAGGTCAGGGGTAAGGGGAAATAGACTTCTAGGAAAACAAACTGAACTTACAAGCTCAAATGGGCAGACTAGGTGGGCCATAGGCCCCTATCTGCCGACACTGTCTATGTATCTATGTACCCTTAAATTTGATAAGCAAAATAGAGAATGTGTTTAGAGGGCAAATTGCATACTGGGAAACATACTGAGAAACATAAAAAGTACGAGCAAGGAGGTGTTGGTCCCACTGTATGGCTCCCTGGTAAGATCAATGCTAGAGTATGGGGCTCCATTTAGCACGCCTCAAAGCATAGGGAGTGTAATTGCGGTGGAAAGGGTACAGAGAAAATTAATGAGAAAGGTTAAAAGGATTAAGGACAAGGCCTATAAGGATAAGCTTAGGGAATTAGGAATGTATTCTATGTGTTACCAAAGAATACAAGAGGATTTATGTTTTGTGTACAGAGCTCTGCATGACAAGATGATTGGGAAACCTCTGGCCTAATAGGAGAGACAATCAGAGTAGGGCCACTAGATTGCACTCGTATCAGCTGAAGGGAGATCTATATAAGACCACAAGGAGAGAGAAATGGTTTAACCAGAGGGTGGTAAAAACGTGGAATGCCGTGCCAGAAATAGTGATGGTGGCTCCAAGTAAGACCTCATTTAAACATCATTTAGACCAACACATGGGAGGGAAGTTAGAATACATCCACTGTTAGTGGCAAGTCTGTTTATGGCCTGTTAGGCTACTAGACTTGAATTCCCTACTTATGAACCTATGAACCTATGTCACCGCTGTTAAATACTTTACACCTGTGGAAAACAAGGGGAAAAAAAATGGAAAGCAGCCCTTGCAATCCTCAATGTTGGAGTTGTACCCGCTTAGAAATTATTTTTCTATGACTGCATCAGCAACCTCAATAGTACAGCATTTGACGCTGCCACCAGGATGGTCTGCTTTCCCTGCATTATTCAGCATCAGCACCACCATCATCGTGATTGGGTACAAACATAGATGTGGTTGTCCTGCTTGGTATGTTGCACCAAAAAAAGTTGAAGTGGTGTGATTCGTGATTGTGAAGATGACCATGAAGAATGTGATTTGTCTCGTGAGTCATGAACTTTGTACTGGCACCGCTTCTAAGAGCACCAGAAACTGGATGGAATTGAGCTTCCACAAACAGTTGCATTGAAAATTTGAAATACTTATGGCTGCACTTCCCAGAACTGTACAATCTTCACACTGAGATAATATCTACCGGATTAAATAGAGTCAGCTTGTTGTGAGGACAAAGATTTGAATCCATCTGCTAGTAGGGCATCCTACAGAACGTGAACACTAACAGAAGCATTGTACTGGACCAAGGATCTTGAGTGATGTGACATGACAACTGGGTGTCCTTCTGATTCATGATGAAAATGAAGATTTAAAAAAAAAAAAACAGGGTTGGACCAAAAAAAGTTGAAGTGGTATGATTCGTGATCGTGATGACCATGAAGAATGTGATTCGCCATGACGTGAGTGTGACGTGAGTCATGAACTTGGCACTGGCAGTGCTTTTCAGTGCACCACCACTGATACTCTGACCACTACTGGAACATTCAAAGTCATCCTCCTCATGCCTGTAGTAAACCTCCGGTGTTAATTCACAACTTTTACTTACGTGGCTACTTCCTGTTTCTTGATGACTGGCTGGCAGATTTTATTTCAGACACACACACAGAATTTATTTCACACACCACCCACGCTAAGGGTGATGCTGCAGGCACTGCTGCTACCCATACAGATTCAGGAATCTTCCTGGCCTAACCCTCTCTGACACAGTACTTTTTCTCTTCAAGGATTTTTTCTTTTTTTATTTATTCCATGTGATGTGAAAGAATGCCCTGCCCACAGAGCCAAAGCTTGTACCCCACTGACTTATGTGGCTTATATGCCACAGGCAGAAAAAAACATTGCCTGATCATGTCTTTGTGGGCTTTTTTAGATTACACAGAGTCAACAAGAAAAGAAACATGTTTATTGCAAAAAGTGATTTTTCTAATTTTGTGGGTTGCTAACAAATGCAAGAGAATTCACAAGACAGTACAATGCCAAAAATACTGCAATAGGTACATTTCTTTATTATGTCTTTTTCTTTCGGTTAAATGCTATAATATGCAGTAGAGACAGTATTCACGGTACTGTGGGGAAACACACAATAGTGGTACAGTAACAACAATTTCAACAGACTGAACACAGAAAATTAACAGAAATGTTATATTTATTCAGTTTTTGGTGGATGGGAAGCCAAAAAACAACAACAGTGACTTTCAGATGGAAACTGAGCACTAAAGAGATGTAGCTGCACACGCACAGCTAGACCTTAACCAGTCTTCAGAAATCCAAAAGTGGAACAGCAATACCTTATTTTGCAGTGTGTGTGTGTGTGTGTGTGTGTGTGTGTGGAGATTTACAGCCGTACGTATATAGAAGCAGGAAAAAATACTGCAGATGAGCTGACAAATTAAGAGTACTGCTATTACGGTGGCACAATAAAATGCGTATCAATTTACAACACACACACAGATTAAAGGTCAGGCACAGAAACTTTAACTGTTCAATAAACTACACAGACAGTCTTTTAAAATTATTGAAAAAATGCTCAGCAAACAGAAAAAACTTATAAAAAAATTAAGTGAAGTTGTACTGTGTGTACCTGAACACAAAATTATACAAAACTAGCCAACATAAGTTGGAAAAACTGCCTTTCTCACTAATCTCCCTTCTACACCACAGATCTGCCCTTCCCCCAAAGCACACTTCTACAGTGTCTGTCAGTACAGAGACTGTGCTAAATTAACATTAAATATTCACACAAATTCAGTAAGTGCTTGATGATATAAACACATAAGGGGTTACTACAATCGATATACTACATTTTGACACTACATTTTGTGGCAAAAATGCATTTTTAAAGGTTTTTTGATGATTTGAATTTCACAGCTCTGAGAGCAAACTGTCACCAGCTTTCCACTACACACACTATGCTGAACTGAGGCTGTGCAAAACAATATAGAGCCCATGTGACCTTAAATCCCGTGAATCACTGCCAAATTCGCCTTAAAGAACAAAAAAAGAAGATGAAGCAATGCGAAGTCCATAGAAAACAATGGGAACTTCGTGTTACTTCGAGATGCAAAGTTATTCACTTCGCTATGCTGAATATCACGCAAAATTCGGATTCTATGCAAAATACTATGCATCGCTAATTTAAAGCACTTCACCCACCTCTATTCGGGAACAGACTTGAGTCACTTGGAGGCCGGCAGGGGGAGGAAAAGATTGAATGTCTGTAGACAGTTCTCCTTCCTTGGGGAGGGGGGGACAGTGTGGTGTGCTATAGACTGACACCCACTGGTGGCTGGGTGTTGGCACAGGCATGTCACCCAGAAGAGGGGAGGGCACATGTCCAGGGTGTATGGCTGCTTCTGCAAAAGCGGGGGGTAGCTGCCTCACCCATTGCACAGTTTGGGTGCCCAGGGGGGAAAAACAGAAAAAGGCTGGTAGCCGACTGGGTCCATGAGGACCTGACACGTTTGGGTCAGAGAATGATTCCCTCTGAAGGAGGGCCAGAGCTACTCATTGGCTCTGTGGAGGAGTGATAAAAAAAAAGAAACTAAAATTAAAATGAAGCTGTGAATTCAAAGGGCTTTTCAGTCCTCTGCTTGGCACCGTGATCATCACAGCATGTGCACACTTCAGGGCTGCTCTGCCTACACTTACTGAACCACTTGGCGGCCACACTAGGAAATTGCCACAATGCTGAAACTGAAATTGACAAAAGAAAAGGAAAAATGCAATAAAGCCCACTTCAACTACCGTACAATGCTGCGGGTGTACAAACTGCTGAGGATGGGGGCAGCTATGAAAGAAGATGGCAGACTGATTAAACACCACAAAGTGAAACAAGAGAAAAGTTTGGAAACTGGTCATGTAGGATCATTGAGGCAGCAGCACCACCTAGTGGCAAAGACACAAACTGTGGACTTTGTTTTGTATAGATACACCTACACACACAAATCAAATAAAAAATGCACATAGCATTTTTATTTCCTTTTTTCTTTACAAATGAGTCATTGTAACACTGGCCTAATGGCATGGAGGGCTAAGATGCTGAGCGTTTTACCTCCTGCCACACCAGTAACCTGTGATTGAGAATGAGCACGGGTTACCGGGGTTTGCTGGGGTAGTGGGATCGGTGGGAGAGGATGGAACGGCCACCTGGGTGCTCTTCTCTCCCGAATCAGGGTGGTTGGCAATCTTGGCTCTTGGCTGCCACTAGATGGGAGCCTGGTGGTAGCCTATGGGAGCTCCAGGAAGTAGACAAAAGTCAGGGGAGGGGGAGAGATCTGTGGTCCCAGGATGCCTGTGTGCCTCCATGTGCATGCATTGCCTGAGTATGCCATGGATGAGGGGAAGGATAGGGAGGAAACAGGAGGGAAAAAAGAAGGTACGGTGGGGATGCAAGATGCCTGCGCACTGTGCCTCCACCCACCATATCACTGAGGAGCCCTGTTGGTGAACGCTGGACTAAGTCATTGGGGAGGAGGATGGCCATCACCCTCCTGACCCCATCATAGAGGGAAATCCATGGGGGTACTAGCCAACAGGTAAGTGCAATGAGATGATGGACTGTGCGAGACGATGGAGTTAGGGCAGATGGGAACCAAGCCCCATTGTGGCCATGGAGTATAAACACATGGGGGGAATGAAGCATTGTATAATAATAAGGCACTCCAGAGATGTGTGTTGCTGTGAACTATCATCACTTCTCAGGTATTGAATGCTCCCAGCTTGCGGCCTTATAGTTCAACCCACCCGAGAGGTGACATTATTACACAACAACCCACACCTTGTTGTGCCGTATTGCTTAAATTATACATGCCACTGCTGGGGAAATTGCACTGTTGTGGGTGCATGTGACCCTAAACAGGAACCTGTTGTTTTGCTCATTTTTTTTATTCTCAGACTCACCATTGTATGTCATAAAAATTCCCTCATTTGATTATCATTCAATTTGACATATTTTTAGTCAGCATTTTGTATGATATAAACTGCAGTTTTTAATCTTTCTTTGTACTTGCCTCTGAAATTTAAATTGGTGGCAAATAAATATGGCCTAAGGTCTGTGCTGGGCAAAGCACTTCAGTTTCCTCTGAGAAGAAAATGTTCTTGGACAAAATTGTTTGTTTATAGTACCACTAAGCTTTGGAAAAGCCTCTCTCCTGAGATTGAAACTACATCTAATTTTATAAATTTTAGGGAATTATTGAAAACTCTTCACAAAAATTGCATTGCAGTTTTTACAGTAGAGTTCTACTTATCGACAGATACATTTAGCTGCATGTGTAACTGCAGTTTATCATATTGATCCCAATGACCTCTGAAAAATGGCAATTGTTCAGTAAGAGGACTATCTGAAAACTAATAAATGAAATAAAAATGAAATGTTTATGAGGGACAGTTATCATGCTACAGCAAGAGTAAGAGACCCTTGCTTGCAGTTTTGATAAGCTTAACATTCTATATATTGAACTGAGAGAGTGGTACTAGTGTTATTAAATAGATACATATCATCTCATTCTTAATTAAAGGCCAGTCTGAATGATTCAGGATTTGTTGATAAGGGTTGACATACCTTACCATTATAAAAGTGACACCTCCCATGTCTTTAAAGTGCCAGTTCATAATCATTGAGTTTCACTTTGCAGGTCTTGTGTCTTAAGAGTGCTTGAGTGAGTGCAACACGTGGGCAGTATGAGCACATTAGGTTTTTTTCCTAAACAGTGGAATAAAAATCTGCCACAATCTGAGACTTAAGTGTGGAGGAAAGATTGGGATGGTTTCTGGGTAGGGCAGGGGTTGGAAACCAGAGCGTCCTTGTGGGGGTCTTTGTGAGAGGACACAGGTCATACACGGATATCTGTCTACACGGGGTCCGAGCAGGACTGGACTGTGGTACTCCCCTATAGTCCTTTGTAGCCCTCTCCGGGCAGGACACTGAGAGACTGTCTGTCCCCAGAACAATAAAAGCAGTCCGAACTGAACTATACCACTGAGTGACACAGCTCTCAGTGACACTATGTTGGTGAGTGGGCATGGACTATTATGCACAGAGTGCTTTTGCTTGTTTATCCGACCTTACACTATTGGCTGATTTATGTTAATGCACCAACCATGTGATGTTTTTCTGATGTTAGCCTTGTTTCTATTAACCGCACCTTTTTGTGGCCCTACTGTTCTGGTCATGAATGTGTTTGCCCCTCAGTTTCTAGCATTACTAGCATGCTGAAGGATTCCTGCCTTTCCCCATCAATGGCAAATGGAGGTGTTCTCCATTTAAGTAAGACTTCCCATCCAAACTTCATGCCCTGTTCCTACAGTGTCCCCTTCAGAGGACATGTCATCTACATGTCCTCCTATTTCCCCTATTCTGGTAACAGCTGGAGGCCCATCTTTGAGAGGTACACCCTCCACGCAAGTGCTACCTGCCACAGGGCCAAGCTTGGCACCTACCTTGGGAGCCCAACCCCAGTTAGGTCCAGGTTGGACAGCCCCTATTTATGACCCATCAGAAGTTTCACACCTGATGGTCCAAGTTCAGCTTATGGTTAGACTTGTTATAGTTTCAGATTTCCTATGTTTGGTATGCTCTATGGTTAGAGCATTTTTTCCTCACCCCAAACTCCCAGTAGTTCCAGTTGATTTCCATGGTATTAACTGGTCATCATGGAGGTACTGTTACATGAATGAAGCTGTGGATGTGGTGAGTGAGACACCATGGCAGGGGGGTACGGCAGAAGCCACCATAGGCAGTCCCTTAGAAGACTGTAATGGGTACTCCCAAAATACACCTATGCTCATGGAATATGAATGGGCTTACCAATCCAGTTAAAAGGGCAAAAATGATCTCCCATGTTAAAAAACTCAAACCAGACTTAGTTTATCTCCAGAAGTTACACCATTCCCCCAATAAACATGCTAAACTCCCTATGCTAGGCTTTACAAAAGAATACTCCTCCTCCCCCATTGGTCGCAGAAGAGGGCTGGTCGTATTTATCCCCCATCATACACAGTTCAAGGAACAGTGAGTATGATGAGACCCAGAAGGCTGCATGATCATGGTACAGGGCACCCTGCAGAGCCCACAGGTAACCCTGGCAAACCCATACCTACCACCGGGGTCCAGTACCCATATCATTAAATCCTTACTGGACCAGGAGGGCGGATTTTAAAAAGATGGGTGGTAGAAATGAAGGAGGATGGCAATAAGAGTATTAAAAAGAGAGGGGGTAAGGAGGAATTCTCCTCTTGGCAGGAGGTTTTAATATGGTTTGGAACCCCAGTCTAGACTGTTTCAACTTGAACCCCCAAGACAACCCTACTCTCACAGATTCCTCAAAAATTGATGTAGGAGATTGGCTGGGTAGGTGTTTGGCACTCTCTGAATCTCAGACAATACAGTTACACTTACTACTGCCCAGTGCACTGCATATACTCTAGGACTGATTACTGATTCACAAAGTGGAACATGTCCATAGGATAGCTCATTGCACTATGGGGGACACATCTCTCTGACCACTCCCTGGTCAACTCGTACTTGGACTTTGGCATATACAGATTGTCTACCTGTTGGCACCTTAATATGTTCTTGTTGAAGTCTGCCCCCTTCTGCACATATATGGAGAAGAGACTGGGGGAGGTCCTTCAGAACAACCCAGAATCTGAAACCTCCCATTCCATCAGGTAGGATATGACAAAGGCAGTGTTGAGGGGCCACCTGATATCATTATTTGCCCAGCTGAAAAAGCAATGGTATGAACACAGATGGAACCTGGAGGATACCCTTCCTTTTCTCTAACAAGTGCACCAGCAAGGTGGCAGGTCTGTCACTGCGCAAATCACTAAAGTTAAGGCAGACCTGGATAAGCTCTGCCTAGAGCAGAGAGACAGCACTCACCTTTCTGCGGCAATGCTTTTATGAGGTGGGTGCCAGATCTTCCCGATTACCTGCATACCAGCTCTGAAAACAACGAAGAGTGGGCATGATCTTAGCCGTCTTATACCCAGAAGCTACTGGCCACCACACACAATGCAGGATATCGCAAAAGCCTTTCAAGCTTACTGTGGATCCCTATACACTCCAGAAAGTCAGCTGCAGCAGGAGAAAATTGTCTCCTCTTTGCTATGGTTGAATTTGCCCCAAATCCTCCCTGAACAGGGGGATTGGTTATTAGGCCTCATCCTCTATGAAAGTGCCAGGGGTGGATGGCTATAGCACATAATTTTATAAAGTTATTAGAAACCTCTCCATGCCTCCCCTGTTGGCAGCATATAATGAGTTGCTGGAGGGAGGGAACCATCCTTCATGTTGGGTGTATGCAGCAATTTCAGTAATCCTCAAACTGGACAAAAAAAAAACCTCTTTTGCCCTTCTTACTGCCCCATTTCAGTACTGAACACCAGTTATAAATTCTTCTTAGCAATCATTGCTAAATGGCTCAACAAGCTCCTACCCTCCCTCATACATAGAGATCACATGGGATTTATCTGGACATGTACCACAATGGATAACATATGCCACACCCTCATGTAATACACCAGATACAGCTGTTGCCCACCCCCTCTATGCTGTTAAGCCTTGATGCCAAGAAGACCTCTGACTGGGTCTCCTAGTCATTGCTGTATTTGGTACTGGGTCAGTTGGCTCTCCTGGTTCCACTTATACAGCTCCAGCCAAGGCTTTATCACTCCCTGCATGTCTGCATCAAGGTTAGTGGAAATCATTCACCTGACTTCACCCTGCAGAGAGGGACCCACCAGTGCTGCCCCTTGTCACTACTGCTCTTCACAGTATACACTGAGTCATTTGTTCAGGCCATTAGAGAAGACAGCAGAGGATGCGGAACACCACATAGCCCTATGTGCGTATGATGTGATCCTTTTCCTTTGGTGCCCAGAGGAGGCTGTTCTGAAGGTGTCTGAGCTTCTACACAGTTTCAGTGAGCTCTCTGGTTAATTCAATTCAATTCAATTCATGTTTATTTTTAAAGCGCCTTTCAAAATCAAGGCGCTGTACAAATTAAATAAAACAGGGAAATCCAACACTAAACAATCATAACTATAAAGAATAAGCCAAAGTAAAAAGATATGTTTTTAGAGCAATTTTAAAACTGTCAACGGTCGGGCATTCTCTTAACCAGTGAGGTAGAGAATTCCACAGGGTAGGAGCTGAAAAGGCAAAGGCACGAGATCCCGACAACTTCAAATGAACCCTGGGAATCTCTAGCAATCCCTCACTGGCCGAGCGGAGAGGGCGGAGGGGGCAATAGGGAACCAGAAGATCTTTCAGGTAACCGGGTCCCTGATCGTGTAGGGCTTTGAAGGTTAGTAAACCAACCTTAAAGGTGATCCACCACCGAACAGGCAGCCAGTGCAGTTCGCGAAGCACAGGTGTAATATGACTGGTTCTAAGAGTCCCAGTCAAAAGCCTGGCTGCAGCATTCTGCACCAGCTGAAGGCAGCGGACATCAACCCCTGGTAGCCCTAGGTAGAGGGAATTACAGTAGTCCAGCCGAGTGGTAACAAAGGTGTGGACCAAAGTTGGAAGGTCCTCCGGGAATCAGATGTTTCACCAGGCGATATTCCTCAGATGGTAAAGAGGATTTGACAACAGCTGACACTTCTGATTTCAGGGTCAGACCATCATCAAAAATAACGCCCAGATTTCGCACCTGTCGAGAGCTAGAGAGCGGTACACCACCAAGTAATAAACCCGATGGCTGTCTAACACCCAAACCCCTCCCAGGATGACCTGGATCCACAACCAAAACCTCAGTCTTATCCGGATTAAGTCTTAACCAGCTTGAACTCATCCAAATTCTGATCTCATCCAGGCAGTTATTAAGTACGGAGAGTGCATCACTCTGATCGGGGAGAAAGGATAGGTACAGCTGAGTATCATCTGCATAGCAGTGAAAACTCAAACTGTATCTCCTGATGATTTCTCCCAATGGCAGCATATACACTGCAAACAACATGGGAGCTAAATGGAGCCTGTGGTACCCCACACGGTAGGAGAGAAGCGTCAGAGGAATAAATTCCGTGACAACTCTCTGAGACCTACCAGTGAGGTAGAACGAAACCATTTGTGGACTGTACCAGACAGCCCACAAAAACCCGCAATCGCTCCAGTAGCACCCACATGGTCTACAGTGTCAAATGCAGCAGAAAGATCAAGAAGGACCAGGATGGTACAAGCCTTTCGATCTCTGGCCATTAGGAGGTTGCTCAATACCCGAACAAGGGCAGTCTCAGTACTATGCCTTTTCCTGAAGCCAGATTGGAGAGTATCATAGACATTATGAGAGGTAAGATGATCATCCAATTGCAGTGCAACTGCCTTTTCAATAACCTTACCAACAAATGGCAGGTTAGAGATAGGCCGCGGTAGGTAGGTAGGTAGCTAGACAGTCTGGGTCCAAGGAGGATTTTTTTAGGAGTGGTCGAACTACTGCCTCCTTAAGGGGGTTAGGAAAAACCCCCCTCTCCAAGGATTTTCAGACAATGTCAGCAAGGATTGGGTAGATAACTTCTACACAGCCTACTAACAGCGGTGTAGGACCCGGATCCAAACTACAACTAGTTGGTCGCATTGTTTGGATGATTTTTCACAATGTCAATGAATTCCGGGCGGTGAAAATCCAACCAGACAGGCCGAGGACTAGATACCACCAGTCGTCCACCACAATCCCCCGAAGGAGAGGTCGGACCGATGCCAGACCTGATGCTGGCAACCTTATCTGCAAAGAAGCGAGCGAACTCCTCGCATCTAAGCCGAGAAAAGGCTTCTCTAGGCTGAAGACAGACTGGATTGCACAGTCTGTCCACAGTCCGGAAAAGCTGAGCCCGGTCGATTCTTTGCAGCAGAAATCTCTCTGGACAGGAATTCTGCCTTCTTACGAGTGATTTCTGATTGGTAGCCATCATAATGGGCTAGCAATCTATGCCTGTCAGCATCAAGGCCCGATTTCCGCCAGGCTCTCTCCAGCCTTCGGCCTACTCGCCTTAATTCCTTCAAGGGGCCATCAAACCATGGACTCCTTGGACGGATGGTGAGAGGCCGAACACCTAACAGGAGCAATTTTGTCCAGAGCATCTCCCACAGCCTTATTATAGGCAAATACAAGACCATCTGGACTCATGCATTCACCCGACAAACTCGATAGATCCAACACCGCCATTAGGTCATTGGGGCCAATACCCCTTAAAGGGCGGTATTGGACCATCTCCGTAGGGGCAGACCTATTAGAGGGGGCCCTGAAACTGAACCTTATGGTGTGATGGTCCGACCAACTGACTGGTTCCACCCCCAGGTCAGTGATCTCCATACCCAAGAGAAAGACCAGATCTAATGAATGACCCCCTATATGGGTAGAGGCGGTAACAACCTGTGTCAGGCCCAGTGTATTCATCAACTGGAGGAGGCTTTGACCAAAATGAGAGAGTTCATCATCGACCCAGGCGTTGAAGTTGCCCAGAAGTATTAATCTGGGAAACCTCAACACAAGGTCGACAATGAAGTCTGCAATCTCCTGTAGGAATTCGCCACCGTCACCTGGTGGACGGTAGACGAGGAGAATCCCACAACCTGCACCCTCGCCCAGGATATATTCAAAAGATCTGGTGTTCTCCAATGGAACATCCACAAGGCCCAGTTCCGATTTAAACATAATGGCCACATCTCCGCCCCTATGATCCAGCCTTGGACGGTGTATCACCGAGAACCCAGCTGGAGTTGCCAAGGCCAATATAGGGCCAGGATTTTCATCCAGCCAGGTCTCGGTGATGCAAGTCAGATCGGATGACCCAGCAAGATCAGCTATGATAGCTGTCTTGTTTTTTATAGATCTGGCATTGCACAACACCGTCAAGGCAGGATGAGATGTCGGGGAAGACCTCGGCACCTGTCCGATATCTTTGGGACTCTTGGGTATGGGGACAAGATAAGAGCAACCTCTATCCTGACCCCATTTTGCCCCAGGACATCTTCTGGACCCTAAAACCCCAATCCACCCTCCCCTCTCCTGTCCCCCACAAGGCCCAGCTTTCCACCTTTGTCCTCGCCTCTTCAGAATGCCCAATGCTCGACACCTAAAATAGGTGTCGGATGACAATGGTGGGCACTCAAATGGATGAAGTTCCCTGAGCCTAGTGGGGGAATAATGCCCAACCATCATTAATTAAATAAATCACAAAAATAAACCTAAAAATCAAACCTATAAATACCACACTCAATAACACACTCTCATCACTCTCTCTCACTGAGGGAGGGCAAGTAAAACAAATAAACTAACATAAACCCAACTCAAAAATAACCAAGCAATAAAAATAAAATAAAAATCCAATAATCTAAAACACAATAAAATAGCTTATTAATTATTAAACAGATTTGTATTTTAAAACAGATTTGTATTTTAAAACAGTACGGCACCTCTCACGTGCAGTACTGCTAAAGATGTTATATAATCTCCCAATACCACCTCTCACATGGCAGGGAGTCAAATAAATAATTCAGATTTGTAATAAAGTTAAAATAAATAAATATCCATCACTCTCATCACCTTTAGTCCAAGAGATAATAAAAGCTAGAGAAAACAGTTCTCTGATGATCCAAAAAATAAAATCCAGACAAGGTCAAAGAGTTCTCAGGTTACTGCCTGAACAGTGCAAAGATGGCAACCCCATACTTCCAGTTCTCCCTTTCCTAACCACTGTGGCCCAGATATTCAAAAGGGTTGCCCATGGCGCAACAGTGTTGCACCATGTGCAACCCACTGATGCGCCCCGGCGCGATATTCAAAAAAGAAAAGTGCACGGCACAAATCCCGATGTGCTGGAATGCATCAGTAATGTATGCAGGCACAGGTAGGGGGGCATGCCCATGCATAACCAGCACAGCCCGATATTCAGCCCAGGATGTGCAGAGCCATGCATGCACAACCCCCACCTGCACCAGCACAAAGTTAAGCTAAAAAAAAAGGAACAACTGATAGCCACCCACAGGTGAGCTGCCGCATTGCAGGGTGCGACACGGCAGCTGCCACCTGTGGATGGCTACCTCAGTTCCAGCTGCACCTGGCAGTGCCCCCCATGCCTGATCATGGGCATTTATAAAAAAAGACTTCTTCCTGTATCCCTGGTGGTCCAGTGGACCGCTATGTGCCTGATTGCAGGCATCTGCATAAAAATAGAGAAAACCATCCTATATCCCTGTTGGTCCAGTGGACTGCTTCCTGCCCGATCATGGGCATCTGTATTAAAAAAAGTCCAATATCACTGGTGGTCTAGTGGTATCCCCCTCCCCACCTGCCAACTGAGCCCCACCACCCCACTCCCCTGTCAGCCAGTGGGTGGCAGCACCCCACCTGCAGGAGGAGGAGGAGGAGGAGACAGCTTCTCTCTATTGCATAAATTGAATATGTGATGGGTCTGCTGTCATATAAATGATTTATTTCCACTCATTCCAGGTGACCTTGAGTAAACCACTCATGGCTCCGCCACTCATGAGGTTACTTGAGGTCACTGAGAACTCATAAAAATAAATAATTTATATGATAGCCCTCATTACATATCCCACATATTTATATTTATGTTAATGCATATCATAGGTTTTATCAGAGCATTAAAGACTACAGTCCATGTAGCTTGCCCAGTCAATTTTATTTGTATCTCTTGATGTTATATATATGGGGCTGGATATTCAAACTGCACCATTCTGTGGTGCAAGCCCTTGCACTGCACAAAATAGTTGCGCTGGGGTGTCACATATCTGGACTGCCTTGTACGGTATGGGCTGCATGCCCATTGGCTCTTGCTCTGAACCAATGGACATGCAGCCCTACCGAGCAGTCAGTTGGTGGGTGGCGGGGCGGCAGGTGGGTGGGGTGCTGCCGGCTGATGGGGGGAGCGGGGTGGTGGGGCTCCGTGGGTGGGGTGGGGGCCACTAGATCACCAGGGTATGTGGACCTTGGAGGGGGTGGTGGACTCTAATGCCCATGATTGGGCTTTGCGGTTCACTGGACCACCAGGGATATGTTCTTGGGGGGGTTGAACTCTGGTCTGCCCGTGATCGGGCTAGTGGAGGGAGGGGGTTACTATGGTTTTGCCGTGATCGGGCTAGTGGGGAGGGGTTACTATTATGCCCGATTGGGCTGCAGGGGAAGGGAGGAGTCGAGGCCACCCACAGGTGGCAGCTGCTGTGTTGCGCCTGCAATGGCAGCTCATCTGGGTGGCTCCCCACTTACTCTTTTTTTTGCTCAAAGTTGTGCAGGCTAGTTGGGGTTGCATCAGACACCTCTGCACAGCCCGCTGAATATCGGGCTGTGGAGTTTATGCATGGTTCCTCCCCCTCTGGTTGAGCATGCCTTCATTAGCACTGCGCTGTTGCTCAGCTTGACTTGGGGGGCGCAACTGGTTCCTGCTGAATATGGCAGAATGGCACAATTTCAGACTTGCGCAGACGCAACCCTATTGCGCATGTCGCAACCCTTTTGAATATCCAGCCCATTATATATAGTGGCACGGTAGCACCACTATAGTTAGGGTTGAGCAGGGGGTTCTATGTTAAACCTCAAATTTAGCACTTTAATAACTTTGCAGTGTTCAATGGGTTTGCACAAAATTTTGTGTGCACAGTCCTGTGTGGTAGGTCTCTTGACATGATAAGTTTTGTTTCAGTTAGATATGCAGATTCTGAGCTCTGCATAGTGTTAAAATGTTAAAAATCACTATTTTTAGCACTTTTTTGTAATCTTGCTGTGCCCAGAAGGATTCTAATTTTGATCTGACATTTTCAGGGTAGAAAGGTCTTGCCTCATAGAACTGCCTTTCACTAGTTTAGTGAAAAAAATATTAATCCATTGCAAAGTTATTTAATTTTAAAGTATTAGCTCTGAACATGCTCAGTTCAGTCTTTTGGATAGCTTCCTGGAATGGCAAAATAATTTGATCTCATGAAAAAGGATTCTTTTTTGTGATGTGCCTATCTTTTTTTGTGAGACAAAAATCCTTTTTTGTGAGATGCCATCTTTGCACTTTAATATCTTCACTGGTCACTAACTGACAATATGTTAGGGGAAGCAGCAGGACTAATTTGGAAAGAGGGTTCCGGACGAAGTGCAAGGGCCCATGATAAACAGTTGAAAGGTGAAAAATACAGAACAATCAGATGAGGAAGATGGTTCAGTCAGAGGGTGGTGAATGTTTGGAATGGATTTCTGGTGGAGGTGATGGGATCCAACAGTTTGGAAGCATTTAAGTACCATTTGGATAGACATGGGGGGGGAAGAATGGAGTTATATCAATTAATATCTAAAACTAGGTCCTTATGTGGCTTTTTAGCTAATGGACCTGAACTACTCCTATGAATCTATGAATAAGGGTGTTGAGGGCTTCTCCAGCTTTGGAGATGTTATTGCTGATGTAGATAAGATGGGTATCCTTTCTATCTAAAAGTGTTTTCAGAGATAATGTCAAGGGGTCTATGTGAACATTAAAGATAGGAAAATACTGAGATAGAGCTAGCAAATATTGAGGATCTGTGTCAATAAAATCTGGTTCCAGGACTGGAACAGGAGTAATCACAGTGTGACCAATAACAGTAGTTTGATGAGGAATAAAACAGAAATTAGGATATTATATGTCACAAGACTTAGACCCATAGAAAAATGATTTATAATTAGTTACCATGCAGTACTGCCCATCAGAATTATATGACATTTTCACTGTGGGAACCCTCCATTTATGCAGATGAATTGGGCAGGTGAAAGATTGATTCATGAGTCTTGTGGTGAAGCAATGAACCTCTTTGGTGTAGTTCTGGTAAAGGCGTCCAGTGTGGCCCACTGGTGATGAAGTAGTTGAAGATGAAGATGCTGTTGCCCTAAGGGTACCAGTTTCATTTGAATTAATGTTCAAGTCTGAAGTGAAAGACCAGGCAATGCTGTCTGGTGAGTATCCACAAACCAGCTTGATGACATAGAATACGTCACAGCGACACAAGTAGAGGTATCCTTTTTGGCACAACAGTCAGTATGAGGTGCCACCCAGGCTTCCAGAGTGGGATAAAAGATCAGAAGAGGTGGAAGGTCGATCCTCTCTCAGTAGATGTCCTCATTGAGATGCCCAATGGAATGAATGGAGACCAGTCTATCAAAAATAGCAGTCTCTGGATCAAAGCATGGTAGGGTTACAGTAAATGTAATGAACATAGTATCCCATATGGTGCAGCAGTTGGCAGTGTAACATGGGCCCCTGTTGGGATGGTGTGCAACATAACCTAACTATCTAGCAGTAGACATTGGTATAGTAATGGATTTGGACATACACATTGTTGTAATACAAGCAGTGGACCTACAATGTGGACAATACCATTTAGCAAGTCGTCTATCATAGATAATATCTGGAATACGTCCAGATTCCAAATCCTGGAAGAGATTATTGACAGTGCTTATGACATAAGAGCCATAAGCAGAGCATAAAAGTTCCCTGGCAATATATTGCTTGTCTGCCTCCTTGTTATTCTGTAAAACAAGTTAATTAATTTTATTCTTAGTGTCATTAAAAGTCTTAGCAATGTCATGTATGTTGTAAACAGTGTACCTCTCTTCCTGATGAAGCCCATCTACACCATGCAATAAGGGTGGTAAAACATCATTCTGCATGCCAGTCTGGAATTTAACAGTTTGGCTTTTGATGGCAGCAATGTCTGCCCTGTTCCAGATGGACATGCTGGATCCAAACAGTCTGGATATGGAGCCAGTTGCACCAGTGATATCAGCAGTGACATGCCTCCTGCATGATGTGGAAGTTTTCTTGTTAACAGGGTTAGGTCTAGACCTGAATAAACCTAAATGTTCAGTGGTATGTGGACCTGCCACAGGATTGTGTGTGCATGTCTGGTATGCAGCAAGACTATCTAATAACATAGTGCTGAAAAAACCTAGAAGTATTAGCTTTAGAACACATACCAAATTCAGCCATACTTCAGTGGGTGAGATTAAAAATAACTGGAATGTGCATAAATTTGCACATTCTTCACAAGTGTACCTGGAAGGGATGTGGCAGTAAGACCACTAGGTGGACCAGGTTCCTGTGAAGGACAGTCAGTAAGTTCTGCTTCAGTAGGGGGTACTACAGACAGAAACATAGCTGCTGTAGCCATAAAATCGTGAACACAAAAGTCTCTTGCAGAGTCTTCCGGATATTTATCACAAAAGGTAGGATCAATCAAAGCAGTAAGGTTATATAAACCAGAATGTCTGTAATTAGCTTGGTGAATAGACAGGGTACCATTTGGGATGATTCTAGTACTGGGCCAGCCTTGGAAAGTGCCTTTGTAAAGACAGGCAATGGAAAGTGTCTGTCCATTACAATCAGTTTGCCATTCAATTTGATAGGATGATTTGTCAGGTGCCACAACCATGGCAGTCAGGTAGGCATCTGTGCCTTCTTGAACAGTGACCAATTTGTTGGGAACATCAATGCTGACTCCTTCAGGGATGGTGGTGTCAGAAGGTACATTACGTGGGCGAAGCTTTCGGGGTGGATGGAGATCAAGGTGGAGATGTGCAGGTGGGTCAAGGTGCTGACTGAGTAGCTTGATGAGTGCGGCATGTTCTACATCCTGTGAATGGACACATGGAAAGATTCCTGCAATGAAGAACAGCAACAAGATAGCCATCTTGCTGGTATACCTGTAAGGAAGAAAGAAAAATGTCAGTAGGTACAATTCCACCCAGTGGGGTTAGGAAAAGTAATTATTCTCCTTTATACAACTTGAACTGATTAGCATGCAGCCATTTCTCAGTAGGCTTCTTCTGTTGAATGAGTCTAACTTGGTAGACTGCGGGACTGAGTTTGTTAAAGATGGGATAGGGTCCTTCCCATTTATTGGAGAAGGGATGTGTAGGGTGTGCAAATCTGAGTACAATTACTTGATCTCTGACTTGCCAATCCACCTCTTGTGCATGTTTGTTAAAGTGAATCTTGGATTGCTGTTGGGCCTTGCCCATACGGTGTGCAGCATACAAGTGGATTTTGATGATGTCACCTCTGAGTTTTGAGTTTTGCAATATATGTATCTGTGGACACTTGGTCTGCAGTGGGTATGTTCAGATCAATCAACAAGCACTCAGGTAATCTCATGGTTTTACCAGTCATCACCTCGAAAGGTGTGCACTGATGGTGGCTGAAGGAGTACCCTTAATTGCCATAAGAAGTAAAGGCAAAAGGGAATCCAAATCCTTGGGTTTGTCCTTGATGAATTTTGAAAGCATTCCTTTAATCTGTCTGTTGGCTGTCTCTGCCTGACCTGAAGATTGTGGGTGGTAAGGAATGTGGAACTTCTGGTGTACACCAAGAAGTCTGAGTGTTTCTTGCATCAACTCACCTGTAAAGATGGTTCCTTGATCAGAGTCTACCTTAAAAAGTAGGTCCCACTCAGAAAACAATTCTTCTACCAGGACTATTGCAGTTGCCTTTGCTGTGCATTTTTGAGTGGAAAAGACCTTGACCCATTTGGAGAATAGGTCAGTGACTACAAGTACATACTTATTGTTCCTGCTAGTATTGGTCAAAGGACCAATAAAGTCAATCTGCATTGCATGCCAAGGACCATATTGTCTCTGGGAAGTAACTTAGCATTTCTCTTGGTTGGGGTAGGATTGTTCTATACACAAATTAGACAGTTTTGGATGTAATGTTTGACATCCCTGGTGACACCAGGTCACAACCTACAGACTTCAGTCTTTGGATTGTATTTTCCACCCCCTGGTGTCCACCAGTCGGGGTGTCATGGACCTGATGAATGAACTCAGATCTCAGAGATTCAGGAATTACCCACAACCTGTAGTAATTCAGGTCATTAGGCTGATACCATATCAGTTTGTTGTCATGGGACATATGCAGTTTGTCTGCATGTCTTTTGTAAAGGCTGTGGGTAGGCAGTTATTGTTCAGTTCCTTTGTCTAGGAATCTGAACACCTTTCAGCTGAGGGTCAGATTCTTGTGCTGTGGACAAGTCCAGTGGCATAAAAGCTTTGGTTGTTTTTTTTGTGGCAGCTATTTCTACAGCTGCCTGAGTTACAGGATGAGCCATATTCCATGTGTCCCCCCCCCTCCCTGAGTGCTCTCTTTGGCAAGAGTGTCTGCTCGATTGTTGAAAACATGTTATGGGTCCAATTTTGAATGGCCCTTCACCTTATGGATGAACAGTTTGTATTTAAACTGTTGATTCGAGCTGTGAATATATACAAAGAGTGCTTTGTATTCCACAGGGGTGCTGTCAGAAGACACAAAGGAGTTCTTCTCCCAAAGTGGTAGAAATTCAGTCAAAGAGCAACAAACCCAGTTAGAGTCTGTAAAGATGATGGTATCTGTGGTACCATGTTGTATCAGTTCAAGAGCACAGGCCACAGCTGCCAATTCTGTATACTGAGAAGATGAAACACTGCAGCGTTTGGATGCATGTACAGTGTTACCATTAGAGTGCATGATGAGCATAACAAATCCAGCTATCTGTTCTTCTTGGTAGTATGAGGCAGAGCCATCAGTAAAGACTTGACACAGGGAAGTGTCAACAAGGAGTTTTAGAGTAGCAGGAAGGAATGGGCCCAGACCAGGTAAATCAGGAGGCTGGAGTGAGCAGTCGTGTGGGTCTCCTTGATACAAAAGACCATGGGCTAAAATTGAGGGCATTTTGGCAGGTGAACCTGCATATCACGGTCCTGGAGAAGAAGAGACCAGTGAATCAGTCTGGTATTAAACACTGAACCATCCTTCACTCTGTCTGACAGCAGAAAGTTTGTGGGAGTGTGACTGGTATGCAAAATGATGGGTGAGTACCCAATGATGTACAGATAATGCTTGACAGCCCAGTAGGTAGCCAGAAGGTTTCTTTCACAAATACTATTCTTATATTCCGCTATGGACAGCATCTGGGAAGCATAGGCAATGGGTCTCAAAGTGCTATTCACCTTTGGAGCAACTACTGCAGACATGACTATGTCTGAAGTAGCAGATTCCAAATGGAAGGGTAATGCTGGATTGGGGTTGACTAATGCTGGAACAGAGGCCAAGGACTGTTTCAGAAGGGTCGCAGCATTAGTGTGAATGGGACCCCAAGTCTAGGGAACATCCTTTTTCAGGAGGTCATACAGAGGGACGGCCTTTTGTGCAAACTCACAAATGAATTCCCTGGAATAGTTGACCATTTCCAGGAAACTTCAGAGTGTTGCCATGCCAGTAGGAAGTGACAGATCTTGTAGGCCTTGGATCTTTTTCCAGGCTGGGATTTTGCCTTGTTCAGTGATATGCAGGCCAAGAAAGATAACCTCTTTTTGGGAAAGTTGTGCCTTTTCAGGATTGTACTTGAGGCCTGCTCTCTGTAAGAGAGTCAGTAACTCATCAAGGAGATCAAGATGTTGCTCCCTGGTGGCAGTTGCCAACAGTAAGTCATCCACATACTGCAGAAGGCATCGTGGGGCAGAGAAACCCTAGAAGGCATCCATCATGTGCAGATGGAAAAGGGAAGGACTATTGTGGGAGCTCTGAGATTTGCAGGTCCAAGTGTCTGACAACCCTGAAAGGTGAAAGCAAATTTGTATTGGCTTTCCTGAGCAAGGGGCAGTGACCAAAACCCATTGGAGATTTCAAGGGTGCTGAACCACCCATGATCTGAAGTTAGCAGTTTGAGCACATCTAGTGCTGAGGCTACTGTAGGATAGCAGCTAGGAGTGACTTGGTTAAGTCTCCTGTAATCTACAATGAGTCTCCAAGATCCAGTGGGCTTTTTCACCAGCCAGATGGGCGAGTTGGTGGTCAAGACACAAGGCCTGATTACACCTTGCTTAAGGAGTAACTGAATGGTTTCTCTGAGTGATGGTAAGGCCTCTGCAGGAAAAGGGTATTGCCTTTGCCTGTCATGTGCTGGGCCTGGAATCTCGATGACAGTTTGCATTCTGTCACAATCATGTTTGTGTGTTGCAAAGGCATCAAGGTGCATCTGCAGATTGGATAAAAGTTATTTGAAGAACTCGGGTGTCTGGCATAGAACTATGATGTCATATTCCTTGTCATTGACTGCAATGGTGGCAACCACATGGGAATCAGGGATCATGCCTGTATGGTATTGTTCTTTGATTTGGATGAGAAGCATGTTAGCCAAATCTACTACACAGCTGTATAGTGCTAGGAAATCAATTCCTAGGATGCTGGGGTGATGACGCAGTACCATCAGGTCAAAAGAGTGATTCGTGCTGAGGCTACCCAACACCACGCAAAGTACAATGGAGCAGTACGTGGACAGTCTAGTGTCATCTATGCCTTGAGCAGTGGTCCTCCATCCGGTGGACCAAGAGGAATTAGCTGGATCCTTATCATGTAGTACAGATACAGCCGCGCCTGTATCTAGCAGTACAACGATTTGGCTGTTCCCGACCGTGGCCTTGGTGCAAGGCCTTTCATTTGTGTCAATTTGTTCACAATATGGACTGGGGCCTGCAGTTGTCAATCCGAACTAGTGCTGATGTCTTCAGGCTGTTCCTGAAAATGTAGGCAGGTGTGATCTCACCTGGTCTCTTCCAACTGCTGCATAGGATACAAGACGTATATCGACTGTGCAGTGTCGGTTCTACAGCAAAGACCATCACAGCGACATTGTCGGCAGTCACTGTGATGGTCTCCGCTAACCGACACTGGTGCTGGGGAGGTGTTTGCCACCATACCCTAACTAACTCCAACTGGAGTTAGCAATCTAAAGTATGGGGGTGCAGGGGACAGAGCCACCTGCATGGGGGGCAAAGCCCCCCACAGAAAACACATGTTCCTGAGCAACAGCACAACACCAATTGGTGCTGTTGTGCTGTCACTGTGCCATCAGTTGACAAGAAATGTTTTGCCACGGCATAGTGGAACCAATACAAGGAGGTGTTGGTAGTGGTAGTCGCTGCAATGGACAAGGCCTCAAGGTTTGGGCCTGCTGTGGCCTGGTCTGTTGAGGTTCCAGTATCTCCTTGGCCTAGCAGGGGCTGGGTTACTGGAGCTAACGCTGCAACAGCCTACCTTGGGATATACTCGCCCACTGATTGCACCTTCCCAAGGAGTGTACAGAGGTTATTACTCTCTGCCACTACATCCCGATAAGAAGGGCCTCGTCAATAATTTCGATTGCTCTGATTATCATTCTGCTCGGAATTGGAGTTATTCCAATTTCTTTGCTTGTTCCTATTTTTGTTGCAGCCCCCCCATTTGTAGTTCTATTTATCATTTGAGGGTGCGGCCTTTTTGTCTTGAGTCTTACCCTCCACTATGTAGTGGGTTGTGGGCTTGCTAGTAGATTGTACCGTGGCCACCTTGGCTTTTGAGATATAATTCAAATCTCAGTGGTAGAGCTGGTAGACACTCTCTGTCATTGCAAGAATAGCTGAAAATTTGTCGGTTCTGGGGAAAACTGCAGCTTCAACCTTGTCACACACAGCTGGAATCATGTTCCAAATAAACAAAGTCTTAGACTCAATTTGGTCTCTGTCCACCATCTCCTATGATAGCACTTTTCCAGTGTGGTAGGCCAACCATAATCTCCGATGGTATGATGCTGGACTTTCCTTAGCATACTGTTTAACAAGATGGGCCAACATAATGCCAACCACTCCTGGGGAGTGTGTGGCAATGAGTTCCACAGCAATGTCATTGAAAGATGCATCTGTGGCTTGGCGAGCTGCCTCTGAAAGTTTTGCCCAGAGGCTGGGGTCTACAGTCTGATGGAGGACTTGTACTTGGTAGCTTGCCAGTAGACTGAGCATCTCACATTTGGAATGAACTGTTTCCAAATGGCAGCTGAGATTGTCATTGGGGGTCATGCAGCCTATTCTGCCAGTGATCTGCTGTACAGAGTGAGCCACCTGAAGGGGACTAGTCTGAATTATGGGGCACGCATTCAGGAAAGGGTTGTGGGATTTGCCCCGTGAAGGATGGCCTCCGCAGTGGTGTCTGCCACAGTGTGGATTAGCGATTGCTGAGCAGCAGCCTCCTTCAACATGTTTTCCATATGCTGTCAAAAGACCTGTCTCTGCTCGTCAGACATCTTGGTCCTAGTGAGGGTGGCCTTAATCATCTGAGCGATCTCCACTCTGTCCTCTTTCTTCAGGACAGCAACCAGAGGGGCTAGGCCTTGACCTCCCCCACTATCGTGGGGTCACCATCTTGGCATCGCACATGATGATCGTCATATCTCTCATGATGTAGCGTAGTGCTGGAACAACGTAGGGAGCCGCCATCTTGTGGGTTGCGGTTGGACACTGGGCCATGTTGAGGGTGTGGCTGGGTGCCATCTTGGCTGTTGTTGTCACCAGAATCATCATCTCTGGATAACGTAAGGTCAATGGGTATGAAGTGAAACCCACCCATTGCCTTGACATGACCAGCCAACACCTCTTGTTGATGATGCAGTATCGCCATTTTAGCTCTGCACTGTTTGTGACTAACTTTTGCAATATTCTGCTCAACACTTTTAACAACCTCTTTCTGTAACACTCTATATGCGGTGCTCAATTCGCAGTTGTTCCTAAGTTCTCTATCCAATTCATCACTTACCCGTTTCAGATTGTCTCTCAACTCCTCATTCTCCTCACTCAAATACTCATTCATCTCACGCAATAGATCATTCATTTGCAAAACCTGCCTCTTATCCTTCTTCAACCTGTCACAATCCTCTCTCAACATGCGTAACTCTTGATCTGTATTCGGAACATTACAATGCAAAAGAGTCTCTTTCTTACTACACAGGAACTGAAGTTTGTCTTCCAGACTCTGCTCTTTCCTGAGACATTCAGATGCCTGCCAGCCCATCTGTTTCTTAAGAGCTGAGTGTTGCAGTTCAAGGAAATGAAACCTCACCTTGGAGGCTTCCATAGCAGCATAGAGAGCCACGAGCAACAGCCCTTTAGAATCATGCTTTGTCCCATTTCCTCACTTACCTATTTCAGATTATCTCTCATCTCCTCAATCTCCTCATGCAAAGTCTCATTCATACCACTCAATAAATCATTCATTTGCAACACCTGTCTCTTATCCTGCTTCAGCCTATCACATTCCTCTCTCAACATGCATAACTCTCAATCATTATTCTGTACAGTACAGTACAAAAGAGTCTTGTTCTTACTATGCAGGGACTGAAGTTCTTCTTTCAGTCTCTACTCTTTCCTTAAACATTCAGATGCATGCTAGCTCAACTCCTTCTTAAGAGCTGAGTTTTTGCAGTTTGAGGGAGTGAAACCTTGATTCGGAGGCTTCTATAGCAGCATAAAGAGCCACGACCAACAGCCCTTTAGCATCACGCTTTTTGGCTGTTTGTCTCGCCTCTGAGTACTGGGTTGAGATCCCCAGTACGGGGTTATCGGAGTGTTCCGCATCCATCGTGAAGTCACTCCAGCCTCCATGGGAGGTGAGAAAGTCAGAGATGTCGAGTCTCAGATCTTTGCAGATATTGGACATAACAGTAACAAAAGAAAAGGTTGGGAAACCCAAAATTAACTCATCAGTGATTACCCTGCTGTGTATTGATCCACAGAGGTTGAACCAAACAGGGCGGTCGGGCGTCTGCAGTCTTGCAATCCTGCAGTTCAAAACTGCCATTGAACAAGGTGAGATGGCATCAACCTGGCCCAGTAAGCAGCCAGACTTTACAAGATGCTACAGAGTGAAAAACACGGGCAAGGTGATGCGGGTGTGTACACCTACTTACTACAAGCAAGGGAAGAGCCAGAAAACAGTGAATCTTTGCTAATTTAGACCAGCTGCACACAGTCACCAATAATGTCAGGATGTTTAGCCCTGCTTAGGTTCTTGGTGGTAATAAACAAGTAAAAGAAACAACAGACAAGCGGCATATGTGGTAATAAACTTGTTTATTACACAAAATAGACAGATGCCCTAAAAACAGGTCTTACCAATAGATACTGGGAGCTGAGAGTTTCCCAATACCCCTAGGGATGAAGAATGTCTCAGGGGGAAAATGTAATGCAATAACTTATATACGTAGATAATTGTCATGGTAACTATTACATTCATAATATGTTAGATATACAAAATAAGCCCTACTGTCCAAAAGTTAGGTGGCTCCACAGTGTTATCTAGTGATATATAAAATGTATGAAATCAGCTAAAATGAGAACAAAGAATCAAACATAAAACAGGAAATAAGTACAGTGTTACATAAATCCACATGGTGGCAGTGTTGGTTATACAACGACTTCTCAGAAGAATAACAGAGAGTACATAAATGTATTCTCAGCACAATGCTTAGTATGCATTTCTAGCAGTGAATATATTGGCTATAATCAGAAATATATCCCTGGTTACTTACTCTTGTTGGTAAGTATCAATGCTATATATGTTAGTAATAATCATGAATAGCATATAACGTATATTGTCAGTGGTGCACAGTGGGTATCCAATAAGGGTGTGGGGACCAAATGTAACAACTACACTATCTCAAAAATGATGCAAGGATGCCATTATGGACTGATGGGAGCACAGGGAATGGAGGGAAATAGGGATGCAATTACAATATCTCAAAAATTATGGATGGATGGCACTGTGTCCTCTCATATGTAAATATGAATAGCATTATGGGTAGTGGGACCACAGGTCTTATGAATGGATGGCAGTGCAGGGCCCAGAGGGCCCTGTGCTCCCACACACAAATGTCCATAGTGTTATGGAGTGATGGGACTGCAGGGCCCGGAGGGCCCTGAGCTCCCTCAAGGAATTAAGGATAAAATTTCAATCTCTCAAAAATTATGGCTGGGTGAGAGCGCAGGGCCTCTCACATGCAAATAAGGTTACGATTATACTATCTCAAAAAGCAAGGACATTTGTTGCAAAAAACTTCGTTAATGCATCAGTTAGGGTTCCAGCAACAAAAGTTGGGAAATGTGGTATTCAAACAACATGAAGTCTTGCTGTATTCTGACATATGCAGTTAGGTCCTGCCTTTCAACTGCCCCAGAGAACAAAGAGTTAAACTTTCCATGGCCAGCATGGAATGTTCACCACGAGCTCGGTTGAAGCCCCCGTCTGCTGCTGTTTAAACTGCAACCATCAGATTCTTTACTCTGCCTCACTGAACAGTCGCTCCAGAGATTTCTCCTGCTGCTTGGTTCAAAAAGTCGGTTGAAGTGTCAGTTTTTCAGTTGGTTTCTACCGAATTGCTGTTACCGTTTAGTCGGTTCAAGTCTCTGTCTGTGGTACCGTGAGTACTAGATAGGTTTTTTGTTTTGTTTCTGTGGCTGAACTGATCAGTTTGAGGTAAAAAAGTTTGTGCTTGATTTAGAGTGTGGTAACCGGTCCGTATCGGTTCTAAAAAAAAACAGATTTTATCACGTTTTTTTCCAAGACCCGTGACACGGTCAGGAATGGATAGGGGAGTCTTGCCTGGTGAAGTGCGGAAAAAAGGGTAAGTTTTGGTTAGGATTGGCCATGTCTGAGAAATCCAAGAAAAAAATGGGCCCACTGGGTTTCAACACTGCAGTGTGTGGGGGGAAGTCTTTGCCAAGGCTGATCCCCACACCACCTGTGTTTATTGTCTGGGGTTTGACCACCTCAATTCAGACTGCCAAATTTGCAAGAATTTTCCCAAATCTACCCTGGAAAAGAGATTAGGTAGACTGAGGGAAAGGGAGGCCGAGAAGTCTGCTGACCTGGATGGCCAGCCCGGTTTGGTTCCGACCGAACCAGAAGGAGTGCCCTCTGACCAGGGTGATACTTCTTCGGCCAAAAGGATAGCCGATTCTGAGAAGTCGGTTCCAGTGAAAAGAAAGAGGAAAGATAAATCGTCCGGTTCGGACCCAGAAATTCATACTCCAACCGCTGATGAGATAGCCAAGGTGATAAGGATAGTGCAATCGCTTCGTTCGGTTCCGACTGAACAGGCACCATCTGGCAGGTGTTCGGTCGGTTCCCCTAGAATCTCGATTGCACTTCAAGAATTTTATGAACCGGAGGAGGAAGAGGGAGAGTATGAGGATGATTATGGTGATTATGAAAGTCTGGATGTGCCTATTGACCCGGACATCTCCCCAGACAGACCTTCAGGTGTTTCTCCTTCTACGCTTTCTGAGTCCCCTTCTCACTGTATGTTTTACAAAAAAGTGGCTGAGACCCTCCAGCTCCCTGTGGAGGAAGCAGTAGAGGATCAGGAGGAGCCTGATTTTGTTGAGATGATGGACATCCCAGAGTCCAGGAGACTGTCTATTCCACTCCACAAATCCTTTGGGAAACAGACACATAAAATCCTTAAGTCTCCTAATTCTATACCTCCTGTGGACAGACGAATGGACAAGAGGTACACTCTCTCAGGCTCAGACATGGAGTTCTTTTCCAGCAATGCAGCCATGTTGGGATAGTGCAGGCTGCTGCCTGTGATAAGGCAAATATTTCCTTGGCATCACACTCCCAGACAAGGACTCCAGGAAGAGTGATGCCATGGCAAAGAAACAATACATGGCAGCATCTTTGGGGCTCAGGCAGGCTAACTATATGGCCTATACAGCTAGATACCAGAAGTCCAGGTGGGATATTGTGCTGGCTCTGGCTAAACAGGCCCCTGACCAGCTTGCCAAGGAGATGGAGCAGGTAGCTGCAGATGGGATTGAGGCATCTAAAGTACAGTTGCATGCTGCTGTGGACTCCAATGACGTTTCATCAAGAGTCATGGCTACATCTGTGGCTCTTCGGAGGATGGCTTGGCTCAGATGTACTAGCCTCTCGCAGAATACCCAGGCTAAGGCCACGGATTTTTCTGTAATTGGTAATTCTTTGGGGAGCAGACAGAGAACTACATGAAAAAGATGGATGAGTACAGGACCACATACAGGAGTGCTCAGGCCAAAGAAAGGCAAGCAACTTCTCAAAGGCAGCAGTCCAGGGGCAGGGGCAGGCCTTTCCAAAGGCCTTTTTACCAAGCCCAGGCCTCCTCTTCTTTTTCACAGAGGGGGTTCTTTAGAGGGAGAGGCAGACGGGGGATGAGCAGGGCTGCATCCACCCCTCAGCCTAAAGCCCCTGCCAAGCAGACACCCTGATGGGTCTGCCCGGGCCCATTCTCCCATACCAGTAGGGGCCAGGCTGTCTTACTTTGTCCAGGACTGGAAGTCTCTTACATCAGACAAGTGGGTCCTGGAGGTAGTAAGCCAGGGACTGGTTCTCAGCTCCAAAAAATTTCCCAAGATGAGAACCAGATCCTTTCCACCTGCAAATCTCTCAGAAACCCTTGCCCTAGAGGCAGAGGTTTCTTCTCTCCTAGCTCTCAGAGCTATAGAGAGGGTTCCCACCATACACAAGGGCAAAGGATTGTACTCTAGGTACTTCCTAACCCCCAAAAAGAGAGGAGAATGGCGGCTCATCCTGGACCTAAGATATCTGAACAAACACCTTTTAAAGCCAAAGTTCAAAATGGTGACTCTGGGAATTATCCTTCCCTCTCTAAGGCCAGGGGACTAGCTAGCCTCCCTGGACCCCAAAGATGCCTACTTTCACATTCCCATCAGGTGCTCCCACAGAAAGTACCTCAGGTTCAAGTTGCCCTCAGGCCACTATCAATTCAGATCAATGTCCTTTGGCCTAACATCAGCCCCAAGGGTTTTCACAAAGTGCTTGGCAGTAGTTGTTGCCTTCCTAAGAAGACAAAAGATCTCCATCTTCCTATACTTGGATGACTGGCTCATAGTAGGTCAGTCTCCAGACCTAGTCAAGTCACATCTGCAAGTGACCCAGCAAGTGCTCACTTCCTTAGGATTCCTTCTCAGCCTCCCAAAGTCAGTTCTCAAACCAGTACAGCTTCTGACCTTCATAGGTGCAGAACTAGATACAGTAAAGGCAAGAGCCTTCCTTCCCCGGAAAGGGCAAGGACCCTTATGGAACTGGCCTCTTCATTCACCATTCAGGTGTCTTGACAAGCAAAGCATTTCCTTCAGCTACTGGGCCACATGGCAGCGTCCACAGCAGTGGTCCAAGGGGCAAGATTCCAGATGAGGGACACTCAGTTCCACTTAAGAGCCTTCTGGTCCCAAAGAAAGAATTCCCTTACCAAACTAGTCCGAGTGGCTCGGACCCTAATCCAAGCCTTGCAATGGTGGCAGGATCAGGACAATTTGAGACAAGGGGTTACATTTGTCACTCAATCTCATTCAGTGATACTCACCACAGATGCTTCCCTGCTAGGCTGGGGAGCCCATCTGGGGGATCTTACCACCCAAGGACTATGGTCACCTCAGGAATTTCTGCTTCACATCAATCTCTTGGAACTCAGAGCAGGGTTTCTGGCACTGCAAGCTTTTTCCAAATGTGTACAGAACAAGGTGGTTCAGGTCAGAACAGACAACACCACCACCATGTGGTACATGAACAAGCAAGGAGGCACTTGGTCTATGGCCTTGTGCACAGAAGCAATGAAGTTGTGGTCCCTGGCCTATTCCCTGCAAACCTCTCTAATAGCAGTTCACCTCCCAGGGAAGGACAATGTCCTAGCAGATTCACTGAGCAGAATATCCCAGGGCCATCACGAATGGGCCCTAGATCCTCTAGTTTTGAAAGTGATTTTCTCGAGATGGGGCACACCAGAGATAGATTTTTTTGCAGCCCCAGACAATCACCAACTTCCTCTCTTTTGTTGCAGACCCCCAATCTTGGGCTCAGTCCCCCTGGATGCTCTGATTCTGAACTGGGAAGGGAAATTTCTGTATGCTCCCCCCCTTCCCTGTCCTGTTCAAAGTGTTAGTTAAGATAAGGTCACAACCATGCAAAGTGATTCTGATTGCTCCAGACTGGGCCAGACAGTCCTGATACCTGCTGTTGCTGTCTCTAGCAGTCCATCTTCCCCTGTCTCTTCCCAGGAATTACAACCTGTTGACATTCTCTCAGGGGAGGATTTGGTACCCGAAATCTTCAGTCTCTCAATCTCAAGGCATGGCTCTTGAAGAGTTAGAGTTTGCAGATCTGCATCTTTCCCAAGGGGTTCTGGATATCCTTAAGGCTTCTAGAAAGCCTTCCACCAGAATGACTTACAACTCCAAATGGAAAAGATTCAGCATTTGGTGTTCTAAGAAGAATATTTCTCCAGACTCTGCTGAATTGCCTATGGTTCTGGACTATGTGGTCCATCTTAATGGACTAGGCCTCAGACCAGCTACCCTTAAGGTACACTTGGCAGCTGTTTCTGCTTTCCTGTCAGTAGGCAAGCCTTCCTCTCTATCTTCCCATTCTGTATTTTGTAAGTTTTTCAAGGGATTGCTTCACACCAGTTCCCCTTTAGGGATCCTGCTCCTGCTTGGGACCTTAATGTTTGCATTGCTCAACTTATACAACCCCCCTTTGAGTCTTTGTACTCAGCAGAGCTTAAGTACTTGACTCAGAAAACTGTGTTTTTGGTAGCCATTACTTCTGCCAGGCATATTAGTGAATTGCAAGCCCTGTCACTGGACTCTGATTTCACCTCTTTCCATAGAGATAAAGTGGTCCTTAGAACTAACAGAAAGTTCTTACCTAAAGTGGTTTCAGATTTCCACTTCAACCAGCCTATATCTCTCCCTGTTTTCTTCACTGACCATTCCTCCTCTGGAGAGAGGAGGCTACACAGCTTGGATGTTAAAAGAGCACTTAGCTACTACATAGAGTGTACTAAGGGTCACAGGTTTGAATCCCTCCAGTTGTTCGTTACATATGGAGAAGTTGGTAAGGGCAAACCTGCCACTAAGAGATCTATTGCCAGGTGGATTGTTTCTTGTATACAATTCTGCTATGAAAAACTAGGTAGAACTCCACCCTCAGGCCTGAGGGCTCATTCCACTAGAGGTACAGCTGCTTCCCTGGCTGCTGCCAGGGATATTCCTCTATTAGAAATTTGTCAAGCAGCCACCTGGAAAACAGTCCATGCTTTCACCAAGCATTACTCTCTGGATATCCAGGCTAGGAGTGATGCTCGGTTTGGCACAGCAGTACTTCAGTGCCTGTTTCCAAAGTAGGTTCTGTCCCTCCTCCATGGAGGTACTGCTTGGTGGTTTGCAATAGTCAGAATACAGCAAGACTTCATGTTGTTTGAAGAAAAAATTACCTTAGTAATGTTGTTTCTTCTAATGGAGTCTTTCTGTATTCTGACCTCCCCCCGTCTCCCCTCTCAGAACCTGGATTTTGGGATGTGGGTGGGCAGGAGCAGTGTTGGCACCCTAGGGGTGTCCTTTTTTCACCCTCTTTTGGTTTGTGTGAGGGGTTGTGTTTTTGGATGTGTTTTGTTTTTGGGTTTCCTGACTTGAGTCTTCCTTTTGAAACCAAAAACCCTTTTATATAGATATATTTGCCATTTGGCTAGTAAGAGTTTTACAGTTTCCACACAGAACTTCTAGTGAGTATTGCTCATAAAGATCTGACGGTTGCAGTTTAAACAACAGCAGACAGGGGCTTCAACCGAGCTCATGGTGAACATTCCATGCTGGCCATGGAAAGTTTAACTCTTTGTTCTCTGGGGCAGTTGAAAGGCAGGACCTAACTGCATATGTTAGAATACAGCAAGACTCCATTAGAAGAAACTACATTACTAAGGTGAGTAATTTTTTCTTAGGGTTTACAGCCCTAACACCCTATGCCCACCCTACACGCAGCAAAGGCATGGGGGTGTGTGCCTTGGGGTTGACAGCCCTAATGCTCACCCCATTCTCCTATACTGTACCCATCTCAGTTTATTTACTCATAGAATGGGGTGAGTGTTAGGGTTGACAACCCCAAGGCCACATCCCCCACACCTATTGCTGCATGTAGGTTTGGGGTGAGGTGTTAGAGTTGAAAACCCTAACACCACATTTCCCAGCTTTTGTTGCTGGAACCCTAGCTGATGCATTAACAAAGGTTTTTTTTCAATGTATATATATATATATATATATACACACACACACACTGTATGTATAATATCCAATACGTACTGGTCAGATATGAAGACATATCACCATCAAGGGGTTGAACAGGCAATTAAGTCACAAGCCCAAAAGGGTGAGTAGATTTTATAAGCATGTTTGACCCCCAAGATGTGATATTTCATGAATATCTGGGACTTACCTAGCCAATGTGTCATACATTACATTAGGTCAGTCTGTTGTTCTTTAAGATAAAGTGTACTGGTTTTCATATGTACAGTAGCTTGTTAGTGTATTTGCTTAGAGTGTTTCCTTACTGCAGAGGTGTTCCTGCTATAGTGTTCTCCTTAGTGTTTTTCTACAGTGTAGAGGCATTTTTAAAGGGCTGCATAGCTTTGGCCTTTTCAGGTTTCCACAGTGCAGTGACTTCCTATAAAAGGAGGTGTGTGCAGTTTAGGTAAGGGGACATTTTCTTTTTACAGGCCTTTTGTTTCTTTTTATGGCTGTGGGTGGATCCTACAGCCATTTTGTGATCTGTTACCTTAAAATGGCCGATCGTGGCACCTTCCATTGGACTTTTGGATGTGTCCTTCCAAAAGTCCAATGGAACTTGTAATACTCCGCCACGATCTGCCGCTATGGAGTAACAGCCACACTATTTCAGCTGTTACTTCCACATTCCAGTGCAAGAACGGTGCATGCGTGCCTCATGCACATGTGCAGTTCTGCTGGTGCCGCCATCTTGCGAATGGCAGAATATCATTCACCACAACTATGCATGTGTGAATGCTGTGCATGCGCAGTTGTGTCACTGCTGGTCGGCGGCACTCATTGTTTGGAGCTCTGCAAGCTCACCACAGCCGTATCAGCTCTGGCTACAGTTTGTTTGCAGTGCTGTAGCTGGAGAAGCTGTTAGGGCTGTAATGCGGGTGGTTTGTAGGTTGTTGTTCGATGTGTTATGTGGATAGTTGTTACACGTTAGCAGAGTTGTAATAATGTGTATATATTGTGTCTTTACTTGTAAATAAGCTGCGTAATTACTATAAAGAGTATAAGATGGAAGTAGGCATTGTAGCGCATCACAATGTCCCATACTTCAAAGAAGTTTGTAACTTCTAAATGCATCTTCTTTGTACCTATCCAATCCTGACTTGCAAGAGTTAAAGAGACACTCATGCTTCCAGCAAAATGTTGAAAAACATAATATTTGGACACAGTTCAGCTTATATTTCACATTAGTTCCCTATTTCTCCTCCCAGTTATTTGTTACTGTGGTTATAAGCATAAAAACAAGAACTTGGTTTATTGAGATTTCATCAACTCCTATTGTTTATTCCCTACCTGATGACATAATACTGTGCTTGTGTCATCACAATTATTCCATGGTAACAGACCATGATGTCACAACAGAGGATTATGAGCTCAAGTTAATAATAAGCTGTAGGGGCAAATGTACTCTGAGATGAATATCATGTTTTTGTGCAAAATTTTTCAGTAATAAAAGGGGGAGGAGAAATCTATGAAATATATATGAAATATAAGCTAAATTGTGTCTAAATATTAGGTTTCCATAAGCTTTCCAGCAGCTCTTTAAGTGTCCCTGCCTCAACTAAAATCTATAGCAGACTCTAACTGGCACTCAACACAGCGTGTGTGTGTGTATTTGTGTGTGTTTATAGAATTGCCTCCTTTGCCCTCCCATGAAGTTTGTTCCCTTGCTTTGTTTGCTGTGAGTCCTACTATTTCTTTTTCTATAAAGGTAGTTTCTGATTAACAGTATAAATAAATAATTAAACAAACCAATCAATCAGTCAATCAATAACTAAATATCACACTTGGTTTTTTCACAAAATACCACCCCCCCATTTGAATTTCTGGACCTTCCATGTTTTATTGTGGAAGACATTTTGCATGATGAATAGGCTCTTAGTCCTTTATGCTGTTATCTGTCCATGTTCCTTATCCTGACCAGAAGTCACAATCCTCTACTTGTAACATCCAGATTATTTCAGTGGCAACTGGTTGCAATATGACAACTGAGGAAAATGACTTCAATGCATGAAAACCAGCAGGATCAGATGAAGTCTAAGGTGCAAAGAGCATGGTTTCTTACAAATGACTTTAGTAATAAAGGCTAGAATATCCTGAAATTAAATTTTTTTAAGAATGTTGTGTGAATAAAGTCCTGCTGGTGCAGACTGTCCATGTTTTACAGAAAACTGGAAAATCCCTTTAAGTGTGATATTTTATCCCATTAGTTGGTTGAACTTCATTTATCATGTGAATTAGGTCCCCCCTCCAATTCTTCTCTAACTTAGACTGAAGAACTAGTGCTCCGATAGTCTCTCCTCATAGCTCTTTTCTTTTAACACCACCTGTTTTCTTTCAGCCTCCTGATCTGCTTGCCATCTGCTGTACCCTTTCTGTTATTTTAATGTCTTTTGTCACACAGTTTGGTGCCCAAATCTGCTGTCTATATTTCAGAAGTGGCCAAACTAGTGACTTGCAGAGTAGCACAGAAACCTTGGTTGTGCCTAGGCTGAATGCTCATTGCTAGTTTTTCTTCTTCCCCCCGTTCTCCACCTCCTTTGCTGTTTTAAATTCCATTAATCCCTTATAGCTATCCCATATTTTCTTGAAACCTGTCACTGTCTTGGCCTTTACCACCTCCCTTGGCAAACTGTTCTATCAATCCACCCCCCCCCTTCTGTGATGAAATGCTTTCTTAAATCCTTCTTGAGTCTCCTCCTGGCACTAGCTTGTACATGTGTCCCCAACTTGATTATCCCACGCTATGCTATAACATCATGACACTGTGCCCTGTCATCCCTCTCAGATACAGTACTTAAAGGTTTTTATCATGCCCCTCTCTTCTGGCCTCTAGTAAGTACATGTTCAGCTTACTAAATACTCCTTATATGATTGTCCTTGCTTACCCTATTTGCAGCCCATCTCTAGACAGATTCTGTATGATCTTTATCCTTTTTTCAGGTGTGGACTCCAAAACTGGACACATTACTCCTGGTGAGGCCTTATTAGTGATCTATAGGTGGGCAACAATACCACTTTTCTCCTACTGAAGAACCGTCTTTCTATACGTCTCAGCATCCTGTTTGCCTTCCCGAGTGCACTGGTGCGTTGTTGACTTAAGTCAGTCACAAATGATGACCCCTAAATCCCATTCAGTGGTCAGACTGAGTTTTTCAACCCTAGGCAATAACTTGTGGTTACCCATGCCCACATGCATAGCTTTGAACTTCTTCATATAAACTTCAGTCACCATACCTTGGACAATCCCTACAACTTTTCTAGGTTCCTCTTCATGTCCAAGACCCCATCCTAGGATAATTTTGCCACAGAGTTTACTGGTATCTGGAAAGAGGCAAATGTTCACCCTGATCTCTTCCTCTGTGACACAGATTGACATACTAAACAGCATCAAACATGTACATTTCAATTTACTTTCATAAGCCCCTCACCAGTAATTTACTAGCACTGGAGTTTAATTCTTCATATTTGAACATTTTTCTTTTAATAGTCTGTGAAAGGGAAGCAATCATAAATTTGAGCTGGCCATTCAATCCCTTCCCATTCCTGGTCCCAATCTAGTCGAATGCCATCGCCATGCTGCCCCCATACTCCTATGTTTTGTGATGTAGGTGTTTGTGGATCTCGGGGTCACACTCCATTGACAGCAATGGTAGCATCATTAAAAACATCTATTTTTATATTTTAGAGGTCCACTGAGGGCAAATCAAAGCCACAGCTCAATTGACAAGAGCCTTGTTAGTTTCAGCTGTGGCTTTGATTGCCCTCAGTGTTCTCAAAATATAAAAAATAAATGTTATTAATGTTGCTCATTACTTTCAATGGAGCATACCTGCACTCATAAACATCTGCATTGCAAAACTATATAGGAGCCTGAGGGGTGTCAGTGGCACTGGATTAGATTGGGACCAGGAAGAGGAAGATATTGGGTAGCTAACTCAAATTTATGATCCCTTCCCCTTCACAGAATATCAAACAAAAACATTTCAAATATGACGAATTAAGGCACAAAAAGATTTTTAGTATTTTGGGGGGGATATACAGTAGTCTTCTGTTGTTATAGGGGCGCGGTTGTGTCCCTATAGTTAGGGTTGAGTAGGCACTTCAATGTAAATCCCAAATTTTACACATTAATAACTTTGCAACCATTCAATAGCTTTGCAAGAAAATTTGCATGCACCATCACCCAGGGTAGCTCTCTGGATGCAGCAAGGTATGTTCCCGTTGGATGTGTAGTTTCTGAGTTTCGGAGAGGTGAAAAATGCACTTTTTGCTCATTGACTTTGCTGGGTTTTTCTTTGAACTTTCCTACAGCCCAGACAGTTTGGAATCTTGGTCCAAAATTTTCAGGGTAAAAAGGGACTAGCCCACAGGTGTGCCTTTTGCTAATCTGGTGAAAAATAATAATCTGTTCCAAAGTTATTTAATTTTTTAATTTTGGAAAAAAAAATGTTTCTGAGCATGCTTACATGCTTAGTAAGCACTTCAGGATAGTTGTATGAAATGAAAAAGGAATCCGGTTTCGTATTGGAATATTCCTTTTTTGTTTGCCGCCATCTTGTTTCCATTTTTTCAAGAAGAAATTCAAAATCTACAAAACTGACACCATTGAGAGACATCAACACATCTATCTGGGTGATCCAGACCCTGTTAGGTGTAATCTGAACTTCATAGTTGCAGACATGCCCTAGAAATTGTTTTTTATACTATTATGAATCTTTTTTTGTGACTGTGTGATATGAAGAAAGAATCCTTTTTCGTATCATGAGTCACAAAAAAGGATCCTTTTTTGTGACTCAAGAATCCTTGCCTTGCATTCTGTTGCAGTTCCTTGTATTGTCAGATATTTTCCTAGTGTCTAGTGGCACCCCCCACCCTCTGATCCCAATCCCCTGTCTCCTTTTGTTTCTCTGGTGTCTAGTGGCACTCCTCACCCACCAACTTTTGTCCCTCATATAAATAGCATTTTTCCCTGGTGTCTAGTGGCATCCTCCCACCCTCTGATCCCCATCCCCATCCCCTGTCTCCTTTTGTTTCCCTGGTGCCAAGTGGCACCCCCCACCCACTGATTTTCATCCCCGATATAAAATATATTTTTCCCTGGTGTCTAGTGGCACCCCCCACCCACCGATTTTCATCCCTGATATAAAATATCTTTTTCCCTGGTGTCTAGTGGCACCCTCCACCCACTGATGGTGTCCCAGTACCTGAAATAAAGAAAACAACCTACAATGTTCTTTTTGTTATATAAAACGATCCCTCACTGATCTGAATCCTCCATCCCCCACCTCCCACTCAGCCCCCACCACCCCACACCCCCTAGTACACTCCCACACACCCTTACTCACCTGAAGGTCCCAGGTTCTAGATCCACTCTCTGATCGAAGACATGTCTTGCTACTGGAACTGGCGACTGCAATATCAGAAACTAAGGTAAATGTGGTTCAATGTATCTCAGTGGGGTTTTCAACTTTGATGCATAACTTGGCCATTTTTGCATATTTTGACACCAGATTTTCAACATAACCTTTTGGGGACCTCACCTCATGGACAATTTCAGTGGTATTTCTCAAATCCATTCCAAAAGGCAATTTCGTGGTCGCGTGGCAAAATCACCTTTTGGGCATGAGTTGAAAATGTCCACTGTCTTTGTACAAGAGGTGGGGTCATAAGAAGGCTATGTTGCAAATTTGGTATCAAAATATGTAAAAATGGCAAAGTTATGCACATGTGTTTAAATGTAACTATGCTCGCTAGTAACTTCAAAAATTTTAAATATTTTCACCCCTAATTTTTAACATAGCCATTTTTTTTAAATCACCTCATGAACGTGACAGCTGTCATTTCTTAAATCCTGGCCAAAACATGTTTTTTCACCTGTGGAATGATGTTTCAGTGTCACGGAATGATGTTTCAGCAGGGATTTGAACACTCTCAGCACAACGTTCATGAGGTGGGGTAATACCAATGCTTAAAAGCATCCCTGAGTCTAAAATGGCTAACTCTAATGGTCTTGAGCCTAAACTGCTCCAACTTGCTGCATGGGAAATTGCACCTACTGTTACTAGACTGTTCAACCTCTGACTTATGAGTGGAGAAGTCCCCTCTGCATGGAAGTTATCCCATATTGTCCCAGTCATTAAGAAAGGAGATCCAAAAACCCTCAGTAACTACAGGCCTATATCAATCTTGCTGGTGCTAAACAAGATTTTGGAAACATTGGTAGCTATCCAACTAACTGAACATCTGACCAAATTTAGCCTACTGTCACCTCACCAACATGGATTTTGAAGAGGTCACAGTACAGCCACTGCCTTGCTAACACTTACTAACTGCACTGCATCCACCATGGATAGAGGGGAATATACAGGCACTGAGTTTATAGACCTAACCAAGGCGTTCGATCCTATGGACTATGGTATGGACACACAAGTTAAAGGATCTAGGACTGGCACCTCTTCCCTTCAATGGTTTGCCAATTATCTCCACCAGAGGCAACAGTGTGTGAAACTATGAACTACCTTCTCTGAGTCTATGTCCTCTGGTATCGGGGTTCCCCAAAGCTCCATATTAGGACCCCTATTGTTCTCAAACCATATCAACAGTTAACAAGAGTGTCTGAAACACTATTCACCTATATTGTACATGGATGATCTTGCATTGTCAGCTACAAAAACTTAAGTGACATAAATGAGATACTGTCACATGAATCTGCAAGAGATTCAAACCTGGCTGAAACAAAACAGGCTGATCATAAATGTTGCTAAGATGCAAGCCATGCTGCTTGGCTCTCCCCTCAAAATAAGGAAATGCCAAGGCCCTTTTCAGATTACTTGTCTAGATGGGACTTTACTGGATGTAGTACAGTCCTTCAACTATCTTGGGGTTACCCTGGACCCCACACTTGACTTTAACCTGCATATATCGAAAACATGCAAAGCAGTTAATTCTAGATTGGGCCTATCATACAGGATTAGGAACAACCTTACCAACCACACCTGCCTGTCGATTGCACGGGGCATACTGCTCACCAAACTCATGTACAATGTTGCAGCATATGCACCCTCAACATCTAAGCTTATGCTGAGGCTGTGGGATGCCACTTACAACAGAATATGTTGATTTGTGCTCCCTGACAGCAGATTTGTATATCACTGTAGGTTATATGAAAAGTTAAATTGGCTACCCCCGAAGCTTTGAGAGACCATGCACTAGCAAGCATCATCTACAACATATTAAGTAAACAGCATAAACAGCAACCGCAACAACTTGCTATGTGGCTGTGGCCACATTACAGTCCTTACCTAATAAGATCCTCAGATTGTGGTCTGCTTGATGTTCCAGAGTTGAGAACTAACCTTGGGTCTGCAGCATTTCAGTACTTTGCTCCCAAATTATGGAACAATATACCAGCTGAGATTCGGGATTGTGCCACTGAAGGGAGTTTTAAAAAAAACTTTTCATCAGCAACTACTAGGTACATCCAAATGTAAATATCCCCCCAAAAGGTGAACTGAGTATTGGGGCCCAGTACTATTCTTGAGTCTGCTTGCCACTATGGCATTAGTATTCTAACTGTTTTTACCAACGGATTATAATTGCTTATACTTTCTTGCTCTGTGTCCATCTCTCCCTATTGTATCTAGTACTTTGTCTGTTGCAGGTGATACTCACCTTATGACACACCTGCTTACCTATCCTTAAATGTTTGCATTTTGTCTACTGTTTGCTTTTATCTGAGTAATTGTTGTACTTTGCTGTATACTGTAAACTGTTGTGGTGTTGTATCAACTATGTTGTAACTCTCCTGGGTTGTACCTGAAAACAGGCAGCTTCTGCCTAGTGTACCTACTTGGTTAACAAAAACTAAATAAAATAAATAAATCCTGAAAGTTTGGTTGCTGTTTTATCTGAAATTGTTCCCTGCCAACATACATGTACGCATCTATAGAGGGATGGGAGCGCAAGGCGCAGAGGGCATTGTGCTCCAACAGCCAAATGCGGATACGATTATACTTCCTCAAAAAGTAAGGACATTCTTTGCAAAAAAACTCCATTAATGCATCAGTTAGGGTGAAAGTGACAAAAGGTGGGAATTGCGGTGTTAGGGTTCCCAACCCTAACACCCCACCCGACCCTGCAGGCAGGAAACCAGGCATGGGTTTGCCTTGGAGTTCTCCAGCCTAATGCTCACCACCTTCCATCAGTAAAGAAGCTGAGATGTGTACAGTGTCTGAGAACAGGGTGAGTGTTAGGCTGGAGAACTCCAAGGCACACCACATGTATGGTTTGCTGCCTGCAGGGTGGGGGTGGGGTGTTAGGGTTGGGAACCCTAACACCATATTTCCCTACTTTTGTCGCTTTAACCCTAACTGATGCACTAATGGAATTTTTTGCAAAGAATATCAATTAATACTTGAACATGCAAAGATAAATGTAAAAATAAAAAAGATCATGCTCTGTCTATACTCCAAGCATTTATCTGCTCTACCGAGCGTACCAAGATTATTGGAAAACTGCAACAACATATATATTTACTCATATATTCATTTAGGTATATCTCAGCATACTGAAACAAGAATCAATTTAGAAATAAATGTTTTAATAACATTTCAGTCATTTAGAATTCACTTTGCAACCCATTTAGAGATGGATCAGAGGGCTGGACCAGGCAGTACTCAGTGGCCTATATCTCGTCAAATTCAGAATCAGAACCCAAATCTTCTGAAAGTTGAACATTTGTCTCAAAAAACCTCCTTGCCACATCAGGATCTTTGAATATCTCAACCTTTCCTTGAAAAGTGATTTTTAATTTAGCTGGTGCTAGAACCCTAGTGTCCTTAAATTTTGAATGGATTGGTAAAAATCTCCTTCTCCATCTCTGAGTAATGACACAGTCAGGGTATAGGTGTCATCTTGATCCAGCATACTTATAAACTGCTTTCTGTGCCTGACCAGTTGCAGCAGCTTATTCCTCTCAGTCAGAGACTTAAAGGTCACAATTACTGTATACATCCTGACCCAGATACGTGAGGGGCCGAGGGCTCATTTATAGTCTCTCTTGTACTCCCTTGTGTTAATTTTGAACTTTGAACAAGTAGGAGGTCGAAAGACAGATTGGGGGGGGGGGTCCATTGAAAAGACAGAGTTAAGTGCCTTCACCACCTCTTCCTTTAATTCATTCAAAAGAACTACAGTTGGGAAGCCTATAAGGCAAAGATTTTTAAGCAGCATCATACCCTCCAGACATTCCATCCTAGAGGACTGGGAAATCTGCTCAAAGAGAACAGCATTCATTGCCCCCTCCACAGTAAGAACTCTACCAGACAGGGCCTTTATATTTTTTTTTACTTAGCTTCACTGCCTTCTCTGTTCTCTCTAGTTGGGCTTTGATAGTGGCACACCTTGTTGAAATCTCTGACAGCAGTTCTGTCCACGGAGCAGACTGATGTGATTTGGCTTGAAACTCTGAGTTTCAGAAATAGAGGCTAAAGTTGGCTTGTTTGTCGCTTTCACTTTTATGGCTGGCTGGGGGCGTAACACTGCAGGGGAAGTCCCAACTCTAACCACTCCAAGGGAGCTTGCTGGTCCCACATCGGTGCTCCTCCCCCTGCTATTTTTGGGGAAACAGACTTCTCCATCACTCCATCCTTTGCACTCCAGTAACTATGGCCCTTTCAGCAAACAATACGTTATTTTAGTTCTGTGAAAAGGTTATTAGACCCTAATTTTTTTGGATGGCAAATGCCGTTGTTTTTGCAGCGTTAAACAGACACGTCTTTCAGGTTTTGTGCTAGTCAGTGCCACCAAAGGTTGCAGCCCAGTATTTAATTCCCTTTTTACAGTATGTAACATGTTCACACTGTGTTCTTTGCTGTAACCCTTGAAAGGATATTTGTATTATTATACATTTGTATTTTGTAACGTTATAAATATTATAATCTTTGTAAACATTGTTAAACAGGACAAGCCTGCAAATTGGACAACCTCTTACCTAACCCTGTATAAATATTTTCAATGAACTGAAATTTAAATTGTTTTTGATAACCAAAAGATGACTTTCTCGCTCAGTCACTCTGAGCTTCTTCCCATTCAGATGGTACTCTGCTTGTCTTACTCTGTTACACTTGTTTACATTAAATACCATTTTCTTCTCACTGTTCATCCTGCCAATCTATCCAAGTTCCTTCAACTTTCGTACCACTTCCCCTGCTTTCACTCCCCCTCCCCTCTTTGTTTTCATCTGTGAATTTTGTGTTTTCCCTAACAGTGACTCCTGAGACAGCCTCTCCTAGAGAAAGCAGAGCAGTGTGGAGTACACAAAGTGCATAGGAGGTGGATAACAAATTAGCTGACAGGGAATAAGCAAAGAGGGGATGGTGGAAAGTTGTAATTTCGAATGGTGGGATGTGCTGCTGGAAATGCTGAATGGAATACCTCAGGGCTTGGTGCTTGATCTGTTGCTCTTTAACTTATTCATTAATTACCTGAAGGAGGGAATCAGTAGCAGGTTGCTGAAGTCGAGGACACACCGTTGGCAAGAACAGTGGACGCAACAAAGGTGGAGATGCACAACAAGGGGGCCTGCACACATTAAAGAAATGATGCTGGGACAGTGTTATGGAGGGCTGAGGCATTGAATTCTTTACCTCCTGCCACACCAGCGACCTGTGTTCAGGAATGGGCATGGTTGCTGGGGGTTGGCAGAGTGCGAGAAGATTGAGTATCCCAAGGACTGCTCTCTTCTCCTGGGGAGAGGTGGCCAACTGACTCGGCCCTTGACTGCCATTGCATGGAGGCTCGATGGCAGTACAGGCTGAGTGGCTTGAAGGGAGGGGCCATGATCCTGCAGCGCATACATGCCTCCACACACACATCCTGACATGCAGTTGCAGCTGGGGAACAGAACAGAAAAGTGGAAAACCAAATCCAATGGTGTATCACCATTCTGCGCAGCTACCACAGGGTGCAATCTGTGGGAGACGGGCTTCAGGTAGGTTTGGGGGAGGTGTGTGCCAACCGGGGTGAGGTGGGGATGGGAGCGGGATCACCCAAGGAGTAAAAAGCTTCATAAAAAAAAAAATGAACTGGAGGTTTAGATTTAATCCACCCTGGATGAAAGACTATGCTATCAAACATGCCTCCTCACTAAAAAGATTCACCTGGGGCTAACCCCCCTGGAGGTGTCTGCCTCTCTCCAATCCCCCACACCTCAGTGAACACCACACCACCAACAAGCAGGTGTGGAATATACCAAGAGTCAAAACCTCATTAGCCCAAAGGTCCTTCCTTTACAGAGCTCCAGTCTGCTATAATGAACTCCCCTCTGATGACTCCTCCCATCTACAAATTTGGTCCCTTCAAGATAGCTCTCGAAGAACATATACTTGCCTCATGGTGTTGTCAATGCACCACCTAGTTTAGGAACCTACTATTTTCACCCCGCCTCTGAGCACCCATCGGTTGGCGCTGCTCCAGCAACTATGGTAGTCTCTCACCGTGTTAACGACATTGCTGGTTGCTATCGGGCCATATTATATCCTCTGCATTGCACTATGCCACTTTTGGTCCCATAGTGCTTCTACCTGCTGCAGTTAATTATCTACTCTGCAGGGCTAGTATTGCTGAATGCTTAAGTTAACATCTTGACAATGCTGCTGTTGGCAGCACATGCTTGTTGAATATGCTAGTTTCTCCACTCCTTAGTATACCGTAAGTTGTTACGTCCTGTAGCGTATCTATACACTGGTGTTCCACTGTAAAGTGTTGATTATCTGCTGATTGTATAAAACAACCTAGCTTTAATATTGTAAAGAACTGGTAACACTGTGAGCCATTGCTGCCTGTAACCCTTTATTTGCTATGACTGTATATTGTATGTCTGTTTTGTCTTTTGACACGGAACCTTTGTAAATGAGTCTCTGACTCAAAGGCTGTAAATCCTAAAGAATATTAAATAAATATATAAATAAATGCAGAAGTGCAGTCATAGTATAATAGCTTACCTCAGATCTCCTCTGTGTACAAGAAATGTATGGTTTTTCACCTGAATCACTTTTCCACTGTCTGTGGTCTTGCCCAGAAATAGTGCAGTTCCCATAGGAGATATTGATAGAAATCTAAAATGGGGTGTTCAGTATAGCTCAGCTAGGAATCCCTTGTACTTTGTTTTTGGACATATCGTTGAGTATCTGGGAAGAGGATTGAACTCATTTATTACCTTCTGGTGCTTTTGTGGGCAACGCCTGTGAAAGGGAAGAAGAATTTGTACCACTAGAGGGGAGACTGAAATGTTTGTATCATGATTAAGGTCATAAGATGACTGAAAATTAAGTTGTAAACTACAGTTACCAAATAAATAATGTGTAGTAATACCAGAATTCAGAATTTTTAAAAAACTGTCTTGTAATTTTATGTGTCGTCAGTTTGTCAGTAGAAAAAATTAGTATCAACAGGATGTATTTGCAGTTTTTTGGCTGTGTCCCAGCTAAAAAGCATGTATTGATAATGATATACTGAAAAAGCAAGTTCAAATACAGTAGTTTTGATACATATACAGTAGTATCAACACATAAAAACAGTATTGGCAGAGCTAATTCTTAACAGCTGGACTCCAAGCTTTCATTCAAAAAACAATTACATTTCTAACCCCAATGGTTCCTCGGATTACAAGTACCTCTAAGCTGGAGGCTCATTTACAAAGGTTCCATGTTAGCGGGTAAAGGAGGACAATAACATGAATTGAAATGCATGGAGTAGTTTACAGATTATTAGGATACATAACAATCAGAGTGGACATAAAACCAGTACAACATATTGGATTATATACAAACAGAAGATTTCAAGGTAGTACTAATTATGTGATTAAGTTTACTTACAATGTTGGATAGGACCTAAGACAATTACATTAAACATTTTGAATTAAAGCTTTGCAGCCAACAGGCCTTGTCAAGATTCCAGAGTGCCAGAATTGGCGGCAAAGGTGTAAGGGCAAAGAGGGATGAAGTCGAGAGAGATAGGCTTGTGGAAGGAAATTCTAAGTTGGGTGAGGGTGATCAGGGACAGACGAGAGAGGTGAGGGAGGTAGCTGTGTTGTTGGAAGAAGGGTAGGGTAGGAGTAAGTGCCATGGTACATGCCTCAGGGAATAAGTGCAATAGATGGGCAGAGAATAAAGGACAGCCAGAGCTGAAATTAGGTTTTGCAGTCACAGCTACTGAGCGCAGTTAGGTAGGCTCGCAATTTCAGCTTAAAAGGGCCAATTTTGGATTTGGTCAGTACTTCATCAGCCAGTAAGGGGCACAGTATTTGAACGATCTTTGCCCTTGCAAGGTTCGACAGAAGAGGACTTTGAATGGCTGGTTGATTGTTCCTCTGGTGTGGCAGGGCTTAGTCAACACACACGGGAGGTTTTGGATGTGGGGGGGGTAAGGCTCACAGATGTCTTTTTGGCATGCAGGCAGGTCTGGTACTTTATTCTGCAGTGAAGATTGAGCCAACCAGCTTGGGCATATAAGTCACAGGTGTGATTGAGCTGGTGGGCCCCTGTGATAAGTCTGCATGCCTTATTTAAGGCAACTGAAATACTTTCAAGGGTGGTGTCTGTTGCGGCTCCATATACTACCAGGCTATATTCTATTATGGAGGTCACTGAGCAATTTACTGCAAGTCTTAGTGCTTCAGCAATCATGCATTGTTTGTGCCTATAAAGTAGGCCTAGTTTTGCATTGACTGCTTTGGCAACGTGGTCTATGTGGTTTGCATAGGATAAGTTACTGTCGAGTGTCACCCCCACGTATTTGAATATATGAACAAGGTCTAAGGAGGTGTTAAGATTGGTCTGGATAGTGAGTTGGTAAGATCTGTGCTTGTAAATAACCTGGTTTTGGTCATTTTATAGTTCATAAGCAATTTCACAGAGCTGCTCCCTGCCCACCAGACAGCAATCATTAAGTGTCCCTACCTCTGCTCAAGCATTCCATCCATGAGCTGCTCCCTGCCCACCAGACAGCAATCCTTAAGTGTCCCTACCTCTGCTCAGGCATTCTACCCACAGAGCCACCCCTCGCCTGCCAGACAGCAAACCTTAAGTGTCCCTACCTCTTGGCACCTTTTCTTTGCTTTGTGTCCCTACTTCTGCTTGGGCATTCCACCCATGGAGCTGCTCCCCACCTGCCAGACAGCAATTCTTAAGTGTCCCTACCGCTGCTCAGGCATTCCACCCATGAGCTGCTCCCTGCCCGCCAAACAGCAATCCTTAAGTGTCCCTACCTCTGCTCAGGCATTCTACCCACAGAGCCGCTCCCCACCTGCCAGACAGCAAACCTTAAGTGTCCCTACCTCTTGGCACCTTTTCTTTGCTTTGTGTCCCTACTTCTGCTTGGGCATTCCACCCATGAAGCTGCTCCCCACCTGCCAGACAGCAATCATTAGGTGTCCCTACCTCTGCTCAGGCATTCCATCTATGAGCTGCTCCCTGCCCACCAGACAGCAATCATTAAGTGTCCCTACCTCTGCTCAGGCATTCCACCCATGGAGCTGCTCTCTGCCCACCAGACAGCAATCATTAAGTGTCCCTACCTCTGCTCAGGCATTCCATCCATGAGCTGCTCCCTGCCCACCAGACAGCAATCATTAGGTGTCCCTACCTCTGCTCGGGCATTCTACCCACAGAGCCGCTCCCCGCCCACCAGACAGTAATCCTTATGGTACGGAGACCAGGACATGCTGGGAAACTGCACCGTACCTTTGTTCACATTTTTTGAACTTGACGCCTTTTCTCTGCTTTGGTAACGCTTCCTTTTTCCACCATTGCTACTCTTCCTTCGGAGATACAAAGCTTAGAGCCTCACTTAATTACTGTACTAGTAGAATTAAAGAAGTTACAGCTGCGTTTTGATGTACTACTACAATTAATTAAGTTACAGCCATTTTAAGAAATTTTAACATAAACGATAATAAACAATTATATTTTAACAATATAAAATGTAATGGTTTCTAAGTTGGACCTTTCAAAAGATAATTTCTTTAAAGTCAGATGGGAACTGTTAGGGCTGGAAACTTAATGTCAGTGATCATATATCAATATGAGAAAAATCATAAAATGGTTCACTACATTTTGAAGTCCTGTCATTTCTAACAACATATTATGTCAACATGTGTAAAAATTTAGTGTCACAGGAGAACTGTATCATTAGGATCTATACATGTTGATCAGACTCCAAACTTTCATTTAAAAAAACTTAAGTTTCTTCGGTTAAAAGTTTAAATGTTACTGCTTTCAAAATATAATGTCATGCATTATAAAATATCATAAAAGATTATTTTTGGAAATGATTGAAAGTTACCAATGACTGTTCAATCTAAGAATAAACACATTGTTTTCTTAATTTAATATTCTGACATACTGTATGTGATCAAAAGACGTTTGTGCAATAGTAGTAGTCATTTTATTTGCTTAGTGCCCTTTACACAGGTAAAATCATAAAATAGTTATATCTTAAAAACATAATAAATAAATAGCAGCAATAAATAAATAAAAGACAGTGGCAACAGACTACTGGAGGCAGACTAGTTTGTCTTGCCTATACCAAATGCCTCCCTAAACAGGTAGATCTTCAGGTCCCTCTAAAAGACCTCCATGGTGGGAGGGGGCTCCCTCAAAGATCTTGGTAGTATGCTTCATATTGCCGGACCAGCAACCTCAAAGGTACAGTCTCCCAATGATTTAGTCCTATCCCAGGAAACAGCCAGGAGACCCACCTCGGAGGAGTGGAGGGGGAGGGAGGGAGTAAGTAAGTAAAATTTTATTTTTAAAAGGCACCCTTCCATTGCTCAGAGCGCCTGTACAATAAAAATACAAACAATAACATACTACTTAAAAATCCATAATATATTCCTTAAAACAGCTTACACATTGTAGCCTATGTTCCCAAAAATGCTTTCTTAAAGAAGTATGTTTTAAGGGAGCTTTTAAAATTCTCTATGGTCAGGCTTTCATGTATCTGATGAGACAGAGAGTTCCACAGGGTGGGAGCCATAAAGGCAAAAGATCTTCCACCGAACATCTTCAAATACACCCTGGAAACCTCCAGCAATCCCTTGTCAGAGGATCGGAGTGAGCGGGGAGGGGGGCGCAGTAGGGACGCAGGAGGTTTTTCAGGTATTGCAGTCCCAGCCCGTGTAGGGCTTTATAGGTCAGCAATGCAACCTTGAAAGGGATTCACCATTGTATAGGCAGCCAGTGCAATTCACACAGCAGAGGTGTTGTGTGACTGGACCTAGGGGTTCCAGTTAACATCCTGGCCATTTCATTCTGCAGTAGCTGCAGCCGGCGGATATCCACTCCCGGTAGCCCTAGGTACAGGGCATTACAGTAATCCAGCCAAGTGGTGACAAAGGTGTGGACCAATGTTGACATATCCTCAGATGGAACCAGGTGCTTCACCCTAAAAGGAAGACTTGACTACAGCCAACACCTGAGCTTTCAGGGTCAAACCTTTGTCAAGTACTACCCCTAGGTTGTGCACCTGGTTCAAGACAATGAACTGGTTACCTCCTAGCTGTAAGCTGGACAGTTTTCCTGCCCATGACCCTGCCATCCTCAGGTCTGGGTCCATGACCAACACCTCTGTTTTCTCTGGTTTTAGCCTCAGCCAGCTGGCACTCATCCAGCTCTGTATCTCCTGTAGGCAGTTGTTAAACATCGAGACTGTGTTGTATTTCTGGTCAGGTGCAAAGGACATGTACAGTTGAGAATCATCTGCATAGCAGTGAAAACTCAACCCATACTGCCTAATCATGTCCCCCAGTGGTAGCATGTACACTGCGAACAACATGGGGCAAAGCATGGAACCCTGCAGCACCCCACAGGGCAGACCTCGAGGGGATGAGGAATCAATTCCTGACACCATCCTCTGCCATCTGCCCTCAAGGAATGATTGAAGCCAATTGAGGACTATCCCATCCAGTCCACAAAAAAAATGCAGGCGTTCCAGCAGTACCCCATGGTTCACAGTGTCAAAAGCTGCCGAGAGATAAGGAGAACTAAGATAGAATGGGTTTTCCGATCTCTCACCACTAGAAGGTCATTAAGGTGCTATGCCTTTTCCTGAAGCCAGACTGGAGAGGGTCATAGATATTATGGCTAGATAAATGATCCTCCAGCTGCAGAGCAACCACCTTCTCAATAACCTTCCCTTAAAAGTAGGTTAGAGACTGGTCTGTAGTTAGCAGGGCAGTCTGGGTCCAGGGAGGGCTTTTTCAGCAGTGGCCTGACCGCTGCTTCCTTTAAGGGATCTGGATAGATCCCTCTCTCCAAGGAAACCCTGACTATCTGAGCTAGAACTGGGCCAATAACCTCAATGCACCCTAAAAGAAGGTACGTTGGGCCCGGGTCCAAACTACAGCAAGTTGGTTGCAGAGCCTGGATGGTCCTCACTATATCCATGACTACCAGCTGGCTGAAGTCAGACCAGGCCAGTTGGTTGTTAGTACCACTTAGTAGGTCACCACAAAAACCCATGGGGTGATTTTGGCTGATCTCTGTCCTGATGGTGGACACCTTATCAGTGAAAAACTGAGCAAACTCCTCACACTTTTCCTGCGACAACATTCTTCCAGCCCATAGACAGATTAGATCGCACAGTCTGTCCACGGTCCAGAAGAATTGGGCTGGTCTGTTTCTCGCTGCAGCAATTTTCCTGGACAGGAATTCTGCCTTCTTATGGGAAATTGCTGATTGGTAGACCTTGTAATGGTCCAGCAACCTAAGTCTGTCCATCTCCTGGGGAGTTTTCTGCCAATGTCTCTTCAACCTTCGCCTCTGCTCTTTAGTTCCCTTAGTGACCCATCAAACCATGGGGCACCAGGGCGAGAAGTCAGAGGGCGAACATGAACTGGAGCAATGACATCCAGGGCCCCCACCACTGCCCTGTTATACACTAGTAATAGAGACCCTGGGTCACCACCATCTAACGGAATACCCAAAAGGTCCAGTACCATCATCAGGCCTTCCAATGTTACATGTCTTAAAGAATGGTCCTGTACCATTTCCATTGGGGCAGGCCCAATTCAGGGGAACATGAAACTAAACCTCAGGGCATGATGGTCTGACCATCCAACAGGATCCACCTCCATATTGGAGATCTCCATTCCCAGGTGAAACACCAAGTCCAATATGTGCCCCTTTTCATGTGTTGCAGTGATAAAAACCCATGTCAGATCCAATGAATCCATGAACTGGAGGAGGTCTTGTCCAAATTGTGAGAGTTCATCATCAACCCAGGCATTGAAGTCCCCCAGAATTAACCATCTGGGGGACTCCAACACCATCTTGGTGATGAAGTCTGCTACTTCCTTCAGTAATACCCTCCCATCCCCGGGTGGACGGTAGATGAGAAGGATCCTGAGTCCTGCAGCAGCCACACACTCAAAGGAGTTGGTACTCATCACTGGCACTTCCCTGAGGTTCAGTTCCTGTCTAAAACAGAGTGTGACTCCCCATCCCTATGGTCCACTCTCGGGCAGTGTATCACCAAGAACCCAGCCAGTACTACAGCGGCCAAGACAGGTCCCGCATTCTCATCCAGCCAGGTCTCAGTGATGCAGGCCAGGTCTGCAGAGGCTACTAAATCTGCAGCCACTGTGGTCTTATTCTTAGTAGACCTAGCGTTGCATAGCACCGCTCGAGAGGGACATGATTCCATAGATGCCCCAATCCCTGCCTGAATTCTTTAGAGCCCTTGTTGGGTATGGGCACCAGACAAGGAATTCCTCAGTCTCAGTCCAATTTTGCCTCAGGGTGCCTCCTAGTCTCCACTGTCCCTATCTGCTCACCCATCTCCCATTTCCCCTGAGGTCTCCATGACCTATAAGTCCTCTGCCTTCTAATTATACCTAGAACCCTACATCTATGGTGTACTTGTTGTGAAAGTGGGGGGCACTCGAAAGGCCACTGGTCCTGCAACCTCGAGGGGGAGTATTGCCTGAAGAGAGTAACAACCCCCCTGACACATATTTCAATTTGCTCTATACCCCAACTACCCCACACAATCTCAATCACTCATACTTCACTAAATACACTACTATAAAATCACCTTTCACTCACACTACTACAAACCTTCTACCAATTTACTCCCCTACTAAATCCCTATCCTCCAATCACAATAAATATATTCCTACAGCCCCTGTAATGAAATCATCAACTCACAGTCTCCTTTATAAATTCAATACTATACACTACAAGAGCAGAGTGGTTTAAACATCTACAAGAACTAAAGAGTTCAAGAAGGTTATACAGAGATATTCAGAAAAAATGTAGTACAATATCCTGTCTGCTATGCTCTCACCACAGCAAATCTGGGTTCAAATAATGTGATAGTGCAAAAGTATCTTGCTTATTATATGATAGTGTTGTGCTTGCTGTGCTCTCACCACAGCAAGCCCGAATTAACACCCAGTTGTTGTAGCAGCATATGCCAAATTGCTTAAAAGTGTGAAACAGGTTTACATCACCATCAGAGAGGTCCCCGTAATAATATCCTCCAGTCTTGGCATTATAACTTGTGGTCCAGTCTGTTTCCACTCCTTGTGTCATCAGTTCTTCTTCTTGGAGGGTCTTCTCCTTACTCCTCCGAAGGGGGCCCCCCTGGAACTTTCTCTTTTGGCACACAGGCAGGTTCTCCCTTCAGACAACCCCCTGGGCTATCCTAAGGTGTTCAGAAGTCACTCCACTCTCCGATAACTGTGGCACCCAACACCCTGATCCAGTCCCAGGCACTTCCCTTCACCTTACTCCTTGGAGGGCCCTCCTTGCAGCCCACTCGCAGCCACTTACTTCCATATATAAGAGAAAGGAAAATGAAGGTGTAGTCCCTCTCTCCAGAAGACAACCACAGTATCTCCCTGGCTTCTGGAAATCTGAATGTGAAATAGCTCCCAAGTGCAGTCCAACTGGTCTCTCACTCCAGGAAACCGCTCTCGAGAGAAAGATATTCCCTGTCCTCCGTTATGTTGACCCTGGAGTACACGTAATGTCTACCAGCACCAGAATCTTCTCCTTCTTTGACCATACAGGATGAGGCTCCCGCTCCCTCTCCAACAGCACAGCACAGCACAGCACAGCACAGCACAGCACCAGGTAATTTCAAATTTATAAATTGCAGTCAGTTCTTCAATATCAATATTTATCTTCTCTTAAGGGGAAGCAGTGCTTAGGCTCCCCTAGTGCCCCACTAGCTGAACGTTCCTGAGGCAAGTCAACAAACCCTGAGTACACATGAGATGTTAGAACTGTACCTGACAATGCTCAGAACCTTACTTTCTCACTTACTAGTCCTAAACTATGCTGAATTTGAGAAAAATTAAATGAAACAAAATAAAAACCAAATAAACAAGTACTACAAGTTATACTCTACTACTTGCTCTGCTCAGCATTGCTCAGTCATCCAGCCGTCGGCCATCTTCATCTTAGAGTAAGGGGTCAGAAGGCCACTCAAGTAACTAGTACCCAGTCCATATAGGGCTTTATAGGTCAGACAACCAACCATGAAGGAAATGTGCCACTTCACCAGCAGCCAGTGCAGGTCACGCAGGATTGCAGTCAAATGACATGACCTAAAAAGGCCTGTCAATAACGTGGCTGCTGCATTCTGCACCAGCAATAGGCATCATAGGACACCACCCCCAACCCTGAGGTACAGAGTGTTACAGTAGTGAAGCCTGGATCTCATGAATGTGTGTACCAGGAATGGCAGGTCTTCAATGGGGATCAAGGCTTTAATATGGATGATGTTCCTGAGATAGCAGAAGCCACGCAGGACTACTGACAACACCTGATCCTCAAGTATCAGCCTCTCATCCAGAATGAACCCCAGATTTTTCACCTTCATGGAGGCCACCAGACTGGTGGGAACAAGCACAAGGCTAATCACCACCTTAATTACTTCCACACCCCCCCCCCGACCAGGCTCAATCACTAGTGCCTCCATCTTATCCGAGTTGAGTCTAAGGCCCTGGACACACTACAGATCTGTTTTTGAAAAATGTTTTTAAAACCAGTGTAGCTAAACCATTTCAGTGCAGCCACACTACTCAGTAACCATTTTTGAAAACGGTTTAGTGTGGCCACACTGCTAGTGTTAAACCTGTTCTCCTTGTAATTATTTTGTGTTAAGTCCAACACATAGAACTGTGCTTGCCTGGATACACTACAGCTAGAACTGGTTTAGGTAAACCATTACAGCTTAAAACATTTTTACTCTTGGACAGACCTGTAAGTAAAACCATGCTAGCTCCAAAACGTTTTTAAAAATGGTTTTAAGACTAGGTATCTAGCAGGGTTTAAAAACACTTTTGTTAAAATGTTTTAAGGGGCTTGTAGTCCATTTGCAAACAGTGCTAGGGGGATTTAAACTGTTTTTAGGCACTTAATCCGTTTTAAGTTCCCCAGTGTGTCCAGGGCCTTAGCCAGCTTGATGACATCCAGTCCTGAATCTCAGCAAGGCACAAATTTAGTACTTCCACTGCATCCGGTGTCTTGGGTGCAAATGACAAATACAGTTGGATATCATCTGCATAGCTCTCAAAACCCAGCCTGTATTGTCTAATGATCTCTCTCAGTGGCAGCTTATAGATCTTGAACAGCATGGGAGAGAGGACCAATCCCTCGGGAACACCACAGTTAGTGAGAAGAGATTATCCATCACAACCCAGTGCATTTTATCTCTGAGAAAGGACTCAAACCAGCTGATGACTGTGCCGGTGAGTCCATAGTATTTCCTGAGGTGATCCAACAACAACACATAGTCCACAGTGTCAGAGGCTGAAGAGAGATAGAGTACAATGAGAAATGACCATCCCCCTCTATCTCCTGTTCTGAATAATTGACTGATAAGCCCCAGAACTTAGAAGAGTTAGCTTTTGTCAGCAAGGATGATTTTGTGATGCCAGTGTATATATTGTATGTGAGAGGGGCAATATTCTCATCTTTATGATGACTATTGGCAGGTCACTGTAATAGTCTCTGTGATTGCAAGGTAGCACCAATTGTGTATTTCAGTCACTCCTCAAAAATCTATTTTACTGTGTGTGTGTATATGCTATGCAGACCACTGTAATAAGGAACTTGCTGGCAGTGTAGTAACTGTATTTTATTGAGCTCATAATTCTGGCGACAAAACCCCCTCATACATGGATAGATTTTAACATTAATTTACTTGTTTGGGGAACAGTAATGATGATTGCCCCAAGCTTGTGCAGTTTTACCTCCGTACCTTTCTGTGCTGGCTTCTGTGCAGACTTACACTTTGTGTCTGGCAATGTAGATAAACAGAAGGCAGCTGTCTCCAGTGCTGTCAGTCCATTATCTTTCACCAGTACTAAATACATCACAATGTGGGGAAACCTGTACCATAATTTCCCACACTGTATCTGGCCTGCGAAGAAACACACATTTTCAGATTACAGCACTGTGAAGTCCTTCACCTTCTACCAACAGTAGTTTCATTACAGTATTGGGAAGCCTGTAATGTACTGTTCACTCTGTACCTGGAGTTTTGCAGATTACAGTGCCTGGCATGTCACTGCACCCCTCTGGTGGCTACATCTACCTCTCAGATCTAACAGTGTACCTCCTAAAAGTGTTAACCTACTCTTAGTGGCTGCAGATGTAACACCCTTGCCCTCCATAGGCAGGGTGGTGTATATTGCACAGCCCTGGCAGCACACAAAGCGTGCTTTCCTCCCACTGTTTTAGATGTCAGTCTGCCCACCCTGCCTCTTATTCTCACCAGCTATCATCCAGTACCTGGTCTATGCATACATGGAGAGTTTTCTCTCCAGTACTGCCAGTCCCCTATCTTCACCCCCCACTAAATCTGTCACAATGTGTGGACACCTACACTGCCCTTGCTCCACACTCTAACTGGTCATGTGCTTTTACAGAGGGCTTCCGTCTCCAGTACTGTGAGCTCCTCACCTTTCTCTAACTCTAAATGGGCTTTCTAATAGCAAAGTAAATCCAAAACATTCTGTACAATGTATAGCTTCTCTAACTACAAATAATTTAAGTTTAAACAAAATTCTATTTGCTAGTGGAAGGTAAAGTGTGTTAATTAGTAGCGGTTGAATGTTATTTTGGACAGAAAATCCGTCATTCTATGAATGCTGGTTACTGACCCTGTGTATAAATAGAATGCTTATGTTGTCCTTTAAAATAGTTCTGTGTGAGGCACACTTGCCTTGCCTTCCTTTAAATGAGCCACAGCTACAGTACCTTAATACTGTATGTCCTGCACACCAGGCTTCATTAAACATTGGGGAATGGGGAGGAATGATACTGCAGCTTGAAACTTGAACTAAAACCAAAACCCGGGCTTGTTCATGTGCACTGTGCTACTTCTGGAGGTGTTTACCACAGTTTCTGAACCCTCTCCTGTTCACAACCAATAAATGTTTCTGCTGCTCTTACAGACATGACACGAACCATATGAAATCACTTAGCACTCACTCCTTTTGGGCCATAGAAGTCCAGCGTCTCTCACATACCAAAGATTTTCAGTGGCACAGCTCACTGCCTATTTCCTTACTTTAACCACAATTGGGACAGGTCTATGAAGGGGATGCACCCTAAAAATGAAAATATTTTACTCTCCAATGATTATCAGCAGAGAGATTGCATATATAGTAGAGCCATAGGCAATCCTGTCGAATTTGAAAAAAATGTGGGCTGCTTTTTTTGGGCTATCTTGGATATCTTGGTTAGGGCCAACTTTGTACTGGGTGGGTTTGAGATGCCCAAGAATTTTGTCTAATTTCAGGACTGAACCTATACCTTGACTCCCTGGTTAAAGTAGCAGCAGTATTCCAGAGTTAAGCAAGCATATATTGTTAATTTCAGATTATTAAGCCACTGCAGCAACTGTTGGAAAATAAGCCCACTCACTCAGAGTTCAAATGAACCGGGTGACCCACAAGGACATCATCACATCCAATGTCATCCAACATCCAGTGGCAGCCAAGTATAAAAGGGTGCTGTTTACAACCATTCAGCCTTTTGCAGCACTTGAAGGAGCACCATCTAAAGGGGTGACTTTCAAATGGTATACCATTACTATAACTAATCCCTTACAGCGACTGAAGAACAACGACTGCTGCACAACAATGGCAAGTGCAGTGACAGGGATTCGATGTTGACAGGTGTGTTCTGTCAATAGGGAGGTGAGTAGGATTTGCAGTGGGTGTGCAGTGGGTGGAACTGTGTTTGGTCTGGATCGGGCATGGGTGCGGAATGTGACAAGGGTTGAATAAGGCCCTGCCCCATTTGTTATGCAGAAAGAGTTTAAATGCAAGGGTCTGTTCTATCCTCTCCTTTTCTGTCTCTTCTCTGTCTGATTGCGCAACCAAATTTGATAGTAAGAACTAGGAAATGATCACTCTGATGGTTTCACAATTCTCCACCTCACACTATCTGTCTGCCTTCCCTTGCTGTTCTCTCTTTTCTTCCCCCTTGCATATCTGTGGGTATAAAAATATATGTGAACCTTTATGTGGAAATGTCACTGATACTGGGATAACTTTGTTTAAAGCTGTATATAGTTATACTGTTGAAATGATAGCAAAAAGCTATTTGGAATTCAAGGGGTTAACCTGAGATGCTGGTTTGAAAAATATTTCTAGAGCTGTCAACAAGAGGTCAGTTCAGGGTCACAATGTTCTTTTTGCTGTATCTGCTGAAACTGACAAGAACACTGTGTGAGATGCAGGATGTTCTGTTAACGAGCTCCCTGCAAAGCTTTGTTATGAAAAGAGCTGCAATGTTTTGCAAGAGGGAGAGACAGAGACTGAAAGACTGAGATTGGAAATTGAGAAGGAAAACTCAGAAGGGCTCTGCTTTCTATGTTTGTACTGCCATTGTAAATAGTTATACTGAACAATTTTTAGTTTTTGTTTTGCTGTTAACAATAAAACAATATTCGTGAATTTTACAACTGCTCCTGGTTTTCCTATGCTTCTTAACCTGTGCTTCAATGACACAGCATGATCAGGGAGGTAGACGGGATGTGCAGTGGATGGGATTGTGTTTGGTTTGGATTAGACATGGGTGCTGAATGATTAGGGAGGTGGGTGGGATGTGCAGTGTATGGAATTGTCTGTGCCAGATCAGGCATGGTTGTTGGGTGGTTGTGTGGCCAGGGGAACTGCCCTTTTCTCCACAGTCTGTGCAACATGGAGAAGGATATTTAAAGTAGCGGGGGTGTGGGGGTGCAGCCCCCCTTATTGATATAGTGAAGTGTGGTGGTCAGTATTGGCGAGTTGCAGGTCATTGTTGGAATGTGTCAGTGTCGGTGATGTCAGCAGGATCACATGAATGTAAGGGATATCATCGGGATTTCTGTCACTGCGGCTTGGTGGAACCCTTTCAAACAAAGGGAGAAACAGAAACACAGCTATGCCACAACAGAAATGCAAAAGATAGAAACTTAAATGAAGTACCTAAATTAATTATAAAATGGCTGAATTAACAGAAAAATTTCTCTGAAATTGTTTACAGTTTTTTGTTGGGAAAGCACAGGCAGAAGGTGATATAACTTTGTTTCAGTGCTTAAAAGAGGTGAATTTTCAAACGGCTAATGATTTGTAAATAAAATGGATTAAAGTAAAGCTACATTGTTGGTGATGTGCTAAGAATATATTAATATTTTTCCACAGCGCTACAACGCTGTTGCACCTGTGACATACAAGACTGTTAAGTGAAGAAATCAAAAGGAAATTTGAAGTAACCTGAGGTACAGTAACTTAAATAATAAAATAAACTAAAATTAAAGAAATTGATAAGAAACCAATTACACAAAAGCATTTAATAAAATAATTTCATAATTCATTCATGACAGTTAAGAAGAAGCATATAGTGGCAGTCCAGTAGTGAAATTTGAATAACAATAATTATATAATGTATGGGAAGCCCTTATTACCACTAAAAAGTGGCAAAATTATTTTCTTGTAATCCCATTGCTATTATGTCAGGGGTTGTTAACCCCTCTTGAGTACATCATAGCGATGGTATTATAACCGGAGCCGATATGCGCATGTGCACACCCTAAGTACTGGCTTCTAACAAACGGCCTCGGTGGGTGAGAGCAGACCCTTACGGAGAGTGGTGGTACTGGTTAAAAATGAATGAAAGGACCCACCTGAAAGTTATAGAGTGCCATAGCTCAGGTAAAACCCTTTCTGCTACTGCACACTGGGGTGGGGTGTGACCGTTAGGGACGAAAGAAAGCACCAGTAGCATTTGTAGGGTATGGAGCTCACACACTATAAAAGCTAATGACTAGCCGTCGGACAATAACTGCACCACAATCACTTTTCAAGGTTTCCATGACAACAGTAAACCTCTCCAGCTCTGCTCTTGAGGTTTACCATTGTCATAGAAATCACTGAAAGTGATTATAGTGTGGTTATTGTCCAATGGCCATTGATTATCCTCTATGTGTTTTTTAACCCTCTGATTCTTAGAGTGTGCCGATAGCTGCTGCAAGGCTGATGAAGTGGGTAACAAGTAACCTACAAAATTAAAAAGTTAATTTACCTTTTTTTTATTTATTAGTAGTTTTTGTGGTTTTTTCCCTTTTCTTCCCCGAACCCCTGGACCCCAGCAGACATGTGCTTGCATGCGTGCGCATGGAGGTGCACACACATGCCGGGTACCAGCTCAGCCTTTTCTGCCCCACCCCTGGCAATTGCTGCAACCCCCTCCTGGCTACACTTCCCATCGTACCTCCACCCGATGGGAGTGGAACTACGGGGGGGGGATGGACAGCCACCCCAGGTGGGGAGAGCTGTCTTTTGGACACTGAGTCCCACTCCCCCTTCCCCCTGCTAGCTTCCCAACTACCCGAGGTTGTTCCCAAACCTGAGTCATTGTGCGGCAAGAGGTAAGGTGTCCAGCACCTGAGCACCACCAGGCCGGCTGAAGTTAATTTACCTTTAAACTATATAAGTAAGATTATTTTTAATTTTATTTTAGCGAGACTAAGGAAAAGGAACATTTTTTCACAGAGAGGTTGGTGGACACATGGAACAGCCTTCCTGAGGAGGTTGTGGGGTCTAAAACTGTAGCAGAATTCAAGAATACATGGGACAGACATAAGGCAATTCTTGTAGGGGGTAGAAATAAATAGGCTGTTGGTTAACTAGGATCTGCGGCTTATCCTGTAGGTAGAGAAATGGGCAGACTAAGTTGTCCAAGTGGTCCTTATCTGCCATCAAAGTCTATGTTTCTATGAAAATATTTGAATGAATTAATGGTTTGCAGCACACTAATGAATGACTTGGGAAATGTGTGTTCAATTTTAACAATCCGAGAAGAATAATATAGTGGAATTTAACCTAGGTAATATGGGGTTTACTACACCCAACTTGACATTGTTACGAGATTTGGAATGCTAGTGAATATAATGTTAATAATTGCATATATGTATTATGTATTTAGGTTGTATAGAGCCCTGAAGAAGTAGGCAGTGTGCTTACAAAACATTGGCATTGTTGTCTGATGGTATGAAAATTACAAAAGATAAAAAATAATTTCAGAAAAGAATTTGAACTCTGGGTGAGTGGACTTATATTCCAGCAGTTGCTGCAATAATTTTTTCCGTAATTGGAACAAGCTGCTCCCCAAATGCTTTATCATTGCAGGTATCTGGAGCCACACTGGCTGTGAATGTAAAGATTATTAAACCATCCAGAACTGTAACCAATCAAAATCACTGTTTTCATAGTACCACAGACACTATAATTTGATGATGAGTGTTTCTCATGCTAAGCATTCAGCCTCCATGGCAACCACTTAAGTATTCCATGCTAGTGCTAACTGACAGTGCTTTTTCTGAAAGTCACCTTTACAATCTGATTGCAATACATATTTATTAGTCAGAAATTTGTAGATTTATAATATGTTAATATCTCTTATGGAGGCTATTATATGAGTAATTTGTTTTGGGTGCCAGAACCACTTAACTTCACTTCATGGTTCTCACACCAGAAGAACAAGCGTCAAACAACTCTTGTATAAATAAGGTTGCCTCTCCGAAAGGTATTAACATATATTAGAACAATGACAGGATCTTTGATTGAGTTGGAGGGTTGATTTACTGCATTGTTTTATTCTCATTTGTAGAATCCTGTACTATGTTGCATTCTGGCTGGTTGATAAATGTTGCTCAAAACTCATTAAGGTATATTGGAAAAAATACAAATTTTCTCCCCTGAGTTATGAGTACATTTTAAAAGACATGAACAGTTTTTTTCTTTTTCTGCCACTCCATTTTAGTACAACTTTTTAAAATCTCAAAGAATCATCTGCATGTTCTTTAGTGCCCAGTTTGCTCATCTCAAATTTACGCAAATCCATCAGTGCGACATACACAGTATACTATATATATATGTGCATACATGAATATTTAGGGATAGAGGACCATTCATTCATCCAGTTCCTCCCTTTTACTAGTTAGTAGAAATACCGCTGTCATCCCTTTTTCTTCAAAGTGCTTGTAGAGTCTGAGCTTGAAAGTTATTACAGTATCAGCTGATGCCACCTGATCTGGCAGTCTATTCTGAGTGTTCACCACCCATTCAGGGAAATAGTGTCTCCTGATGTTTGCAATGAATCTTTCTCCCTTCAATGACATAGACTGTCCCCTTGTCCTTTAAACCATGTGCATAGTGAAGACCAGCCCCATGTCTGATGGTGTTATCCCTTTTAGAAACTTAAATACTGTAATCATATCTCTCACTAAGTCTTAATTTTACAGAGAACAGTCCCAGTTCTACCATCTAGGCCACATGGCTCATGTTATCCAAGCTGTTAACTATCTTGGTTGCCCTCCTCTGTGCTTTTTCTACCATGTCAGTATCCTTCCTTAGATACGGGGAACAAAACTGCACAATGTATTCCAGATGGGCCTGATCAAGGATCCGTAAAGAGCCATTATAATATCTCTTGACCTATACAGTATTTACAATGTTTCTCTTAAATGCATGCAATAGTTTTGTTTGCCTTGCTAGCTGCTGTCTTACACAGCTGCTCCCACTTAGAGTTGCTGCTGATCAGTACTCTCAAGTCATTTTCCAACTGCTTGAGTTTAGTAATCTCCATGACATTCAGGTTTTATTTTGTATTTAGGTTCTTTTTTTTTCTTTTTACTTAATATATCCCCTTGCATTTCTTGACATTGAAGTGCATCTTTCATTTTGCAGCTCATTTCCCAAATGTATCCAGATTCTCCTGCATTTCATTTATGTTCTGTTGTGACGTACTTCAAATACTGTTCTGTTTTGGTGTCATCAGCAAACTTAGTGATCCAAGTTTGCTGATGACACCAAGGCAAGAACAGTAGTTAAAGAATGTCAGAACAGAACATAAATGAAATGTCATCAGCACACTTGGTGATCTGGACATGCTGTAGAGGAGCTACTCAACTTACAGATCTCTGTGTCTGATATTGAGAAAGAAAGGTATGCCATCTATGCTTGTATCTTTTAGCTGAGATATGTTTTTATAATTTCTTTCCAGTCACATGTTCCCCAGACTTTTTTACTCTTTCTGCAGATTTTGGTGCTGCTGGTGTCATTACAGTGACTGGCCAACTGAATGCCAGTTGTGGATCCCTATTGGCCCTGTGGAGCCCCCAGAACCTGTAGACTTCCAGAGCCTTGATTGGCTTAGCTTAGTTGTTGCATTTTGGATTTGAGCCTGTAGCCTGAAGTCTGAGGTGGGGAGCCTGACAGCAGCATCCAGTTTGTATCTTTGAAAGATGTAGTTCTTAGTGGGGATGACAGAGAAGTTAGTGCTTTAGATTAGGCCACTGTATTAACTTGCTAACTTGTCAGGTGCTGCATACAGAAAATAAGATTTAGTGGAATTTTTGCAGAGACAGTGAAGTAGTGAAAAGGAAATATAGGCATAGATATGGGCTATACAAATACAGATATGGACGTTCCCCTAGTTTGCAGCAGCAAGCGGTGAAAGCAGATATTGGGGCTCTGTTAGGTGCTAAAAGTAACTGTATCTTTATTGCCTTTTAACATTCATACTTGGCAATAGAAAATTGTGGATGCTATGTATAGTAATTTTTGAGCAGAAGCTGATACAAGTATTAGTTTAGTTCTTCTGCATAGGTATAATTCATCCTTAGGAGGCTCATTATGTTAATGTGGTAGTGGATGCTCCTTTGATGAAACCACTTCAGTATGTGCACTCTAACTGTTCATTTAACCAGGCACTGACCCGATTTAGAAGTGGGTTGAAAGTCTGTAGCATGGCTGCAGGCAAGTATTTGATATTTATTAATATAGTGTTGCTGATAATTTGAACAATTACAGCTTTTGGGCAGCTATAAAACTTTATTATTAAATGTTGGCCATTCTGCTTTAGCTTGGGGCTCTCTCCCTTGCATACTTGGTTTTCAGATGCTATGGCACTTGCTCCTCAGTTTTTTTTCTTTGTGGGCAGAAAACTGTAATGCCTTTTTTGCATTTTTATTCTTTCTGAAAATGTTATAACTATAGACAGGTGTACCAGCCTAATCTTTCGATTTACGATGCAGAGGTTAGTATCTCTGCAGATTCCTGTGCAGATAGACTCTACCTTTCAGAATTTGCTTGTTACCCCAGAGGAAATTGGTGGATTGCCCCTCAGGGGGCCTATTTCTGATTTTGGACATTGTGGGCCCTTCGGATCCCATAGCTCAGCCTAGGAATGCCCGAGTTACAATTCCAGGAGTCATTTTCTACGTTTATTGCCATGCCAAGTTGGATGGAACAACTTAGAAAATCCAGAATGGCTGCCAAAATCCAATATGGCTGCCATATCACTAGTAAATACTTGATTCGCGAATAATTTCTAAATTCCTAGCTTCCAAGATACCGATTATCAGTGATTCATGAACATTTATATATTGAACATTTATTCATGAATATTTATGACATCTATATATTGCTTTGAGGCTCCCTGTTAGACACACAACCAAATGTACACATTAATACTACATAAAACAATTTAATTCACAAGGCAATTTATTGATAAAATAGTTTGAAGTACGTACAGTAATGCTTAAATCCCAAATGTTGTATGTGCTGATTTGTTGTTTAGAATTAAATCACTTTATCAATGATTTGACCCAACACTATGAATATTTTGGGTCAACAGTACACCTTGGTTGTAATGTCCAGTTTTGAAGTCATTATATTGTAGTCTACTCTGGATCTGAACTGTAACATTTACTCCCGAAGCTTGAAGATTCATCTGCAGAAGTTTGTTCATTGGCTGACGATGTGTCATTTTCAGTGTTATCATCTCCTGTACAATCAGTCATTGGTGCTGTGGTTGAAGGCTTCTGTTTGGTCTTCTGTGTGTGTTTGAAGTGTTGACTCACCTTCATCGTCTGCCTTATCTCCGTCAGCTGCACATCGTCAGCCGACTAATCTTCATCCTTTTCTTCTGTGAAGTAGGATATCAGGTAACTGAAACCCAGTGAACCACACAGGTTTCAGTGTTTCATCCTCTCATTTCCATCTGGACAAACAAGGATCAACTTTTGGGGTTTCCAACTCTGTGCAGTGGTGCCAACAATAGGCTACGAGATTTGCTCTCTCTATCTGCTGACATAGGCTCGCTGGGTCTGGTAGAATCATTTGCATAGTCTTCACTTTCAGGTTATTGTATTGCCTTACTCATGTGTCTACCAGATCATCTCCTCCTGTACCATTGTACATGCAGTGTTGAATGACAGTCTTGACATTTTGTTCAGTGTCTTGTGAAGCATATGTGCTTTCCTCAAGCCCTTAAAGAAGATTTATTCTTTCTTCGACCCTGTGTGAATGTTGAAAGACTAATTTCTTTGATACCTTGTAGAAGTAACTTGCTGCATTGCATCCAAAGACAGCATGGTATGCTGGCAAACTAAGACTTGCAGTGTGTCCAGTGAGATCGTATATAGATCCTATGTTTACAAATACGTTGGAATTGATTTGGAGCAGAAAAATGGAGAACTCTCCCCTTGTCTCTAAATCAGAGAATTGAGTCCATCAGGATGGTAGTTCTCCCTTGCTTCCTTTATTTGGCTCAGACCCTCCCAATACAGATACCAGAGGCATTTTATAGGACAATGCAAAGAAAAATATCTGCATATATCTGGGCAAATCAGAGGCCAAGGATTAGCCTCTCCACACTACAGTTCTCTAAACAGCAGGGAGGAATGTCTTTACCCAATATCAAACTATATATTACCTAGCTACTCAGATTAGAATACCTCTGTATTGGCTTGATGTGAGCTACATTGCCAGGTGGAAGTCGCTGGAGGGTCAGGAGAAGGAACTTGGGAATGTGTGCCACACCTTACTGTCTTTTCCTCCAGAAATAAAACTGGAGAGAGTAACTAACCCATATACCTACTCCACATTAAAGTGTTGGCAAAAAGTATTGTCATCTCAGGAGCTCATAGGCTGGAGAGCTCTCCTTGCCCTATACAGGCTCTTTTATTCCAGCTAAGATAGACAGGGGATTCCATAAATGGCAAAGGCGGGGTCTGCATCTTGTATACCATTTCATGTCTCAGGGTATAATTCTACCACTTACAGATTTAGTTCAAAAATATGACATTCCTTATGCAGACAGGTTTAGATATTTTCAGATTAGGGACTATCTTTACACTCTTGGGGCGGTGAAATGGAGAGACTCCCCCCTCCCCAGACTCTTGGAATTTTTTATTGAGATGATAGATAAAAGACCGGTGCCCCCTCATGTGATCTCAATTCTTTATAAGGGCCTATGGTCCTTTAAGGAAAATTCATTAAATAACATTAGGTTGGCATGGCAAAAGGACCTGGGGTTGGAAGTGCCATCTTCACAATGGGAAAAACACTTAGAAACAATGCAGATGGGTGTTGGTTCTGGACATTGGAAGGAGTTCACCTGGAAAATCTCAGTAAGATATTTTAGAGCTCCTGCAGTGGTTTAGAAGTACAGCCCTTCTAAGGGGGTGAAATGTTGGAGGCAGTGTGAATATGCCTCAGCTACACTGGGCCACATATTTTAGACTTGTAAGGTACTTCAACCTTTTCTAACCCGCTTCCAAGAAGCCCTTCAACAAATAATTTCACCCAACATAAACATCGACTCACATTTCTTTTTCTTTGGGAAGTATCTGCAGGACTGTAGAGATGTCCTTACAAGGAAATTTATTAATCTGGCTATCCTTGCAGCAAAAAAAAGCTATAACTAAAAGATGGATGTCCCCTCTGCCTCCCACATTGCATCAATGGCATAAAATAATGACACACATCTATAAAATGGAGAAGATTACAGCTTTGTTAAATAAATCTCAAACCAGCTTTGAGAATATTTGGAGAAGATGGGTAGTATATATTGTACCTCCACAAATCTACTTTGTACCATGAACTGTGTCCTTCTTAAAGGAAGTAGGAATTTAATGATATGATCAATATGTAATCTATCACTGCTCTAGGCAATTGATGTAATCAGAGTATAAAATGTAAGTGCATCCTTTTTTTAATTTATTTACTTTTTTTTTCAGTAACACCTTTTACTTTTTGTAAATATTATGAATGGAGTTTTATGTATATATTCCAAGTTATTTCTGTGGAAAAAATAAAGATTGAAAGTTTAAAAAAAAAAGAAAAGATAAAAAAAAAAAAGGAATTGATTTGGAGCATCCATGGTGAATCTGGAAGGGTCTTTGCGAAAGCGTAAACCATTAGGATGAGGATGTCTGTATCTTTGGCTCAGATGTCAACTGGGCCTTTCGCAAGAGCACAATGCAGTGCTATCCTCATATCTGCCTCCTCATGATTCCAAGAAAACAGGAATTCTTCTGAATCTGGGTATATAGTATACGTACTTCTGCCATTGTTTATAGTAAGCGGGTATTGTAAGTTTCTTCTGACATCCTCTTGTCTAACATACTCATTGAAGCGCTATGTGAGTTCTATTTTGTTGTTGTTGTTGTGAAGGTACTGCTGATACAGCTTTCCCTGTGGCATCTCTTTCGAATCTGATCCCATGTGAATTCGCATTCCCCCTGTTCCTACCGCTCGCTCAGCTCGTTCTTGCTGTTTCACCAAGAACTCCTGATCATCCTTATAATTATCAAAAATGTTGATGACTTCCTCTGGGTCTGCTGTAGATGGAGGTGTGAATATGACAAGAAGTGCTTTCTAAAGGCTGTCCCATGTACGCTGTGTAGGAACTGCTCTGACCATCGCCATGGCGTCGTATATGTACACTGAGCGTAACGGAGGAGGGGAAGAACTTCAAGCTTCTGCTTCATCGATGACATAATTTCCCAAAGCATGTTTGGTATTAGGTTTGTAGAGGTTTCCATCTTGAATTGCTATTACAAGAGGATATGTTGTGAGCAGATGGGAAAACTCATCTTTCTTGTCGTGGCACTTTGCAACAATGATACCGAGAGCCTGATGGTCTTCTTTCAAGACTGATTCCACTTTGGGTTTCTTTTTCTTCTTGTCCATTCCCATGGAAAGCCCACTGCATTTAATGGCCTCGAAGAAGCCAACTTTCCTTGATAGGAGGTGGTCGTTATAAATGCACTCAACATAACTTCCCCGGTAGCCCTTGCCTTCAAAAGGCCCTCTACTATTGCCAGTGGTATTTCAATGCCTGTTGCAATGTGTCATGCTACACCCTGACATGGATCTGAATATGTGTGAAGTTTCTTCACTAGCTCTTTCACTTGACCGTCATGTTTCTTCATGGCACCATATGTCAACTCATTGTGTGTGGCCAACATTTTCAGAAGCATCTTCTCCTTCAGCAACAAACAAATTATAGCGAGCTTGTGGGAATTTAAAACAAAGTCACCAGCAGCTTCCTCAGATGTACTGTAACTGCCTATCATGGGTATACCCCCTCACCTTGATCTCTCTGTTGATTGAGACCTCAGTCACTTGTTCACCAGGTATCATGGAGAATGACTCACCAGACAGACTAGTCCCAATGCCATATTCCTGCAGTTCATTGCATGTGTTCTCATTGATGGTTTTCAGATTGATAAGGTCTACATGATGCCACATCAAATACAGAGAGTAGTTTTGATGGTTGAATGTGAACAGTGAAGGTAGACTATCTCGCTGAGCCTGCAGATGCAAGTTCAGATTCTTGTCTCTGTATGCAGTGACCTGGGCAAGAAGAGTGCCTGTCACCCACTGTTCCATGGTGCCAGAGGTTTCCAGCATTCGTGACTGCACTGCAGGGAAAGATTCATCCAAGAGGACAGATCTTCTCATGTTGATAAGTTTTTCTTGTAGTCCGTTGGTGAGTGAGCCGTAAATCTTGGATCCCATGAATTGTAGGAGAACCTCAAGGGACTGTTTATGTAACCTCATCGATCTAGAATAGTGGCGTCCTTCCAAGACCTGGTAAACAGATCCATCTGCTATTATCCCCGCCTGAACCCACCAGTCACGAAGTCCAATAGCACTGTATCGCTTGTACAGGATCTTCTGCCTCACCATCAGTTCATGAAATACTCCCATCAAATTAACCACTTTTGTATATTTTTCTTCTTTCCACATTATTTGTGCAATCTTTTAGAAAACTGCATGATCGCTATGGCTGAAGATGTGGTCAATTTGTAGGTCATCCATTAGATCTATGAGAAAGTCAAGGTAATATTTTCAAACTGCATCATCTGGTTCATGTGGTATAATGGGCAGAAAATCAGTTTCAGGTTTGAAGGTAGTGGTCAATGTTGCTTTTTTATTGAAAGCTGTCCATGATCCTAGGACTGGAAGAGATTCATCTTCTCTAGAAGATTCTGTGCTTGCTGCCAGAACCCAAATACAGTCTTTGCTCAAACAAAGATCAAGTTCAGTCTTTCTTTCATCCTCATCGTAGGATGGGATGATCGGTGGGGGGGGGTTTCTTTCCCATTTTATAATCCCCATAGTCAATAGGTTCTGAGCTCTTAAAGGTTTCCTGGACTTCTCTTGTTGAACTGCTTGGAATGTTCTGTTCTTGTACTGGCAAATCGCAGATGACAGCGGGACTCGAAAACTGGGGTACGTAAATCATTGAGTTAGTATCATGTGTTGTTGAGACTCTCGTTAAAATCTGTTGCCTACCATCTGAGTTATCAATTGTGATATGAGTTGGCTCTCCAGGCGGAATTGTGTGCAGTGTTTTTTTCCCCTCAGATTTACTATCGTGAGCCAATTTTCTGTTTTGTCTTCTGATATCTGTGTAAGAAATACCAGCTCCTGAATGATGTAGAAGATTGACTGCTTCTTTACTTCCAGTGAGATGATGAATAACCATGGATAGAACTATTGACTTTGGAGAATGTTCTCCGGTAATGAGGCGTTGCCAGTCACTAGCCATGGACTATATCTTGGTAGCTTGAATTTCTGTTGGAATAACCTAGAGCATTAATCTTCTTAGAAGGGCTTATAGGGAGAGCTGTCACATTGAAGATTTCTGGAATGGGTTCATAATTATCAAGCTCAGAAAGCAAGTCTTCATATGCCATAGGAAACTGTGCTGACTTAATTTGTCTGTCTTTTAATTTCTGATTGATCATCTTTGCAAATGCCTTAGTGATGTCACCATCTCTGAGCCCAGCTTCTCTCAAGGTTGCCAAAGTATAACCAAGTGGGTTTACTTTTGTCAAGTGAAGAATGAGAGGATTCCTGTGTATCTCCTTCCCTGCAGTAAAACCTATTTAATCTCTGAATTCATTGCTGATTAGATTCTTCAGCTGAAATCTGTGATTTATTCCAGCATCTTATTCGCATCCATGGAACTCGTAGAGGTTATGAAGATCCTCCAGTAACTCTGGGAGTAAATAGCAGCATGTTTGCTCAACAACCTTTCTTCTCACGATTTGAAGAAACTCCATTTCAACACTCTTTGTGTAAATGTTTTCCAATCTGCCTGGTGACTGTCTCTCTCATTTGCTGACGTAGATGAAAGTGTTGTAACAACTTTGATGGTATTTGACATCTGCAGCAAAGATATCAACATTGGTGGTAGCGACCTTCAAACATTTGGCTGCACCAGACAAAAGAGCATTATCTGAATTTTCATTGCGTAACATGCTTTTGTGCAATGTAATATTTCCATCTTCAAGTTCAACTCTTAGGAGTTTTTCTTCTGTATTTCCTCTCTTTTCCCTTTTCTTATCACAGACGAAGCAGGTCTCATCCTTCTTAAATTCCAACAATTTCCTTTTACATTGAGTTACATGGACCGCTTCACTGCTGCTGGACATCTGTGGGTTGGGTATGCCAGAGAATTTAGCTTCAGAAGATTGATCAAAAGAAAGTTGTTTTGTTTAGTTGGTGTTTAATTTCCTTTCACTGGTGACATTTTGGCGACACCTTGTATGAACAGGTAGGCCTGTTTCTCCAGGGCCGGGGGGGGGGAGTTGTTCACGGATTTTATTCCATACAAGGTTGAAGTTTCTGGTGTACTTGGAAGTTGGTTTTGTGACTGATCATTTCTCTGCAAAAGCATTGATGGTATTCAGCCCATTTTCTTCTAATATTTGTTGCAGTTCCGTATCTCTAATTTGGGTCTCACAAAGAACACAGGTAGGTAAATCGGATGGACTGACAAATCCAACAGGTACGCCTGGAGGGCTATCCATGTTTCTGAAACAGAAACAGAAACTAAAATTAAAAACAAGAAACTAGAAATACAAACTAAGCAGGCATACAACGTACATGAACACACCATGCAATCCTGTGAACAAAGTGGCAAATTCTCACAGAGTGGACACAATTTTGGGTCAATGGCACAAACAAGCAGATTGGTGCATTATGCATTATTTATTTATATTTTTGTTTTACTATATTAATTTAATATGTGTTTATATTAAACATAATAATAATAAGCACCCTGTTCATGAATTATTGATAGTTGGTATCTTGGAAGCTAGGGATTTGGAAATTATTAGTGAATCAAGTATTTACTAGCGATATGGAGGCAAGATTGGATTTTGTTGGCCATTTTGGGATTTTATAAGTTGTTCTACCCAACTTGGCATGGCAATAAATGTAGAAAATTACACCTTGGAATTGTAAATCGGGCATTCCTAGGCCAAGCTATGGGGCCCACAGGGCCCACAATGTCCAAAATCAGAAATAGGCCCCCCCCCGAGGGGCCTATCCACCAATTTTCTCAGGGGTAACATGCAGATTCTGAAAGGTGAGGTCTATCTACACAAGAATCTGCAGATATACCAATCTTTGCATCGTAAATCTAAAGAATAGGCTGGTACACCTGTTTACTATAAAGTCTTTTAAGTTGTTGTTTCGATGTTGCATTTTTTACTGGAGAATGGTGGGCTCATTCTGTGAGTGGTGCCTGACTGAAAAAAAGGAACCCCTCATTTGTTTGCACAATTTCAGTGGAACTCCTGGGATGTTTTAAAATAAGACTGATTTACCTAGACTTCCCTTTTTGCAGCCATTATGGTTTGATGTTATCTGGCCACCAGAACTAATATCTGGAATATTTTATTGTTCAAAAAAATTCACAAGATGTTTTAGTACAGTATTAGTACCAATTTCAATACATATCTGCAACATTTGTGATTTAATAATAATAATAATAATATTATTATCACGAGTGGACAGGTGAATGAGCAGTCAGCTTTTACTATGGGCTCTGAGATGGAAACTTTCCACAACACCAGTTCCTTAGATAGTACTAGAGGGTAAAGGAAAAATTCAAAAAAGCCCCAGAAGAATAGTTTTAAAAAACCCTAAACCCACAAAAAAGAATAAAAAGATTCCACTGCTACAGATAGTATTTCTCAATGAAAAATTACTGAGCATTTAATTAATAGTGTATAATCAGTTATTACTGAGTTTCAAGTACAAAATTCTTCTTGTTCTTGTTGGGGTAAAATGGAATCTAAGCAGTTAACTTCAGCTCCAAGATTAAGTCCCCTGTTGACTGACACTTTAAGTCAGAATGCAAACCCAATATTGAATAAGCTTTCTGATTCCTTGCTTAAATCTCCAGACTTGGCTTCAGAGCTGGCTGAATCAGAACTATCCAACTGCCAAATGTTGACTCTTATGAGTCTCCAAAAAAATCTAGTGTTTTGGCTAATAGTGTTTTTTGCAACTTCCTGGTTCATCCATCATCCAAGAAGTTGATGCAGGGAATGTGGAAGTGCCTATGAGTAAATTTCACAGTTCTATTATGGCTGAAGTTATCTTGGATCTTCATAATACCATAATGGTGTTGAAAAAAACAAAGGATAAGTCTAATTGGATGCAGAATGCTACAGAAGCTGTCCAAGAGCCTCAATTTGGATTACGCTCTAATATTAATAACCAGTCTTCAAGTTTTACTCCTGAGAGTCTGAATGCTTCTTTGTTATCTGATGGTAAAATTGAACCTCTTCTCTATTTTCCTTCTTATTTGTGCGAGGACATTATTAATTTAATGAATAATCCCTATGCTGAAAACCTTGTCCTAATGTAACAACTTGTCATTATTCGCAGTGAATTTGAGACAGTTAGGGAGGATATAGCCATTACTGGTGCAAGAATGGATGATATAATGAGATTATTTCATTAGGTTTATCTTCCAGGAGAGTCATCTTCAGTGGTTTTATTGGAGGATTTGGAACTGGAGCTAGATCTGGATATAAGACTGGACTTTAGCTCTATTTTCTTCCTGATCTGAGCCCTATAAAGTTCCACCAAAAAAGAAACGCACAAGTAAAAAGTCTAAGAGAAGGGGGGAAATGAAGGCCCCTGGAGGACCTAATTGTTCCCCTTCGAGTGTGGTGTCATATGGGAATGATACCGGACCTTCTAATTCTGGTGGTACTTTATGGGTTATAGTAGCTAGTGCTCCATTGGAGTCTGAGCTGGCTAAAGAGCTTCACTTTCTCTCAGCTATGAAAAGTGGCTCCCTGACTTCCTTATTGCCATCAAAGAAGATTATGAGTCCTTGTTAGGGAAGGCAGACAGTGTGGGCAAAGTAGGCAAAGATTCAGGGGATTCCCCTATTAGCATTTATTCTGCAAAAGTTATGGAACCTCTGAAGGTTAATAAGGTTTTGATCCAGGAGTCGGGGCATGCCCATGAAGATGGAAATAGAAGTCAGGCAGTATCCAGGATTCTGTCAAGTGGAGCACAAGTGCAAGTAGGAGACTCTCTCCCTCTGGCTTTCCATGCCTTGGCCAGGGAACTTGGTACCCTGAGCTTATATGGTCTTAAAATGAAGGATCCAGGGGAAGGTGAAACCTTGTTAGACTCCATTGTTTCTCTATTGGGTGATACAGTTCAAGTTTGCCATTCTAGGGATGAATTTGGATTGGACTGTATCCAGATTAATTGTGCAAATCATAGGACTGCAAATTATTTGTAGAATAATGGTTATTTTCTTGAAAAATTCAATATTATTTTATTTTAACTTACGTAAACAGGAAAGATATTTCTAGGTCAGTAAGCATAATTTCTTAGGATACTAGCCCCTTCTCCCTTAGTATTTTTAGTCTTAAGAAACCTCAAGGGGAAAACTGATACTAAGTTAACTAAATCAGTTTGTTCTTTTTTTTTTCAAATTATCTTCAGATTCCATTAGGATTTAGGGGAACACTAAGAGGTAAGAGGAGGGAGGATCATGACGGTGCCCAAGTTGGTATGTTATTCAAATCAAGGTTCATTGCAGAGAGAGTTTTGGAGAAATGTCATATTTTGGACAGGTATTTACGTAGTAATGAGTTCTGTATGTGCGTCCCATGTTGTATCTCAGACTCTGAGTAATTCAGGGCTGAATTCAGATATTTGTGCAGTACCACTTATTAATAGATTTCAAGCTCTTACAGGCTACCTATAACTCATGGCTAAGTCTTCTATTTCAGTTCCCACAAATGCTTCCAGTAGGAGGCACACTTTTCCTGTCACATTTCCATCTTGAGTCACAAATGTTTATGGTAACCTTGTGGCTGAAGAAGCCAAGATTCATCTACTTTCATGGAATATTGCAGGTCTTGGCTTTAAATGGACAGGTCAGGAATGGTTAGAGTTTGTTTCATCTTATATGTCTTGCGAGTTACATTAAAATTGATAAGAAGTTTTCTGCATAGCTTGTTAGTACTGTGGATTTTTGTATAGCTCTTTATCCTAAGGTGTTTAATTTTGATCTTTTGCTTTTGAATTTATATATTTCACCTTCTTCCTCTATGTTTGCTGTTGATGATCTGTGGGATGCCCTAGGGAATCTTCTAGAGGAATTGTATCAGAAATATGTGAATATTCCCATTTTGATACTGGGAGATTTCAATGCTAGGACTGGTGTATTTGATGGTCTCTTGGATAACTCAACTGTACGGTCAATATGCAATGCACAGGTTTTGCCAGGTAAAAGAGGCAGGGATATTAAAACAAATTACTTAGGTTTAGGTTTTATTAGGGTTATGCATGAATATAATTTGTATCTGCTTAATACAGTAGTAGTTTATCATGTGATGAGGAGGGACAGTGGACTTATTTTTCTCAGTTGGGAGCATCTATTATTGACTACGCTATTTGGGATGACCCCATTGTATGCTGAGCTACCCTTAATTTGATTAATCAAACTTAAAGTGATCATCTAGCACCGGCTAGTGGATGGTCACCAAGTTTATTTTCTTCTGTATTTCCTGTGTCAGAGACCTGTTTGGGGCAAATTTCATCTAAAATAGAAATAAGTTACAGAAGGAGAATCAGATTGACAGATGAAATTTCATCTGATATTTATTATAGATCATACTCATTTATAAATTCATATTTACAATCTGATTGTCTTACATCTACAGAAATATATAGATCCTCGGAACTTCAGTTTTTCAGTTTACTTGCTATCTTTTACACGGTTGGCAGAGGTAATAATAAAGGTTACAAAGAGTGGTTCGATTAGACCCGTAGGGCTGAAAAAGCTAAGTTGTTAGCATTGGTAAAGGCTACTAAGTTACAACCTTCTATATCTAATTGCAGACTCTTAAACATAGAAAGGAAATCATACAAAAACTTTCTTCAGGGAAAAAGCATATTATCATAAACAATGGGAATCTGTGTTTAATATTAGTAGTAAAAATGATACAAGAGCCTTTTGGCTTTTGGTTGCTAAAGGAACTTCTTATTTTGCAGATACTATAGATGCATATCTCATCAGATTCTTGGGTAGATAAATTTTCTTCATTGTTCTATGGTCTGTTAGTATGAGGTGATTCTCATACTCTTATATACTGTCCAACTGATTATTTTTCTATACATAGAAAAATAGATGTTATCGGCAGATAAGGACCATCTGGCCCATCCTGTCTGCCCTGCTAATCCTGTTTATAGCACCTCCTTGGCCCCCTTTTAAGTCCTCAGATTTTTCCCACATTTGTCTTGGTGCTAGGATTCCCTTATGTCTATCCCACATGTCCTTGAAGCCTGTGATCTTGTGTAACACCTTTTCTGGAAAATACTTCCTTCCTGCACCTTATTCACTCCTGTGAGATATTTATATGTCTTTATCATGTTTCCCCTTTCCCTCCTCACCTCCAGAGAGTACATTGTTTAAATCACTACATCTGTCCTCGTAGGGCTTTAGATGCAGGCCCTGCACCATCTTGGTTGCCTTCCTTTGAGGCCCCTTAACTCTGTCTATGTCCTTTCAAAGGTAAGGCCTCCAAAACGGTACACAGTATTCGAGGTGAGGTCTTACCAGTGACCTGTAAGGGGGCATTATGACCTCCCTCCCTCCTTCTGCTGGTGATTCCTCTACCTATGCACCCCAGCATTCTGCTAGCGTTCCCTATTGCCTTGTCACACTGCTTAGCCACCTTCAGGTCATCAGAGATAATTATCCTCAAGTCTTTTTTCCGTCTTGTGACTGCAAGTTCTTCCCTCCCAGATGGTACTTACCCATGGGGTTCTTGTGACCCAGGTGCCTGATTTTATACTTCTTTGCATTAAAGCCCAGTTGCCAGACCCTTGACCACTCTTCCAGCTTGCTAAGATCCTCCCCCATTTGTTCCACCCCCCCAAGTGTCCACCGTGTTGCAGATTTTGGTATCATCTGTAAACAGACACACCTTCCCTACCAGCCCCTCAGAAATATCACTGATAAATATACTGAAAAGCACTGGACCCAGAACTGACCCTTGTGGCACCCCACTGGTCACACTGCCTTCCCCTGACTGCACACCATTTACCATCACCCTCTGGCTTCTACCTTCTAGCCATTTTTTTCACCCATCTAACTACCTTCTGTTCCACCCCCAGGCCATTTAGTTTATTCAATAGGCTCCTGTGTGAGACAGTGTTGAAGGCTTTGCTGAAGTCCAGGTAGGCTACATCTGAAGTAACTTATGTAGTCACCTTTTTAAAATGTAAAAAAGCCCCTGGCCCAGATCTGATTCCGGCTGAGGTCATCATGATTTGGGCAGACTTTTTTCTTCTGTTTTTTAATAAATGCTTAAAAGAAGTTTTTTATTTCCTGATTTTTGGTGGAGTGCGGGAACTGTTACAATATTTAAAAAAGGTAATAAATCAGATCCTAAAATGTACCAGCTAATTAGTTTGTTGGATATATCTGAGAAAATAGTTTCAGAATCATTCTTTTGCATCTACCTGAGCAACTCACTGCTCTTGATGGACTATCACTCTTACAATTTGGTTTAAGGAAGAATTTTTCCACTATAGATAGTTGTTTTAAGACATCTCTGGGAGAAATACTGTTAGGTTCGTGGCCAGAAGTTATATGTTGCTTTTACTGATTTTTTCTTCAGCCTTTGATTCAATTATAAGAAGCAAATTGTGGCAGTTAATGCTGGACAAAGGCACTGAGTATGCCCTTATGTCTGTTATTTCCAGATTATATAGTGAAACTTGGGCTAAGGTGAGACTAGGCCCCTGCTGGCAGTGTTTCCAAGGAATTCTCAATTAACAAAGGGGTTCACCAGGGGTGTCCGTCGGCTCCTACTCTTTTTAATAAATATATAGATAATCTCTTTGACGCTACTGAGTGTGTTCCATCTGATTCCCCTAAAATTGGAACACTGGTTATACCTGCATTGGTTTATGCTGATGATCTTCTTCTTCTGTGCCACTTACAATAAGGCCTTCAAAAGAAATTAGATTGTCTGGCTAGGGAATCGTAAAAATTATCACTGACTATTAATAGTAATAAGAGTCAGGTGGTGATTTTTGGCAAGGGGAATTCATTTCTGAAATGGAATGTTAAACTTGGGGATTCATTAATACATCCGGTGAATACATATATTTATTTAGGATTAACAGTTTCCTCTAATGGCTAATGGTGTTCTCATGTTGCTAGTGCTAAGACCAAATAAAAAAAACAAACAAAAAAAAAAACACACTTTGGGTCTAAAAAAAATAATTATAAATATGGTGGCACTAGTATTAGGCCATTGAGCAAAGTAATTTCTTCAAAGTTAAATCTGCAAGCCAGTTTTGCTGTGGAAATTTGGGCACCCTACTTGGTTTCAGAACCAGAGAGGATTTCAATGTGGCTTTTTAGATCCTCTCTGGGACTGAATAAGTCTTTTCTGATGTCCTATATTTGAACTGAACTTGGATTAGACAGCTATAAAACTTTTGCTGATTCCTTAGTCTTGGGTTATTGGGTTAAGTGTACAAGATCCTCACCCGGAAGTTTTCTATGTGCTGTTTTTGAAGAGAAGGGAAATTGAGGGATGTTAGGGTGTAGAAGCTCACTGTGGTTATTACATGTGTATTCCCTATTAAAAAAATATTAGCTTACTTGTTTGTATAATTATTTCAAAAAGGGAATTTTTTTTTGTAACTCTTTTTTATCTCCTCCTTGGTCCCAGCAAACTCTCTCCAGCATCCTCCTAGAACCTCCCCCATTGTCTCTACCTCCCATTGTGGCCTCTCTCTCTCTCTCTGCACCCCCGACCCAACACATCCCCCGGGTCTGAACCCTCCAAGGAAGGGCTTCCCTATCTGCCCAGGGTGCTCTATCTACAGTGTTGAGCTCCAGGCTGGGGGGGGAGGCAACAGAGAGGCAAGCCTGACTTTGGGAGTATGGATGACTGGAGGGGTAGGAGGTACCATCACCTATCGCTGGGCAGAGAGTTTTTTCGGTGCTGTTTCTGCCCGCTCCCATCCTCCCCTCTGAACCCAGATGTGCAATGACATCCTATTGACATCCACCGTGGCTCAGCCCGACCCCTTTCTGAGCCCTGTAGCATGGCAGTGCCTCCGACTTCCTCCAGAGGCCGCTGCAGTGCTGGGCTACCCCTGGATCCCTCCCTGAGACAGGAGAGCTAGCCCTGTTCCAACACCTACATTAGGATTTAAACTGTTATGAATTGTAGATATTGTTTTTATTTGTGTGTATACTTTTTATTATATGGAAGTTCTCGATTTACTGTGTACATTTTTTTTTTTATAATCCTCCTTGCGACCTTTTTAGTGTTATATATGGTTGAACTTATTTTTATGTATTTTGTATTATGCTGTAATGGCATATTGCCAATCAATAAAGCTTTTTGACTGATTGACTGGAACTTGGAGATCCATCAAGCGGTACCCACCTCCAGGGGTGTAGCTGGACCTGGGCTTCAAGGGCTTGAGCTCCAGATGTTTTCATATAGGCCCTGAACCTGTCCTCAATATAACTGCCAAATAAGTCCTTTTATATAAAATATATATGGCGTACTCTAGCCTTTGAAGATATGTCCAGGATATTTTGTTAAGCTAGCAACACCTCTGCCCACCTCCATGTAATTTGTACATATATTGAACAATGTAAGCCCCAGAACTGGCTGCAGTGGAACAACACTGGTCCCTTGTTTCAATGTTTATTGGTTACTATTTATTATAACTCTCTGTCTCCTGCCATACAACCAGCTTTGAATCCATTTTATCAAACCCCCAGTTATACGTAAAGAGCACATTTCCTGATATTTTTTAAATCTCCCCCCAGAAACACTAAGGGAGCCTTATCTGCTCCAAAGTACATTGGTACAAAAATTAAAAATTTTCTGTGGCTATAATTTGGGAGGGAAGGGATCATAATTTGGTTCCCTTGAGCCAAGAGCTCAATCCCTTTCACTTCCCAATTTGGAGAAACCTAGACAAGCCTCAGCAGGGACTAATCTGACTACAACATACTGTAGAGCTAAGTTCAGTTATCTGGAAGTCTGCCATTTATCTCTGCTGAACTGCTTCTCTACATCAACAATGACATTTAGCAATGTCTCTCATACCACAAAAGTTGTGGTCACACTTTATTTTAAGTGGTTGTAGTGAGAAACAAAATATGTGCAAGGCAGGGGATCAAACCCAGGCTTGTGTAGGTCTCAAACCTTGCATCTGGACCTAAAAGCCCAATTGCTGACATTGTCAGTGGCATCGTGCAATCAAATCACTCACACTGAATGTAACCTCAAACTTGACTAAATGCACAAAAGAGTACATGTGACCACAGTAGGTGCTAACAGCTATGCTGTTGGCACCTAAAAATGCAATGAGGTTTGTTTGATATAATTTCCAATTATAGAATCCGTACTTCATGACCAAGTTCATGTTTTTTATGTGAGTGTTCAATAATTTTGTTTCTTATAATTGTCTCCAGCAGATTCCTGTGTATTGACTGCAGGCTTTTCCCTAGTTCTGCCCTGGGGCCTGTTTATGTTTGCTTGTGATCATGCACAAAGCAAACACATTTGTGGTGCTCAGGCAGTATAGGGAGCTGTGGAGATGTGTCCTGTATAAGCAGATGGATATAGAAATGTAGGGGACTTGCTACTCAAAAGCCAGTAGAAGGTCGATGATGACAGTGTTCAGCTGTCTGACGGCCGTAAACTTTGTGTAGTTCAAAGGCTGCAGCCCCATCAATCACACTGGTTTTCCACCAATTAACCAACTAACAGACATCATCATCATCATCATCAAGCTTTATAGTAATGTAGGTTTGAATGGTGCAATTTGATTGGGTGAGACCAGCCCCCTAGCCTTACATTAATAGTTGATTAATATGCAGTTAGGGCCGCATCACCTGCACCAATATCCACAACACATAGTCTGTCCTAGATTGCTCATTTTGACTGTTTTAAATGTTTCCGTTGGCTGCCATTACCTTTTCCACTTAGATACCTTCAAGTTTATTAGCAGGAATAACTCCATTGAGCACGCTTATTTACAAGGACATCCTGAACGGATAATTTGGTACAAGATATACAACTAGCAAATGGTATAACATACAGAAATAATATTTTACAATAGTCAACACAATAGAACAGGTTAGATACATGGATGAACAAGAGAGAAAAATGTATATTTTTTTACATCATGGATACAATTAAAACAGTCACATTAGCCATTATGACGTTGGCTACAAGTGCAAGAGTATAACTACTAGACTTTCAGAGGTAAGTGACTTAACCTGAATAATGGGAGCTTTTACAACCAGAGCAGGCAAGAGAGATAGGTATGTTCAGGTAGGAGTTTGTCATGAGATAGACATGAAGATAGGTGATGCGACAGAGGGGATAGACAGAAGGATAGACAGAAGGATAGAAGGCACGAGTATGGGGTACGTACTTATCCTCTTTGTAGTAAGTTGATGCTATAACCATTTCTAATGAGAATAGGGTGTGATAGTGACATAATAAGGTGGATAAATATATGATAAAGTTATTTTTTAGATTGGCATGTAGAGGAGTCATACAATTTGCTGTTAACAAGGTTTTTAAAAATATTTAGTGATACAAGATTTTGAAGTTTGAGGGTAGCTTGTACTTTATTCCAAGCAGCTGGAAGGGCACTGGATATAGCCAGTTGGCCGAAGTGGGAGCAGGAGTGTGGAACAGCCAGCAATATGAGTGAGCTGCTCCATAGCGGATAGAGGCAGATAGATCGCTGAAAAATGCTGGATAAGTAGGAGGGGAGTTTTAGCAGGAGGGCTTTGTAGAGCCATGTGAGAGAGTGGATGAGCTGTCTTGTGGACAGTGAAGTCCAGCTCAGGGAGGTGAGTAAATCACAGTGATGTGTGTGACGGTGGGCATTATAGATGAATTGTATAGATCTATGGTAGAGTACATCGAGCTGTTGAAACAGGGAGTCTGAGCAATGTCCATAGATTACATCGGCATAATCAAGGAGCGGGATGAACATGGTCTGTACCAATCTCAGCCTAGCTTCTGTTGGAAAAAGGGATTTATTCCCAAAAAAGAAATGGAATCTTTGCCTTAGTTTTTTTGCGTGTGAAGTGATATGGGCTGAGAACATTAGGTGGTGGTCTAATTCACAGCCGAGGTATTTCAATTTGTTGACAGCTTCAAGGTTGTCACCAAGGAAGGTTTTGATGGGTGGAAAGAGGAGAGAGCTTTTGGAACTGTGGTCAGACAGTTGGAGTGGAAGTACATGACCTTAGTTTTCTTGGTGTTTAGTAAAAGATTTTGTTGGAGGAGGTCAAATTCAGCCTGAAGCTTCGTGCATACTTCACTCACTGAGGGTTTGGAGATATAGAGGACTGTGTCATCTGTGAATAGATGTAACTTAACTTTGCTGACATTGGCCATGATGGAGTTTATGTAAATCATGAACAGAAGAGGTCCAAGGATTGAGCCTTGTGGTACTCCCCTTATAAGGGGGAGGAGTGGAGAGAGTATACCTTCCCTCTTGATCTGCTGCTGTCTTCCCGACAGATAGCTGGTGAACCAACTCAGTGTGGGTCCAGTAATGCCATGACAATTTAGTGAGTCAAGAAGTAAAGGATGATCGACTGTGTTGAAAGCTTTACTAAGATCCAGGAATACAGCCCCTGTGATCTGTTTCTTATCCAAGGCAAGGAGCCAATCATGTGTAACTTATGCAAGGGCAGTGGTAGTACTGTGCGCAGGTCTGAAGACAGATTGGGTCAGGCTTGCTAAGTTTGTCCTATTGAGGTACTCTCTTACTTGGGCATTAACTAGCTTCTCAAGGAGTTTGGAGAGTAGGGGTAGGAGGGAAATTAGGCGGTAGTTGTTTAGGTCTGTAGGGTCCCCTGATTTGAATAAAGGTAGCACATGTGCAATTTTCCAGATTTCTGGTACAATACATGAACTAACGGACAAATTAAACAGGTGCAGGATAGGTGCAATGAGGTACTGGAACCCATATTTAAGGAAATAAGGTCCTAACCCATCAGCTCCAGCACCTTTATTTACATTCCGATGATGTAGCAGGTCTTCTACCTGTTTAAATTGGAATGGGGTGAATATGAAAATATTGTCATTGGGTGTAGGGTACTGCATAGGTAGGCTGGGGTTTAGGGTGGCAGCTTTGGAGGTGTCAAAAGCTAACCCTGCAGTAGAGAAATGGATGTTGAAAGAATTTAGGATGTCTGACTTATCGGATAGTATTGTACCCTGGTAGGTGATCTTGTTGGCAAGTGTGGATGCCTGTTTGATGCCCTCTGCTGATTTTACTATACCACAAAACATGCCGGGGATTACTCTTGGCAGATTCGAATGCTGAGCGGTAATGGTTTGCTTTGGCGGCCCTAACCAGTTTGGTACACTCATTCTGGCTAGCCCTGAATACTGCCCAGTCCGAAGGGAGTTTGATCCACATGGCCTTGGCCCAAAGATGGTCCCTTTTGTTTGGTGCAGACTTTAGCTCAGCCATGAACCATGGGCAAGAATGCTTCTGGGTTCTACATTTTTTCATCGGGCCATACCTGTCGATGATACCATTTAGGGTGTCATTGAAAAGGAGGCCACATCATTGGCATTTGAAGCTGGATAGAAGTCTGTCCAGTTTATACCTCTGAGGTTGGTTAAGTAGTCAGACAGATTGAATTTGTGGAAGCTTCTTTTCCAAATAAACCTGCTCTTTTGACTTGGCTGACACCAGGCCTCTAATGCAGCCCACAGTGCAGTGATCACTGGCACCATTGTGAAAGACTGTAGCATGGGTGAACTTGTGGGTTCTGTTGGTAAGGATTACGTCGAGCAATGAACCATTTGTGGAATTTTTGGGGTTAGGGCAAGTAATGTCTGATATAGTTGGGTGAAATCTGATTCCTCGCAAAAATCTCTGGTTTGTTTACTTTTAGTGTTAATGTTTAACCAATCAAGATTTAGGTCACCATCGATGATGATTTCATTTTTTTAGTCTGTCAATTTACACAGATAAATTAGGAGCTCCATGTCACCTGATGGCGGCCTGGAGCAACCAACCACAGACAGTGTCTCAGTTGATGAGATTATTAAGTTTAGCATCAGTGACTCAAATTCCTTAGGTGTGGTAACAGCAATGGTGTCTGACACTGTGAATTTGTCTTTGATGTAAATGGCTACACCCTCACCTCTGGAATGTCTATCACTGCTATAAATGTTAAAGGATGGGAGTGAAATCTGTGTGTCTGGGATTGAGCTTTTTAGCCAGGTTTCTGTTAGAACAAGGATGTCTGGTTTTGTATGGGAAACCCAGGCTTGGACAATGTCTATCTTTTTTAGAAGACTACACACATTTAGATACAGACACTTCAGACCATATATGGCTGCAAAGTCAGAGGGCGAGGCTACCGATATTGGCGGGCCAGGATTTAATTCAATGTTTCTGGCACAGATCAGAAGTAAGAAGATCAGAGTCTTGAGTCATCTACTTAATAATTTGAATTTAGTATAGTGAATATGCCTGCATAAGGAGTGCAAGTAAGGCATTCGGATACCGATGCTGGTGAAACAGGAAGGATACATTGCGTAAAGAAGCAGCAATGCCCGAGATGAACAAGAGCACTTGAAAGTCAGTTGCACTGCCAGAGAAGTTGTGGTTGTGTCCCAAAGGTGATTATTTGAGAGGAGGATTAGCGGCATTGATGCAAGATTTATTTTTTTAACTTATTTTTCCCTCCAGTCATGGTTGACAGGGGCCTCTCTCAGGCATCCTACCTGTTCCTGCCCTGCCTGAAGTCCTCCCTGCTTGTACTTCCACTCCCCTCCTCTTCAACGCCACACTCGGTACCCCCAGCTTGACCCCTCTGGGGTGGGGCCACCCCTCCCTTTGGTGCACTTATAGGCAGACTCCGGTATGGATGAGGACCCAGGTGGAGGAACCTGGGAGGCCAGGCAGGATGGACCCAGCCACAGGCATGGGGCAGGTACTGTCGCCTACTCTTGCTGACCGGGCTTTTCCTTGTTCTGGTGCTTGGGTCCCCTCCTTCTAGAGTGGGCATGCCCCTGACACATTGGCACACTGCAACCCTGCCATGCGTCAGATCACGCTACTGACATGCTGCCCAGCAAGCTGCAGCACCCCCAGTCTCCACCGGGAGCTGCAGGCACATCGGGACTCCCTGACCTTCCCCCCTGGGGAGGAGAGCAGCCCAGCAGGCACTCAATCCTCACCCACCCCTTGCCGACCCCCGACACCGGAACTTGCTCCTGAACTCGGGTCGCCGGCGTAGCGTGAGGTGTGGCATCCAGCGCCTCAATCCTCAGCACCACTGGGCTGGCTGGCATTGATGCAAGATGACAGTGCTTTAGTGTTAAAAACATTTTGTCAGCTGGCACAGGACCTAAGGAGGGGGCAATTAGTGGAGGGTTGGGGGTGAAAGAGAGGAGTGAAATAAAGGATAGCATAACAAGGAGGAGTGGATGCATAGTGGACATTCTGGCAATATGAACTGGGAAGATGTCATAAAACAAACAAGTTGCGTGAGGGAGAGAAAAACTCTGGTGTGCTTAATTATTTTAGAATAATAGATAGAAAGTTTCAGCAGAGGGGCTGAGAATGCACTAATAGATAGAAACAGATTCTTATAACAAGCAAATGGAAAATCGGCACTTCAAAAAAAAAAGCAAAAAAGCTCTGAACAAATAAACACTGAACAAGTCTTTTGGGGGCAGCACTGATAGCAGGGAGCAGTGAAAGCTCATGGAAAAAAAGGCTTCAAGATTTAAAAATCCTGATCCCAGTATTTTCTGGATGCGCTGTGGATGAACCCGTACCTTCTGGGGAGTGCACGGATGGGCTGCTTGTTGGGTGGGCATACCTGAGATAGCAGCTCAGCTGTTTTGCTTGCAAAGTCAGACATTACAATTGCTCAAATAAGGTACTTAACAAATTATAAAGTAAACTGTCTGCCTCAGTGTTTTGTGCCAGTTGATCCTGTTCATCGTATTACTCTCATTACTGCTGCCCTTCACCTGTAATCCAGGTAGAGTGCATTGTCATAGAAACAATGCACTGTGCATATATAAACAATAAGACATGATGAGGTGTGCATTACACTGTATTATACAATGGGGTATGAAAATCCTGTAACCTCTTTGGTCAAAACAGATCACATGACTGTGGTAAATCCTCCAGTATACCCACTGTAAAAGTTTTAGTTTTAGATCACTATAAAAACAAAAAAACAAGTTGAACATTGTATAATAGCGATATACCATGACAGGGAGTGAGCATATGGGTGGATTTACCACTTATGGTGTGGTTAAATCACTCGACTGCACCTCGTGACTGAACCACACCAGGCGTGGTAAATCTACCAATATACCCACTCCCTGTCATGGTATATTGCTTAAATAACTGCAGTCCCAGGGGTGTTGTTAGGTATGAGGCCACAATCTGAGTGCTGGCTGCCCCTGGGAGTGTGGTTATCACAGCGTAATGCACATCCCTGGACTGTCTCATTGCACTTCTAAAATGGGTATCTAGGGATGTTTAAAAAACCTGAATAATTTAACAAAGAAAAAAAAATATGAAAATTTGGAAAGAAGAAGAGGTAAAATGGTTCCTCTGCCAATGGGTGCCCCTAGGGGACACTGTCTGATGATGATTTTTTTTAGTTTTTTAGTTGGCAGTTAATTTTTCTTCTGACTCTTCTTGCCCCAGCCCCCTCACATACACACAGAATTATTTTACCTTAGTAGTACCTCTTTGTAGTACTGCAGCAGATTAATGAGTGAGGGTGCATGACTTTGTGGGTGGCCAGAGAGGAGGTTAATCAGCTGCCGCATGTCAGTGACAGATAGCAAGAAGCAAAAAAAACAGAAGCAGTTTAGCTGTAGCTGGTTGGACATAAGAATTTTTTTTATTTAATGATATCTTGGAGAACACCTCTGAGCGGATGCTCATTTGTAGATTCCATGTCAGTTACAAGAAAAAAATTGAACAGGTACATGGCATTACGCATAGGAATTGGTTGCTTACTCAATTTTTCAAGTTCACCAATGATGGGAGTTACCCGAAGAGCACAAGTGACAGTGGCTGTAGAGACCAGGATTCTGCAATCGACTATCTGGCAGCATACTACTACTATCTGCAGTAGTGAACGTGAAGAAAGTACTGCTGCTCTGTATCATTGCCTGACGCAGATGAAGTTGATGGCATGTCAATGGTTCAGAATGTGTGATGTGGGAGCAGGTATTGAAGCTTGTTTACTTTTTATGCTGAGGGTCAAGGTTATCAAATAAACAAAGTACATAATGCAGTATATTTTATTTTTATAAAGTTGTTAAGCAGAGCTGGTTGTGGAAAGCAGAGTCGGCACTGGCTCTGGCAGTAATGCTAGTTTACAAGGAGACACAGTTTAAAATTAATTGTTTGAACTAACTGTCTGCCAATGGCACTCCTGAACTAAATATTGCAGTATCCTTTGTTTATGTAAGTGTATTACTTGTGTGGCATTTAAAAGTCATGGCTGCTGTTTGCGGGTACTGTATTTTATTTATTTATTTAAAATTTTGGTAACTGGGAGAGGCACACTGAGCCGAAACTCATTTCCAGATGCGACCCAGAGGAAGGGAAGGAGGGTAGTGCATATATAAAAACAGATTTCAATGAAGTAAAAACATTCAAGAAAACAACATAAGGTGCTTGAAAATACAATTATGTGGGTGGTAGGGATTGGAATAATGCATGAGTATTACGTAAGAAAAATTGGTAGAGACATAAACCAAATGAGTAGTAGCAATAGTAAACAGGAAAGATGGATGAAAATAATGCAGAAAAGAGAGCAAGGAAGTAATGGTATGCAGTAGATTCTAGGACATTTGGGGAAAAGTAAAGTGCATAAAGAGACAAATTAATAGGGGTAGAGAGAGCCTCACCCCAGGCTGTCAAGAGGAAGAAGGACAGGAGCAAGAAGGATGAGGGAAGGGGGTTAGGGATAGCATAAGTTTTAAGTAGTTAAAAGATAGAGCTAGACAAAGAGAGATTGGTAATGAGTTCCAGAGGGAGGGGAGATGATAAGAGAAAACTGCCTGCCCCAAACTGGATAGAAGGTAGGGTAAAGAGCAGGTTCAGGATTCTCCTGAGTGTAGCGGTTAGGAAGAGAGGTGTGAGGGGGTAGGAGGGGAGGGGAGGGATTTAAACCAGAATTTGGAGATAAGAGTGGAACAGTGATGCTGCCGGTGTAAATGAAGAGAGGGAAGAGTGGAGGTAACAGTGATGTGTATGGGGTGGAGCATTAGAGGCAAAATGCAAAAGTTATTGTAGAAGGAGTCCAGCCTAGAGAGGGATGAGGTAGGGGCAGACCCAAAGACCATATTGGCATAGTCAAAGACAGGGAGGATAATTTTAGTAAGCAGTTCATGGTGGACATCAGGAGAGTGGGAATCTTTGTTCCTATACATGACACCAAGCTTGGGATAGAGTTTGGAGTGAATATAGTCATTGTGGATGGAAAAACTGAGAAAGCAGTCTAACCAGATGCCAAGATATTTGAAGCAGGGACAACATCAAGAGTGAAAAAGGAGGGGAGGAAAGCCTGACAAGTTTCTATGTGGTACTAAAGTCATGGACACAGACTTCTTGGTGTTTACCTTAAGCTGATTTGCCTGGAACCAGCGCAGAACCCTAAAAAGTCACTCTGTAACTGAGATTCCACCTCCAGGTTGAAGGTTCAGAGGCGTAGAGGACCGCATCATCAGCATACATATGGATATGGGAAGTGACACAGACAGAACGTCATTTAGAAAGTTCGAGAAAAGGACATGGCCCAGAATGGAGCCTTGGGGGACACCTGTTAGAATGGGAAGGGGGGACAGGAGGTTTGGGAGGGAGCCTAGATTTGAAATATTGGTATTTCCCTGCTGTAATAGCCTTCATACAAACATTTCTTAAGGACTTGTAGAGGCGGAGGTCAGAGGGGGAAAAGGAGGATATGTGGTGTGCCTATGCACAATCTCAGGACTTGCAAAGCTGGATGATATCAGCAGATATCCAGGGGTGGTAGGAGCATCTGACCCTACATCTTCGGGGGAGGGGTGAGCATTCCATACCTTTTTAAAGATATAGCAGAAGAGGGAGAGAGCCAAGTCAATACTGAGGGCAGAGCAGAGGCATTGCTAGCATGAAATATTGTTCAGGGCCCAGGCCCCAAAACATTAGGCCAGGGGTCTGGGGGTTACCTAGGCCCAAAGAAGCTGTTGAAATTTTGATGTTCTCTGAAGCAAAATAACACATTTCTGACACCTTTTCCTTGGTTTTCCCCACCTCTGTAAAAGTATAATCCCACACAGCAGCTGCTGCCCTCATTCCTTCCCCCAGCAAACACAGCACCACAACCATTTTTAGAGACTCTGCTATACACAGAGTAGGACTGGCCCACCCATATACCGGGAGATTTCCAGGCAGATCCTTCCCTCTTTTGTATACCTGACCACATTCCAAATTTTGCATTTGTGATCTATTTTCTAATTAAATGGGGTTGTTTGGGCAATGCAAGTAAATTTAAGATACAAACATAGAGCTAATGTATTTAATGTAAGTGAAATACTGATAAGAATGTGTCACCCTGGACCCTCCCTTATTAATTTTCCAAGTGGGCTGCTGCATCAACCTTTCAGGTGGGCCCTCTGTACCCTAATCCAACCCTAAGTGGAGGTGCTGCACATACCACACTTCCATATGATCAGGGCTGTGTTCCCACTACCAAACACAGTGCAGATTTGTGCCAAGACCGACGTGAAATGCATACACCCACATGTATTTATAGTGCAGGGCAAGCCAGAATCCCTAGAGCTAAAGGTGTCTATACTTGATGACTTACTGACAAACAGATTCAATCTTGAGCCATATTGGTGAAAAAAGTAAGCCGTTAATAGTGCCAGAAGATGAGCCACAGCAAAAGAACCACAATAATATACTCAAACTGCACCACTGGTGGACAGTGTAGCAACTGGAAAGAAAAGGACCAGCCTTGTTTTTACTTTTTTCAAGCCATACCACATGGCAAAAAACTTAGCCGCCTTAGAGCCACAGCCAAAAGAGAAAAAAGTGACTAACCACAAGTAACTGCAACTGTGTCATTGGTGGTCAGGTTAGTGTAACAAAGCCATTGAAGCCCTGTCCTTGTATATATACCTACCTTTTGGACTCTCATTAATTTTTAGCACCAAGGTAGGGTCAGACTCACTCCAACGGACCAGAGACAGATCAGCTATGAGCATGGCACAATCTGAGGTGGGCACAACACTTTTAAATTTAACTTCATTCAGTCATCAAGTGCGATCTTAGAGTGGTGGAAAGCGTGAAGCCCAGCAGTGCACTGTGTCTCCATGCCACAGTGCACTTGAGCATGCACGTCAGCGCTAGTCCATCCCTGGAACTGCCCAGAGTACCCCGGCAGGAAACTGCGAAATCACCCTTCGGGCCCGACTAACGCCATGACAGTGACATCATTCATGAGAAGGGTCCCAAAAACCCCATGTTGAAAATTTGGTGTAAAAATTCCAAAATGCCTGAGATATGCAATAAAGTTGAAAAACCCTATCTAGCCCATTATACAGCTTACCGGCATTTCCTCAGTTCACAGTCGGCTTTGAAGAGTGCAGACGTGTTCGTCCATCCGAAAACGCTGCACCGAGCTCCAGAGGTGTATGGGGTGGAGGGGTGTGGGAGGCAGGGTACGAGTGAGGGGTGCTGGTTGTGGGAGGGGTCTGAGAAGCTACTGTGGGACCGCTTTTTATTTTGCAGGTTAAAAAAAAGACGATGGGGATGTTTGCCACGCTGGGGTGGGCTCAGCATGGCACAAGGATGGCTGGGGGGGACGTGGAGTCGACGGGATTGGGCACCCTGCGGCTATATGATCAGTTGCCATGTTGGGGTGGCTCCTCAACGTGGCACCCAGTACTGGGGGCGAGACAGTGGAGCCGACGGGGATTGGGCACCCCAGTCGGCTATTTCATGAGTTGCCACGCTGGGGTGGGCACCCAGTGTGGCATGTGGGAAGGCTTTGGGGAGCGCATACGTTTATCGGGATTGGGCACCTGTCACAGCATCGTGCGCGGGGGAGGGCAGCATGCAGTGTGTGCATTTCTGTGTGTGTGTGTGTGTGTGTAGGGGAGCTGCGCATGAGCAGGCGATATCTTATCACTGCTCACCGAAGCGTAGCTTCCCCTTTCAACTGTATGCCACTGCATTTTGGAGCTTGTCATAGACAGCTCCAGCATGCATTGGTTTACAGGGGCCGCTCCTGCCACACACTGACTGAATTGGAGGAGGAGGTGACACACCTCCGAAATCTCGGATGATGGCACTATGTTTCTATGTTTCTTGCACATACATGCAAGCAAACATAAAAAGGATTGGTCCTAGAACAGACCCTTGAGGAACCCTGCTTGTAGCCTTCCTTACCCCAGAATGTACACCATTTACCACCACTCTCTGACTTCTATCCTTCAGCCAGTTTTGCACCCATCTAGTTATTTTCTGTGCCACCCCCGGGCTCTCTGTCTTATTTTCCAGCCTGTGGTGAGGGACAGAGTCAGAGGCCTTACTGAAGTCCAGGTAGGCAACATCAACTGCCCCTCCTTGATCAACCACCTTCATTACCCCATCAAAAAATTCTATCAGATTTGTTTGGCAAGCTCTCCCACTAGTGACTCCATGTTGCTTTTCGTCTAATAGTTTGTTGTCCGTTAAGTAATGTACCACTCTTTTCTTTATTAGCACCTCCATCACCTTGCCCACCACTGATTAATAAAGAGTCACCAAGGATAAGGGGATAAGAGGCAAACAGGCAATTGAAGTACAGTCATGGATATCAAACAGTTAAAAAAAACCAGTTTGTATGGGAACCGTCACTGCTAACAGCTGCACACCGCTTCCTTATGCCTGCTGTTTGCACCACTGACCACCTACGTGGTGCCAAGCTGCACATCAATCAAATCTGTTGGTGGACGGACTATTTTTTCAATATATCGGGTAAACACTTAAACAAAAAAACATTAAGCCTGCTATGACCAATGAGAGATGGCTATAAAAGCAATAAGGAACTCCCTGGGGTTACTTAATCTTAAGTTAATCACCCACTAGGGGTACGTGGTGTGAGGCACAGCATCTAGGGATGATTAACATATGGTTAAGGCAACCCTTGGTCATACCTTATTGCTTAATTGAAGATAAACATCAAGCCTCACACTCTCAGTGTGTGTGTGTGTGTGTATCCCATTTTAAGTGGTTTCCCCTAGTTACAGACAGGAGTCTGGAGAGTGCCTCTTTGAAAGCATTAAACAAAGTGGGAAGCATGCCGAATGCAAACATAATAGCATCAAATATGCTAACAGCATGTCAATAATGAACAAAAATGCCAGAAATAGCTGATTTACATTACATGTTGTTCATGTTCCCCTTAAAGAGCCCCTGATACCAGTTGGATAACTGAAAAAATGTGAGATTTAGGCACAGTTCAGTTTATAGTTCATATATTTTTGCAATTCTTTTTAATTTTTTGTTTTTGTGGACGTTGTCCTTCTTCACCTCCTCATCAGCCCTCTTCTGCTATTGACCCGGAGCTCCATCAACCAACCTCCAGGACTTACACCATCTACTTCTTACCTCATTGTGTGCGTGGGTGTCATGGATTGTGGTGGTGTGGTGCCAACAGGGTTGCAATGTCATCCTGTTGACAGGATTTCTTTTCGGCCCTTTACTCCTCATGAGTGATAGCTGGTGGTGTGCAATGGAATACACATAGACCATGAAGATAGTGCGTGCTCTCAATGCCTGCCTCCAGCTTTTAATTTTGGTGATCACTGCTGCACCATCTAGCTTCAACTAGGTGACAGTCATGCAGTGGTACACATTGTCCCACACCCCAATGGAGGAGAGCCATCCATGGATACTCCTTCCCTCCACCAGCCCTTAAGAGCCCTGGTCCATTCTCTAACCTGGGTCATCAGTTTGGCGGGAGGTGAGGTGTCCATTGCCTCAACCCTCCACACTACTGGGCTACCTAAATGTTTACTGTAGCTCTGATTTTCTTAGTATTGTTTGTGTCTGTGAGGGGGACTGAACCTGCAATCCACTGTTTTAGAGTTCTGTGCTTTTACCCTCTGTACCATTCAGCTAGAACTATAGTTTTGCAATTCTTTCCCTTTTTTCTTTATTACTGAGGGAAGTGACATAAAATAAGATTACTGTCCCTTGGACTTTATTTACTCTGGCTGCTTGCCTACACATGATATCATAATACACCGTTTAAGACACCATGATTATCTCTTCAGCGTGGATTGGGATGTCATGAAGAGAACTGTGACTGCAGAAATAGATGAGAACACGAGATCCTGTTGCCATGCAAATGTCCTTAGTAATAAAGAAATAAGAGTGATGTTACAGAAAACGTGTGAAATATAAGCTAAACTGTGTCTAAATATTATTTTTTTCAAAGTTGTCCAAACATCATCAGGGCCTTTTTAAAGCTCTATTACACTGCAAGCAAACACTCGGCATTGACAAATGCTTGTTTTAAATCATTGGCTCCACATAGCCACTCTCCAGTCACTCATTAGGTACAAATGTAGTTCTTTTTTTTGTTACTTATTGTACTTTATGCCACTTTAATCACCTAGCCTGCCCCTGTCTGCCTCCTCTCCCCCAGCCCCCCCACATCACCATCCCTGACTTACTGGCCCCAACCCTTGCAGTGCTCCACACCTTGCCCCCCTATGGCGGGGCCCCCAGGGTCCCCCACTTAACCACAGAGAACCTCTAGTTTGGTTGCGGGTTGGCAGGCCCAGTAGGCAGGTGGGGGGCCTGTGAGGAGAGAGTCCCATCCTGCAGGCTGGGAGTTTTTCCATTTCCATCCCCAACCCATGATGTCAGGGGCGCAACAGGCACACGTACATCCATGTGCCCCCCCATGCTGACCTCATCCCTCCCCACTACTGGCTCTGGTGCTCATCTGCTGCCCATGGGCACCCAGGCTGCAGTACAGCACTGGGGGCACTTCACCCTCCCAAGGTGGAGAGCATCTGAAGGCCGCTCAGTCCACCTCGTCCTAGCTAGCCCTTTGATGCCCCGGGCCTGTTCCTGAATCTGGATTGTCAACGCCACAAGTAGTAACTCTACCACTGTGCCAGCAGGCCGGCTTACAAATGCAGTTCTGATCGACTAATTGAATAAGATTGCCAGTGGGATGGATAGTTCATTATTTAGCTCCTTGAGATTCTTTGGATGCATTCCATCAGGCCCCATAGCTTTGTTAACATATGATCATAAGTTTTATTTCTATTTTTTCAGGTGTTACATATAATATATGTCCCATAGAGTGTCCTTTTGCTCCCCCCTTGAATAACATTTTACTATCCAATATCCCTTGCTCAGTCACTTTCCTCTGTGAATATGATGGTAAAGAATGCATTCAGCCATTATGTGAATTTCTGCCTTCAGTCCATCATTTGTAAATAATGTCACATTTTCCCCGATTCTTTACTGAACCAACAGTACTTTGCATTTTCTTTCCTCATTCATATATCTGAAACCATTCTTATTACTGGATTTGGGCTCAGGGGCTAGCTGAACCGCCACAGCATATTTTGTTATACTTATTGCTTGTTTGCATTGCATCTCCTATAGCTGTCTCAGCAGTTCTGGCTGTTTTTATGCTTTCCTTGTACATTACTCTTTCTGTATGCCACCGTTTTTCCCTAATTGCCACTGGTGCTATATTTATCATCCACTGGTTTACACATTTTACTATTGTACTGCTTTCTCTGAGGGATGCAGACTTGCTACAAGCAAATTTAAGCAAACTTTGCTACAATACAGGTTTTAGCCAGGAATACATGCTGAGCCAAAGCTCAAATCTGGGTGCAACCTGGGGTTGGGAGGTGGGGGATAACACAGTTTTAGGTAATAGGGTCCAATAATAAACAACAATTGCAATACAAAGAAAAGTACAAAAAAAATACAACAGGCCTGTCTGTCTGTCTGTCTATCTATCTATGAAAAGAAAATACCACTGTCCCCAATGTACACTACCTGAGAATAGGCAGATCTATAGGAAGTAATTATATGGCTCTACAGGCTCCAAACAGCAGTTTCATTGATCATTGAATTACTCAAATGACATAGGATGTCTTTGGGGGGGGGAGGACAACTTTCAAAAGGTTAGACTTGGATGCAAATGCATGCTATGCCTGTGTCTGCAGCAATCCTCTTGTACCCAGGTAGCCTGCTGCCACAGTACTTTCAAATAGATGGCCTAGCAGGTTTGGATGCATTTTCCTTTTGAAACTAGTGGTGAACACTTACTGACTGGATCCTTTTGAAAATCCTGCCCTGTGCCTTCTTCATGACAGTATTGTTTGTTATCTGGGGAGCTGTGAACTCATCTTTCTTGATAGCTGCGTGTTGCAGTGATCAAAATACTTACAAGGCTGCAAAGGGCAGACAGAAGTTGCCTTTTAAACAGACTTCTATAGCTGATTTCATTTAGACAAAGCATAACAACATACAGATGTGTTTCATACTGATAGGACTACTTTGTGCAGTGCAGTGTTTCAGCAAAGAATCAGGTCAACCCCAGAGGAAATCAAACATTTGATACACTTGACGGAAGCAGACAGGTGGGGAGGCAGTTTACAAGAAGAGCAGTGTGTAGTGTATAAGTTCCATAACAGGATGCAAGGAGAGAACAAATATGCAAGGCATCGATTTTCTCCTTACATCCATGCATGGGTCCTACGCGTTGCTCTTTTTGAAACTGCTTCTCTGGTATGTTACATTCAGTGTACTAACAGCTGAAGGTAACTTCTGTTCTAGTGAAGCCTTACCAGCGGCTCCATACATGAATCTGCATAGTCATGATGCATTGTGCTGGGTTTGCAACTTTAAAGAATATGCATATGGTTTGGGAGAAGCACAAAAAACAACCAATTTGGATACCACTTCTCACCTAGCATCCTTTTATGGATCCTACACACTTCCGTTCTTGAACTCTGCCTCTTTGATATGTTATCTGTGAGTCTACTTGTTTCCTGATTTCAAAGCATTCTGCATGGACCTCAAAAAATGTCTACTCCATATTGTAAAGTGCATAAACACGGAATAAGGGTCAGGCAACCCATATCCACATCATGTGGTCTTGTCTTGAAGTCAAGTCAAATTGGTAGGAATGCCCCAAAATAGGGCTGGTACAGTGGTGCAGAGGGATGAGGCACTGGACACTGTGCCTGCCGCCATACTGGTGATCGAGTTTCAGGAGAGAACCTTGATTGCTGGGAGTTGGTTGGAGAGGGAGAGAATGGAGCATCCAGAGGACTACGAGGGGGGGGAGGAGTTCCAGCACTGAGTGCAAGCCTGGCTCCATCATGGTTGGTGGCATGGCAATTAGGGACCACTATACAGGGGTAAGGAGTGGGGGCTGTTATGTCCTGGCACAGGAGTGTGCACAGGGCTGTCATGGTTGGCACTGCACACTCAGTCTTTTTGGGGGAGGAAAAACAGCACTCTGGTCAGCTCGATGACTCCGGCCACCCACAGGCCCCATACCCGATGAGCACCCAGGCCACACTGTGGATGCATGACCATAAATCCTGAAAGGAAAGTCGGAGTGATGGGGCAGGGGTGGTTTTCATGAAGGCAGGGCTGGCTGGACAGTGGAATAAACAGCACTAACAAAAACAAGCATTTGTCAATGCCGAATGTTGTCTCACTGGCATTGGTAGTGCAGGAGTTAGAGACGCATAATAGGAATGGCAGTGAAGTACTGAAGTGACGCCAACACCATCCCCACCCTGCAGAGACCAACAGACATTGGGGTGTGCCTTTGGGTCATCAGCTATAACTCTCATGCCATTTTACCTCACCCTACCCTGAGGACACTGACAAGTGTTGTGGTGTGCTTTGGGGTCTTTGGGCATTATACGTTCCCCATTCCATAAGGAAATACACTGAGGTGGGTGCAGTATAGGAGAATGGGGTGAACTTTGTGGCCGAACACTGCAGGGCACACCACGATGGCTGTCACTGGCTGCAGGTGGGGGTGAAATGGTGTGAGCATTACAGCCGATGATCCCAAGTCACCCCCCTGACACCTGTCGGTCTCTACAGAGCGGGGTGCTACAGTTGGAAGCCGTAACACTGTAGGCATGTGTTGGTATTTTCACTCCAAATGTTTAACATAGGCTTTTTGTGAGCCCACCTCATGAAGAGCGGCACTATCAGTTTGTTAGCTGAAAGGTGCTTTTGCACAGCAGCTATGCCATTTGGCAACACGGGGATGAAAACACATTTTGGGCAGTATGAAGAAAATGACAACTGTATTGTTCATGAGGACATGTAAAAAAATGGCAACGTTGAAAATCTGGAGTGAAAATATGAAAAATGGGTGACGTCATGAGCATGCATAGAAACTGTGCAACACACATCCATAACCCAATTATTTTGGGGATTTTTTTAACCACATTTTTAACATAGGCATTTTGGGACCTCCCCTCATGAACAGTGGCACTGTGATTTTGTTAATGTGTCCCAAACGTTGATTTCCCACAGTGATCACGCCATCGTGTGGCACAGGTGCAAAAACACATGTAGGGCAGGATGTGAAAAATGACAGCTGTACTGTTCATAAGGAGGTGTGAAAAAATGCCAGTATTGAAAATCTGGCATGAAAATATTGCAAATTTGCGAAGTTACAAGGGTGCGTGGAAAATGTATAATGCACACTTTTAACACAGTCATTTTATGGAATTTCATCACCAAATTTTCAACATAAGCATTTTAGAACCTCTGCTCATGAACAGTATTTTGGTGTCATGTCCTCAAACTGTCTGGAAAACTGATTTTGCACAGTGACTGCGCTATCCCGCGCAGGACATGCGAAAACACATTTTGGCCAGGATATGCAAAATGACAGTATGTAAAATGACAGCTGTACTGTTCATAAGAAGGTGTGGAAAAATGTCAAAGTTGAAAATATGGAGTGAAAATACTACAAATTCATGATGTTATGATCGTGCGTGGAAACTGAGCAATGCACGCTGGTAAAACAGTAATTTTTTTTATTTTTCCACCAAATTTGCAACATAGGCTTTTTGGGAGTCCCCCTCATGAACAGTGGCACTGTCATTTCATTAATCGGTCCCAAAAGGTGATTCCACGCAGTGACCACGAAATCACCTTTTGGGACCGAATAACGCCATGACAGTGCCTGAATTTATGAGGAGGCGTCCCTATAACCCCATGTTGAAAATGTGGTGCCAAAATTCCCCAAAATGGCTGAGATATGCACCAAAGTTGAAAAAACCCTATTTATGCTGTTATACAGCTTACCGGCATTTCTTCAGTTCGCGGTCGGCTTTGAAGAATACAGACGTGTTCCTGGTCCACCGAAGATCATTGCTCTGGACTCTGGAGGTAAGTATGGGATGAGGGGGGGTGTGGGAAGGCAGGGTGCACAGAGGGTGGGCACAGGTTGTGGGAGAAGGCAGGGAGATGGTGAGGGACCGTTTTATTTTTTACAGGGTTTAAACAAACAAAAAAAACGTTGCGGGACTTTTTTTCTTTCTAGGGGATTTGGCACACTGGGATGGGCTCCCAGTGTGCCATCTAAGTGTTGTTTGGGAGGGGATGCTTTAGCAATGGGGATTAGGCACCCCTTTGGCACATACCAAAGGGGGAGCAAGAGCTGAGGGGATTGGGCACCCCCAGCACACAACAAAAGCGGGGGACATTATGCCGATGGGAGCGGCTCTGGCCGGGCATGATAAAGGGGATTAAAGCCGACAGGGATTGGGGCCTCTTCAGCAAAGAAAGACTGTTGGGAGGCGTGCATGATGCTGAGGGGGATTGGGCACCCCCTCGGCATACATTTTAAATGGTAGGGGGGGTCATTATGCTGACGGGGAGTGGGCTCCCCCGTAGGCATTGTAACAGGCAGCGTCAGTCAGTGCCGCCATGTTGCGTGCACGTCGGGAGATGTGTTGTGGTCCCACTGCATGAGAGCTTCGCTCTTATAGCAGCAGACCTTTTGTTAGATCTGGTGGCCACATTAGGGATGCGTGATGTCAGCGCCTGCTGCTGGCTTATTGGGGAATGAGGAACGCACCTGCTGATGCATGCCCTGCATTTGCCCAACAGTGACCACGCCTCCAACTCTACTACTACCGCAATATGTTGGCTGCGCATGCGAGAGCCAATATAAAAAGGAATGCCTCGAGTGAAGGACCCAGTTATACGATACTAGGGCACATCCACTTCAAATTAAGATTAGTACTTATTGTACAAATAGTAGAAAACATTGGTTTAGCAAAAGGGTAACCAGAATATGGAACTGTCTGCCAATAGAGGTGGTAGCAAGTGAGACTATGTCAGAATTTAAGACAACATTAGATGATTTTTTGATTACACAGGGTATTACGGGTTATTAATATGGCAGGCCGCTATGGACTTCGGTCTCCTTGGCCTTGTATTTACCTATGAGACCTATGAGCCTCAAAGAGGTTGGAGAGGTTCTGAACCATGGATGTGTGGCAGGTTTCAAATGTGCCACACTAGGAACCCCAATCCCATCACTGAAGGATAAACAGAGGCAGAAAATAAGGCCAGTTTTATTGAATACAGCAAAACAATTATTACTAGAAAGTGGCTACATTTGGTGTGACCAACTATAAAGGAGTGGTTTGAACAAGTGAAACATTATTACTAGAAAGTGGTTAAGTTTGGTGTGACCAACTATAGAGGAGTGGTTTGAACAAGTGAAACAACTCTATAAGATGGAAAAAATAACTTACTAGTGACAAAATTGGACCCCTGTTTTTTAAAGTATTTTGGACTGTCTGGATTCTACATATTGTGCTTAAGCAAAATGACTTTGAACACATAAAATGGAGAGAGGGGTGTGAATTCTGAACTTGCCCTGCAACTTTTTTACCCCATATATTCTAGTCTTAGTCACGTCTCTATAGTTAAACTGCTAAATCTTAATTCTGATGTCTTGCACCCCAGGGCTGAAGTTAAAAGGTTACAAGTTAATATGTTATCTGTGACAATAGTCTTTACCGTGATGTTTAGCTGGAGTCGTACCTACAGCAACATGGAAAACAGCCCACGAATGCATGAAGATTTTATTATCATTTGTTGACTGTGGCTGTGGGCGGCATACAGAGTTGCAGGAGTTGGTCTACTGAGTTATTTTAAGTTGTCAGTGTATAATTATGCGATGGCAGCTCGTCTCTGGATGAAACGCCTTGTATCCTTAGTAAGATCTTATAATGCGTGGGAAAGGGAAAGGGGAAACTGGGGAAATTGTTTAACCCGGAAAGGTCAGCATTGGCGTGGGTCAGCATTGTGAGTGGCTTTGGATATTTGTAATATCTGCACAATAAAATTTAGTTTTAAAAAAAGGAGATGAAAGTAAATTCACTTCTGTTGAAAGTGTCCTCAGATTTGTAAATCTAGTACAGCTGATTGTTACTTGCATTTACAGGGATAGGTGCACTGTAGATACCTATCCTAAATGCTAGAATTGTTATTGAACACTTGTAATTACCAATCTCGCGAACTCTTGTACTGCTCAGGGCTAGCCCATAAGTAAATGCATTACAAGATGGCAGATGGTCAGGGACAGAAAGCTTTCTAGCATACATACCCAAACATAGCCTGTGACATTGTTTTATGATGTCATGGTTCTTTCCGATTCCTTATTTTATCATATTATTTTTAAACCCGTTAAAGAAAGACTTTTTTTCTGCACAAAAACACCTGTGGTAAAAATAGACTACATAATGAGTTCCTGTGGGATGTGAAAAATATCACACTCATAAGTTATCTGTGCTTTCTCTACCATGTGGAATATTTTTTCATATCCCATTGGAACTCATCACGAATTCTAGACAGGTTGATAGACAGCCATTTAGTATGCTTTTCAGGCTTGGAAATATGACTATAAGGAGATGTACAGCTTTGTCAGGGAGGCAAAGACCTTGGGGTGTTCAGCACGTTGAATTCTAACTGGGTATTATAAATTTTTTTCCTTGTTAAAATCAAATGCAGGGATGTGGTTAGTCAAGTTTCTGTTATCAGTTTCAGGGAGGAGTCTTGTGATGTTGCTGTTACACAATGGAGCTTTTAACATTCATTAGTCAGTATTTCTCAGGTGTTGGAAACCTTTGTTGGTAACTTGCTTAATGGGGAATATATTAAATTAAACTTTGTACACTAAGACCCAGTGAGAAGTCACCTCATTTTAAAGGGGGTTGCGATGGCAACACAAAGCAGAATCATCCCTCAGTGCACGTATACTGCAGCTTTGTCATATTCTGCTTAGGTAATGGTCCGGCATCTTCTGTGTCTAGGGGTGTATGGTGGCAGTTCTCATCAGAAGAGCACCAGCCTTATGCCATGAAACCTGTACCTCTCACCTACTGTTACCACCATCTGTTAGGGTGAATGCAGACTAGGGCAACCAAACACAGTCACAGGGTTACAACCAATGAGACCACCGACAAATCAATGAAAATAAAAGAGTTGGGCAATCAGGAAGTCTGCTGCCATCCCTTAGCCCTCAGACCCCCCCCCCCAGCTTGGTTGCAGCTGAAGAGGTTAGACTGACTCTCTCACCTCCCTTCTTCTTTCTCAATTCCCTTCTGCTCCTGGGCTCAGAGCTACCCTTCCCCTCTTATAATGTAAAGAGGTAAGGACAGGGCCGTGAATATTCAAGTCTGAGTTTCTTGCTTCTGTCTGAGTCAGAAAAGTCCAAACTCTCTTTTATTCTTTGTTTGTATTCTTTTTGATAACTGGGTAAGGCCCACTAGGCACCAGTGCCTGTTTTCAGGGGTGACCCAGCAGCACTGGGAAGGTTAAATGACTTGTACAGAGTCACACAGTATGCAAGTGGAGATTGTGGAAATTAAACTTAGGTCTGATGGATGTACAAAGCTCATTCGCAGTTCGTTATTGTAACCTGTTGGCTGTACTGCTAGCCCCACCTCTGGGCTATACTGCCAGTCCCAACTCTATGTCCAAGCTGAGGCCTACTAGAGAACACCTCTCCAGATCAGGCTTAACCCTTTGAGTGCTCTGTAGTAACCTGCCGTGAGCTGCAAGAAGAGAGAGAGAAACTGGTTACACATGTATCAGTAGTTGGAATTCTGGAAGTAAGTATAAGTAAGTATTCCATTGCTCTATTTTGCTTATTTGGAATGTATACTATTAGGAAATATTTTTTATGGATATGTTCATATAAGCATTTTGTGTAAACCCCCTCTGGGAGCTTACTAGCTGTGGTCCTGCGTTTTGCTGCCTTGTGTTTGGGACTGCCTGCTGGCAGGTGGGGCCTGGGCCCAGATAGTATAAATTAGGGAGGGTTGGCACCAAGGGGAGTCCAGGAGTAGGAGTGGAGGAGTCAGCCTGCTCCTGGTTCAGGGAGTGCTGGACGTTGAGCCGTGGGCTGAGGTTTGGGGTCCAGGGTGGGATGATGGCCATCCCAGCCCACCGCCCTTGTTTTGGAGAGGAGTCGGCAGGGTCCAGTGAGCATTTGTGGAGCGTATGGAGTGGGATCTCTGTGGCCAAGAGGAGTGGGAGCTGGGGCCTGGAGTATGTTGGAGCCTGCCTCGTGATCCCTGGCACCGAAGTAGGGTGGCGTAGAGGTCCCGGTGCTTCTAGGCCAGTCGGCTGCCACAGGGTCCTAGTGTGTTTGTCCGGTGGTGAAAGCCCAAGTTTGTGGGGAGCAGTGGTGGCAACCGGCTCTCAGTCACCTTCTGGACTGTTCCTGTGTCTATCTGGATAGTGTTGCAGCTTAAGGATGCCCCACCGAATTCTCAGTGCTGTGGGTGTGTGGGCCCCAAGGGACAGACCATTTTTAAGGCTGTCCCGTGGGGTGCTTGCCAGGCAGCGAGTAATGTGAGTTCAGTAGATGAAATGAGTTCCTAAGATTGTGCAGGAAGACATGCGGCTGAAATGGCTTCAGAAGAATTTACTTTCAGCCGGTGTGTGTTGCTGCAATTATCAGCTAGAGCATTTTTCAACTCTGAAGAGAAATGTACAGTCAAGATCACTGGATCAGTGTCTTTAATCTGTGTAATCTTGGCCCTGACCATGTTGTGGGAAAGCCCACCCACCATGTGCGGTTCCCCCACACTTCATGGAGTGGCCTGTTTTATCTTTCTGCAATTAAATCCATTTTTGTACTTTGAATCATTGTGGACAATGAACTTACTCAATTTGCCTCAATGTACTGCTTCACAAGTGTTGCCCCATACAACTGGCAGCAGCCCTGAAGAGACAACCGACACCCCCAGAACCATCGTTGAACCAGGTAACTGAGCAAATCTTGTGACTGTGGTTACTGGCTGTGAGTGCCCCTCTTCCCCGAAGCAACGCCTAGCATACCCCTAGACGGTGTGTGTATGTGTGTGTGTGTGTGGGGGGGTTACATTTGAATAAAGCATGCTTATTTAATCCTTGCTACCATCTTAGGAAATTTGTGCAGGTGAACGGGTAGGAAGCATCAGGAAGTAAAGTCATTATTTAAGCTGTGGTTTATGTGCTAGCATTAATAGGCTCTGGAATCCATGTACTAGAGGGGTGTCAAAGTGAAGGATTAGAACCAGTGACATTATTAATTTTTGTTGCCTTAAAATAGCTGTTTGTTAATGCTTTCTACGTCACTCATGTGCCTGAGTCTGATTGGATCAGCTGTCCAATCGAACCCCCTTTCTGTAATGTCTCTGCAACACATTTAAAAATATTAATATTATGGTGCTTACTGCTATCTGACTAATCATGTCCTAGAAAAGACAAAGAAAACTAGTATTCTCACTTATCTGACTTCAAAAATAGGAAGGCCTGTGCAGTACCATCTTTAAGAGGAAGAAAGCAAACAAAGTCAGCGGCTATCAACACACATTCTTAGGAATGTGCACTAGCGCACCATTCTATGATCGAGTACTCCACTACTTTTTGGGGGGCTTATCCGGCATGTCCTAAGTGTGTCATTCAAAATACTCATGTTTCAATCAATCCATCCATTCATCCAATTTTTATTGGTGAGACAACTGAGTTACAGACCCCTCCTTTACAATTGCGACAAATAAACTCAACAGTAATACATACAACAGCAATACATAATATATAAATCGGCATGTGACATGTAACATTAAAAAATACTATCATCAATACTATCACAGTGCTTGTGCAGTAAACAGAATACTGCTTTAAGTTTCAGAATGATGAGTTTGCGTGAGTGGGATATTTATTCTGATTACTGAGCATTGTGAATAATATTGAAAGAGTACTCTGTACGTAAATGCACTGATGGTTGCTCTGTAATTTCATCTACTCCTTAGATATGTGTTCACTGTGGAGAGAACCCCTGCTGTCTATGGGAGTATGGAGAAGCCAAGGTTGATTTCAAATCAAGAAGACCTGGGGGGGGGGGGTGAAGCAATATTTCAGTGATAATTCCTGATGAGGAGAAGCTCATCATCAGAAAGCAATTGGTTTTCTTGATTTTTATTTAAAACCCATTGCAGCTCCCTGCTGGGCAAAAGTTAATCATAAAGTCAATATATTTAAAATTAAGAATAAATACTCATTTTGACATGAGACAGCTAACTACAAATGCCAATAAAAAAAGCCAAGAGACATTAACCCTTGAAGTTCTTCTAGCTCATGGGGTGAGCCTCTTATATTTTTTTTTTATCCCAAAGAATCGGAGGATATCAGTACACATCTGATTTGTTTGGGCATGGGTGGAGGTTACATAGTCTTGAGGGGGATAATAATGCTGATAATAAATGTATAAACTGATATTTTTTATGTCAGCAACCACTTTTCCTTTAAGAATGACTTTTAGAGAGATCAGCTCAATAGCACAGCAGTTAGGTGAGCTACTTGCAGTGCTGCCAGTGTGCCAGTCTGGATTTATGCCAGAGCCCAGGAACTCTAAGTCAGACTGGCAGGAGGTGAAGGCAGTGCCCCCTCAAGGCAGTATAGTGCAGTGGTTAAGGGTACTGAGTTGCAAACCAGGAGACCTTGGTTTGAATCCCATCAGTCCCACTTGCATACTGTGTGACTTTGAGCAAGTCACTTAACTTCCTTGTGCTTCCAGGTCGCACCTGGAAACAAGCTTCAGCTTAGTGTGCCTTTCCTGGTTAAACAATTTCCCCTTTCCCTTTCCTTTCAAGATGCTCTCCTCATCTGGGAAGGGAGTGCTGGCAATTGTGCTGGCTGATCTCCCCCGGTATTTCAGGATGGGTTTATCTGTGCAGCATAACACTCAAGCGGCAGGGAAGGTTTCACTAGCTTAGCTGCATCCTGCAATTCAGAACTGGCTCACTTCTGACATTTCTTGTTGGGTACAGATTGCAATAGGGGAAATGCAGCCCTACTGGAAAATAGTTACTGCCCCTATGCTCACCAGTGACCTTTGAATCTGGTTCTTTCCACTCTTCACATCACTGGATTCAGGCTCTCAGTTAGATAAGGTGGGATACAGACTATTACAAAGGGAAAGTGTGAGTGGTGGCATTCTTTGTAAGGGAGGAAGGCACTGTTGAAGGCAAAGAGGACATTGTGGGGCAAACAGTCCCACAGAGTCCATTGGAGTCAAGCTAAGAGAAAGGAGGTGCAAATGAGTCACCCTAGGGATGTGTTACTGGTCCCCAAATAACTTAGTGGAGCATCATTCCCAGCTTGTTGGAGAAATTATGACGGCAGCCAAATCAATGGTTATCCTGCGGGATTCAGTCTCCTGGGCATAGACTGGTGTCATGAGAGGGCTAATGGCAGGGCTGAGCCAGAGTTCTTGTTCACCTTCAAGGACTGCTTCCTAAAGCCACACATCCAACAGGGGACTAGGTTTGAGGCCACAACTATATTGTCCACAGTAGTGGGAGTAGAGATATCTTAAGTGTTAATGTCAAGAAACTGGTAGGTGGCAGGACCATAACCAAATAAACTTCTTCCTGGTTACAGGGATGACTAGCTGGTCCTCAGCCACCAGGACTGTGAACTTCAGAAAGACTGACTTTGGTAAGACAGAGGGCTTTGTCTCCAAAGGTCTGATGAAACTGCATGAGGCTGGTAATGCATAGCACATGTGGGGTTTGTTGACAAGGATGCTTGAAGCAAACACAGAAGTCTACAGTCCTGTAAGCAGTAAGGGGAAAAGGGAAATGAAGTGGTCCCCTGTCTCAACAGGGACATTTACTTATTTAGTTTTTGTTTACTGGTTAGGGTACACTGGGCAAGTAAATGCCTATTTACAGGTATGACCTGGAAGAGTTCAGGTGTATTACGCAATTCAAATGCAAACGACAACAGGCACTAATGTGCCTGGCGAGCTATGTGAACATTAAACATTTAATACATTTATAATGCAATTACATGAACAAAGGAATTTGCACAAACAGAGCATAAAACAGATACTACATTAAGGCAAATAACAGAGGGGAAAGTTACCCCAGTGGAACACTACATTTAACGCATAGAAGATAACCATCTCATATTGAGAGTTTCATGGCTGTACATTAAGTGCAATGAAAATACAATTTAGGTTAACAATCAGTCCAGAAAGTTACAAATCCTAGTTCATAGCGCAGAGGGGTAACTGGGTATTATCATGAGCAGGAGCAAGTAGACAATCCCTTTAAGTGTTTCCAGAGTACGCCTTTGAAGAGCCCATGAGAGGGGATTCTGCGGATGTCAAGTTGTAGGGAATTCCAAAACTTTGGTGCAAAGATGGAGAAGGCCTGTTCTCCCATCTTGGTGGAACATTTGAGAACATGGGAGAGGGATGCAAATTAGGATATGAGCGAGTAAGATTGGTAAGGCATGTAGAGGAGGGTTATGGAAGGGGCAGGGGACGAGGATCTTAATAGCTTGTTAATGAAGCACCTTAGGGAGTAAGACTGGGAAGGAGCAGTAGAATGTCGAACCAGAGATGCCCAGCGGGAGCAGTGATGGATTAGTCAAAGGGATGCCAAAGAAAAGTGACAGATGTTATACCTCACCTCCCACTTGTGAATGGCAGCTTTGGGGTACTAAGAGAAAACAAGTTGGCCATATTGTAGCCGAAGGAGGAGGACCCCCTGGGAGATAGCGAGCCTAGCCTTTGGAATAAGGGAGCATCTGGCTTGGTAGGCAAGCCCAAATCTGAAGTTAAATGCATTACATGCCAGGGACATATGAAGAGAAAACTTAATGATAGGCTCTAGGGTGATACCCAGATATTTAAAATCCACTATGGTGGGAAGGAGACAGCTGTCCAGACATTGATTTTAGAGAGCTTCAACACAAGGTCTGAGTCATGCCTGGGACCCAAATAGCATTGCTTGGGTCTTAAAGAAGTTGAGAACTAGCTTATTTTTGATGAGCCATGCCTGAACTTGGGAAAAGCCCCTGTAGCTGAGCACTGATTTGGGAAATTTGGAGAGCTAAGGTATATTTACAATATTGTCAGTGTACATAATCTACAGGAGGAACACCAGGCCAAGGTAGGAGATAGCACACTACTATATTCTGGTATACTGAAGCAGTCAGTATCAGGGTACATAGCTACAGGCAGTATGTAGACATCTGGTGGGTAAGGAATAGTAGGAACTAGGATAAGATAGGACAAGAAAGGGGATTGAAAAGGTAAAGTAGGAGACACCCTATTTAGAGTACAGTAACAAATAAGTTTGGGCAAGTGGGTAAGGAAAAGTAGACACCAAGAGCAAGTTAGGCAAGGTAGGTGGGTTAAAAAGGGCAAACAAGAGAAGCTCTATTTAGGGTAAGGTACTATAATTTCAGACAAGCAAAGGGAGAGGTAGGAATTCAGCGGGCATAGAAAGGATACAGCAAGGTACATGGAACTTTCAACAGGCATTAAAGTTAAAAAAAGGATAGAGCATGGGAGTGGTGCAGTGCCATGGGTGTGGAGCCGCAGTCTTAAGGGTCACCTGCTGGAGGCTGAGGTGCTGTCCCATTTGTACTTACCTCTCTGGGATGAGGCTGAACTCCAGGCCAAACGAGCAAGGGTGCAGAAAACCTTCTGCCCCACCAGGGGCCACCACATCTGCCACCACTCCCCCAGAGGATGCCTAGGCATAAGCAGACTGGTTGGACTTTGGTGGGTGCTGGGAGGATCAGAGAGGAGGGAAGGGTTCACATTCCTTAGCTTGTACCTCTGCACATTTCCTTTGCCATACTGGGAGGACAGGAAAGCCAAGAGGAGGCACCTGTAGCAGTGGGAAAGGAGGAAGCGGGGTCAGAAGAGGAGGCCCCTATGAGGGAGAAAGAGGCCCCCAGCCAAGGAGGAAGCAGCTGCTGATGGGGGACTCTATTGTTAGGGGATAGACATGGAGGCAGGGAGAGAAAGGAAGGGAGGTGAAGTGCCTGAGAGCTGCTTCAGCTTAGAGGGATGGAGAGTGAAACCAGATGATCTCTAGAACAGCAGATGAGAGGGGGCTAGATGTCATTGTCCACCTGAGGGCAAATTACCTGGCAAGGGACAGGGTAGGGTTAGTGCAGGAAATTTTCAGGGAACTGGGGAGGGGCCTCAAGTAGATGGCATTCACAGTGGTTTTTGCCACGCTGTTACCTGTATAAGGCCGGGGAGAGGATAGGACACTCCACATCAGAGAGTTGAACAATTAGGTGAATGCATGGTGCATGAAGAAGGACTTCAGCTACACTGGGACTGGGGCCAACCTGGGAGGATATGGGCCTTTATGGGAGAGATGGCCTGCATCTTTCCAGGAGGGGAACCACAGTCCTTAGTGGAAGATTTAAATGCTACTTGAATGAGTATTTAAACTAGCCACTGGGAGGCTGTAAAACAAAGGGAGGCAACAGTTGCCCCTCTGATGATGAAACAGCAGTGAGAGAGAGCAAAAGGGGAACAAGCGCCCCAGGGCAGGGTTGCAAAAAGACAGGAATGGGAACAAGGCAGAGGACAAGGGGGGTATAAATCAGGAAAGCAAGATGAAATGAGTAAAGGAGACGGTTAACAGAGAAGGTAGCAAGGGAAGAGGGGGGTCAGGGGGATCTTCAGAGAACAGCACAGGCAGGAGAGGGATGGATGCAGACAGGGATGGAGTAAGTTATGGAGAGCTATGTATGCCAATGTAAGGAGTCTGGGAAATAAAATTCCAAACCTGGAGGCCATCATGGTGGATGTTAGTCTGGATATTGTGGCCATAATTAGTCATGGCGCAATGACGGGCCAGGATTGGGACATGGCCATAGTAGGCTACTGTCTGTGCAGGACAGACAGAGAAGGAAGGAGGGATTGTACTATATGTGATATAGGGAATCAAGGGCACAGAAGTATTGGGGCCCCCAGAGGAAAAAGTAGAGATGGAGATGTTGTGGGTCATCCAAGAGACAGGTACTGGGGCCACTATCCATACAGGGGTGGTATACAGACTTCCAGCACAGGGAGAGGACATGAATAAGGCACTTGGGGAAGCCATCATCAGGGTGGTAAGTAAGCGGGAGGTGCTGCTGGTTGGGGACTTCTATGTGCCAAATGTGGAATGGAGCCTTCCAACTGCAGCTTCTGCAAGGGAACAGGTCCATCCTTGACTTTCTACAAGGAGCTTTTCTCAGGCAGTTAATGAAGGAACCCACTAGGGACAGGGCAGTGCTGGTCCTCTTGCTTACAAACAGGGACAGCATTGTAAATGTCACAGTGGGCAGTCCCCTAGGTACCTGTGATCACTGTACAATGTGGTTTAACATTAACATGGAAATAGGCAAACCACAAAAGAACAAGGGTACTGGACTTTAGAAGGTCAGATTTTAATGAAAGAGGAGACTGCCTCAGAAAATATCTCTTGGGAAGGATCACCAGGGAGGGGTAAAGGCACAGTGAGGAAAAATAAGGAAGGGCATTATTAAGGCAACCAACCTCTGCATGAAGCAAGTGAATGAAAGTAGAAGGAAAAAGAGACCATTATGATTCTCTAGGGAAGTTACCAAGGTGGTGAGAGGAAAAAAAGGTGGCATTCAGGAGGCACTGTATAAGGAAATGCAGAGGGAAGAAGACAAGGAGGTATATCAGGTAAAACAGAAGGAAGCAGGAAAGACAGTGAGGGGAGCAAAGGCGTAGACAGTGGAAAGGATTGCCAAGGGGGTAGCCAATGTGGATGAGACTTACATAGGTACAAACATACATATGAACATGACAGCAGATAAAGGTCTTACTGTCTATCTAGCCTGCTTGAGTGTGCAGTTCCCAATGTGTTTGCAGAGGAAACTGCCCCCACTTCCTGTTTTCTTCTGGATCTCCCTCAACTACGCCCTCCCTCCACTTGCTCTCCCCACCTGCAACTTTCCCCTTCATTCTGTCCCATCCCCTCTTGAAACTGTCCACTGTTTTTAGGGATATACCACCTGCTCTGGCAGCTCATTTCACTTGGCCACCACCGTCTCGATGAAAAAGTGTCTCTTCATCTCCCTCTTGAACCTTCCCCTCACTAGCTTTAGGCTGTGCTCCCTAGTGGTCTTATTCCCACTAAGGATGAAGAGGCCTTTAGTGCTTACTCTTTTTTATACTTTTAAGGTACTTGAAGGTGTCAGTCATGTCCCCCTCTCCCTTCTGTCCTCAAGAGAATACATGTTGAGCCCCCTGAGTCTCTCCTCATAGCTGTTGCCTTGCTGACCCTGGATCATCCTGAATGCCCTTTTCTGGACCCTTTCCAGGAAGTTGATATCCCTCTTAAGATAAGGGCACCAATATTGCACACTGCACTCTAGGTGTGGTCTCACCAGAGACCTGTTCAGTGGCAGAATGACCTCTGCCTTCCTGCTGGTAATTTCCCTGGCTATTCAGCCCAGCATTCAATTTGCTTTGGCTGCTGCTCTCCTGCAGTGTGCCGAGTGTTTCACACCACTCATGATAATTACTTCCAGATCCTTTTGTTCCTCTGACCTGGTTAGCTGCACGCCACCCAACCAGTATCTAGTCCCTGAATTTTTCTCTCCCAAGTGCATAACTTTACACTTTTTAGCTTTCAACCCTAGTTGCCAAATGCCAAACAACTTTTCTAGCCTAGTCAGGTTTTCCCTGAGTTCCTGTCTCCCTTCCCCTCCCTCGTGTCCATCCTCTCACAGAGCTTTGCGTCATCCCTGAGCAGGCAGATTTTACCCTTGATCCTATCCACAATGTCACTTATGAAGATATTAAACATTGGACCGAGCCTTGTGGGACCCCACTGATCTCAGGCCTATCTTGTGAGAATTCCCCACTGACTGCCACCTTTTGGCTTCTGTCCTGTAACCAACTCCTGACCCATTCCACAGACTTAGCCCATACCCCCAGTTCTTCCAGCTTCCTGACAAGCCTTCTATAAGGCATAGAGTCAAAGGCCTTGCTGAAGTCCAGATGCAGGACATCAACCACTTAGCCCTTGTCCTCAGTCCTAGTGACAACAGTTAAAGGAGTCAATTAGGTTAGTTTATCAGGCCCTCCCCAACACAAATCCATGCTGCCTCATGTCCAGGAGCCCATTTTCCTCCAGAAAGTCCACCAGTCTCTCTTTCAGGATGGTCTCTATCAGCTTACCAACTACTGAGGTCAGGCTGACCAGCCTGTAGTTCCCTGGTTCATTCTTTGGCCCACTTTTGTGGAGAGGCACTACATGTGCAATTCTCCAGTCCTGGGGCATGTTCCCCAGCTCTAGAGAGATGTTAAGCAGGTATGCCAGGGGACCCACCAGAACCTCCACCAGTTCTCTTAGAACCCTTGAGTGCATGCCATCTGGCCCTGGGGATTTGTCCACCTTTAGGGCCCTTAGTGCCCTGTCCACTTGTGTTACACCATTTGTGACTTCCCCCTCCCAGTCCCCAGCCCGCCTGCTTCGTTGAGGTACTGGTCCATCCTTATCCCTAGTGAAGACTAAACAGAAGTACTTGTTGAGTCCCCCTGCATTTTCTTCACTACTCTCTGCCCAACCCTCCTCCTTTTTTAATCTTACAGTCTCATCCTGTACATTCCTGTTCTCCCTTGTATACCAGAAAAATGCCTTCTCACTTGCTTTTACCCCCTGTGCTAGCTGTACTTCCCTTGTAGCCTTTACCACTCTGATTGCTTTGCTCGCATCCCTTGATTTAGCAGAGCACTCCTCCCCATCCTCCTTCTGAGTTTGTACTTTCAGAAAGGCTGCCGTTTTGTCTCCTACCACTTTTGCCACCTCCTTGCCCAACCAAGACATACAGGTGAACATGCATGCTCAGTTGTCAGCGGGTGCTTAGCCAATATCAATCTGAACCAAAAAACATGAAGGCAGCACTCATAATAAGAAAAAGTAAAAAGTAGAAAAAGCAAACACTAGCAGAGCCACTACAGCTGCAAATGCATTAACTAGATAAGGGTGTTTCATGGGCTTAAACATATACATGAAATGCCATTGCATACACTAACTGAATCAAAGCATGGTACATTGAGAAAGGGCAGATAAAAAATAATGCCACGACCTGTATTACAGTTACCTATATGTTTTACATTTTATTCTATGCACTGTTCTAGCAATCAACTCAACAGAACCAGGTCATCATATACATGAAGGTACTGTACCTTAACTGCAAACACTGCTGAGACAATTACATGTTGCAACAACGTGGAAGATAAACACAATGTTGAGACATGTTTACAAAGACATTTTTTTAATTATTTTTTAGAGATTGTAATACAGTACACACACACAAAATTAGTATTACTGCATATAAAAGTGCATATCCCCAAATGTCAATATAAATCTTACACATTTCATTACAAGTTGTTCTCCTTAAGGAAGATCTTACTGTACAGGGCATAAGAAAGGGTGTTAGGTAAAAGTGAACTGTGGTAGGTGTGTTTGTGAGGAAATAGCATAATTTATCTTTTACTGCTGCTCCACCCCAGGCACAGACAATATGAAAGTCAACAACCCCTTGATATGAAGCAACAGGAATTAGTTAGTACAAGGACATAAACAAGTAGGAGACTAAGTGGGTAGACAAGCATGAGTATGGTAAGTCAAATAACATTTCAAAAAGTCTTACCATTATAATTCATTTTTTATGGCTGTGGATGGAGCCCATAGCCATCTTACTGAATGTAGCTGGAAAAATGGAATACCATGGAACACATTTTTGGAGTTTTCAGTGTATCCTTCCACACCTACAAATCACTCTGTCACTTGAAATTAAATACTCCGTTCTTTCTGTTTAGAATAATGGAGACAGAACTCCAAGCTGCTTATCAGATGACCATTAAGAAACTAAAACAGCTTGTTAAATACCGGTTGCCTATTAAACTGGAGATTTGTTTACCCCTTTTGAAATGCAACAACTTGCACATTTAAATATTTAGCATTTAAACATTTTCTTGCTACTAGCTTCAGTTGGGTAGGTATTGTTTTTCAAGAAAGATTCATACTTCATAAATGTCACCTTTTCCCAGCAATGAAGATTTACACTGTTTTTGTAACCTCTTAAGACACTATCTAATAAGCACTGTCTCAGACATATGCCAGATCTTCTGTGACCTATCCAGGCAAAATATATAGCAATCAGCAGACATTTTTTTACTATGCTTTTTGGGAAAATAATACTGTATATTGAGCTACAACAAACACACACACACACCATCCTCATGGTCACAACATTCAAAATAAATATTGCAATCTAATATGTTATAAAACATTAAAGAAACTGTTTGTCAGTGAACACAGTGAAGTTCAGTTTACGGTATATTTCCCTTTAAATATTTCTTATCCTATATTTTGTATCCTGGATAGCACAGGGACAATGATACATCTCATTGTCATAGGGATCTTCATTTTACACATTTTTGCACTGTATTTAGTCAGGATGTCCCAGATTAGATGCAATATCTTGTTTTCAGTGGGGTCATTATTTTAGCATTTTTATAATGTATTTATTCAGGGTAGCCTAGTCCAGATGTAAAACATTGTTTTAGTATGTTCTGATTTTACACAATGCAGCATAATATTATGTAGAGGTAGAGCACCACTGAAAATAAGATGCCATGTCTTCTGTGAACTATTGTGCAAATTCATTAGAAATAATGGGCCAGATATTCAAAAGGGTTGCACCATGCGCAATAGGGTTGCGCCTGCGCAAGTCCGAACTTGCTCCATTCTGCAATATTCAGCAGTAGGCAGTTGCGCCACAGAAAACATGCTGAGCAACAGCACAATGCAAATGAATGCATGCTGAACTGGAGGGGAAGGAACCATACATAAACTGCACAGCCCGATATTCAGCCGGGCTGTGCAGAGTTGTGCAGGCGCAACCCCCAACCTGCGCCTGCACAACTTTGAGCAAAAAAAAAAAGGCTCAAGTCAAGAGCTACAGGGTTTTAAATAATTGATTAGCAGTTTTTTTCTTGGGACTATACTAACTGTACAGAAAGTATTTATATGGATTTTCTAGAAGTGCTCTGTTTGTTAAACACAGTGAGGCAAGAGCTATGCATTTTCACAAAGATTTAGCACTTTTATGAGCAAAACGCTAATCAATTTTTAAGAGTTAAATAAATCCCTGGGCTACCTACAGGTGAGCTGCTGCATTGCAGGGTGCAACACAGCAGCTGCCACCTGTGGCTGGCCCCCAACCCACTCCCTGTGCCCCCTGCAGCCCGATCACGGGCAAAGAGTGTAAAATCCCCGCCACCCCCACTGGCCCGATCACGGGCAAAAGTGTAAATCCCCGCCACCCCCACTGGCCCGATCGCGGGCATAACTAAACCCCCACCAGCCCGATTGTGGCAGCAATGTTCTCCCCAACACATCCCTGGTGGTCCAGTGGACCAATAAGCCCGATCGCGGGCTGAAGTAATGAAACACACACCCCTCCCCGAACATATCCCTGGTGGTCCAGTGGACCAATAATCCTGATCACGGGATGTAATAATTAAACACCCCCGAACATATCCCTGGTGGTCCGATAAGCTCAATCGCGGGCTAGAGGTATGTAAAACACCCCCAACATATCCCTGGTGGTCTGATAAGCCCGATTGTGGGCTAGAGATATGTAAACACCCCCGAACATATCCCTGGTGATCTAGGTTCACCCACCCCACCCACCCATGAAGCCCCACCACCCGATCCCCCGCAGCTGGTGGGTGGCAGCATCCCACCCGCCTGCCGCCCCGCCGCCGCCCACCGACTGACTGCCCGGTAGGGCTGCATGCCCATTGGTGCAGAGCAAGAGCCAATGGGCGTGCAGCCCATACTGTACAAGGCAGTCCAGATTTGTGAATGAATGAATCCACTCACGATGACAGAAAGGTAGGGCGACCGGATGAGGGGGAGGGCAAACTAGGCGACAGGATGTCGCTATACGTATGTGCAAGAGGGAGGGCAGGAGCAATCACGGCGAGCGTGGGCTGGGAGGGGTGGAGAGGCTGTAGGGAGTGGTGCTGCGGTTGCCAGTTGAGCTGTGTCGTGGCATTGGGGATAGGCTTGTGGCTGGGGTGGCTGAGGTACTGGGTTCGGGTGCTGGTGCAATTTTTATTGCACCTGTCCTGAACTTTCATTTTTACTGCTTTCACCTCCGACATGCACCCCCTGGAGTTGAGAATCCTAAGTAGGGGGGTCCTGGGAGCAAAGCCTCAGGGGTGGAGGGCACAGCCCCTCACAGAAAGCAGTAAAATATGTCCTGGCACCATTGTGTTGGTGGGCGTTATTGTCAGAGTGTCAAAATGTTCGACACTTGACTGAGCGATAACGACGCCTTTAGGCGTTCTCTGTTATCACATAGACCCGAAGAGAAGTAGCTATAAAATGAAGGAGGGGGGACAATACAGAGCTATTCAAGCGGCAATAGGTGATGTGTTCAATTGCTCTGCATCTCAGGTGGGTGCACAGGCAAAAACAACATAACATATATGGTAATAAATAAAAATAAATAAAATACAGCTCACTGCAGAGCAGATTTTCAGTCATATACAGTATGAGCCAAGACAAGTTAAGCGATCAAATGCCCCACCTTACAGAGAGTAGCACTTTCCAGCACTTTCCAACATAATACCACATGAAACAGGAATGGAAAATTAAGTCGCAGCTAGTGGCAAAAAATTCCAATTGAACTTAGCATTTGAACTGCAGAAAAAGAAGAACAGTAAGACCGTATCCATAACAGTATTAAATACTATTATAAAATGGCAAGAACAAAATCTAGAAATCACATTGGCCAAGAGATGTCAGCTGACCATACATTAAATCTCTATAAATGAGCAATCATCCTGGTCCTAAATCACATCACTCAATGAGCAAATCAGTCCTCCAACAACCAGAACTATCTCCCATCAGTCCCCCTACAACCAGAGCTGATCTTCCATCACAAACATGGCAGCTACCTTTACACTGTGAAAACCTTCAACTGGGCCCTAAAAATAAAACTACCTTAAATAAAAGAACTTAATTAAAAGTTGTTTTCTTGATCATCACACTCTCCTTACACACATAAACAAATTAGAAACATTAAAAATGATTAGTTTTCATTACAGCTGTTTTTTTGCTGATAGTGAAAAATCTCCCCTCTGTCTTTACCATGCTCACCAGGGAAAGCTCTTCTGCTTGCCCTGACAGTGAGATAATTGAGTTTGTGGCTGTAGAAGAGGCCTTTGTTATGTGTCTGTGTGAACAGAATGTTAGGAGAGGAACATTCCACCAGTGGAACAGAGCATTTTGAATCCCTGTGTTCCATGGTAAACATTCCATAATAAAATTCCATATCTTGAATGTGGGAAAAAAACAGAGGAAAAAAAAAACAGGAAAAAGAAAGTAGGCATGCCTTGGGTGGTTGGGCATAAGGCCGCAGGCTGAGTGGATTGAACCACCCGAGAAGTGATGATATCCTATGATATACCACACCCTGGAGTGCATTATTGCTATTATGAACTGGTTTATAAATAAACATAGAAACATAGAAGTTGACGGCAGATAAGGACCGCAAGGCCCATCTAGTCTGTCCATTTTTTCCTGCTTTATGAATGTGCCATAGGCCTGCACTCTGTCAATGGTCTGTCTATTCATACTCATCTTCATTGCTCCCCTATGCCTGTCCCATGCCTGTTTGAAGTCCTGCACTGTATTCATATCCACCACTTCCTGAGGTAGGCCGTTCCATGCATCCACCGCCCTTTCTGTGAAAAAGAACTTCCTCACATTCCCCCTTAATCGACCTCCGTCTAATCTCATGCTGTGTCCTCTTGTCCTGCTATTTTTCATATATTGAAACATGCTGGACTCTTTCACCTTGTTAATGCCCTTAAGATGTTTGAATGTTTCAGTCATATCACATCTTTCCCTCCTTTGCTTGAGGGTATACATATTGAGCTCCTTTAATCTGTCCTCATATGTTTTCTGATGCAGTCTCTGCACCATTTTAGTTGCCTTTCTCTGGAATGCCTCCATTTTGTTAATGTCCTTGTGCAGGTGCGGCCTCCAGTACTGCACTCAGTACTCCAGATAGAGCCTAACCAGTGTCTTGTGAAGAGGGATTATTACCTTCCTCTTATGACTTGTAATACTCCTGCTAATACACCCCAACATCCCTCTAGCCTTACCTGCTGCTTTAGTGGTCTGCTTGGATGATTTCAGGTCATCTGTGATGATGATGCCTAAGTCTCTTTCTTCCCTTGTGGTTGCCAGCAACTCCCCTCTCAACCTATAGGTGACTTCAGGGTTTTTCTTCCCTATGTGCATGATCTTGCACTTCTTTGCATTAAACCCCAGTTGCCACTCTTCCGACCATTTTGCCAGTTTATCCAGATCTCTTTCTCATTCTGCCCACCCCATCTGGATCATCTACTCTGTTGCAGATCTTGGTGTCATCTGCAAACAGACAAACCTTACCCTCCAGTCCATCTGCAATGTCACTGATGAAGATATCGAAGAGGACAGGCCCCAGGACTGATCCCTGAGGTACTCCACTTGTGACTTGCATCTCTTCTGACTGCATTCCATTTATCACCACACTCTGTTTTCTGCCCGCCAACCAATTTGCCACCCAGTTGACCAACTTCTGACCCAGCCCAAGCCTATCCAGCTTATTAATCAATCTTCTATGTGGAACAGTATCAAAAGCTTTGCTGAAGTCAAGGTAGGGCGACATCAGCTGCTCCCCTTGGTCTACCACTCTGGTTACCCAGTGAAAGAAATCTATGAGATTAGTTTGACAGAACCTTTCTGTTGTAAGCCCATGCTGTCTTGGATCCTGTGCTCCTATGGATTCCAAGTGTTGCACTATCCTTTCCTTAAGGAGTGCCTCCATAGTCTTGCCCACTACTGAGATAAGACTGACTGGTCTGTAGTTCCCTGCCTCCTCCCTGCTACCACTCTTGTGGAGCAGGATCACATGAGCCCTTCTCCAATCTTCTGGGACCTCTCCTGTGCTCAGAGACTCACTAAACAGTTCTGATGATGGCTCTGCCAGTTCCACCCTTAGCCCCTTTAGTACCCTGGGATGAATGCCTTCAGGTCCCATTGCATTGTCCACCCTGAGCTTAGCAAGCTCTTGTAGGATCCTTTCTTTTGTGAAGGGACTAGTGCACATCTCCCTCACCCCTGTGTCCATGGTGCTGAGCTGTGGGCCCTGCCCTACCTTTTCCTCAGTAAATACTGAGCAGAAGTATCTATTTAGGATAAATGCTTTTCCTTGGTCCTCCTCCTCCTCACACTCCCCTTTATCCCCTTTGATCTTAGCAATACCCGCTCAGGACTTTCTCTTTCTTTTTATCCCTCCTACGTCCTTCTGGAGTTGCATCCTCAGGATGTGCCAATTAAGCCTGACCCTACCGCTGCCTTACCTTGACTGCTCAGATCCCCCATCCTGCTGTGGATAGCTCCCCATGCGGGGTCGGGGTGGGGCCACCCCGAGCCTTCAATTCTTGTCGGGCCCCAAGACAGCTGGGCAGGCGGCGCCAAATTGGGACTTGGCTCGGCACCTCCATCCCCCAACTCCGGAGGGTGTTTTTCCCATTTTCCTGTAGGATGTCACTCACCCAGATGACAAGGCACAAGCGCCGATGTCGTGACATCCTCCCCCACAGTTCGTGCATGGTAGCTTGCTATGCCCCAGGCCTCTGCCTGGGGCCAGTCAAGTGCCATGCTCTGCCCTCCCCTCCCTCCTGGAGAAGGAGAGCTGTCCATAGGACATTCAACCATTCTCCCCCCGGCTGGCCCCCCAGCTCCCGGGCTCATTCCTGAACCTTGGTTGCTGGCGTCGCAAGCAGAAATCCAACAGCTGCGTCGGCGGGCCAATGGACTTTCTCTTTCACTGATGTTATAGAAAGTCTTGTCACCTTCTTTTACTGTTCGTGCTAGTGTTTCCTCGGTTTGGGTCTTTGCCTGTCTTTCTGCCTTCTGTGCTTCTCTTAGGGAAGTTTGGTATGCCTCCCTATCTTTGTCCTGCTGTGTTTCCTTATATTTCCTGAAGGTCAACATTTTGGCTCTGACCTTTTCTTCTACTGTTCTTGAGAACCAAAGTGGTTTTCTTCTTCTTTTGCTCATGCTTTTCTCTCTAACACAATGGGATGTTGCTTCACGTATTGCATCCTTAATGCTTGTCCACTTTGCCTGTAGCCCCTCACCTGTATTTCTTCTTGCCAGGGCTAGCTTAACTCTGTTGGCTGTCTTATCAAAGTCAGCTCCTCTGAAGTCCCATATTTATGCCTTGGAATGGGATGATTTAGTTCTAGTGGCCAAATTGAACCATATCATGTGATGGTCACTGGTCCCCAGGTGACCTTCTACCTGGAGATCTGTGATCCTTTCCCCATTAGTCAGTACAAGATCTAGGATAGCCCTGTCTCTTGTGGGTTGTTCTACCAGTTGTTTGAGGCCCTCCCCCTGCAAAGACTCCACTATGTGTGTAGTTCTGGCAGTTGTTCCTACTGGTATTGACCAATCTGTATCTGGCATGTTGAAGTCTCCCATTATCAGAACCTCCTCTTTAGCAGTCATGTTTTGCAAATCTTTTAACAGTAATGTGTCTATGTCCCCCCAGGTCTGGAGGCCTGTAGACAACCCAGTTCAAATGGCAGTCCCATTTCCTGCTTCAAGGGTGACCCACAGTTCTTTTGGCTCCTTATGTGCATTCTGAATTTCTGTAGCTTTGATATTTTCATTGACATAAAGGGCCACTCCACCCCCCCATTTTTGAACCTTGGTCTCTTCTGAACAGTACATAGCTGGGTACTGAAGTCTCCCAAGTGTTGTTGCTGGTGAACCATGTCTTGCTAATGGCTACTATGTCCAGTTTAGCCTCTATCATTATTGCCTGCAGGTCTGGGATCTTGTTTCCCAGACTGCAAGCATTAGTGTACATGATTTTCCATTGGCCAGATTTTGGTGTGTTAGTTGTTGGGCAAGGTCTGTCATTTCCCCTGTGCATCGTATGGGGAGCAGGACCCTTTTCCTTACCTGGTGATGCAAATGAACTACAAACATGCTGAACTCCTGTTTGATCACTAGTTGAGGGGGAAGGGGTGTTCTTCCCATTCGATGTATCGGGTGCTGCACCAATTCTCCCCAATTGCTAGTTTAAATATTCTGCAAAGATGTCAAACTTCTGCCCCAATGCACTGACTTCCTCCTTAGTCAGATGCAGTCCATCAAATTTAAAGAACTTTCACTCCCAAAACTGTTTGCCAGTTACCTACAAATTTGTGTCCTTTTTCCTGGCAGCAGCTCTTGAGCAACATGTTTAGCTCCCCTATCTCCCCTTCTCTGACCTTCTGTCCATCTTCCCCCTCTCCCAGACTGTCAGGATCTCAGAGAAGGAGATGCTGGGTGAAATGGATGACAATTTGTCACCCAGCCTGGTCAGGTGTTCCTTGGTCTCCATAACTGACTGGCTGGCAAGATCATTAGTCCCTATGTGTACCAGGACATCGATGTTTTCTCTTGCTTCCTGCATGATTTTAGCAATGTGGTCAGTGTCTCTCCACGCTGATGTACCTGGGAGACATCTGACCATTACCCCCGGCCGGAGGTGCGTATCAACTCCCTGAATCATGGAGTCTCCTGTGATCAGAAGTGTTTTGGATTTCCTTTTTGCTTTTTTGTTTTGGTCCCTGTTTTGTGTGAGTTTTGTTGTGCTAACTCCTGTGCTGCAGTGTCCTGCTCTGCAGTGTCCTCTGCCCCTTTGTTTGATTTTGGAGATAGAGGCAGATACCTGTTTGTAGTTTTGATATGGTTTGTGGAGGTGATACGCTGGAGAGCACTGAGTGATGGGGCACCCGATTTGCCCCTCCTAACCACCTGCCAGCCTATAATACCAACTACCCTCTGCAGTCAAGGTGCTTCTGTTGGATGTTGAGGAAATGGCAGGTGGTTCTTATAATATATTTCCTCCTGAATATGCGATTTGAGGTGTGCAATCTGTGCCCATGCTGCCTGGAGCTGAGCCCTCAGATCTCCAATGGTCCAGAATGTAGGACAGTGTCCTTAATCCTGTATAACTGCCCTTTTGAAAAGTGTCCCACAGTACCTGCAGTTAATAATATCCATTCCAGATGAGTTGCTGGGTTTATAACCTGGTCAGAGTAATTAGAAGAGGAAAATGAAAGCAAAAATGTGATTTTGTGTTTTGTTTGTTTTTATATAACTTGTTATAACCGGTTAAATTACTTGTGCCCCTGTAAATGAGGTCACTGTGTGGATACTACTCTGATCCTCCCCTTTCTGCTTTGCTACAGGAAATGTCACGACTGTGCTACCCTATATAAGGAGTGTAGCATGGGGTGGTTGGGGATGGGGTGGATGGCTGGGCCCTTCCCCTGCCAAAAAGAAGAACCTCGGACAAAAGAAACAAGGAGGTAAGAGCAGAAACAATCATCCAACAACAAATGCAGTAGCCCTGAAAGCTTAGCCTAATGGTAAATAAAACTGTAAAACCTGTAAAGCACCACCTATAATAATTTCACAGAAGATATACCCTGTAAAAAACACTTTGCTACAGAGAAGAATAAAGCAATAACAGAAGATATACCTTGCAAAAAACAATCTGAATCAGAAGATTACAGCAGTAATCTGTAAGCACAAACCTGTAGGCACACCCTGTAATAATGCAGCTGAAAGTATACCCTGCAACAACTATTTGAATCAAAGAAAAATAAAGTAGTAAAATGTCAGCAACAAACAGTAACAACCCCTGTGAGTACAAAAGAAAATAACACACAGTAAATCTGCCTAGCCAAAAGAAGCCTTACTCTTTTTCCTTGCTCTTATAAGGTTCCTTACTCTGTCCTTACAAGCAACCTAGAAGGAAAGAGCTCAGGTGAAGCTAGATGCCTTTTCCAGCAAACCTAGTCTTCCACCTCCAAGATATCAACTAACCTGACTTTTTAACCCTTCCTTCTGTTGGACATTACTAACAGTTTGTCAGCTCCACCCCCCATTTACACACCTAATCCCCTGGAAGGGCTGTGGGAGGAAAGCAGTTAGCTCCTGCAATGTGAAAAGGAGACTGCAACACCTCTGAGACCAAACCAAAAACCTTTCAGCAAAAAAAGTGAAATAAAATAAAATAGTAGTAAACAGTAATTTGGCTTAGCCTAATGATAAAAAGTCACAAAGATATAAGCACCACCTATAATAATTTCACAGAAGATACACCCTGTAAGCACCACCTGTAATAATTTCACTGAAGATATGCCATGTAAAAAACACTTCACTACACAGAAAAATAAAGCAGTAACAGAAGATATACCTTGCAAAAAACAATCTGAATCAGAAGATTACAGCAGTAATCTGTAAGCACAAACCTGTAGGCACACCCTGAAATAATGCAGCTGAAGGTATACCCTGCAACAACAATTTGAATCAGAGAAAAATAAACTAGTAAAATGTTAGCAACAAACAGTAACAACCCTGTGAGTACAAAAGAAAATAACACACAGTAAATCTGCCTAGCCAAAAGAAGCCTTACTCTTTTTCCTTGCTCTGATAAGGTTCCTTGCTCTGTCCTTACAAGCAACCTAGAAGGAAATAGCTCAGGTGAAGCTAGATGCCTTTGCCAGCAAACCTAGTCTTCCACCTCCAAGATATCAACTAACCTGACTTTTTAACCCTTCCTTCTGTTGGACATTACTAACAGTTTGTCAGCTCCACCCCCCCCCATTTACACACCTAATCCCCTGGAAGGGCTGTGGGAGGAAAGCAATTAGCTCCTGCAATGTGAAAAGGAGACTGCAACACCTCTGAGACCAAACCAAAAACCTTTCAGCAAAAAAAGTGAAATAAAATAAAATAGTAGTAAACAGTAATTTTGCTTAGCCTAATGATAAAAAGTCACAAAGATATAAGCACCACCTATAATAATTTCACAAAAGATACACCCTGTAAGCACCACCTGTAATAATTTCACTGAAGATATGCCATGTAAAAAACACTTCACTACACAGAAAAATAAAGCAGTAACAGAAGATATACCTTGCAAAAAACAATCTGAATCAGAAGATTACAGCAGTAATCTGTAAACACAAACCTGTAGGCACACCCTGAAATAATGCAGCTGAAGGTATACCCTGCAACAACAATTTGAATCAGAGAAAAATAAACTAGTAAAATGTTAGCAACAAACAGTAACAACCCTGTGAGTACAAAAGAAAATAACACACAGTAAATCTGCCTAGCCAAAAGAAGCCTTACTCTTTTTCCTTGCTCTGATAAGGTTCCTTGCTCTGTCCTTACAAGCAACCTAGAAGGAAATAGCTCAGGTGAAGCTAGATGCCTTTGCCAGCAAACCTAGTCTTCCACCTAATAATAATTAAAAAAAAAGCTGTTAAAACATTTAAAAAATTCATTTTGGGGGTAGTGTAGGAGTACCATTTCAGAAAATAGTTCTTGTAGGGTTGTAGTCAGCAGGTGGCACTGTTTTACTTGCAGCAGGTGCAGCACTTATGACAGTGTGAAGTCTCTTCTAGACTCAACCTGGATGTGAACTGTGGTACCCTCGTCTACTGATTGTCTTTCTTCCCATTTGCTGAAAGTGTGTGTCTCTCTCTATATATATTTTTGGTGACATTGTTTGTGTTTTTTTTTCCATTTGGGCAGATGGAAAGTTAGAAGCAGTGAGACTGAAAGAAGTTTGATAAGTGCTGGTGTTTTTACATGTGCATGTGTGCTTCTGTGACAGTTTTGTTTTGTTTCTGTGTTTGGTGCTGCCACTGACCACCAGTATAGAAAGCCGCAGAAAGAGAGAGAGAGACAGAGAGAGAGAGTAAAGAGGAGTGCAACTTTTATTTTGTTTTGCATATGTGGCAGTCAGCATCACTGTAGTTGTAGAAGCAGAGTCTTGCACAGCATGTGCAGCAGTTCAGTGTGAGGTAGCATTTTGCGCTCCGTAAATTGGGGTACGAGTGGAGCGGTATGAAGGGCTGAAGGAAAGGGGTTGCCAGAACTCATTTTTTAACCATGAGTATATAGTTAGATATACTCATGGCTGAGATGAGTTCTCAGCCAATCAGGTTGCTGGATTACCAGCAGCCAGTTCATAATACTTTATTATCAAAGAGAAATGGTGGCAAAACACAGTTAAATAGGCAGAGGCAGACCCAAACTACTCAAACACATTCCTGAAGTTTATAAAAGCACGTACATTTGAATCATATATGGATATTTTCAGGTGAAATCTATCAACCCCCCCCCACCTCCAACACCACCACCTAAAAAAGGCAACCTAGCAGGTTTAAAGTTTTGAACACATTTCCATTAAGAGACAGTACTTGTACTGATTTGAAATGCAAGGTAATATGTTTTTTCTTACCAGCATTTTACCTCAGTCCTATAAATATGAGGATGTTGCCTTCACAGAAGCTACATTATAACAGTGTAATGAAAATAAAGTTTTAAATACTGCTTATTTTTACAAATTTACAGATGTTGCAGGGCATTCATATGAGCATTTACGTATTACAGAGAAAATATATATTTTCAGCTAACACTACTAATAAATATGTTTACTGCAAAACACTAATCTATTGCTGAAATATGCTATTTATGCATTAATAGGGACTACTTTTTCAATTTTCTAACAGTTTTAGAGTTAATGTATTGTACACTTGTTTGAAAATAGTAAAGAAGTTTTAATCCCTATCAGAGTGACTCAAACTAATTATTTGATGATGGTTGCCCATTTTATAAGTGTGATAAGCCACTCCAGGGTGTGCACTTCAAGGATTTTAATGCACTTCCCAGGGGCGTATGGACACTTAGCCTTCAGGCTTGTGCCTTAGCACACCCCTGGGGCATGCATTAAAATTCTTGAAATGCACACCCTGTCATGTCTTATTGCTTACATATAGAACTAGAGCTTGGAGGTCATGGGCGTTGCAGTGACCTAATGTATAACTGTTAAGCTATTACTACAGTTTGTAGCAGTTCTCTTCTGTTACAATATCAACTGAGTGCCAGTTGTTTGGTATACAAAAAAAATAATAAAGTACGGGCACTTTACACACCTAACAGAACAACTATTTAATAAAGCTAAGTTATTTATTTTGCTGGTCATACTTTTAACCCATATCTGTCTATTAAATCTAGGTGCATATTCGCCAACCATATAAATGGAAGGTTACATGGGTCAAGTGGAGCTAACATAGAAACGTAGATATGCTCATAATATGCTCTTATCAGATTATTGTTTTATCAAATTATGTTGCGGTTTTTCCATTGCCTGTTTTTTTTTTTTTAATTTTATTACTTGCTATATAAAGAGTAAAGGATGGGGTGGTGTGTGTTACGAGATTTTACACACACCCGAGGTGCACCCTCGGGGTTTATGAGAAGCATCCCACACTGAGGGTGTGTGTAAAATTGTGTTTCACACACCACCCTATCCTTTATTTTATATAATTGCTGGTGGGCACTTTATCACCACAGCAGTTATATAAAATAAAAAAAAGAGATGTTTGGTTTCACTTACCACCAAGTGGTGGTTACAGCAGGTGTCCAGAGTGAGTAAAGGGAGAGAGCAGCTGGGGCACGCGTGCAGTCAGGGAAACCCGGCACATGTTTGCCGTAATAACCAGCCGGTTATTATGGCAAATATTAACCTGGGTTTTCTCAGGGGAAAAGTGCCTGCCAGTTATTATAATATAGTATCAAACATCAATTCATACTATTATTATAAAAACAATCAAACTTATTCCTAACGCAGACCCTCTGGCTGCAATGCCTGGCAGATGACCGAGTCAGAACCATGCTCCCTTTCATGCATCAGCCACATGAATCTGCTGTGTACTCGAAAAGAGATGTAATTCCTTACACCTAATGCAACAAAATATTTATCACAGATCAGCATCCTAATTCCATTGCTCCAGTTAATGGGACGTCAACGAGGTCAAGGGGAAACTGTATCCTATTAATAAAAATGTTATTATTTTTTCCTGGAAAAACACCACTACCGGTATTACTGTTACTGTTACTGTCACTATTTTGCACCTGGCTTCAAGTTCCTGCACTTCTCATTTCAGATAACCCCTTACAACATTGTCCCATTATTATGCTTACAATGGTCAACACTATGCAACTTAAACTGCACCAGCTGTGTTGGTACTTTAACAATAGAACACAGTTCACTGTAAAAGGGGTATATTAATACTATATCTTCTTACAATATTGTTAAGAAAAGTACCACAGTATATACCCTTATAAAGGTGTAGGACTTACATTAAGTACTGTCACACAATTACTCACTAGCTGAAGAAATGTGAATTGCTTGTAAACAGATTATCTGACAAAGAAATGAGCATTGACATCTCTGTCTGCACACTAGAGTTTTAGGTAACTTTATTATAGTTCCTTTAAAAAAAACGAGCCACATGATAATGACAGCACTGTCAGCACACCTGTGTAAATTTCTCTATCTATTCCCCCCGCCTACATGTCTCACAATATTCACCTTGAACGTCAGAAGTGGAAATAAAAATAGTATTTATAGTGCAGAATTGTGCCACTCCAAATGCATTGATCATAAAATTGAAAGGCACGGTCATCTGTACATATTTTGCAGAAATTTATGTATTTGTACAATTGATTCCCATGCAGAAATTCACAAACATCAATGCTGCCATGTCGAAATATATACACAAATTAAATCTACTATTTTTTTAAGCTCCTGACATTCATGGTGTTTACTGTGAGAGGTGTGGAAAGACAGAGACAGACAGACAGACAGAGGGAGAGGGTGATGGAGAGAGAACTTTACAGACTTGCACTAACAGTGTTGTCATTATCATGTAGCTTGTGTTTTTTTTCTAAAGCAACAATGATAAAGTTCACCAAAAGTATAGTGTGCAGTCATAATTATTGCACGTTGCACGGAGGTCCCAAGTGGAGCTACAACTCACTGATGCTATCCTAGTACATTTTCCAGTACAGACTGTGTTACAGTACATGGAATGATTATTTCTTTGGCAGTCTGTTTTCAAGCAATTCACATTTATTCAGCTAGTGAGTCATTGCATGACTGCTTATCTGGCATAGCTGGTGGTGTTGTAAAATGCATTGTTGTATTACAGCATTTCATTTTCTGCCTCTGAATATGTATGTATTGATGTTTATTTTTATTTATTCAGCTGAGGTGTGTAATATTTTAAATGTGCAAAATTGTAAAGGCAATTCCAAAGAAATAAAAGATTAATTTCTCTTTTTTTTCCGGGGGAGGGGGGGTTCACCTATGAAACAATGTTTAGCTTGCTAGATGCAGAAGAAAAAAGAAAGTAAACTAGTTCTAACTGTTCTGTGAACATCTGTTTATGGAGATAAATGAACATCGGAATGTTTTGTATTTGTTGTTGACTTTGCTTCCTGTGTAGCATGAGCAAACCACTCAGTTGTCACTATCTTATATCATTTGTACAGCACACTACACACCTAGGAAATTATCCTGTGAATTTGGGGGGGGGTGGTGCACAGTTGATGGGTAAAGGAGTGGCCTGCACTATCCAGGGTGAGGAGAATAATAGCTTAGAACAATAAACTCACAGGAATAAAGTATGTTCAAAACACAGGAAAAAATAGGAATCAGGACCTCAGTTGAATACTGCCTTGTAACTTTGTCACAGTAAGATGCCAATACATGCAGGACTTGTGAGAAATTGAGATGCTGACATTATAAATGTAACCACCCCCCGCACAGTAAACTACCCCTTGATACCCTCGACTGGGCACCCAAACTACTTTGGACAATCAGTACCATCCCTAGCTTTGGGAATGTATGCCAGGCTCACTATTTCCAGAGGTCAGAAAGGGGTGGAGTGCACAAAAGCAAAACTACAGATGACCAAACTAAACCCAGGTCCTGAGGAGAGAACATTTTGCTAGGGCTATGCTAGATCTGTACTTCTGGAAGGATAGCCAGTAATTCCACACAGGAAGCAGTAACATGGATGTCCAGATCAGGTTGGGATTCTAGAATGTGACTTTATTCCAAAGATGATACACTAAAGCAAAGGTGAACCCCCCAAGGTTTACACATCGTGGCACAAGGCAATGGCAGAACAACAGAAATCTGTATCGGACAGAAACTCTACATATCCCATATATCACAGGACCTTGAATTCTCTTCAGCGGCAATGGCCTCAACTGAAACACACATTTTCTTCTAGTGGCACTGGCCACAACTGAGCATGACTCCCATTTGGCATAGGACTTAACATTTTGGCAATGTGGCAACTGGCCTCGACGGAGCACACATGGGCTCAAAATTAGCACAACCCACACCAGGGGGTAAACATTTTTTTTTTTTTATTTAGTTGTTTAACCAGGTATAGCACACTAAGCTGAAAGTTTTTTTACAGGATCGACCTGGGAGCACAAAGAGGTTAAGTGATTTGCTCAGAGTCACACAGTATGCAAGTGGAAGCTGTGGGATTCAAACCCAGGTCTGGTCTGCTGGATGTCACCAGATTTGCAGCTCAGAGCCTTAGACCACTACGCTATACTGCCTCCTTTTTCTTCAGGCATTGGCCACCATGCCCTGAATAACCAGGCACCCTTACAGAACCTGTAGTGCTGAACTTGTCACTCCAGATGGGGGGCTGCCCATCTCTTCCACATCCATACCCAGCCATTCTTTCAGAGTTACACCTCAAAACATCTGTTAAAACAGTTAGCAATATACATCTTGGAATGACTTTCACATTCTGCATGAGAAAACACTACTTCTGAGTGTGGAACTAAAGTCCTGAACAATGTGCCAAGTCTCTCTGGGGACCCCATGATTGTCAGCCAACTTTAAAACATGAGAACAATCTCAACTTAGAACAGAAACTGGTGTATATTTCCCTTTATCAGAGAACACCCAAAACAGGTATTTTCCTCTGAGAAGCACAAAGTCAGATTACTCATGGTTGGAGAAAACAAACAGGCAGCTTCAAAGTCTTGGATCAAATTAGGGGATTGCCCCTCGGATCCATTCTGGCAGTCCTTTCCATCTCTCTGGGGATGAAAAATCAGGAACTCCTGCTCTAGACAATAGTTTCCACCACTTCCCTTGGCAGGTAGATGCTTCTCAGCACTATGGTGAGAAAACAGGCTCTCCTCTCAGAGTCGACACTGCAGCTCTCACTCCTCCAACTGCTCACACAGACCTCCACTCAAAGACTAACTCAAGATTTTAAAACTCACCACTCACAGCCAGCTGCCATGGTTTATACAGCTGTGAGAGTTCTAAATGACATCATCTCTCTCCTCTCAGCTGAGACCAAGTAACCTGAGAGTGAGTAGGTGAAAACCCATTTAACCAGTTATTCACCAGCTGCCTTCCCTACCTAGCACTGACACTGATAGGATTCTAGTAACCCCAGGGGACTGGGTGATTACATTCACCCCTAGCCAGGTAAATGACTGTCTGCAGTCATTTCTCTACCCAGCACCAGGCCATCCTACCCTCTGTGTTACCTACACTTCTCCCCTACCATGTGCCAGGCACAGGCAGGCAACACTAAAGGCCCAGAGGCTGGCTGATGAAACTTCAGCCCCTATCCTACTATCTATCTATGGATACTCAGTGGCTCCAAGGAGACTGCTTGAAACATGCCTTAATAGGACAGAACTGAGGCCCCTACTGCAGATCAGGACCACAGCCTGTCTATCCCTCTAGTGAAAATCTATCTGACCAGGCTGCCCACTGGGGAATCTCCCCCCAAGCTCCCAGGGTACCTGCAAACAAAACAAGGAAACAGCACATTGCAATGTATTACATTTCCCAAACTTTCCCCACAACCTCACACCTGTGAAGGAAAAAACATGTTAACACCCTATTAACTACAGACAATCCTAAAAACTCTAAGAAAAAGTGGAACTCGGATGAGCTCCAGTATTCTCTTCTTTTCTTTTCTTTTCTTTTCTTTTCTTCCTCAAGAACACCTGCAAGAGAAGAAAAACACAAAAACACATTCTGCATACCACACAGTGCCTAAACCTCCACCTGAACACTAGAGGACCTCAAAAAATATTTTTCTAAAAAAGTACAAAAGTAAAAAAAATGGAAAGAAGAAATTTATACAACACATTTGGGAAGTGGAAAGCCCCAAAAAGTCCAAACTAGGGATAAAATGCTGTTGCCCAAAGGCAAGGTCCATTAAAGAGTCTCTCCTAGGCCAGAGACTGCTGAAGAACAGTCCTGAAACAGGACAGGGCCTGTATGTCACTGAAATCCATGGGAAGAGTCTTTGAGGACAGTCATTACAGTTCCATGGACAGTCTTTAAGTGTAGGGTGTGTTGTGCAAAGTCAGTTAGGTAACAAAAATGTGATCTTACCAGTTCCTTGAGGACCAAAAACAAAGGATCACCTTACCTCTCCGAGCTGAGGACCCTCTTCCTTCAGACCAGGTGGCATCTTCGGATACAGCTGAACTGATATCCTCTGGAAAACCAGGTGATGAAACAAGAAAACTGCTGGGTGATGTCATCTGAAAACCAAATGATGGAACAGGAAAATGGGTGGCTGATGACATCTGGAAAACCAGGTGATGAAACAGGAAACAGCTGGGTTGATGTCATCTGGAAAAACAGGCGATGGAAATGGGAAAACACTGCTGGGTTGATGAATCTGGATGCACCTGAAGAATCCTGGAATACCAGTAGAGCCGCATCTTTCTTCTTGGATACTGCTGCTGCTAGATGACAGACACTGGGCTGACAATGCTCGCTTCACTAAAAGCATGCGGGGAATAATCACAGGGAGTGGCACCATTAAGGGTAGTACCACTCATGGTGAGGTGTGAGGACTATGGCACCATCTGGGTGTTCAAAGTTGATGTTGTGGAATGTCTCCTTCCCTGCCTTGTCCACAATTTGCACAGTGTCCATAAACAGATTTCCAGAATTTAAATCAATCATTTATGACTCTGGCCCTGACACATTCTGCTGCACCAGAGTACAAATTCTTGCTTGCCTCTTTCAACAATCAGTATTGCCTGTACTGTTCGATTTCCTCCCAGACTCTATGAGGAAAGGTAGGAAAGGACTGCCCATAGATGGCGTCAGCCCTCCTATGTATCAGTCTCTCCTCCCTGCTGCTCTTCACAAGTGTGTGGCCCATGGCCTGTCTTGGGGGTGGCCAGTTCTGGTTGAGCCAGTGCCGCATACTTAAAGAGCGAAAGAACCTGTCCTTGGCCATTTCTGTGGGCAGGTTACTGGATCCTTCTTCCTCTTCTTTCTCTGGCTCCTCTGAGGCAAGAGCTTGAGGTGACTTATGGGGACCCTCAACATGAAGATACATTTCTTCATCCTCCTCTTCCTCACTCATGATCTGAGCCCAGGACTGAGCAAATGTTCTCACTCCTGAGACATTCCACTCCTCACTGGGTGTGGAGGTAGACACCTCACAGTTCAGTGTCTCTTGCAGTTTGTCCTCCCTTACTAGGCTAGGACTTGGACCCTCTTTCCATGGGTCCACAGATCCTTCCATTGCACTGTCCACCTGGGATACAGGCACGGAAACCTCTCTCTGTGCCTGCCCTTGCAGTAGATCAATGTTGCTCTCTCCCTCTGTGCCACACTCTATGGGGTTCCCCCAACAGATTCAACCTGGCGCTGTGTGTTGCTACTTGCAGAATCTCCTACTTTGGTCCATGTGGGAGCCAAACAAATTCATGATGCCCTCTCTGGCACTGCACCTCTGTTCATACCATATTTCACAAGGCAATCCGAACAGTGGGGTATCAGAAACACATCCCCTCCAGCCTTGAGGCACGTAATGCACAGTCTCACTGGATAGCTAGGAAATGCTACATCTGGAGGTAACCCTTCACCATAGAAAGTTCTCTCTATTTCTCTTTGTGATGCCACCTCCTCTGCTATCATAGCTCGGGCATGATCCGGGTAGCGGGGAGTTCCTGAAACCATGTCTGAAAACAAACATACAAAAGTTTGTTGTTATTAAATTGCTTACTAGTCTCTTTGCTGTCTCAGAAAATGGCTCCCTGCTGCTTGTGTTTACATTACTGACCCCACCCTGTAATGGTGGCGGTAGCTGTCCTCATGCATCAGATCTGTTCACTGACTTAAAAACTGTGTTTCCGACCTTTTCTGGCTACTGAATTTGCTTAAAACTGTAATTGATTGCTCTGCTGGAATCTTTCAGCACATTCATATGATTTTAAACCTGACTTTGCGATCAGCATCAATTCAAAGAACAATTTACACATGCTCAAAGTCTCTTGCAAGCCCACATTTTTTCTGTTGCACAGGATTGCCTGTTTGCTGCATTCTCACTACACAACTCACAGTCCCTTTTTTGCTTAGAAACATTTACTGTTGCTGAACCCGTTATAAATGCTCACAGTCTACGCTCAGAATATTTGTTTGTTGTCTTGCTGTTACAATGCAGTCCTTCTTTGCAAAACAATCACACTGTTTGTACACAGATTCAGCTGGCTTGAAAATCACACACAGTTTGATGCTCAGTTAGTTGGTTTTACTCACTGAATTCAGTAGCTGGCATTCTCCAGTGGAAATTGTTGGCCTGGTGCCGATCCTGGAAGGCCTCTGGGGTGAAACGGCTGGCAGTCCTGCCGATCGTAGCAACAAACGCCATGCTCACTTTCCAGTTGGTCAGATGATGGGTTGAGCCAGAATTTACACAGCAAAAGTCTGTTTTTCACAGATTAGAATGTTCACAAGCCCCTTGATGGTTGATCCTGGTCTGACCAGCTCGCACGCCACTCTCTCTCTCTCCTCCTTGAACACTCGGCTGTACACAGAAGCTGGCTAGGGGACGAGACTGATTGCAGTTGCACCAGTCACTCAACACCATGCAAACGAGTCTCTCTCTTTGTCTCGCTCGCTCACTCTTCCTTCATGGCGATCATCGAGCAGGAACAAATTTAAACTGCAAACCTAACTTTTTTTCTCGGCTGCAATTTCAGCATTGGGAGTGCTGTTTTGACCATTTTCTCCTCAGAGTGTGGTAATTTCTCTAGCGACTCCTCCAGTTTGCACACAAAGTACATGAAACTTTCAGGGAACATCTCTCAGCCTGTTTCCTAAAGTCCACACTACTTTTGGCATTTGAAAATTGCAAGTTAAAAAGTTCTGTAAATGTTTTGGATGCAGAGACTAGGACATACACTTCAAGGCTTTACTGTCCATTTCAAGTTGGCACACACACAAGCAGCACTCTGTTCTTTCTGTATTAGCAGGCATGCAAGCAGCACATTCAAATGGCACTTTCCTAGGCAAAATCCTTTTGTCCAAAGCTTTCTTTTCTGTTTGGGCTACCATGCTACCAAACAGAAAAAAACACTAGCCATACTCTCAGCAAAAAATGTCTAGTTCTCTCCCCAAATTAAACAACATCTTCAGACAAGCTCCCATTTTTTGTAACCACCTCCCGCTACTTTGCGCAGTAAGCTACCACTTCGTACCTTTGACGGGGCACCCAAACTACTTTGGACAATCGGTACCATCCCTAGCTTTGGGAATGTATACCAGGCTCACTATTTTTAGAGGTCAGAAAGGGGTGGGGGTGTACAAAAGCAAAACTACAGATGACCAAACTAAACCCAGGTCCTGAGGAGAGAACATTTTGCTAGGGCTATGCTAGATCTGTACTTCTGGAGAGGTAGCCAGTAATTCCACATGTGAAGCAGTAACGTGAATGTCCAAACCAGGCTGGGGTTCTAGAGTATGACTTTATTCCAAAGATGGCACACTAAAGCAAAGGTGGATCCCCCAAGGTTAACACATCATGGCACAAGGCTATGACAGAACAACAGAAATCTGTATTGGACAGAAACTCTACATATCTCATATATCACAGGTCCTTGAATTCTCTTCAGCGGAAATGGCCTCAGCTGAAGCACACATTTTCTTCTAGTGACACTGGCCACAAATGAGCACATCTCTCATTTGACATAGGACTTAACATTTTGGCAATGTGGCAATTGGCCATGATGGAGCACACTGGTGCTCAAAATTAGCACAACCCACACCAGGGGGTAAATTTTATCTTCAGGCATTGACCACCATGTCCTGAATAACCAGGCACCCTTATGGAATCTGTAGTGCTGAACTTATCACTCCAGATGGGGGGCTGCCCACCTTTTGCTTCCATATCCATACCCAGCCATTCTTTCAGAGTTACACCACAAAACTTCTGTTAAAACAGCTAGCAATATGCATCTTGGAATGACTTTCTTTTCCTGCATGAGAAAACACTACTTCTGAGTGTAGAACTAAAGTCCTGAATAATGTGCCAAGTCTCTATGGGGATCCCACAATTGTCAGCCAACTTTAAAACATGAGAACAGTCTCAACTTAGAACAGAAACTAGTGTATATAATTTATCAGAGTACACCCAAAACAGGTACTTTCCTCTGAGAGGCACAAAGTCAGATTTCTCATGGTTGGAGAAAACAAACAGGCAGCTTCAAAGTCCTGGATCAAATTAGGGGATTGCCCCTCGGATCCATTCTGGCAGTCCTTTCCATCTCTCTGGAGATGAAAACTCAGGAACTCCTGCTCTAGACAATGGTTTCCACCACTTCTCTTGGCAGGCAGATGTTTCTCAACACTAGGGTGAGAAAATAGGCTCTCCTCTCAGAGCCGACACTGCAACTCTGACTCCTCCAACTTCTCACACAGACCTCCACTCAAAGACTAACTCAAGATTCTAAAACTCCCCCCTCACAGCCAGCTGCCATGGCTTATGCTGCTGTGAGAGTTACAAATGTCTTCATCTCTCTCCTCTCAACTGAGACCAAGTAAACACAGAATGAGTAGGTGAAAACCCATTTAACCAGTTATTCACCAGCTGCCTTCCCTACCTAGCACTGACACTGATGGGATTTTAGTAACCCCAGGGGACTGGGTGGTTACATAAATGGTGATTCAAACATTACAGAAAGGAAGTACAAGTTATTGCTCTTTACATGGAAGCCTCTGCAACACTCACTTATGTAAATTTTTCTGACCAGACCATGTCACTTTTACTGTTAACCACTATGCATTGCATTACAGTCTCAGTCACCATCCCATTTACTCTCAAGACCTCGAGTGAATAGCATCTCAAATTAGCAGCCCTCCTAAATACATACAGTTCAGCAGAAGTCATTATTGGTAACATTTGAAAAAGCATTTGTAGCACAGAATTAACTGTATAATGTTTTACAATACAATTTGCATAGTTTGAGGAGGACAGTGAACATAATGAGTATGGGAGAGACTTCTATGTAAAAACCTGTAATTTTACTTCGATATCTCTCTTCCCCTTCCTTTGCTTACCCCTCATGTGCTACTTGGCTCTCACCACTATTGGTTGTCATGTGGAATACTTCCCTAGCTCCTCACCTTAACCTATTTTGGGTAACCAACTATTTTTTGGCCTCTGTGCTTGTATTGATATTTGAGTTTCTACTTTATTTAGATGGTACTGTTCACATTTTATGTCTATCGTATCACCCAACTGTTCTTGTTCCTGAATTGTACCTCCAACTGTTCCTGAATTGCACCTCCAACTATATCCCCATGCTGTGAATTTGTCACTGTCATTTAGTTCAAAAAATCTGGGCATGAGGATGATAGAGAGGTGTTCACAAAGGCGTCTAGGGAGGTGGCCAGGGCAATCAAGGCTCAGGGATCAGAGAGGGGGAAAAGGGGTTCTTTAAATATGTAAGGGAGAAGAGGAGTTGTAGAGATGACATTGTTAGAATCAAGAGGGGGGAATGGGCGGAACAAGGGGAAGAACAGGTAGAAGCACTCAATGAGTACTTCTGTTCGGTGTTCATGAAAGAAAAGGATGGCCCAATACCGCAGGGAAAGGGGGCAAGGGTGGAGGGGGCAGAGATAACAGATGGGGTCACCCAAAAGGATAGAGTTGTGAAGGGCCTTGAAGCCTTGTGGGTGAACAAAACACCAGGACTGGATGATGTACATCCAAGGGTCCTGAAGAAACTGGTAGAGGTGTTGGCAGGCCCTCTGATGGACCTGTTCAACACCTCCTTGGAGATGGGGAATGTACCCAGGGACTGGAGGATTGCTCACGTGGTGCCCCTTTACAAGACTGGACCCAAGGACCAACCAGGCAACTACAGACTGGTGAGCTTGACTTCCATAGTGGGGAAGTTGATGGAGGCCATTCTGAAGGAGAGGTTGATAACCTTTCTTGATAGTAATGGTCTACAGGATGAGAGACAGCATGGGTTTGTCTCAGGAAGATCATGCCAAACTAACCTGAGCAACTTCTTTGACTGGGTCACTAGGGTGGTTGATGAGGGCCATGCTGTGGATGTCCTGTATCTGGACTTCAGCAAGGCTTTCATCTCAGTGCCACATGGGAGGTTAATGAGCAAGCTGAGTGACATGGGGTGGGGGAGAAACTGGTGGGGTGGGTTGAGAGCTGGTTGCAGGGCAGACAGCAGAGGGTAGTTTTAAGGGGGGACATCCAAGCCAAGGCCAGTAATGAGTGGGGTGCTGCAGGGTTCAGTGCTGGGCCCTGTTTTGTTCAATGTCTTCATTGGAGACGTTGAAGTGGGGGTCAAGAACAAGATCAGCCAGTTCACAGATGACACTAAGATTTGTGCAAAAGTGGACAATGAGGAAGGGAGGCAGGCACTCATGGAGGATCTAGCTAAACTCAAACACTGGTCTAGGGAGTGGCAGTTGGGGATTAGCATTAAGAATTGCAAGATCGTGCACCTCGGAGACAGAAATTCCAGGACCAGCTACTGGCTGGGGGAGTGCAGGGAACAGTTTCAGAAGAGGAAAGGGACCTGGGGGTAATAGTCACAGGGGACATGAAGGTTTCAGCAGAGTGTATGAGGTCAGCAGCAAGGGTAAAGAGGATGCTGGGGTGCATTGCCAGAGGGATCACCTCTAGAAAGGAAGAGGTCATACTGCCCTTGTATAGATCACTGTTGAGGCCACACTTGGAATACTGTTAACAGTACTGGTGCCCATACCTCAAAAAGGATTCGGGATGTGTGCTGTTGGCCTGGAGGATGGCACATGTAGTACCATTACACAAAAGTGGGCCAAGGGATGAACCGGGTAATTATCGTCCGGTAAGCCTCACCTCCATAGTGTGCAAACTCATGGAAACGATATTAAAGGAAAGACTGGTGTTGTACCTGGAGGACAGTGGCCTCCAGGATGTGTGGCAGCATGGGTTTGTTTCAGTGAAGTCTTGTCAAACCAACCTCATACAGTATTATGACTGGGTGACAGGTGAGCTGGATAAGGGTCATGCGGTGGATGTTCTCTACTTGGACTTCAGCAAGGCCTTCGATTCAGTGCCTCATGGGCGGCTTGTGGAGAAACTAACTGGTGTAGGGGTAGGGGCAAAAATGATGAACTGGATTATAAGCTGGCTGAGTGGCAGGCTGCAATGGGTGGTGGTGAGAGGGGAGCTCACAGCTCCAAGGCTGGTGATGAGTTGGGTGCCATAGGGCTCTGTGTTGGGGCCAGTATTGTTTGGGCTCTTTGTATCAGATATTGCACATGGAGTGGTGAGCAAGGTAAGTCTGTTCACTGACGATACCAAAATCGGAGCAGTGGTGGATGGAGAGGAGGGATGGAAGCAGCTGCAGGGGAACCTATGCAAACTAGAGGAGTGGTCAGAGAGGTGGCAGCTGGGGTTCAATGCAAAGAAGTGTAAGATTATGCACTTTGGGGTGAAGAACCCAAGGAGAGTATACTGGCTGGGGGGGTTAAACTGGGGATCACTGAGGAGGAGAAGGACCTAGGGGTAATGATAACAGGGACCATGAACAACACTGCCCAGTGCAGGAGAGTGGCTGCAAAAGCGAACAAAATGCTGGGGTGCATAGCGAGGGAGTTTTCATCCAGGTAAAGAGAGGTGATCTTGCCCCTCTACAGGTCGCTGGTAAGGCCGCACTTGGAGTATTGTGTGCAGTTTTGGAGGCCATATCTAAAGGGTGATATCAGGCTACTGGAGGGGGGTGCAGAGGAGGGCAACAAAGATGATATGTGGAATGGAGGGGAGAGACTATGACAGCAGGCTGGGAGACCTGAATATGTACACCTTGGATGATAGAAGGGATGGGGGGGGACATGATAGAGACATTCAAGTATCTGAGGGGAATCAAAAAGGATGGGGCAAATGGGGTCTTTAAGTTAAGGAGGGGGTCACCAGGAAAATGGGCAAAGAATAGAGGGGAAGATTTAGGAAGGAAATGAGAGACACTATTTCACAGAGAGGGTGGTAGCAAATGTAATGCCCTACCAGAATGGGTGGTATCATTAAATCTGTAAACAGCTTCAAAGGGCATGGGACAGGGAACAGGGAGTGAGGGTGGGGAGGTGGGGGTGGCAGTGGAATGACAATGGGAGGGGTGGGGCAGCTGCAAACTAGAGGTGTTGGCTGCACACTCAAGCAGACTTAGATAGACCGGGTGGTCTGTTTCTGCTGGCACATTCATATGTTTGTATATTCATAAGGATGTAAGATTACTGAAGGGGGTGCAGCGCAGGACTACGAAAATGATCATGGGACTTGGGGAGTTGCTGTATGAGGAAAAATTGAAGGAGCTCAACATGTATTTGCTGGAAGACAGAAAGGAAAGAGGGGACATAGTAGAGACCTTTAAGTACTTGAAAGGCATAAACAAAGTGAGAGAGGGAGGATTGTTCTGCTTAAAGGGGGGAAGGGCCACTTAGGGGCACAGTCTAAAGTTGGAAGGGGAAGGTTCGGGAGGGAGATGAGAAGGCACTACTTTACAGAGAGAGTGGTGGTAGGATGGAATGCACTGCCGGAGGAGTTAATCAAACTGAGGACAGTGGATAGCTGTAAGTGGGGTTGGGATAGAGTCAAGGTTAGGGTTAGTATAGACAAGAACACATGGGGGAAAGACTGGGAAAGTGGAGAAAGGGAGGGGTTTGGGTGGGGCATCTATAGTGATATGAAACTAAGAGGTGCACAATTGGGCAAACTTGATAGACCTGAGGGCCTTTTTATGCCAACAATTTCATATGCTGGTATTTGCTTCCCCTTTTTTTTTGTATATCCCTCTAGATCTCTGTATTAGACCTGTTTATAATGTATTTTATTATGTAATTGTTTGACCTGCTGTTCTGTTTTCTTTTTATGCTTAACTGGATGTTTGTGTAAATGAGCATTTTTGCTCACATACCTTTCAGTATAAAATAAAGATTGATTGATTGATTAAAAAGTGGACTGACAGACCTGAACTACAGCAGGTCTGTAAAATTCCAAACTGGCCAGACTGGGTACAACTTGCACAAATACTGCTGGTCCGGTCACTCTGGCTGCACTGTTCAGTCCAACTTTTATGTATCTGATCCATGCCTGGAAGTCTGTTTTTACAACCATTCCTTGGCATAGAAACATAGAAACATAGACTTTGACGGCAGATAAGGATCACTTGGCCCACCCAGTCTGCCCATTTCCCTACCTATTGGATAAGCTGCAGATTCTAGTTAACCAACAGCCTACTTCCTGCAACCCCCCACTATAATTGCCTTATGTCTGTCCCATGCATGTTTGGATTCCCCCATTGTTTTAGACCCCACAACCTCTCCAGGAAGGCAGTTCCATGCGTCCACCACTCTCTCTCTGTGAAAAAAAAATTCCTCACATTACCCCTGAGCCATCCCCCCATTATCTTTAAATGGCATGGTTGAGAACTGAACTATCAGGACCAGACCAGATAGATAAAAGCCAGACCAGATCATCTGGAGTGAGTGGATCAGCAATATTTGCAGAACCTATGCCCAGTCCAGATTTTACAGCTTTGGTCTTGGTCTGGTGATCTGGTTTTTACCCATACCCCACTGCATGTGGCTCAGTGACATACTGTACAGATGGATGCAGAATCTAACCCAGTGAAGGTTGAAGTTTCAGAAAACCATTATGCTAAAAATACCAAGACTCGCTTAATTCCTGATGATCCCCCAACCCCCATGTCACACTTAGTCCTCTACCAAAGTCATGCTCAGATATTGGTGCCTCTACATCCACACCATTAAGCTTTTAATGCCAGCATGCCTCTTCTGCTGCCATGAGCTCTCCCTCCTTGAAGTCCCATTCTGCTTATGGCAGCCTCCCCCCCCAACCAGGTAATTTTCCAGGGAGCAACTCTTTAAACCACATCAACTAAATTACTGCTCAACTCTTTATTTTTAAATATTTTGTTGAGACATTTTGGTTTTAGTATATCCATGGACAGGAAAAATGAATTTGTAAAAGAAACCAAAGCCCCCATTTATCAGTTCATTTAATTACAATACAGCATGTTATGAATTGATCAGATTCTATGTGTCACTTCATAATTAAGTCAAACAAAAATGAGACACACACGCCTACCTACTTGCAGATGAAGCAAATGTGGTTACTGTCATTCAGTTGTAAACATCTACAGTCACAAATTGCAGGTTAAGAACACAGTGCTGTAATAATTAAAACACAATTGGCTATATTGGTGCATTGGATATATTATTGACATTATTAAAAACAAATATTTGGAAAAGTAAATGCATACATCTACAAAATTATATACATTAAATATTTCTTCTACAAAAAGGCAGAGTTGAAATTCTAATAATATAACAGACAAGTAATCACTAAATGTCAGGTACTAGTGTCTCCCCCGAACTGCCTGCCTGAGAAAATGAAGTTGGCATTTAACACTTTAAATGTGTTTATTATTTGGGAACAGATATCACTGGAACTCTTTGCTATGGAATGTCTTACAAAGTAGCTGGATGAGTGCTGTTAGGATGGAGGTATCAAATGGCTTACTGAGATGTTCATGGGGGCTGAGGGCACATCACTGCTTATTTGTTATGCAGAAAGCTCATGGAAGTGTTTAACTCACTCTACTTCCAGTAGCCTTGTATGATGTCTACTATCCATTGGTAACCTGACACAAAATGACTGCCAGAAGATAATGAGTTAACTTTCTATGTTTGCTGATTGTAGTGCAGAATGTCTGAGACTCTGCTGAGGGAAGGCTAAATTAACTCCTCAAGCCAGAGGGAAAATAATGCTTTTCAGCCCCTATATACAAACACAGGCAGCGTAGTAATGCAGCTCCAGTGGAGGACTCTATTTTTAACACTTATCATGTTGTTTGGTAGCAAAAATGACATCAGCCCTTTTCTGAATGCAAAACATCTGCAGGCTACACCCACTGCAGCTGTAAGAATTACAAAATAAAGTCATCCAGTTGTAAGTAGGTCAGACCTAATCCACAGCACTAAAGCCCAATGCTTTGCATCATTAGTGTGATGCTTTGTCAGGGGGTGTGGCTATGGTGCTGAGCCCTGCAATTTATTCACAAAACTTAAAGGCATATACATACAATGTGACAGCAACATACCATAGTTAATCAGTCAGACATTCAAATAATAATATGCTCAAAAACAAATTATAGTGCTCCCTCTACCTCTAAGTGAAAAAACCTGAGCATATTAAACATGTGAGAAATGGGCTAAAGAAGCAATACTGGCAAACAAGGATGAAAAACACATTGTTAAGTCAGGTGTTTAAAAAGTATAGATTACAATTCATTTTTATAAAGTAAAAAAACAAGTGCATAATAGCTACCTGAAAAACAAAAACAATGTGACAAAAGGAGGACAAGGGATAAGGAAGAACAAAAGGAGAGAAAAGTATAATATGTAGATAATGTAAGCAAATATTACTCCACACCAAAAGTAGGTAAAGTGTTGCACTGGGAGGAGGGGGGGGATATGAAATATATTATATGAAAAAAAAAATTCTCATTTGCTCCATACCTGAAATAGGTAGTGTGCTAAACAAAAAAGGAGGGGGGAAGGGGAGGAGAGGGATAAACAAAAAAGAGAGAGAGAGAAGAAACATACAATCAAAAAAGATACAATCATAGCATAACATCACAAATTACTAATACATCAAAGTCACTGTAATGTCACAATGGGAATTAGTTCCAGAGCTGACCTTCCAGGGGACATCAAAAAAAGTTATAGAAATGGTGAAATGTCAATACTTACATTAAGGCCATTAGGGGAAGTTGCTCTCAGTGTGTAAATCCATTTGGATTCACACTGCAACAGATGTCAAACTCTATCGTCCCCATGTGGGTTAAGCAAAACCTGTTCCATGCCAATAAACTGAAAAACAGAAGGATTTTGGTTATGGTAAGTAGCAAAATGTATGTCTACTGGTGTATTTGGATCTGGTTTTGAACTGGAGGGTATATGCTCCTGCATCCTTTCTTTTAAGGCTAGAGTGGTGCATCCAACATAAATCATAGGACTGACGTACTGGCAATGGCAATATCAATAATAGGAAATAAAACTCTTATTGAAGGAAGAGTTCCAAGAGACTGGAGAAGGGCTATTGCAGTCCCAATCTACAAAAAGGAAAAAAATGAACCATCCAACTACAGGTCAATAAGCCTAACCTCGATCATTAGTAAAATGACTGAGGGTATAATAAAAGATGAATTAACTAAAAATTTAAAAGACAAAGGATTACTAGATAGGACTCAGCATGGCTTTACTAAAAAAAAGAAGTTGCAACACAAATCTTTTAAGCTTCTATAATATGGTCACAAAAAACTTGGATTAGAAGGAGCCAGTAGATATTATATTGTTCAGCTTCCAGAAAACATTTGACACCCTGCCACATGAAAGAATATTAGATAAACTACAAAAATTAGGTGTGGGCAATGACTTAATCACATGGATTGCAGCATGGCTCACTGGTAGAACTCAAGCAATACATGTTAACGGCTACCTATCATCAGAAGGGAGGGTGACCAATGGTGTCCCCCAGGGATCATTCCTGGGACCACTTTTGTTTAACCGTATCATACATGACCTACAAATAAAGAGTCATAACATACTTATTAAATTTGCTGATGATCTAAAACTGGGAGGCAAGGTCAGCAATGCATCAAGCCATCTAAATATGATAAATGATCCAGAACACATTGTTCAGTGGGCTGACGATAATAATATGAAATTCAGCTATGAGAAATGTGTTGTCATGCATTGTGGTAAAAATAACCCTAAACAACAGTATAAGATCCATGACAAAAACCTGAAATAGTAGAAGAAGTTAGAGATCTAGGGGTGATAATCTCCAGCAACATGAAAAATAGAAGTCAATTCAGGAATGTGGCCAGGAAAGTAAATCACCTAACCAGTTTGGTACAAAGATCTTTTTCAGATAAGTCACAAGCAGTGTTGATGCCTCTCTATAAAGTGTATGTACGACCACACTTCGACTACTGTTCACAAGTATGGGACCCTGTCTTGGAACAGGATACAGCAATCCTGGAAAAAGCCCAGTGGTGATATACCAAACAGATTTTTAATTTCAAACACATTCCATGTAAACAAAGATTGGAAAAACTTAAACTATGGCCCCTTAAACTAAGGTGGCAAAGAGGGGACATGTTGATCTTATTCAAAATTCTACAAGATATAGAACTTATAACAGATTTTGAAATTAAATACAAAGACAGCAACTATAACTTACACAATAAACAGATCCAGAGCTATGTATCTTGGACCAACAACAGGAACAATGCATTCCTTCCAAGAGCGATTAGACTCTGGAATAAACTTCCCCAAGATATAATAGATCAACCAACCTGTAACGGGTTCAAAAGAAAACTTGATGCTAATCTAACCGATGTTGAAACCTATAACTATAACCACTGAGAAGTGGGGTCGACTCACATGGGCATAATGCCTTCTGCCGTCCTAACACCACAGTGTAAACCACAGTATAAACGTGCACTTTAGAGCATAAACAGCAAATGTAGTTGAACAATTAATAAATTGTTTGACAGAAACATTTTGATTCAAAAATGGGTGATGAAAGGTGTTATCCTGGTCTCAGTAGCAACATATGCTACATCTCCCACAGTGATAGCAACCAACAGGTTTAGGTGGCATTCATTAGGGACGAAGGTCCACTTGTGGTTTAGTGTACTTTAGTTTAGTGGACGCCCTGCTGATGCCCCCAAATGCCACGTAGATAGACGCCACTCTCCTGCTTTGTGGCACTCATGCTTCAGGATCACTATGGATTGTGGATCTTTATAGAAACTACAACTGCTTTACTGGCTGGTTCTAGTCACCTGACTTTCTTCAGGTATGTATGTGAGAAGAGGAAAGCAAGGGAGGGATAGTGAGGATAGAGAGGGTGAAGAGGTGAAACTGCACAGAAGAGGATCAAGAAAAAGCAGACATCCTAAACAGGTGTTTCTGCTCACTCTTCATGATGAGGAGGGAACAGACCACCAGGGATCAGCAGAAACAAAGGAGAGAGGTAGATACAAGTCCATTTTCAGATGAAGAAGTCCTGATGGGGCTTTTAGCTCTGAAAGTGGACAGTACTATGGGACTAGATGGGATACATCCAAGGCAAGCAAGCTTTTGTCAATGCTGCATATTTGCTTGCAGTGTCAGGACAACTCTGAGAAACATAATATCTAGACACAGTTTAACTTGTATTGCATCCTTGTTTGTAACTGTCATCCTTATTTGTTTATTACTAAGAACATTTGCATGGAAACAGGATCTCGGCCCTGATTTGCTCTGTCTGCAGTTACATTTTTGTATATGACATCCAAATATGTTGCTATGGAGAAAATTATGATGTCATAAACAGGGTATTGTGATGTCACATGTAGACAAGAAGCCAAAGTTAATAAAGTCCAAGGGACAGTAACATTGTTTTTCTGTCACATCCCTCAGTAATAAAGCAAAAGGGGAAAGAATTACACACAGAACTGTAAAACAGTGGGTTGCAGGTTCAGCTCCCCTCATAGCCAAAAACAATATTGTCTAAGGAAGTCTGAGCTACAGTAAACTTGTAGCCAAGCCAGTGGCATGAAGGGCTGAGGTGCTGGACACTTCACTTCCTACCACACTGGCGACCTGGGTTTGAGAATGAACCAAGACTGCTTACAGACTGGAAGAGGAAAGGAGGATCTATCATCCATTGATGGATATCCTCCTTCGGGGTGGGTCAGTGTGTACTGCTGCTTGGCTGCCACCTAGTGCAGGGGTAGTGGCACAGCAGCAGTAATCAGAATTGAAGTCAGAGGCAGGAGTTGAAAGCATGCATCATCTTCACAATCTACATGTGCACCATTGCATGCCACCAACTCCAACTCAAAGGAAGTAACGGACAGAAAAGAACTCCTGTCTTCAGGATGATTCTGTGACTCGGAAAGCATCGCACCACCACCATCCATGCATCCACACACACTCATACTCAAGAAGTAGATGGGGTAAGTCTTGAAGGTGGGGTGAAGGGGCTGGGCTTTGATAGCAGAAAGGGGCTGATGGGGAAGGCCAGGAGAATAAAGTCCATGTGAAAAAAAAAGAGTTGCAAAAATATATGAACTATAAACTGAATTGTGTCTAACTCTCATATTTTCCAAAGCTATGCAACTGGTATCAGGGGCTCTTTGATGGGAACATAATATATAATTTAAATAAACTTTTGTGGGTGTTTTTTGTTCATTATTGATATGTTGTTAACATATTTGAAGCTATTACAGAGGCTGCCTAAGCACTGCAGCAGCTGGCCTTTTGTCTAGGGCCCTCCCTCCTTGGACCTAGAGGGAAAGGAGAAGGTGACTCTCCTTGGCATGGGCAGCAAGCCCTGGCAATGCCCTTGGAGGGAGTACCACTGAGGCTTCCCCCAGGGTGGTGGAATCTGGGGTAGGGTGGAGAAGGAGGGATTAAATAGCTCCCCCTCTTTCTTCTCCTTCCTTTGGATTGAAGATGTTAGTGAAGTCAGCTAGCTTCAGACCACCCAGCTTATCTCGAGGTAAGGGGCTCTTGTATGTCTTACTAATCCCATTTGTAATGCATTGGTTTCAAGAGATAAGTGGACGGGGAGGGAGGAGAGTGAAAAATTTGCTGGTCTGCTGCCAGCCGTTGTTCTAGTGCAAAGGGGTTTATCAGGCGGGACATCGGGGGTTCGCTTCTCACAAGAGCCAGTCACATACTGTGAGACCAGTGGAACTTGATTAACTTTGTCCCCAAGGGATGAAGACTCAATGAATGGAACCCACTGACCTAGCGATAATGAGTCACCACCAGCTGGCAGCGTGGGGAGGGGTTGACCGCCAGGCTCATAATGGCCAAGGGTGATTGACAAAGTGTAATGTCTGGTGACTGAATTCTCAGAGCCTACTACAAAACAAAAAGAAAAGGGTTGCTGCACATTGCCTCATGAGGTGATAGCTTTCAGATTTCCTCATTAGTAGAAACAGAAGTTGGAAAGTAGTATACAGGTATGCTTGCAGAGTTCTTACCAGTACAGGAGGGAGCGTGGGGCTCAGTGAGTGTGTGTGTGAGGAGAAGTTGTGGGGAATTCAACAGTGGTTAGCAGGATAGTGCTTGCTACCTGGCCTCCAGGGGGAATTTTAATGTGAGCAGGCAGGGGCTGGTGTGCCCAGCAGTGCAGGGATTGCCTCCAATGGTAGACTTCCTCCGGTATAGTGTAGCCTGAGTTTCTGGGTTCTGGCTCCTCTGGGGCACTCCCCAGATCCCCCTGAGCTATTCGATCATGGATCCGATTCCCTATTCCCATGGGCTCCCTTGCAAGACTCGTGCCACAGCGCCACGTTCTTTGTCTGCTGGGTCATGTGCGTGCCAGTGGTTAGGATGGCACACCGCATGTGCATGGCTGGAGCACTGCGGCAGCAGGGTGCAGAGTAACTCGGTGCAACAGCATAGAGGGGGGTGGCATTACAGCTCGATCCCCCCAGGAGAAAAATGAGCCATGGAGGATAGGGTGATGATAAAAATAGAGAAAATAAATAACTAAATAAAAGAGGGCCACTCTGGGAGTTCAAGATAGTGCCTGTCTGGGGATGGTGGCCATCTTGGGATGGTCAGGGTGGCCATGTTTTCTCAGGGAAAGGATTGGTGCACTCAAAATGGCACCACATTGGGTTCGACAGCCATCTTGGGAAGGTCAGGAAACCAGGTGGTGCTCAGAGGTTTATCAGGACATGCAAGATGGCAGCAGCCATCTTGAAGTGAGGCTTTCAAGGTCCAGTAGCAGGGTATAGAATGAATATACAACAACCTCGTGCCAGTGTCCAGGATAAAAGGTTAGTGTAACAGTTACAAAAGCTAATAATTATATTCTTTTGCCAGTAAGCCACCGAGGGTGAGGCTCCTATACAAACCACTTGGGGCTACAGGTACCAGTGTAAGTGGCCTCTCGCAGTATGTAGGTACCTCTAGAAAACCACAAGGGGAGGTTTCAGCATAGGCCAGTCTTTGGGGGGGGGGGGTGCTGCCATGGTGCAGCTGCCACTGTGCTGGATTGGAAGTGGTGGAAGGGTACAGGCATGTGCCCAGATGGAAGGCCCATGGCCCCTCTCCCCCCAACAGGGTGGGGCTATGTAGGTAAAGGGAAGGGGGAAAGAAAAAAAGAAATAATAAATGAATCGGGGAGCTGCAGCCAGACTCCCGTTGGCCTGGCTCACATTCCCCCACTTGCAGTTGGTCATACTTGTCTAATGAGCCTTCTATGGTGGGGGTGATAGTTCTCATTTCAGGCTGAAGATGCTCAGCCATCAGAAGAACCCCTCAGTAAAGGCACAGCAGTCATGGAGGAGCAGATGCGGCAGATGTACTGGTGCAGAGACACAGTGTGCCTGGAAGCATGCCTGGCAGGCATAGAGGGTCCATCAACATCAGCAGTGGCAGCAGAAGTCACTGTGAAAAAGAGACTGGCCAAGGAGAAGGCAATGTCCCCAGCTAAGGTACCCCACACTCTGCCAGCAGGTAAGGTAAGGCATGAGGCTGAGCAAGTGGGGGCCCTAGGATATTAGGACAATAATCGGGACAGCCCTGGGGAGGAATCCTGCAGGGGAAGGTGGTGCTGTGGTTGTGGAGAAAAGGGAGGTCAGACCGGCCCCAGAGGGTATGGTACCAGTCTCCTGGGAGGACCTCATCGTGGTGGCACTAGCAAGTGAAGTGCAAGCTTCAGGGCAGGAGGAGTCAGTTCTGGCACCACTGGAGGTCCAGAGATGGTCTGCTACAGATGAAAGACTGGACAAGCTCATTTATTTGGTGATGGAGCTGGCTACCGGGGTCTAGAACCAGGTGCAGGTGAGTCAGTGCAGCGTGCAGCAGCTACAGCTGCTGCCAGCACTCCAGTAGAGCAGGCGGCCCTTACGCCAACTCCTAGCTCATATGCCAGCCTGGACCAACCAGTTGGGATGCACCTGATGGAGAAAGTCAGGCAGCAGATTCATAACAGGGAGTATGTTGATATATTCTCCCTTTTGAATCAGCTGGCTGAACAGGATGAGAAAAACAAGGATTAGTCAGAAGAGTCCAAAAAGAAAAAAGTTAAAGTGTCCCGCACTTTCGATAATTAGATTGTGGTATTCATGGTGTATGCCACTACCATTATGCAGGGCGAGGGGGATCAGGACCCGGAGCTATTTAATTATATGCACAGGATCACTCCGATGCATAGGTGAAAAGGGGGGGATGGCGTGGTTGGCGTATGACGAGGAATTTCAGTGGTGGAGGCAGGAAGACACTGCCCTGGGGTGGGGGAAAATAGATGTGCCCCTCTTGGTGGATATCATGCGGGGGGGAGGGGTTGTGCATATGGACAGTGGTCTCCCCCTTAAGGTGACTGCACCCCAGTGGCACGAGACAGGGAGTTTGCCCCCCAGGTATGCTATGCCTATAATCAGGGGACCTGCAGTAGAACCAACTGTAGGTTTCAACACTCATGCATGACCTGTAGCCAGCAACACCCCTTTGTGCAGTGCACATCTCCTCAACCACCAAAAAGGAGCTTTTGGGGCAATTACAGAGTGTCCCAAAAACCACCAGGCAGCAAACATGCCTACCCTGATATGGGTGGACAGGATTAAACCATGGTTGGATCAGTACCTGCACAGACCAGTCACCCACCTGTTAGAGAAGGGGTTCATATTGGGATTTCAGATACTGTGCTCGGGTCCCAGGAAGGGGTATGAGGTGGCGAACTTGAAGTATGCATGAGAGTGCCCTCAAGTGGTCTGGGATAAACTGGTAAAGTGGAGGCGGCTGGGGCGAGTGAGTGAGCCTTTCTGCACTCTTCCTTTGCCTACCCTAAGAGGGTCCCCAACTGGGTTAGTATCGAAGAAGGTGCTGGGGGAGTTCAGGATTATTAATCATGTATCTTACCCTGATGGGCATTCAGTCAATGATCACATTGATCCATGGTATACGTCAATTCAATATGAGTCATTTGACAGAACTATCGAGGTAGTTCGTGTGGCTGGACCCAGGACGCAGATGGCCAAAGCAGGCATTGAGCTGGCTTTTTGGCTGTTGCCAGTGCACCAAGATGACAGAGAGGTCTTGGGCATGAAGTTCTCAAGAGACTATTATGTGGACAACTGCATGCCTATGGGGTGTGTGGTAGCATGTGCCATTTTCTAGCAGTTCAGCTCCATCCTGAATTGGGTCATGGCACAAGCCGCCAAGAACTCAACCATCATCCACTGCCTTGATGACTTCCTATTTGAGGGGCCAGCAGGGTCCCTGATCTGCGTGTTGATCCTAGCTGCATTTGAGGATATGTGCCATGATATTGGGGTCCCCTTAGTGCCTTGGAAGGTAGAACCTCCCAGATGACCTTCTTGGGTATCGAGATTGACACTGTGGGTCAAGCACTGTCACCTGCCAGCAGATAAGCTGGACTCCCTGAGGGCACTGTTGGAGAAGGCAGAAAAAGCCAAGAAGGTGACCCAGAAGGAGGTACAACAGTTGGTAGGGTATCTCAACTTTGCCTGTCGAGTTATCCTCATTGTGAGGACTTTCTTGAGATGCATGGCAAAGCTGGGAAAGGGCTGTAAGAAGCTGCATCACAGGATCCAGATTCCGGAAGGGTTCCTGGAGGACTTGCAGGTCTGGTGGACCTTTGTGACTCACTTCAGTGGGGTGGCACTGTGGCAAGAGCCTGGTGATAGCTAGCCCTTGGAGTTGTTTACAGACATAGCTGGAGGGCTGGGGTTCAGGGAATACTTCCAGGGAGAATGGTGTGCGGTGCAATGGCCACCAGAGTGGGCAGTGGCTGGCTTGCACAAGCGGATCTCACTCATGGAGTTCTTTGCAGTGGTGGTGGTGTTGTGTGTTTGGGGCCCTAGGCTGAGGGACAGGAAGGTCCATTTTCGGTCCAACAACACAGGAGTAGTGCACACCATCAATGGTCAGCTCGGGCCAAAAGTTCATTTGGGGGATCTGATGCAAATTTTTTTCTTAAAATGTACGCTACTGAACATTCACTTTAAGGCTGTCAATGTACCCAGTGTTGACAGCGGAATTTTGGATGCTTTATCTTATTCATAGTGGCAGAGATTTAGGGAGCTGGTGCCAGCTGTGGAACAGCAGCCATGGAAGTGGGGAAGGAAGGGCATGTGCTGGGTGGAGTTGCTTCCAAGGTTGCAGGAGGAGGTTGGCATGCAGAAGAGCCCAGACATGTTGCTGATCCACCTTGGGGTTTCAGAAAGCGATGGACCTGCTGCTCTCAGTGAAGGAGGATCTACACTCCATTAGACATTGGTGGCCCCATACGGTTCTCATTTGGTTGCATCTGATTTAGAGGAAGCACTGTCTGCATGCTAGAGATGTTAGAGCAATTACTGCTGCATGCATTTGAGTCAATTGTGAGATGAGAACCTTTATAGAATCCACTGGGGGATCTGTGGTGAGACATAGGGAAATGTATACTTCTCGTCGGGGCTTTTTGGTGGGGAGGAAGGGCAAGTGCAGGATATAGGAACAGATATGATACTGAATTTGTTTAAGCAGGTCTTGAAGGAACAGTTAGAGTGAGTGGCATGGAGGTCAGACTGTATCTGTGCTGTGGTGGCTTGGGAGGGTCGCAGACTGATGGTACAGGGGGAAGAAGGGGCAACGAGTGAAATTCTTCTGAAGGGCTCATTGCATCAGGTCAGAATGAAGCCGGGGACCCAGATGAGGGGTTGCGGTCCACCCTCATCAGGTTATCCTGCAAGGACAGTGGTGCCAGATTGGGGGTGGCCACAAGAAACTTGGCTACATGAGCTCCCCAGGAGCTACATCAGCTATTCAGGCACACGCCAGGTGTGGCCTAGGATTGAGGGTAGGTGTGTAGGAGGCCTGAAGAAACTACATATCCTCCCAGCTGTGCACCCTGCTCTAAAAGGTGTGTTCACAACAATAAATGCATGGCTGTGGCCATTTCCTCCAAGACCTGTGTCTGTGTGGTTACTCCAGGGAAAGGGGTAGTGGGGGGGATGCCAGACAATAGAGAAGCTGTCTAAGCATTGCAGCAGCTGATCTTTTGTCTGGGTCCCTCCATCCCTGGACCTGGGGAAAGGGAGAAGGTTTCTCCTCTTGGGGTTGGTAGCAGGCCCTGGCAACACCCTAGGAGGAGGTACCACCTTGGCCACCCCTGGGTGGTGGCATCTGGGGGGGAGGAGGAGAAGAAGGGGTTAAATAGAGCCGAGGCCAGCAGCTCCCCCTCTTTCTTCTCCTTCAATTGAATTTTCACCCACCCATGTAAAAGCAGGGTGGGAGAGGCTGGAGTAGGTAGATCCCCTTTGACCCAGTAGGGGTGACTGCATTAAGGGTTGGAGAGTGAGTTTACCCAGTTTTTCCCTCCTAGAAAGGTTTTTTTGCCTTCTCAAAGGGTCACAAAACTTAGAAAGAAATAGGCGCAGGAATAGAGAGTTGAAAGGGAAGTAAATAGAAGTATACAACAAACTGTCACAGCCATGTGTGGTGGCTCAGGAGGATTGCAGACCAATGGTACAGGGGGGGAAGAAGGGGGGACGAGTCAAATTCTTCTGAAGGGCTCACCACCTCAGGTTGGCATGAGGCCAGGGGTCCGGACCAGGATGCGGATGAAGGGTCGTGGTCCACCCTCATCAGGTCAGCCTGCAAGGACATTGGCACCAGACAGGGGGTGGCTGCAGGAGCCTTAGCCACATGACTGCCCAAGAAGCTACATCAGTCATTCAGGCACCCACCAGGGGTGGCCCAGGATTGAGGGCAGGTCTGTGGGAGGCCTGAAGAAACTGTGTATCCTCCCAGCTATGCATGCTGCTCTAAATGGTGTGTTCACAACAATAAATGCATGGCTGCAGCCATTTCCTCCAAGGTCTGTGTCTGTGTGGTTATTCCAGGGAAACGGGTAGTGGGGGGCTACTGGACAATACTTTTAAATTTCGACTTAAATTATGGTTGGAGTCCTTTAATGATTGTTCATGCAATTCTTAATAATTGTTTATTGTATGGTCTGTTATGTATTTTGTTGAATTTTGTCTTGTCTATTTAAGTGTTTTTTTTTGTACACTTGACGCTTGTGAAAAAGGGCACTTAAGCTCACCTCACTTTCGAGTATAAAAAATGAAAAATAAAAATGTATTTGCATTCTGCACGCTCTTCCCAACTCTACTTTGTGCTTTCAAATAGGTGCTTCCTGTCTGTAATTAGGAATGCATGCATGCATATGCACGCACACAGTGTGAGGCTTGATGCTTATTTTCAAAGCTTGATGTTGTCTGCTAGCTGGCTAATAGGCAGAAATCCAATGTGATTGGTGGGGTTTTATCCTTTGAACTACAAGATGTTTACACCCATCAGCCAGATAAATATTGTCATTGTCAGCCTTCTCAGTTTTGGCTTTTGAGAGGCAAGTCTCCTGCATTTCTATATCCATTGGCTTATAGGGTACACACCTACACAGCCCCTACACTACAGTAACAATATGTTCAATTTACGCATGTGTGCAAGTGGTCAAGCAAACATAAAAAGGAACTCAGTAAGGTGCTAGCTGCCCTACTGAAGGCCTTATTCAATAGCTCACTGAAAACTGGCATGGTTCTGGAGGATTGGAGGAGAGCAGATGTAGGTTGTTGGTTAACTAGGATCTGCATCCTATCTAATAGGTAGGGAAGTGGGCAGACTGGATGGGTCAAGCAGTCATTATCTGCCATCAAAGTCTATGGGCCAGAGTTTCAAAACTCCAATGCAAGCTGCGACAATGGCAGCTTGCACTGAATGCTGGTGCGTCCAGGACCCTGCACCTGATTTTACAAGGGGCATGCTCCTGGCACCTAAGTCCCACTGCTCGTGGCAACAGAATGGGTGTGCCAAACAGATGGTGCACACAGAAGGAATGCCACAAGCACCACATGATGGTGTGTGAAGCTGTGCCCTCACATGGGCCATGCTGGTGCCCTCCTCCCAATGTCATGCCTGATATGCCCATCAGTGGCACTACAGTGACCTGTAACTTCCCCTCCCCACCCTGACTGTCCTTGAATGTATCCTCCCTGGTGCTGTAGTGGCCCCTGCCCCTACCTGCATGTAGTGCCCACAACCCTGTCCCCCTCTCCAATCCATACCCCAGATTCGGCAACCGACACAGCCCTCTGCACGCCACCATGTCCAGCCGCCAAATGAACTGTCAATGCATGAACTGCATACAGTACATGCACTAACAGTTCATTCGACAGCTGGCCATGGTGGCATGCAGAGCTGTGCCAGTCGCCGAATCTGGGGTATGGACTGGGGAGGGTGTGGGGCTGTGGGCACTACGTGCCGGGTAGGGGGCACTACAACACCAGGGAGGATACATCCAAGGACAGTCGGGTTGGGGAGAGGGGGACCACTAGATCACAAGGGAGCAACTATTGGGGATGGATCGGGGCTGGCCACACAGTGGCACATTCTGGACGACTCTCCCAGGAGATGTCAAAGTACCGTTAGACCAGCCCTTTGCTGGTCTAACGGTACTTGACACTTAGTTCCTGGGGAGGTTTTGAAAATCTGGAATTGAAGACTGTGGCAGTCTGGGTCTGCTGCAAGTCCCCTAGTGCCATGCCACAGTCACCTTCATGGCGCAAGGCGGGCACTAGCACACTTTGGCACAGACAGCCTGATGAGTGCCTCAGGCTGCCTTTGAAAATAGCTCTAGGCGCAGCCCTTGGTGCAAGGTGCCTCTTGTGTCAGACTTGTTCGACACAAGCACCTTGCATCATTCTACGGCCTTTGAAAATCTGTCGCTATGTTTCTATGTGATACCACTCCATAAGAGCAGCAGCAGGGAGGAGGCTAACAACCACAGGCCAATCAGTCTCGCATCAGTGGTGGGGAAATTAATGGAAATCCTGTTAAAGGAAAGGTTGGTAGCATATCTTGAATCCAGTGGACTACAAGATCAAAGGCAGCATGGATTTATAGCACGGGGGGAAGTCATGCCAGATGATTCTAATTGATTTCCTTGATTGGGTGATCAGGGAAATAAATCAGGGGAAGGCAGCGAACATCGTCTATCTGAACTTTAGCAAGGCCTTTGACACTGTTCTGCACAATAGACTGATAAAGAAATTGAGCAGCCTAAGGGTGGGATCCAAAATGGTGAACTGGGTAAGGAACTGGTTAATGGATAGGGGACAGAGGGTGGTGGTTAACTGCACTCTAATGAGGGGAGAGTGACCAGGTGGGTACCACAGGGCACAGTTCTGGGACCAGTCCTCTTCAAAGTCTTCATAAGTGACATTATAGAAGAACTGGAAGGTAAGGTATGTCTTTTTTTAGATGAAGCCAAAATCTGTAGTAGGGTGGACACTCAGGAGGGGGTAGAGAGAATGCGTAGGGACATTGGGGAACTCAAGGAGTGCTCAAGAGCATGGCAGTTTGGATTCAATGCCAAAAAGTACAAAATCATGCATCTCAGGCATAGGAACCCAGGAGCTGAATATAGGATGGGGGAAGGGGGTATGGACAGTCACTAAGCAGGAACAGGACCTTGGGTTATCATATCTGATGACCTCAAAGTGGCAGGCAGTGTGACAAAGCAGTGGATAGGCTAGTGTGATACTGGGATGCATAGGGAGAGATATCACCAGCAGGAGGAGGGTGGTGGTGTTGCCACTGTATTACTTAATTGTGAGGCCATACCTGGAGTATTGTGTCCAGTTTTGGAGAGGTTGCACCTCAGAAACAACATAGGGTAGAGGCAGTCCAGAGGTGGGCAACTAAAATGGTGCAAGGGTTGCAACAAAAGCCCTATGAAGAGACACACTGAAGGATCTCAACATGTACACATTGAAAGAGAGGAGCGCGAGAGGGGATATGATAGAGATCTACAAGTACCTCATGGGGGTGAATGAAAGCACCAAGTTTGGTCAACAGTAAATCTGTTGACCACCCGCACAGTGACGGCACAATACCGATGCAGGTGTTGTGCAGCCCAAGCCCCCCAGTGTTTTCTGTGGGGGGCTGTACCCCCCACACACCCCCATTAGGGGTCTCTGCCCCTGCACCCCCCAGGCTTTAGGATTCTCAACTCCAGGTCGGAGAGTGGTCTGGGGAGGGGGCAGGACACAGGGGGAAGCAAAACATGGAAACGAACCATTACAGCGACTGTCGCTGTAGTGGTAATTTTCTGTGTTTCGCCGTCAGGGTGTCAGGCAAAAGGGGGCCACCCAGGGTGAACAGGGTACAGAAGGGGAGTCTTTCAAATGAGAAAGAGCACCAGGACCATTGGGCATGTGATGAAGCCGGTGGGGGGGGGGTTAAGAGGGATGTGAGAGAAGTACTATTTCACTGAAAGAGTGATGGACACCAGGAACAGACTGCCATTGGAAGTGGTGGAGGTGAAAACAGTTGGGGGCTTCAAGCATGCATGAGATAGACATAGGGGAGAATTAATAAAATAGGCAGGGAAGAGGAAGGGTCCCCAGACTAGGCAGGGACCATCTGGACAGACTGTGTGGGCCAAGCGGTCCTTTTCTGCTGACAAATTCTATGTTTCATAATTTAGGAGCAGTAGGATGGGGCAGAGGGGAGGTTATTGATGAAGATGGAGAAAAGCAGAGATCCAAGTACTGAGCCCTGTGGGACACCAGATTTGATGGTGTCTAGGGAAGGGACAGTGTTATTGAAGTTAGCATACTGCTGTCTATCAATAAGACATCTCTGGAACCATGATGCAACATGGTGGGACAGGCCAGTTGCAAATAACTTGGAGTGGAGATAGGAGAGGTTGAAAGAGTCAAAAGCTTTAGATAGGTTAATGAAAATGGGCCCAGTGAGGGAGCCATTATTCATGGCATACTCAATGTCATTTTTTAACCAAATCAGTGGCAGTGGTGGTACTGTGATCCTTCCTAAAACCTTAAGCAACTGATCCTGAATGAAAAAAGTCCGACCATTTGAATGAGATGCATTACCTCCAGGCAAGAGAGGGTTAAAATGCAGCATTGAGGGACTACAAGATTCTTCATGATTGATCTTGTAAACACAGCGTGTCAAAGGAAGAGAATTATTTTTATTTATTAGTTATTTTGTGACTCATAATTTTTGACAAGGAAAGGTGCACTGAGCAGTGATAGTTCATTTTCTTGTGCACCCTGGGAGGTGAGTTACAAGGATCTGTGTAATGGACAAAGAGGACTGTTGCCATGGATGCTGAGAAAATTGATATTGTCTCTCAGTCATTTCAAAATCTAAAAAGGCTGGATTTTCATAAACGGAAATTTATAATTAGGATCAGAGTTTGTATTAATTGGGATTTTATGTGGATTACAGAACAGGCCTGCAACATTCATTACACTATCAAAAGTAAGGCTTGCCTGTTTGAAACAGGAGCTGAATGGGTTAATAATATTTTACTGTCTTTATATTTAACACCATTTTGGCTAATCTCATGTGAGTGACTTGTGATACATTATGAAATGGGTAGAAAGAATGCTGGCTCCTGATTGGCCAAGATATACTTTCAGCTTGGCTGTTATCCCAGTACAGCGGCACAGCTGAAAGTAGCTCAACAAAAATATGTTTAAAAAATACATCCAATTTAATAAAAAGGATTCATTTCATAATCGCAATAAGACACTCTAGGGAGTGCATTATGGTGGGCTAATGGCTCTTCTCGGGTGGTGGAAGCACTAGACTTCACCTTGTGCTTCAGCCCGCTCGAGGCACACTGTTATCCCACCATAATGCACCCCCTGTCATGCCTTATTGCTTAATTAACCTTCTAGAGATTTACAAACATTCCAAAAATGCTGACAATCATTCAAATTTGCATGATCTTGTTTAAAGAGGAAGTCCAGCCAAAATTTGTAGCGTGAATAAATTCTGAATTAGGATCAGCATATCACCAATCAGTCTCATGCCAAAAATGAGATTTCTAAGTTACTTTGTTAAAAATTTACAAGTCATTTTGCAACCCTAGCTTTACTGCTTTTTCAAAAAAAAAGTTTCAGCAAATTGCCACTGATGATGTCATAACAATAACGCACAGCCTAGTCCTCCCTGCAAGCAAACCAATAAGATTTATTTCCCCCACGTTACATAAAACTGCAGTTGTAATAAACATTTGAAAAAGAAAAGCTGACATAGTGTGCATTCCATAATGTACAGATACCAAGTACTTAAGAATGTGATGGGGGGTGGTGGAATGCAGCGGAAAGGCAAATAATATCTATAGAATGCCAAGGTTGTGTGCAATTTTTATGTTCGCCATGCGCGTGTACGTACAATGAATGTCTTGGTATAGTAGTGCCTTTTGATGGGTGTAACACTATCCTTCCAATGCAGAGCAGTGTTTTAGGGTGAGTCAGTGGCACACCAATCATCAGGGAGGCTGATCATGACAGAGGTTTGGCTTGCTGGGCGAAGACGGCACAAACGTGAAGAGAAACAGCCAACCCAATCATGGGTCAGCTCTTCCCTTTAATCTGCGCCACTCAGCAAGCAAAGCTGATCTGTCATGGTCAGCTTGGAATGCCTGGAATATCTGCCAGCTGTAAGAGGAAACTGTCCATCGATATCTGTTACTGTTGGCCCCGTGACTGTGCCCTGCACCTGACCCTCTTTCTCACCCCCCCACAAACATAAGGCAAGGCAAGGCAAATTTTATTTAAAAAGACGCCCATCCCGGAGGCTCTGGTCACCGTACAACAATCAAATAAATACAACACAGCACAATAATAATCAATTAAACACACTGCTCCAAACAAGTTAAAACAAAATTTGATACACAATTTGCTACCTTCAGTTACAGCTACACTTAGAGTGTCTAAAACTAAAGTAATGAACTATAAAACATAGTCCAGGAATGCCTGATCGTACAAGAATGCCTTGAGGCGGGCCTTAAATACCTCAACAGATGGGGCCTTCCTAACAACTAAAGGAAGCGAATTCCACAGGACGGGGGCAGCGACACTAAATGCTCTGTCACCAGCAGTTCTTAACCTTGTCCTGGGAATCACGAGGAGGCCCCTAGAAGAGGAGCGGAGGGAACGGACCGAGACAGCAGGTGTAAGAAAGTCACACAGGTAACCAGGGCCCAGGCTGTGTAGGGCCTTAAAGGTGAGCAAGCCCACTTTAAAGAGGACCCTCCACCTAACTGGCAGCCAGTGCAGTTGACGCAGCACCGGAGTAATATGACAGTATTTAGACTGTCCTGTCAACAACCTCACCGCCGCATTCTGCACCAGCTGCAGTCGGTGGAGGGTACCCCCAAAGACCCTGAGACAGAGTGCATTACAGCAGTCAAGCCTGGACCTCACAAAGGCATGCACCAAAGTGGGGAGGTCCAGTGGCGGAACTAAGGGCTTGATCCTGGTGATATTCCTCAGATGATAAAAGCTAGTATGGACAATGGAAGCCACCTGAAACTCAAGTGTCAAACCGTTGTCAAGAATAACACCCAGATCATGCACCCTACAGGAGGCCTTCAGTGGTATAGAGCCAAGGCAAAGTCCTGTCTCTGCACCAGAGGCCGACCTATCATGCCCTCTGTTTGACTCCACCACCAGTATCTCCGTCTTACTGGGGTTCAGTCACAACCAGCTGGAGGCCAGCCAGTCATTGATTTCAGCAAGGCAGCTGTTAAGCACATCTACTGCACAAGATGTTCCAGGATCAAAGGAAAAGTACAGCTGGGTATCATCAGCATAGCAGTGAAAACCCAAGCTGTACTTCCTAATGAGCTCTCCCAGGGGTAGCATGTATACGGCAAACAACATCGGTGATAAGACCGAACCCTGGGGAACTCCGCACAACAGGTGGTCAGGGGAGGAGGAGAAATTCCCCATCACTACCCTCTGCCTCCTGTTAGATAAAAAAGACTCAAACCAGCTGATGACAGAGCCTGTGAGTCCACAGAATTCCCTTAGGCGGTCAAGTAACACTCGATGGTCCACCGTATCAAATGCTGAAGAGAGATCGAGGAGAACAAGAATTGTCCCCTCCCATCGATCTCTGGTCCTAAGGAGGTCATTGTGCACCCGAACTAGTGCAGTTTCTGTGCTATGCCTCACACGGAATCCAGACTGGAGTGGCTCATAAAGATTGTGGGTCACGAGATGCTCCTCAAGCTGAAGAACCACAACCTTCTCGACAATCTTACCTAAAAACAGAAGATTGGCGATAGGGCGGTAATTTGCCTTGACGTCACGGTCCAACGATGGTTTCTTCAGAAGGGGTCTCACCAATACTTCCTTCAAGACATCAGGAAAGACCCCCTCTGACAAGGAACAGTGGACAATCAGTGCAAACACCAGGCCAACAGAGTCAACACATCTCATTAAGAAACGGGTTGGCACTGGGTCCAGTTCACAAAAGGTGTGCCGAAGTTTGGAGGCAATCACATTGACCTCAGCCACCTCCACCAGTCTAAACTCACCCCAAACAGGAGGAGTGCTTTCTGGTCACCCATGGCGACCACTGTCGGACAGATTCTGGTCCACTGGCATAACCCCCTGCCTGATGACAGACACCCTGTCCGAGAAGAACCGAGCAAACTCATCGCACAATGCGTTCGAAAAAGCTGCCTTCCGGCTGTAGACAGGAAAGATGAAGGAGCCTGTCCACAGTCCAAAAGAGCACAGTTGGTCAGTTCCTCCTGGCAGCAATCTCCCTGGACAGAAATTCTGCTTTCTTATGGTTGATTGTCCCCTGGTATGCACCATAGTGCGTATGTAGGACCAGTTTGTCTACCTCCAGGCCAGACTTCCGCCAGCAGTGCTCTAATCTCAGACCCAAGGTCTTCATCTCCTTGAGCTCCCAGTCATACCAAGGGGACCTCAAGTGAGAAGACCTGGGTCATACACGGACTGGTGCGAGGGAATCAAGCGCACCAGAAAGCACCTTATTATAGGCTTCTACTACTGCGCACACACCCCCACTGCGTGCATTGTCCACACTAGATAGGTCAGCCATCTCCAAGAAACCCTCAGGGGTTAACCCCCTCAAAGGGCAATAGCTGACCATCTCTGCAGGGGGAGGGATACTGAGGGGGACCCTGAACCGGAACTTCACCATGCAATGATTGGACCAAACGACCCTATCAATGCTGAGACTATTTATCTCGAGCCCCAGTGAGAACACCAAATCCAACATGTGGCCACCCTGATGAGTCGCGGAGGAAACTCCCTACTCAAAGCCCAGAGATGACATCATCTGGAGGAAGTTATGGCCAAGCCGAGAGGATTCATCCTTGGCCCAAACATTGAAGTCTCCCAGCACTAAACAACTGGGGGCCTCCAATGTTTCCCTGATGACGAAATCGGCCACTTCCTGCAAAAAATCTCCCGCCACCCCAGGAGGTAGTAAATCAGGAGAATCAGGCAGCCTGCACCTGGACCCCCACGAATGGCCACACATTCAAATGAATGTGGTGCTCTCACTGGGTGCACAATGAAGCCCTGCTCAGATCTAAAGCAGATGGATACTCCCCCACCCCTGTGTTCCACTCCGGGGCAGTGCACTACGGTATACCTGGACGGGATGGCAGCCTCTAAAACTGGGCCAGCATCATCACCGATCCAGGTCTCCATAATGCAAGCCAGATCAGCCAAAGAAACCAAGTCCGCCATAATTGCAGTCTTGTTTCTGACTGACCTGGCATTGCAAAGCACCACCCTCAGGGGATTGGTGGACAATGCAGCCCTTCTGGCTGCCTGCCCACTCGGTCTAGTGGGAACCCTGGTGACAGGAACTAACCATGTTGGGCCTCTCCCCAAGTCCTGTCTAATCCAAGGGCACCTTCTACACCCCATTACCTCAATCCTACCACCCACAGTGCAAGGGGCACCCCCGCCTAACACTGACACTGAGGGTGCCCAATCCCCCAGTGTCACCACTTCATAAGTGAAACCCTCCCAGGTCCACTACTGTACCACTCCCAATGCGTAGTCACATCTCCTTTGCTTTTTTTCCCCCCACACCCAACCCTCCCTCTCAGAACCCCCCACAAACATAACACTAACACTGGGAGTGCCCAATCCCCAGTGCCACCACCTCATAAGTGAAACCCCCTATCCAGTACCATGCTGCTCCCAATGCGTAGTCACATCTTGTATTTTTTTTTCATGTCACCCACCCGACTCGCCTCTCAGCACCCTCCCCACAAACATGACACTGACACCAGGGGTACCCAATCCCCCAATGTCGTGATCACAAATAAAGAAATCCTTCAGCTGTTTTTTTTTTTTATATATACCCTGTGAAAAAATCATCCTTCGATGTCTGTTGTGGCTGTTACTGCCCCCCACCCGACCCTCCACTCAGCACCCCCAAAGGCCTTACTTACACACCAGGGGTCCAACACCATAATCCTCTGTGGACCACAGACACAACTTCACTCTTCAAAGCCGGACCGTGAATTGAGGAAACAGGTATAGGTTCAATGTATTTCAATGGGGTTTTGAACTTAGTGGCATAACTTGGCCATTTTTGAGTATTTTTGCCCCAAATTTTCAACATGCCTTTTTAGGACCCCACCTTATGAACATTTGTAATGACATTAGGCAAATCTGTCCTGAAAGATGATTTTGTGATCCTGCAGAAAATCCCCTTTTGGGCAGGAGTCAAACATATTCTTTGTCCTGGTTCATGAGGCAGTGTCATAAGAAGGATATCTTGAAAATCTGGCGTAAAAATATCAAAGAACAACAAAGTTATAAGCCTATGTTGAATTTTGTGAATGCAGGCTCATAACTTTGGTAATTTTCAATATTTTTACCTCAAATTTACAACATAGCTATTTCTTTACAGCACCTCATGAATTTGACAGCTGTCATTCTTTAGATCCTGGGCAAAATGTGTTTTTAAATCCCAAAAGGTGATTTCATGGTGCATGCGTGAAATCACCTTTCGAGCAGGAGTACAAAATTGTCTGTGCCCTTGTTCATGAGGCAGGGTCATAAGAAGGTTATATTGAAAAGTTGGTATAAAAATATAAAAAAACAAAAAACAAAGTTATGAGCCTACATTGAATTTTGCAAACACAGGCTCGTAACTTTGGTAATTTTCAATAGTTTTATCCCAAATTTACAACATAGTTATTTCTTTACAGCACAGTATGAATGTGGCTGTCATTTTTCAAATCCTGGCCAAAATGTGTTTTTACATCCCGAAAGGTGATTTTGCGGTCCCTGCATGAAATCACCTTTCGGGCAGGAGTTCAAAATTTTCTGTGCCCATGTTCATGAGGCAGCATCATAAGAAGGCTATGTTGAAAATTTGGTGTAAAAATGTTAAAAAACAACAAAGTTATGAGCCTACATAGAATTTTGCGAATGCAAGCTTGTAACTTTGGTAATGTTCAATATTTTTACCCCAAATTTTCAGCATATCCATTTTTTTACAGCACCTCATAAATGTTACAACTGTCATTTTTCAAATCCTGCCTAAAATGTGTTTTTGTATCCCAAAAGGTGATTTCACAGTCCCTGCATGAAATCACCTTTTAGACAGGAGTTGAACATTTTCTCTGCACTTGTTCTTGAGGCAATGTTGACAATTTGGAATAGAAATATTAAAACATAACAAAGTTATGAGCCAGTATTTAAATTATTTAAATTTACAAATGCAGGCTCCTAACTTTGGTAATACTTAACCCACACAGTGCACCACAAAACATCTAGTACTTCAGGACTTTTATATCAGTGGCGAACATCTGTCATTGACAAATGCTTGTTGTAACATGGCAATAATGAGAGAAGTGAAATGGACAGCAGCGATTGGCGTAATGGGATCACGGGACCCAAGTCGGAGTGGGCATTAATCCAGGATAAATGCCGTGCCTGATAAGGTAGCACCAAGGCCAGCCAGACCCCCAGCTTAGCAGCACTGGGCACAGGTGGGGAGCGAGTTGTGGACAGGCAAGTGTGGCAGAAGGAGAGGGAGACGAGCTACACATAGAGTGGAGCACAGCGGAAGACAGCACACCGGAGAGGCAGTAGCAGGACAAGAGTCAGTTGGCGATGTCGGACGAGTGTGCTAGAGGGAAAGGGAAGTGACCTGGCCGGCATGTAAATCTGGCACCGATCGCACACTGTGGCAAGTGAGCAGTGTACTGGAGACCTCCAACGGCTGCTAGGAAAGAAATAGCCGTGCCGATCGGCACAGTTTCTGGAGTGTCATGTGAGAAACACTATGTGCTATAAGTAGACATTGTGAATAATTGGAGTGCATCAGCATGTTAATGCTGTTGTCTCTCAACATTTGAAAGTGCAGCAGAAATGTATGCTCAGAACTCCGACCCCCTGTGTAATGCTGCTGAACGTACATTACATGGGCTCCTGGTGACTCTGTCCTCCCGCAGCCCATGTTACAAGTGCATTAAGCCACTCCGGCGGTGGCATCTAATGCGATTGATGCATGGTTGGGTGGTTGTTCGCCCTCGGCCTCCGGCCTCAGACCACAACCCTCCCGACCGTGCATCAATCCAGCATTAGATGCCACCTTCGTCGTGCCTTAATGCTTACTTATAATACTGCAGGCAAGAGATTTCAGAATGCCACTAGGCTGCAGTTTGGAATGTAGTAATGACACAATCTCAGAAAGTTGCTGGGGCACACAATTTTGGAATATGGCAGAAATGGTGAAATTTGTTAATGTGACAGTGTCATAAATTTTTTGAATGTGACAGAGATACGCAGTTTTGAAATACAGGCGATACAGTAGTTATGGAATGTGTCAGAGAATGGAATTTTATAATGTGTCATAGATGCATAATTTCAGCATATGGTGGTGATGGCACAGTTTCAGAATGTGGTGGTGATGCTTGATTTCAGACTGTGGTGGCAACGTACAATTTTACAATGTGGCATGGACACAGAATCTCAGACTGCGGCGGGTATGCACAGTTTCAGAATGTGGCGGTAACATGCAATTTCAGAATGCGGCAGGGCTGAACATTTTTGGAATGTGGTGGAATGCATAATGTTGGAATGTGGCAGGAACATGCTTTTTTGAAAGTTGATGGGGACATGCAATTCTGGAATGTGGCAGGGATGAACAATTTTGGACTATGGCAGGGATGCAGAATTTTGAATGTGGTTGGACATGTAATTTCTGAATATGTCAGGGACACTCATTTTCGGATTGTGGTGGGGATGCAGTTAGGGAATATGGTTAGGATGTGCACTTTTGGAATGTGACAGGGAAAGGAAAGGGAATGGGGAAATTGTTTAACCAGGAAAGGCACACTAAGCTGAAGCCTGTTTCCAGGTGCGACCTGGGAGCACAAGAAAGTTAAGTGACTTGATTAGGGTCATACAGTATTGAAGTGGGGGCTGTGAGATTGAAACCCAGGTCTGCAGCCCAGTGCCATTATGCTATACTGCCTCCAACTACAAAGACAGGCAATTTTAGAACGTGGCAGTGATACAGTTTTGGAATATGGTGGGAAGGTACAATTTCAGAATGTGGCTGACACATAATTTTAGAATGTAGTGAGGCCACCCAGTTTTAGAATGTGTCTGGAAACACAATTTCAGAATGTGGCAGGGACACATAATTTTGAAATGTGGTGAGGATGATATTTTCAGAATGTGATGGGGATGCACAATTTTGGAACCTAATCTGACACTATTGCAGAAGGTAGCTGGGACACACAATTTCAGAATGTGGTGGGAGCATGCAATTTAGAAATGTGGCAGTGGCCTGAAATTTCCAAGTGTGCAAGGATGTTGACTGTTGGAATCTGGCTGCAACACACATCTTTAGAATATGGCAGGGACATACAATTTTGGAATATTGTGGACCGCACAATATCACAATGTTGAAGGGACATGCAATGGTGAAATCTGGTGGAAACATGCAATTTTGGAATGTGGCAGGGATGAACAATTTTGGAATGTGATGGGGTTTCATAATTTTGTAATATGGAGGTGACACAGTTTTGGAATGGGGCACTGATGCACAACTTCAGAATGTGGCAGGGATGTTCATGTTTGGAATGTGGCAGGGACATAAACTTTCTGAATATGACAGGAAGGCTCAACGTCAGAATATACACGTATGCACAATTTTGAAATGTAGTGGGTGTGTACCATTCTAGAATGTGGCAAGGATAAGCAATTTCAGAATAAAGTGGTGTGCCTTGTCACATTCCAACAGAGTGCATCCCCACTATATTCCAAAATTGTCAGCCATGCCAGATTCCTTGATGTGCCCCTGTCATATTCCGAGACTGCATGTCCTCACATCTTGGCCACATACTGAGATTGCATGCCCCCCAACATTATGAAATTGTGCACAACCTTGACATTCCATTGCTATATCCAACACTGCATTCCAAAACCACCTCCATACCACATTTTTAAAGTACAGTACCATGCATCTAAACATTCTGGAAACTTATGTACTGCACCCAACGCTGCGTCCATTTTTTTCTTTAAATCATTACCACAACTACAGTTTCTTACATTTTGAAGAATAAGTCCAATAATGTTTCTGACACAGAGGACTAGGCTGTGAGTTCTGGTTATGACATCATCAGTATCTCTTCAGTGAAACTGACTTTTTTGGAGTTTGGACAGAAAGTGAAATTAGGGTTATAACATGACTTGTAACTTTAAAAAAAAGTAACTTAGAGATCCAATTTTTGGTATAAGGCTTATTGGTAATATGCTGATTCTAATTCTGCAATGGAGCACTTTTGGCCAGAATCCCTCTTTAAGAAAGACAAGGAGGGTCTGGAAGTCACAACAGCTGTAGGGGCTGTTCACATCATAGCCTTCTTTTGGTAAATAAATGAAAGAAAAAAGTAAAGGAGGAGATTGGGCCCCTAAATATAAAGCAGCAGAGAAAGAACCTGTGAGTGAGTCAGGTTCAGAGGTAGAGATTCTGAGTGAATACCTAATGTCAGTGTTCACCAAGGGCTTCCAGGTGAGGGACGATACTTATTGTTATGGCCCTTGGAACCAGTAGTAGACATGATGCAGCCATGATCAGCCTGCAGAAATCATGACCCTGGTAGCTGACTACTCGGTGAAGATGAAGTCAGGTAAGTCCCAAGGGGCAGAAGGAATATCCTTAGGATCATAGTGGAGATAAGGAATAATTGTCAGGGGTCGCTTAAGTTCACTGATGACACAAAGCTGGACAGGGTGGTGGACCGCCTTGAGGATGGAGACACATTTCAGGAAGGCCTGAACAAGCTGGGGGAGTGGTTGGACTCCTGGAGTCTCAGATTCAGTGTAGCCAATTGCAAAGTGATATACTTTGAGAGGAAAAGCAGAGGTAGGACCTACACACTCTGCGGGGCTCCTCTTGATGCAGTGAAGGAAGAAAAGGACCTGGGGGTCATAATGGACAAGGGACTGAAGCAGGGGAAGCAGTGTGTGGCCACTGTCAAGAAAGCCACCAGGATGCTGGGGTACATCATAAGGCAGATGACAAGCAAGACAGGGGAATATCCTGCCATTTTACAAAGCCATGGTAAGGCCCCATCTGGAGCACTGCATGCAGTTCTGTGCTCTTCATTGCAAAAAGAACACCAAGACAGTCAAGAGGTTGCAATGCAGGGACACCAAGATGATTATGGGTATGGGGACAAAAGCAGTAAGGAAAAGCTGGTGGACCTGAACATGTTTACCTTGAAGACAAGGAGGCTGAGAGAGTACATGATCTCAGTGTTCCACATACTCAGTGGTACCAACAAAATCAAATAAAGATGTTTGATGTGGAGTCCGATGTGGGGGCACAACCTGAAGTTCAAAGATAATAAGTACAAGGGTAACGTTAGAAGGCATGAGCAGTCTGAATGGCAAGATGGTAGGAATGAACTTGGCTGTGCAGGAGCATTGTCATAGAGGCATAGGTCAGGAAGCATAGACAGACAAACAGAAGTTATAAAATTCACAAGTAGCATTTTATTATCAATAATAATAAAATAGAAAAATAAAATTGTACAGGATAGCTCTTCAGAAAGGCAGCACAAGCAAAAATCCTCCTAGTCTCTCCCTGGAAAAACATTGCTCTGTTTATATAAGATGTGTTTATCTGGCAGTTCAAGCTCTACATCCTGTTGTTGTAAATTACACATTGGTTTTCCGCAAGTGTATCAAAACTTTGTCACTTTCCTTCCTGTGATCAGCCTGAAGAATACATCTAGTCTTAACAGGTGCAACAAAATAGAACATTCTGTAGCGCTCTACAGTACGTTGTCAATGGGTAGTAATTACAGATGGGTATTATGCACCCCTACTAGGGGAAGTGGCAGAGATGAAAGATTTAGAATGTTGGGCATATGAGGAGTAACTCTCCAGTCTTAGCTGTGCCATCAAAGGGGAGACACCCATCAAGCTTCTCTGAACAAACCAACTTTGAGGCCTTGGGCCTGCAATTCTACATAGCAGGTTGAGGCTACCTGGTCACAGGTAGTACTTCTAAATTAAAATTGTGCCTGTTAAGCTGTGGCTTTCAAACTGGCTAACCTGCACTTTCCATTTCCACTGCATGTGCTTGGATTGGTAGTCACGTCTGCCTCATACTTCTAGGGTGTTATTATTTTTGGGGAAGGTCTCCAATTTAAAAAAAAAAAACTATGGTGACTCAGGTAAGTACCTGTGTTTACTTATTTGTTTATGTAGGATTCCCTGGCCCCCCCCCACCCCAGTATTTGGGCATCAGAATTCTCCCTCCCTTCTTCCATAGTCTTAGATTTGCTCAGAACGTAAATTGGAAAGGTTTAGGAGGTAGAACTATATGATCTGTTTTTTTTTTTTGGGGGGGGTGCAACTGTCATCCTTAGGAGGTGGAACTCTTCTTAGTATTCAGTGGAGAAAGTTGTCAGAGGAGGTGGAACTGATTTTTCTGTTTAATGTAACCCTGAATTTGCTGTATGTGCTTGTTTACTTTTGTTTTTTTTGTAGACATTTCCTTTTGAAGAGGGCTCTGTGTGAGGGACATTGCCCTTTTAAGTTGTGTGCCTTTTTTCATGGACCTTGCCCTGTTTTACTCTCCACCTCAGTCTTTTGCAAGGAGTCTGCCTAGTGATCCTTTTACCATCACTTTTCAGTGTTTTTTCCACCCTTCTATTGGTGTTTTTTCCCTTTTCTCCTTTGAGCCAAACAGATTTCCCGCCGTTTGACAACCAGCTGTGGCTGTTGGGCACGTGCCCTGTTCTTTTCCTAGCGTGATCTTGTTTCAGATGCTTGTGTTGTGCGCATGCCCCCCTCAACAGCTGATGTCACACCTGGCATTGTGATGTCATGCATGTTCTCCTCAGGAGAATGTGCATGCTTGCACTAATTCAGTGCTAGATGCTGCAATGCTGTGTGTGTTTTCTGACTTTTTCAGCCGTCGGTTTGTTTAATCTTTTTCCTGCAAGCAGACACAGCTGATTGGATCTTTCTTAACCACTTTCACATGCCTTGATGCTGAGGATCGCAGCAAAGGGTGGTTATATATCTTGGGGATAAGAGAAAATGAGCATGATTCATCCAGGAGATATGGGTTTGATTCCCACAGCTTCTGTTGCATACTGTGTGGCTCTGAGTAAGTCACTTAACCATCTCAATGCTTCTGTGTTGCCACTAAAGTCAGGCTTTACCCTGAATATAATACATAATAACATAATATATAAAAAAGAAATGCCAGGATATGCATGACAAATAGCAAAAATGTATGAACAGTCCTCCATCTCTCTTTTCTACAGCAAAAGCAGCTATTTTTCCTTGGACACCCTGCAGGGCTATTTTTCATTGGCACCATGGTATATCGGAGACCTCCCACTTCTGGACTTGAAAAAAGGATGATAAGACCTTTTCACATGGTTTACTATTGCACCCATTGTATTTTCTCAAGTTAATATGTCTCTTATGGTCCCCCCCCCACTCGAACCTCTCAGCTGGGGTGGGGGGTACACCTGATGTACCAGTTGGCAGTGGCAAGCAGAACTGTGTAGATACTTATTATTGCTTTTAAGAGAGCTTTAGGACCCCTATATTCTGCAGGACATCCCTTCAGACACACCCAACCCCAGACCAGGCCCCTCAGGTCGGTGTGGGGGCCCACACAGGCATGTCCAGGTGCACTGCAGCAGGGCTAGGTTACCATTACAGATCTGCAGGCAGCCCCCAACCCTAACTATTCTGAGGGGCAGGATGAGGATATTGGGATTTGGGGGTAAATCCTGACACCAAGAAGTTACTTGATGAGGCGGAGGAGGAGGATGAACCCTCTGAGGAGGAGGAGGCAGGGGAGTGGATGGAGCCAAAGAGGGGGATTTCTATCCTTCCCCTGTTTGATTCCAAGTCTTTGTCTTATTTGACAACTGAGGCATGTAAGTCCTTACAGCTCAAGGAGGTGCAATCCATGGAGGCAATGGCTGTTAATCTTATCACGTCCATGTCCTCTTCTATGTCAAAAGAGTTTTCCGAACTTTATTCACTGTGACCAAATTATTGGAGTGGACCAAGGAAAATACTCACAAGTGGACCCCCCCCCCAGCAGATGAGGTGGTTCATGATTCCATCAGACCTACTACTATACCTACTGAAGGATCCTTGGCATTCATGGATTTGCACGACGACAACTGGATGATGCATGCAGAAGAGCCTTTTGCTTCAAACGGTGCAGCCTGAGCACCTCCTATGCCTCCTTTATTGTTGCCAGAGCCTTGAACTTTTGGGTTATGACCATGAACTGCTTTGCTCCCCCAGAATCGGTGGGGAGGGCATGTTGCAGTTGGTATCATGGCCTCCATCTTCCTAGGGGATGCCATGGCGAGAATTTTATGCATGTCGGCTTGCTCCACCTATCGCATTGTTATGCTCTGCTATGCAAGGTGTGTGGCTTGAAGGAGGCTTGTTTGTTTCATTCTGGCCTGGATGATATTTTGCAGGATATCCAGGATAAAAAGAGCCACCTTTCAGTATCCAGACAACAGCAAAGTCGCATCAACTTTATAGGTCAAGGAGGTGGCCGACTGAGGCAGTGTCTGAAGGTGTTTTTGTCCCTTTTGGAACTTTAGAAACCAGAGGAGTAAAGGACTCTTTTCTGGTTTCAAGAACAATAGTAGCAGAGGAGCCTTTGCCCAAAGTCACACCATAGACACAGGACAGAAAGCGGGCACCTCACAATGAGGGTACACGGGTCCATCTCTTCCTCCCTTCCCTTTCCATGATGGAGGGCTGCACAGTTCTTACACAATTGAGGCTGATACTTGGAATTTGGAAATTCTAGCTCTAGGTTATGCACTAGAGTTTTCAATTTTTTTTTCCCCAAGGGGTGCTTTTTGCCGACTCCAGTTCCAAAGGGCCTTTGAAGAGACAAGCAGTGTCACAGGTCCTGGACTAACTCTTAGTTGGGGCACTAGCTCCCGTGCCATCCGACAAGCAAGGCCAGGGATTCTACTAGATCTTTTTCATAGCTTTCAGGAAGTCGGGGTTTTTTCAAGCCTATCCTAGATCTGCAACTCCTAAACAGGTTTGCTTATCACACGAATTTCAGATGAAGCACCTGCATCCGATCATCCAAGCTATCCAGCCGGGATTTATCTAGCTTCTGTAGATCTGAAGGATGCATTTCTCCACATCCCCATCTGACTGTCTCATTTGAGATTCCCCAGGTTCACAGTCCTGGGACAACACATCCAGTACGGGTGCTCCATTTTGGGCTTCAACTGCCCCAGGGCTTCCCAAAGGTGCTGACAGTCCTGGTGACTCAACTCCTCAGGAGGGACATCATGTCTGCCCCTACCTGAATGATCTGCTCATTCGAGCACAGTCTGTGCCATTTGCTAGGAATTCAGTGACCGGGACTCTGGGGGTATTGGGAGTTCCATGGCTGGCTGGTGAATCGGGTGAACAGCCATTTTTTGTACTGTTGCAGACCCTGGAGCACCTGGGAGTGGTGTTCGAGAAGGGCCAGGGGAAGGTCTTCCTCTCACCAGCCTGGTAGCAGCCCCTTGAGAGAGGTACAGTGGCTGAGGAGCCAATCACCGGCTTCAGCTCACCACCTGATATGAATGCTGGGCCTCATCATGGCAGTGACAGCCCTAGTTCCGTCGGCTTGCCTTCTCATGTGGTTCCTACAAATAGAGTTACTGTCAGCCTGGGATCCAACCTCAGAAGCTTTTCAGCCAGAATCCTCCTCTCCTCACAATGGAGGCAGTCTCTGAGTTGGTAGGTGAGCTAGAGAATCTGAGTAGAGGGTCCTCCTTGGAAGTCCCCCTTGGAAAGTATTCTGACATCTGATGCCAGCCTGTCTGATTGGAGGGGAAGTCCTGTACCACCTGGATGTATGGAACAGCCTTCCTGAGGAGGCCGTGGAGTCAAGAACAGTGGGGGAATTCAAGAATGCATGGGACAGACATAAGGCAGTCCTAGTGGGGGGCGGTAGGAGGAAGTAGGCTGTTGATTAACTAGGATCTGCAGCTTATCCGTTAGGTAGGAAAATGGGCAGACTAGGTGGGCCAAGTGGTCCTTATCTGCCGTCAGATTCCATGTTTCTATGTTTCACCTTCTCATTCGGGGGACTTGGTCAGTGCAAGGAACATCACTTTCACATAAACATTTTTTGTAGCTCCTCCTTTTCAAACTCAGGTGCATTAAAAGACCATGGTTCTCAGACTTAGGGAGCCTAGCTCAATGCACCATTTTCACCTTCCAGTGTAGGGGGTCCTTCTTTCACAGGGCCCCATTCTGCATCCCAGTCTAGGAACCATGCAGTTCACAGTCAGGCTCATTAACAGAGGAGTCTCCTGACTCAGGGGCTCTCTAAGAAGGTAGTAGATATTCTGATGGCTACCATGAAGTTTTCCACATTGGGGGCTTGTGCTCCCAGATGGACCTCCTTTAGGCTTGGGCCACAAAAAAAAAACATATATCTATATCTAATCGATATCTATATCTATATCTATATCTATATCTGACTTCCCAAGCCTTGGTTCTGCAGATTTTGGATTCCAGGGGGAAGGAGTGTTAAAAAAAAAAAAAGAAAAGATTTGACCTTGAGCTCCATGAGAGGTCAGGTGTCAGCCCTTGGAGCCTCCTTGGGTCTGTCCCTGGGGACTAACCGGGAGGTTATTTGTTTTCAGCAGGTTGTCAGCAGAAGTTGATCTCAGTTCTGGTTCCTGGCTCCCCCTTGTGATCTGAATCTGGTTCTGAATGCTCTCTGTAAGGAATTTTTTGAACCACTTTCATCGGCGCCGTTGGATATGCTATCCTACAAGGTATGTTTTTTAGTTGCTATATGATCAGCCAGAATGGTTGGTGACCTCCATGCTTTGTCCACAAAGAACCATGGTTCCCCCATGTTGGTGCACCGACAACCAGCGCTCCAAAAAAATAAGAGCGCAGGCAAAAGGGCAACATCAAGGTGAGAGGCATGCAAGTTGTCACCCCTCGACCAAACGTACATGGTGTCAGTCCTCCACACCCCCTTTACTTAAATAAAAACACCTCTCCCAGTCACACAATTTGGGGCAGAGGCAAAAACTCTTATGACCCCATCTCAGTCACAGTACCGAATGCTCTCTGATCCGTGATGCCCAAATGTCACATGCCCTAATGATGGCACCCACATTACGGCACCCTTTTTCCCCGCTCCCCATGGTTGGGATATCAAGAACCATACCTTGTCATACATAAGGACACGGTGCTGCTCAGAACGGTTCCGACTTTCATTCTGAAGGTTTCCATGGACTCCCATGTGAACAAGGAAATTTGTCTTCCATTTTTCTGTCCACAACCTTTTAAGCTAAAGGAGAAGGAGTGGCACAAATTAGATCTGTGACAGGCTGATAGGACTTACCTTAGATGGACTACTGAGTTCCGGAAATTGGATATATTGCTCCTCCTTTTGGAGTAGCTGAGCAGGGTAGAAGGCCTTTAGGGCCACCCTAGCTAGGTGGGTGAAGGTCTGCATTGCCAAGGCTTATGTCACAGTTAAGAAGAGGCCTCTGGCCTTCATCTAGGCTCGCTCTCCCAGGACAATGGGCACTTCTTAGGCAGAGAGACTTGAAACATCAGTTTTCAGAGTTATGTAAGGCAGCTATGTGGTCCTCTGTTCATGCATTCTCCAAGCACTATAGTTTGGATGTTCAGAGTGCTGCTGACGTGGCCTTTGGTCACAGAGTTTGGCAGGTGGCAGTTAGCAGATGAATTACTTTCCTATACATAACTGACATATGCGGCAATATTCTCCCCCACCCGGTTCTTGTCTGGGTACTGCTTCTTAGAACCCAGTTGTAATGACTACCCATTGACAATGTGGAGCACTACAAAAAGAAGAAATTTCTTCATACTTACCATCATTTCCTTTTCTGTTAGCTCCTACATTGTCAATGGGGCTGCCCGGGAGCCTTGCTCCTGTGGGAGAATAGTGTCTGATATGCCAGCATGTGAATGTCCGTTGTCCGTTATAACCTCTGTTATGCAGGTTTGTCTGGACTTCCCTCTATAGTTTACCTGTTGTGTCTGTGTTTATTTAGGTAAGAGAGAAAAAAATATATATAAGAAGAAGAATGGTTCCACATTAGTATGTTGGTTGCTATTACACAGATTTATCAGGTTTGAATTTGATGTTAACCAAGGATGCCTCTTTTGTTGCAGGTGAGTGCTAATACTGCATGCAGTCCTTGCCTGTTTACTGAATCTGTCTTTTCATTCAAATTGATACCTTCCATTGAACTTTGCAAGCCATGGACCTTTGGAAGTCAAGCTTCCATCATTCACCTTTTGTCATCTGACGAGGTAAGACAGTGTTCACTGTACTTTATTCTGGCTACAGTCATATGTGTGTAGACAGCTAATTGTGTTTCTTTCATGTCAACTCAACCGGTATGCCGTTTATTTCCATATTTAGAAGTACTGCATGGACAGTTGTGACTGAAGAGTTACTGCTGTCTGGAATCCTCATATGCCCAACATTCTAAAGATCTGTGCTGTGCCATTTCCCCTAGTGGTGGTGCACAATACCCAGTTGTAATGACTAAGCATTGACAATGTAGGAGCTAACAGAAAAAGAAATTACGGTAAGTATGAAGAAATTTCTTCTTTCTGTCCCAGAGCTGGATTCTTGTTGACAAGTCTGTAAACAAGCTTATGGAGGTCAAAATGCGCAGGTGCTCCATGATGCCTCACATGTTGACATCTAAAGGCAAAAACAAAGGTGGAAAAGCCTTTGCAGTGTGCAATATGATGCTTGTGTCCCATGGGTCCTTCAGTGATTGTGGAGAACATGAGACCACCGCTATTAGCATAGCATACAAGTTGCGCTACTTGCCCACTTACAGCACGCTCTATGCCATGTTGGCCTGTAGGCTTTTTTATTAGTTTATTTGAGTTGGGGGGCTTCATCCCCACACCCCCATGTTAAAAAAAACAAGGGGAATGTGGGGGCAGAGCCCCCCAATTCAAATAAACTGACAAAACTGAAATCAACAGCAAGCATGCAATGGAAGTAGCTTAGCGCAGTTACAGTAAAGCGCAGCAAGCATGCAACGAAAGTAGTGTAGCGCAGCTACACTATAATGGTAATTATGCTGTATTTGTAGCTTGTGCTCCATGCTTATAGTGGTGGTTCGATGTTCTCCACAGTTGCCGGCCCTTCCAACCTGACTGTCCACACCAATCTCACCCACATTAGATGTGCCAGATTAAGAGTACTCACCTCCCGCTCATGTAACCTACTGTAGATGGAGGCTGTGCACTGTGGACCCCACTGAGGCAGGGAATAATTGCCAAAGAAGGGTAGAATGGGACTGGGAATTAGCAGAGGAGGGCCATACCAGTGGTATGGGGATGAACAGTCTGGAAAAAAAAACATTGATTAAAAACCATCTCACGTTTTCATTATATTGATATGACTGTATCAACAACATACATCTCTGTATCAATATACTGTAATTGATACTAAACAATTATTGCTAGAAAGGGCTACATTTTGAACCATTAGGCTGGAAACTGACTAAATCACATTAATAAAGTTTTCTAGTGCTCATACAAAGTTGTATGTGTCTATATATATTAAGACATTATAATAATTATCACAATGTATATTGACAAATGAAGACTGTATCAATAGGATCTATGTTGACCTGACTTCAAACTTTCATTTAAAAAAACATAAGGATAATTAATTTGAAAATGGCTAACTTTGGAACCATTAGAACTAAGAATTTAATTTTTTTCCATCCTTCCTTGACTGGCACTTTCCATGGACCATTTTGCTGGCAACTGTCTAGCCCAATTAACCACTGCCACCATTTCAAGGGCCCTTCACACCCCCCCACACTGGAGCCAATAGGAAGGCAGACTCCCCCTTCCCATCAGAACACAATAAGGCATGGGAGTGGTGCTCAGGGCCTGAGTATGAGTGGTGTAGCAGGTATGGTGTCTAAGTATTTTCTCACTATACACCGTGTACTCTGGGATACAAGGAACTATCAGATGCTGCCACAAGTCATAACCTCTAGGACTTCATGAAACAAAAAAAAGAGTGGCGCAAGTGAGAAATATTTTCAAAAACATTTACTTTATGTAATACAAAGTGTAACATAGTCTGACTAATGTAACATGGTCTGACACATATGCGCTTTAAGGCATCCTGTGCCTCAAAGCACAGGAGTTTCAGTCCATGTTACAATTTGTATTAAATAAAGTAAATATTTTTATTTTTGATAATACTTTCCACTTGCTTTGCTCTTTTTTTGTTTTATGCAGTGTCCAGGCATGTCTGTGTTATCTTCCTAACAGTTATCCATATTTTTCCACTATTTTTTCTCCTTCCCCTTTGGATGTCTTCAGCCAGAACCCCAAGTGCACGTGCACGCTGAGGCACACTGATATAGAGGCAATGCCATGTGGCCTCCCCCCCTTCCCCGCAGCAGTGTGCCCTGCTTGAACTTGTTCCCAGGAACACTAAGGAAAGGTAATTATTTTTATAGGGCACCCTATCACAGAAGCTCAGGGTGCTTTGCATTAATACATCACACAGCAGATCAAATGACTTAAACAATTAGGCACTAACATCTCAGAATAAATACAGGCATTCATGTTTATAAAAAATTAGAGGTATGTCTAAAGAAAGTCATGGATCATTACCAAAGGCTGGTGACCACGTGAATGATTTACCAGTCTTCTGCCAACCAGCAGTGACAGCCCAGGCTTGAAGTGTGAATGTGGGTCACCAGCATGACACGTGGTTTTCCAACTGCTGCAAAATCAGACTGGCCCTATCTGTCATTTTATTTTAATTAATTTTTTTTTTTAATGTTTACATTTTTATAATTGATTTATGCAAGATAGCCCAGCTGAGAAACAAGAGCTCATTTCCAGTAGAGTCCTGCTTCTAAGTATTTCCACAGCTGGGTGGACTGGACTAGAGCACTGGGAGGTTAGATGACACACAGTGACTCTTTGGCTTTGTTGGGGGGGGGGGAGGTCAACCTGAGATCTCTTGGTTCCCAAATCATTGCATTAACGACTAGGCAACATTACCTTTCAGTAATTTACTATGATGGGATTTGAACCTAGCATTCTTAGAGTCCGAGCCTGTGATGTAGTCACTAGGCCATGTTGTTTTATCACCTTAAATGAAAGCTTGAGGTCAGATACATTGTTACATCAATGCATGATGTCATTACATCTTTCACATATCAATATATCAAAATATGAGACAAATTAAAAAAATAGTTATTTTCTTAATGTTTTCTCAATTTTGGTTCCACTTCAGCCTATTTCAGTGTTAAAAGTATATTGAGCTGACTCTGTGGTTTCAAGCAGTGTGGGACTACTCCAGCATGCTGGTGACCAGGGTACACGTCCTGTATGGATGACTGTCTTACTGATGGAGTCAGTGAGGCGGGAGAATGAAAGATGGTAATCTAACTAGACACCCAGATATTTAAAAAAGGAAACTTCATCCAGCAGGGACAACATGTAGATTATCAATATACTGTACAGTGTATGATTTGTGGTTGGAAGATGTCAGTGATTTTTCCATTAAAGAACAAATACAGCCCTTTTTAGTTTCTCTATATTTATGGCTAAACATGACCTTTTTTCACACCAGCCTTTTGTTTTTTAGGTCTGATATTTACAGAACAAGATAGATGACATGAAACAGTACTGGTGTCTCTCTAACCAATATGGGAGTATTACAATCTCCTCACTACACTGAATTTCTATGCATTTTCCTTGCTGTGTATGATTTCCCTGCCACTTGTTGACTTTTTCAGCACCCTAAAAGCTTATTTGCATGAACTCTACAACATTCTATATCACTGCAATAAAACGTACCGATATTTATTATGTTTTTCTGTGCTATGCAGAAAAGCAGTAAGACAGCATACGTGCTGGCACAATTTTAATTACCATTGTTGCCAGTCCCCAGATACTGGTTACTATGGATCTCATCCACTGGTTGGTGTACTGGCCAGATTCTTAATCACGTCTGAGCACTGGGGGCTAGCCAGAGGGTCATTATTAGTAGCTGCATAAGTATAACACAGGGCAAAGAATTAATAAGGCTGCTGTCCACACAACTGATGTAGACTTTGCACATAAACATTTACTTGGCCATATTACACACAGCTTGGCCACCTGGGGGGACACACATCAATGCACAGGGACTCAATACACAGTGGACAGTCCTGTGGGCTCCCTAGATTACCAAGTGTCCCCTACATAATTAATAGCCCCTTACACATAACACATACCTCTATCTACACACTATTTATAGGCAGTGTATCTGGATCTTTCAGATTTCAGCACCTAGAGCCAGGCATTGTGCTGCGGGAGTGCAGTGACCCACCTTCTGGTGTTAGGAAGTTTGATGGTCTATCATCTCAAGGACAAGCCCTGTATTCATTGGGTAACTCTCTCCAGGCTCCTTGCAACCTGCACTCAGTTACAGCAGATTATGGGACACGCCTTCTATGAGACCCAATGGGACACAGACACATACCTGGTCAGCCATGTTTGAACAAACATGTATGGCCTCTGTTCTGGAGCTAGCGGCATCAACAGGATTGGTAGAGGACTTCTCTACGACTTCTGCATGGCTCTGCTTGTGTGACCCAAGGCTATGTTCCTTCACTACCTTGAAGCCTGGAGTGGGCTCACAAGAAAACCAGATAATTTCCTTGAGGAGAGAACCTTACTACTTCCATCTCTTTCTCAAGACCTCGGGAATTCCTCAGACACTCCGCTCTGGTTCTCATGCTCTCTTCTCATTGTCTTCCTGTTCTCAGGTTTAAAGATCTCAGCACCCATACCTTTTTCTCATGTCACTCCTTGTTCCCGCCAGAGTCTATGCACTCATTGGAGATAAATGCAGTTCTAAGCTCAGGAAAAACTCCCACTCAGGGTGCATGAGTGTGAAGGTGTGGGATAAAAACAGACACAACAACCCAGAAGTCAGGTGCATAAAAATGCAAATGTGCGTTATTTTATTCAATTCAGAAAATAAAAAAAGAAAAATAATAAATATACAGAAAGCAAGAGGTTATTCAATGTCCAGTATCCAGCAAACGTTCTAATTTTGAAAATTCCTGAGGCTTAGCTTCAGCCTTTGCAAGTAGAACAGTATGAAAACAAGCGCACACTTCTGAGGTCCAACTCACTTGGTAGTCAGTATTCAGCTGATTCCCCTATCTTTTTTACTTCAAGTGGTGGGTTTTTATACCTTTCATGGATGACATCACTGTCAAGTGATTCACCCCTTTATGCTGAAACCAGTATAAACCTCTTATTCTTAGGAGTTCCCAATCAAACAGTAAAGACATACATGTTCATACATGTTAATTTTTCTAGCCTAGACTCAACTCCTCTTTTCTTGGTTAAGGGGGTTTTATGTTAAGGGGGTTTATCACAGTCTGAATATAAAATTCGTCTTAACGAGGCTAGGCCACTCCCTCAATCTGTGACATCATCACTTAAAAATATCATAAATAGACTAATTCCGTGGACTGCCAGCCCTATAACAGGTCATGGAATACTATTCAGCAGGTACAGTTTAATCTTCCTTTGTTTTATATTTCCATTTTGTTTCATCTCAAAAGATAGTTTTAATAAGATAGTAAGTCCATGAGGGTTCCACTGGGTTTGCAAGGGGAACGGGGCAGTGAGGGCGCGCTCCTCTTCTTCCTTCTCCTGCCAGCCCTTGGAACTCATCATATCTTTTTTTTTGTTTCCATTAAATTGTTAAATGTGACACCCTAAAATAGACAAGCATACAGCAAATATATTTCATTTTCATTCCCAGCCTGAGCAGCCGTCCCACAGAAACAAAGAGCGAAAGGAATGGGGGGGGGGGTCAAATATCTCACACATGGGTATCTACCTTCGATAGGGCTCACCCTGTCACAATGAGTCCCTCCTTTTAAGAGGGGAGGGAGGGACAACCAACAGCCACCAGCCACTGAGCTCATGCACTGGGCACGTACAGTGACTCAGTAGTCTCATCCTGTTGACAGGAAAACAGCTTCACATTGGGAGCCACCACAAACAGCAGTGCAAGGTGGATGCTGATAAGGGCATTCAGCCCAACTCAAACACAGTTCTGTGGAACTCCAAGACAAAGACAGCCACAAATACATACAAATCAAATGCTAATGCAGTTCATCGTAGCTTAACACAAGCAAGGCAAATGCCAAGTACTCCAGTAGTGTGACACCGTCTATATGTCTTTGTGGCTTTCTTTGCCTTGGGGTGCTGATTTCCATGGAACTAAGTTAACAGGAAGGAAGCTTGGACAATTCCTGACTTCAGGGGCATTGTTACTTTAACTATATAGTATATGGTTAGGGCTTATTGTTGATGAAAACTGGTGGAGTTCTAAATCTTGTTGTAGGGCAGTTCAAAGGTCAAAAAAGTTGTTGTACTATCAACGTGATGTCAGAACGATAGTACAACAGCTTTTAGCTTTGAACTGCCTTCTGATTGGCTCATACCAACAAGCTCGACATAAAAAAATACTGGAAAATTGGCGGCAGCAGTTTAGCGAGCAGCAAGTAGAGGACTCTGCCCATTTTGACACGAGGAGCTACCATCGCTCTGTGTCACAAAAGTGATTTTTTTATTTTGAAAAGTACTAATGGTGACACCGGAGGGAGCAGAAAAGGCAACAAGCGAAACAAGCGGCAGTGGGAGCAGGGAGAAGCAGGAGCGAGTGGCAGCAAGTGCGGGACAAATTTGAAGGAAGTGGAAGCGGGGAGATGCTTGAGTGAGAAACATGATGGTAAAACAAGCCAGCAACGGAAACAAAAAAATGTTCATCAACAATAAGCCCTAAGCCATATACTATATAAAACAGTTGATGGTCGCCCATCCACAACTAAGGCTGTTTCCCTCTCGGAAGTTGATGACATCAGTGGGACCTCTCGAGCTTTGCTCTCAAGGTCTCGATGATGTCATCAACTCCCTCGAGGGAAACACAGCCTTGTTGTGGATGGACGACCATCCACTATTCTATATATGGTAAATAGGCTCAAACAAGTGGGGTCTAGGAACCTGGTTACACTATGTTATGTTACTTCCTTATATACAAAAAATAATGAGCTACTGTATATATAAAAAAATCAGGAATGGTTTTGATTTGGATCCTACATGTTGATTGTGACTACAGATTTGAGGTGAGGGGAAGGGGAATAAAGTTATAGGGTCTGGTCGTGTGTGTGTGTGTGTGTGTGTGTGTGTAACATTCTGTGAGGTTACTTAGGCCCATGTATAGACAGGAAAACTATTGCATTAGTGAGTGGATCTGATATATAGAACTTTGGTAACAGAATTTCTCCATACAGTTAACAGGAGAAATGCATTAAAAGGCCATTGGAGGTTCATTTTTCAGCAAGTCTCTCAGATTATAGGATGCGGAAGAATGGAGCGTTTAAGACTTAATGAAATGTTTTGCACTGACAGCCACAGTGTAAAGCATCATTTGCCAAATAATCTTTCATTTTGTTCCAGAGGAGTACTGTATGCCCTTGGGACATGTACATTTTTTGTTTTACTTCAGCGTTTTCAAACCTCTGCTTATGGCCCTGCACTGCATATGGTAAATGGTTTGTTTGAAGTTATCTTCCTTGCCTTCTACTAAGATAAGACTAAATGATGCTTACAAACCTATTTGGGGTGGGGAAGCAAGTTGGGACTTATATTTTCTCCCCCCCCCAAAATGTTTAAGATAGGCTTGCATATCTCTATCATCTACCACTCCCACAATGTCTCTGGTTGCATCCATGCTCCTCTTTCCATGTGCCTTCCATTTGCATGTGACACCCACTACTGGTAATGGTGTTTACTCACCTGGTAAAGGTGATTATACCTGCAACCTTTTGAGTGCTCAGAGAATCAACACAAATGGGTTATCCTCCATCCATCCTATTGGCCAATGCACAATCGTAAATCTTTCTGGTCTGCTAGAGACCAATCCCCCAGCTCCGACCAGAAAAGCCAGTACGAAACTTCCCTAGTAGACAGAAGAAACAACAAACAAAACAAAACAAAGAAACACCCGACATACTACAGAACAGGCAAGAATGAGTGGTACACATAAAGGCCAATAGCCACAGTGTTATGGAATGAATATGGTTCATTTTACTGGAGTACAGGAAAAATACATTGGATATTAACAGCACATAAATATAGGTCATGCATTCAGGGTACACCATGGGTCCATGACCTCCTGTCAGTATAAGTGGAAGATTATATAAGCCATATATGAAGTATACCATAAATGAACAGTGTATATACTAGCCGTAGCCTTGGTAAGATTAAGTTAAATGAACCAGTGACTCCCAGTCAGGGCAATATTCACAGATTCTAGCTGCTGCAGTGTCAGGTTCATTCACCAAGGGAGGGACTCTGAACACTCTAAAGTTTGCAAGTATAATCACTTTACCAGGTGAGTAAATATCATTATCCCCTGCAGCCTTTATAGTGCTCAGAGAATCAAAACAAATTTTATTTATTTATTTTATTTATTGAAATGTTTCACCTGGAGGGCACACTGAACAACAAGTTGTTCATCTCATGGTGCGACCTGGAGGAAGGGGGTTACAGAGGGTTGCAAAGGATGATCAGTTACAATAGTATGTGGATAGTACAAACAATACAGCACTGTAAGATTGTGCAACAGTTGAAACACAAGGTATTGTACAATAAACAGTAGTGGAACATTGGATAAATTACAATACATATCCAAAATCATACAAAAGAACACATAAACGTACAAAACAGTAATAATGCGACTGAACCATTTATAGTGCATGAGTGTACCAGGAGCAGGCTTGAGGTAGTACGCAAGTGCTGTTGGAGTAAAAAGGATGGGGTTAGTTTGTGCACACTGGTGACCCAGAACGGCAGGTGGAGAAGAAAGGGGGAGAGGCAAGAACTGAATATGAAGAGAAGGGGTAGCCATTGCCTGATTTCCCCTTTCAGGATGTTGAGAACCCTGCTGGGGGGGGTCATGGTAGGAAGGCAGAAACTTGGGACTTTGGGAAACAAATGGGACTTTGTAGCAGTGCCCAGTATAAACCCATGGGTGGGAAAATTATACAAACTCACAATTGTTGGAACCCTATAGCAGCCTGAAGCACAGCCCTGCCAAACTTGGCCCTGTCTGCGGAGGCCATATCTAGCCAGTAATGGTGAACAAAAGTGTTAACTGAAGACCAAGTAGCAGCCACACAGATATCCTGTATAGAGGTGTCTCCTCATTCCACCTAGGACGCAGAAAGCGCCCTTGTAGAATGGGCCCTCAGACCTGTAGGGAACTCCTTTCCTGCCCCTTGGTATACTGCCACAATAGCCCCTCATATCCATCAAGCAATGGCCTTCTTGGAGGCTGCCTGGCCTATCCTTTTGCCTAAATAGAAAACAAGCAGTTGATCTGACTTATGGAACCCCTGTGTCATAATAATTCTTAAGCAGGGAGACCATGTCCACAGGGTGGGGCTCCCCGTCCAGATTCCCTTGAATCCCCAGGATGGCTGGCAAATTTATCACCTACTCTGTGTGAAAGAATGAAAGCACTTTGGGTGTGAAAGACAGAACTGTCAACAGAGACACCCTGTCATTATGGAAGGTAAGGAAAGGCTCCTGGCAAGAAAGGGCCTGTAGCTCACCCATCCTCCTAGAAGAACACATGGACACAAGAAAAAACATCTTTAGGGTTGTCCAATGAGGGGAAGAGGGAACAGACAGAGGTTTATGGAGACCCTCCAATACCAGATCCAGCTGCCATGGTGGACATGTGGGACAGATTCGGGGGAGGCAATCTGTACAGCCTTTAGGAGTCTAACCTCACTGGGATGCAAACCTATGTTCCTAACCCGTGGAAGTGACCCCCGCACCGCAGAGATTGCTGACACCTGGACTGTCAAAGAAGAGTAGGCCAAACCTTTGTCAGCCCCGTCATTGAGGAAGTCAAGAATTTGGGGAGGGCCAGCCACTGAAGGGGTCAAGCACTTCTCCGTACACCACCTGCAGAAAACCTGCCAATGTTTCTGATAAGTCTTATTTGTGGAGTTTCTCCTGGATTGTAACAGATGTTCCACCACCTTGGAGGTGTAACCCTCCTTTAACAGTCTTGTCCTTTCAGCATCCATGCTGTCAAGCAGAGAACCTGAGAGTTGTGGTGCAGTACTGGACCTTGCATTAGTAAGTCTGGTCATTGTGGGAGGTGCCAAGGCTTGTCGATCAACATCGCTCGGAGTAGAGAATACCATGCTCTCCTCTGCCAGTCTGGGGCCTCTACCAACACCATCATTCTCATGGCCCTGATCTTGAGAAGCACTTTTGCAATCATTGGAAGTTGTGGAAAGATGTTAGTTCTTTGGAACTTCCATGGTGCCACCATTGTGTCCACCTCCTCGGCTTGACTGTCTGGGAAACGAGAATGGAAATGTGGTAATTGACTGTTGTGCCTCAGTGACATTAGTTCCAATTGAAATGGCTCCCACCTCTGGTCTAGCTTCCAAAATACCTGGGGGTGCAGCTACCATTCCTTTTGATCAAGAGTCACACGACTGAGCCAGTCCACCTGTGAATTCAGTTTTTCCAATAGATATGTGGCCGAGTTCATTAGTAGGTGCTTTTCCACTCAACACAAAGTCTGAAGTGACTCCTGAAGCATGACCTTGCTTCATGTTCCACCTTGCTTGTTAATGTACACCATGTTAACCTGGTTGTCGGTTCTGATTACCACTTGCTGGCCCAGTATCTGGGGGGCAAAGAACAAGAGGGCCCTGTACACTGCCCTCATCTCTAGGACATCTATTGGCAGCCACGCTTCCAGTGGAGACCACTTACCATGTGTCACATGGCTGCCCAGCATGGTGCCCCACCCTAGTAGACTGGTGTCTGTCATAATGGTTGCCATTGGTGACATTGCGAGTGGGACCCCCTTTGTCAGGTTGCAGCAGTCTATCCACCAATCTAGGCTTGCCAGAATGTTGGGACTGGGATCAGGCTTGAACTTGAAGTCTTGGGTTGATTGGTCCCATGTGTCTCTGTAGCAGGCGCATGTGCAGACACACCCAGGGTACCATGGTGATCACAGCCATCATCATCCCCAACAGCTGGCAGCACATTCATACTGGCCTATAGGGTTGTGACCATATGGCACCCAGGAGCTGTATCAAGTTGGTCACCTTTTCCTCTGTGGGAAAGACTCGACCTCTGATTGTGTCTATCCTGGTTCTGAGGTATGTGATTTCCTGTGTGGGGTTCAGCTGGCTCTTGTCCCAGTTTATTACCCCGCAGTAGTGCTGTAGGCAGTGTACCATGGCTTCTGCGTCCTGCTGGGCCTGGTCCTGGGATCTAGCCTGAATGAGCCAATTGTCTAGGTATGGGATGACGTGTATCCCCCATTTTCAGAGCTCGGCCACCAACACTATGAGTATCTTTGTGAAGACTCTCAGAGGTGATGCCAGCCTGAATGGGAGACAGGTGTACTGGAAGTGCTGGTCAAGGATCTGGAACCTGAGGAAGTGGTGATGCCGGGGATGGATCGGAATTTGGAGATAGGCATCAGATCTACTGAGGCCAGGAAATTGCCCAGTTGAATGGCCGTAATGGTGGACTGTAGGGTCTCCGTCTTGAATTTTTTGTAAACCACAAACCTGTTGAGGAACTTCAGGTCAAGGACCGGGCAAAGGCCTCCATTTTTCTTGGGGACCATAAAGAATGTAGAATACACCCCCTTGCCCCTGTCCTGTGGTGGCATGGTAGCTATGGCCATGTTCCTGAGCAGGATACAGTGAACTTGCTGGACCACTGTGACCTTGGAAGGGTCCCAGGGGGTGGGAGAGATCATCAGTCAGGGTGGAATTATCTCTTGAGTAAACTCTATGGCATAGCCAGGAGTCACCAGTTCCTTGACCCACCTGTCTGTGGTTGTTTGGGCCCATTGATCGGTGAACCATTGTAATTGACCCCCCACCAGTGGGTAGTTCACTGGGGCCTCAAGACCTTCATTGTTTTTTTCCGGTGGTGCTGCTGCTGGATTTGTTGTTCTTGAATCCTCCTCATCGGCAAAAGTTGCCTCTAAACTTGGAGTGTGAGTTTTTGGGCTTGAAGCTGGATCTTGCAGCCCTGCCCCTCTGGGAATCATTTGAGGGAGACTTTGCCTTGTTGCTGGCTTTGTTAAATTTTGGGTGAAAAGACAGGTATTTCTTTTCTGCCATCTGCTTTATCCCCATGCGGTCCTTGAGAAACTATGTCAGGGCCTCTCTGAACAGGTGGCCCCCTTTGCAGGGTAGCTTCATCAGGGTTGCCTTGGATTCAGCATCCACCTGCCAGAGCTTGAGCCAAAGGGCTCATCTGGCTCTGCTAGTCAGAGTGGTGGCCCTGGTGCCGAACTTAACAATGTCCAAGGAGGTGTCGGCTGTGTAGTGTGCCGCCTGTACCACATAGTTGGCCTGGGCAGCCAGGGGGGATTCCTTGGGAAGACTCTCAGAGATAGCCTGTAACCAGTGGAGAAAGGCCCTGCAGGAATATCACATGGCAGTATATGCAGCGATGGCCATCCCCGTCACCTAATGGATCTTTTTTAAAGATTCCTCCACTTTTTTGTCCTTAGGGTCCTTCAGCGCCGCAGTGCTGTTCACTGGTATGACCATGCACCTGGCTAGTGCCGACACAGGTGTGTCAACTTTTGGGGCCGTGAGCCAGGGAGACCTATAGGACTCAGAAAGTGGGTAGAATTTGACTATAGCACACTTCTCTGGACTCTGAAAGGGCTCCAGGGCCTCCTGCTCCCTACTCAGAATAGAGTCAAGGACTGAACAGGTGAGGAAACAGTGCCACACCACCCTAGGTTGCAATGAGAGGAGGGGGTCCATTGAGGTATGAGGCTCTTCTGGCTCCTCCGGGACCTACAAGACTTCCCATATGAGCCACACCAATTCTACCACATCCTTCTGTGGGCACAACTTTCCAGAGTTCTGGCTGGGATACTGCTCCACCTCCTCTTTGTCTGATGATTCAGATGAGTCTGCCTGCCTGCACTTCTTCTTCTGATGCTGTGGTGCCTATGGCGCCCCTGAATGTCTTTCAGGAAGTGGCTGAGCTCTGCTGTTGGGCTGCTGGGCTTGTAATTTCTCCAGACACTGGAAGAGCAGGCCCACTTCTGCTGCATTCAGTGTAATAGGTACCATGGGGGCCGCATGGTCTTCTTAGAAACATGGAATCTGTCAGCAGATAAGGGCCATACAGCCCATCTAGTCTGCCCATTTCCCTACTTGGCTTGTCAATCAAGATTGGAATCTGTCTATGTACAAAACAATTCCAATCTTGATTACCCTCTTTAATTAATGGAACAATATTACCATATAAAAAAACTGAGAAAAAAAATAATATCGGATTAACCATCTTAACTCCCCCAATCTTTATTGATAAATATAATACCTTTCGTCGAAGTGGATATAAACGGCGCCCCCAAAATCCAGTTAAAAAGCATCCCATTAATCGTGTCTCCAGATCTCTTGGTAGAAGAAAAACAGAACTTAAAAACAAAAATATAGGAAGCAAAAAAGTTTTTAACAAATGTACACGGTTCAACTTGTATGATTTCCATCTGTTCCAATTTACTACTAATTTCTGTCCTTTATCTAAGGCTTTTTGCCAATTACACTCTGCCATATTGTCACCTCCAAAATATATTCCTAATACTTGGCATGGAACCATATCTACAGGTAAACCTCCCACCATTTCATTTTCTGGGGGGAAAACCATTTATATATAGACAATGTGTTTTCTTCAAATTTATCCAAGCACTAGTTATTTTACCCACTTCTCTTATTAATTTACAAGCAGAAATAATAGAATTACCATCTTTTAAAAATAAATACAACTCATCCGCATACGCCAGTAATTTTGGAAAACTACCAAAAACCCCATTTATCCCATTTAAATCCGGAGACCCTAACAAAAGTCTTAATAGAGGGTCTAAGGAGAAAACATACAAAAGCGGGCTAAGCAGACACCCTTGTCGTACCCCCTTCAAAACCTGATGACAAGACCCTAGCCATCCATTGTCATATGGTTTAACATTAGCTAGAACATAACACAATCTAATCCACTGTACAAATGGTTCTGGAATACCATAAGCTTGTAAACAATGCCATAAATATTGTTGGGAAACCTCATCAAATGCTTTAGCCTGATCCAGACTAACCAAATACCCTAAAGGTTTTTCCTTATTTTCCATCTGAATATCAAATAGTTCCCTAATTAACAATAAAGCATCTGTAATATGTCTACCCTGAACAGAGCCATACTGATGTTGACAAATTAAATCTGGCATCACTAAAGATAATCGATTCACCAATAATTTTGAAAAAATCTTAAAATCTACATTTAATAGTGTAAGAGGCCTCCAATTATTAATATTTGCCCGATCTCCTGATTTATAGAAACAAATTAACAATCTTTCATACATTTATGAAGGTAAAAAAAGCTCCTTAAAAAAAATTATATAAAGATAATAATGTCAAAGGCATTAACCACCATAAAATTTTATATAGTTCTCCAGATAATCTGTCTGATCCTGGAGATAAATTTGCTTTTAAAGATAATATAACCCCTTCCAATTCCATCTCCAAAAAATTCCCAATCATTTTCTTTTGTAAACCCATAGAAAGCTGTGGAATGTTTGCCGTTTGAAATAAATCTGATAAAAAATCAGTCTTCTACCTCTTTACCAAATTTAGACTCAGTATAATCATCTAGAATATTCATTATACTTTTATTATCAAAAACTTGTTTGCCAGAAGGAGTGTATAAACATTCAAAAAAACGGTTCCCTATCCAATCTTAACATGCCATAAATGGATTAACAAAGGCGGTTTTCCCCTGAGTTCCAAATGACTGTTCTTTGCATAATGAAGACATTCTATTATACTGATAATGACTCATCAAACCTTTAACCTGTGAAATCTCCTTGGTCAAACCTTCTTCCCCTTCCTCTTGTCGAGACAGTAATAGGCATAATGTACGTACAGTATATATCCATAATATTCCTCCAGCTTTGTTTTAGCTTGAAATTTACCCAATGTCTGAAAATACCCTATCAGATAATTCTTAAAGTCTACCCACCATTCCCCCACATTATCAAATAAATCTATTGTAGTAAGTTTGTCTTGAATTATAATCTTTAAATCAGATTCTAACTCCGGTAATATTAAAAGGGAAGAATTCAACCGCCATACCCCAGGGCCTCGTTTTCGTCTGGGGGGGGTTCTATACTAACTCCTATTAAAGAATGATCAGACGTTTCTATCGGTAAATTTGTTACCTTATGTATCATCAAGGTTTTATGTATGAAAATAAAATCAATTCTTGATTTCAATAAACCTTTAGAAAAAGTCGATTTTGCTTTCAAACCCCCTAAAGCATGAGCATTTACTAAATTAGCTTGTGCCAAAACTGATTTAAAAAAAACTTTATCACAGTATTGTTTACCCGTTCCGGTCCTCTGATATAAATTAATGTTGAAATCTCCACAGAAAAAAATGTGATGACTTGTATATCAAAAAGGTTGAATTTGTTTTAGTAAAGCAATTCTTGAAGCTTTTAAGGACCATAAAGGGAAATCAGTCTGCATTCTAGACCATGAAGTACTACATCTAACAAAAAAAGCCTCCCAGGATCAATATCAACTATTAGTAAAACTTGCACATCTAAAGTTAAAAAACAAATCCCTATCCCACTGCAAACGTCCTTTCCCATTGACCAATAGGATCTGCCCCATACCCAATCACGCATTGCCTGAAATACCTCACTCGTGGTATTCAACCTAGTATCCTGTAATAGATACACATCAAATTTTAAATGAGACAATACACCAAAAGTGGCTAATTGCTTAGATAGTGATTTAATACTGTTTACATTTAAGCTTGCAACCCATAGAGAAGAGAAATCAGGGAGGGGTTTTATAATTTTCCCACTGGATCTCGTGACTCACTTAGTAACATCTGAGTTTTTCCTAGGGGGTAGTTGTATACCTGGTGTTACCATTTCCACAGATTCCTGGGATAATTCAGCATCAACCAAAGGAGTTTCCTGCTCCATTTGTTCCCCCCAAGATGAAAGAAGAGTAAAACGATTCGTTAATGGTAAAGGAGACAGAGGTACTCCTTGTATCCTAAGGCCTTATGCTCTTCCCCACCGCAAAAGGAGAAACACTATCTTTTCCCTTCAATTGGGGCACATTCATAACCGAAGATGTAGAAACATGTTTATTATCTAAAGTAACAGATGGAAAAGACCCTCTGCTTTCCCTTAATGGGAAACCAAGTGGAGTTACAAAAGGAGTTTCTCGTTCCCCACCATCTGCCACAGTCTGAGGGGATGAAACAACTTCCATGTCATTCTGAAAGTTAGAATTGGCTTCCAATAAGGATGAAACTATTAAAGACCTATCTTTTACACTCCTTATACCTCTTCCCCTCCCTCTCCCATGGCGTCTACCCCTGTCAACACTCCCTGAATCAGATTCCTGGGGGGGGGGGTTCTAGCCCTATATAAAAAATACTCTTGATCTGAAGAAGCATCATTATCGTGGGTAGCCCATGAACATTCAGCATACGAGTGACCTTCTTCCCCACATAGATGACACACAGAAGGAGCCACACAATGGGCTGCTGTATGTCCCAACATACCACACTGAAAACATTTAACTTGGTCACATGTGGTATGCAAATGCTGCAACGACCCACATCTATAACAGCTCTTTGGCTGACCTGCATATAACAGTATACCCCTATCACGACCCCAAAAAAATGAACTTGGAAGATGTTGGATACCTTCCTCTGTCTGATTTAGTTGAACTCTTATAGTCCACCCCCCTGTCCAGAAACCATTCTCATCAATTACGGGTTTTGGGTGATCATACACCGAACATCTTTTTTCTAACCAAAATAAAATATTAGCCACATTAACACCCTCATTACAAAAAAGAATAGTCACAGTTTTAATAGTTGGTTTGGTTATAGGAATTGCCAGGAAATCCTTCCAAACCTCACAGTCTTTAACCTTATAATATTTCCTCCAAAATTTATCTAATGACTTCATGGTCACAAAACTAATATCATACGTGTATTCACCAGGAGGATGAATAAAGGCGTACACCTCAGTAGGTGAAAACGCTAAAGAATCCACCAAAAGAGTCTTTCCAGCCCAAATTCTGTCCGTAACTACAGGGGCTTTACCCTTGTAGTAGAGTCTGACTAAAAATCGGTGCTTAGCCGCTTCAGCAGGCTTCCGAAATAAGCCAGCGTAAGTTTTCAGCCCAGAATCTATATTGTCAGAAGAGTCACCACTTTCTTGAGCAGATTCAGTACAAGTTTCTAAACAGGTGTCGACCGGGGCCAACTTGCATGACTCACCTTCTTTATATCAACTCTCCGAAGCCTCAGTTTGTGAGTTCAGAATAATATCCAAAACTGCACAGTTATTACATAACAAATCCTGGTCCACCACACCAGGCTGAACCTTAAAATCTCTGACCTGCCCTTGTAGACACGTAATCACAATGGGACTGGATAGAGGCCTTTCACCAATAGAAGGCTCCAAGCACAAAGAATCCACCACCGCACCAGACTCAGACAGTCTGACTGCAGCTGAAAAACCCGGCAACGGGATTTGCGGATCCGGAACCCACCGACCTGCCTCCCAAAGCCATCCTGCTTGCTGTAAAGCCATTCCTGGGGTCCATTCAGAGACCGGACATGTTCCTACTGAAGAAACCACTGATAGTATAGGCAACACTTCACCTTTAGATTGTGCTTCCATAGAAGGTGTAAAAGATAATTTCTTGCTCCCATCCTGAGGCGGACTTGCCATAGAGCATTGCCTTTTATTCCATTCCGCTTCCAGCTTCTGCTGACAGGTGTGAAAGTCTCTTTCAGCTGTATTTATCAAGTCTAACAATTGAGCATTTTTCCTGTCCAATTCCTTCCGTAGTTGCAATTCTGCAGACATCTCTGTTTCCATTAGCATTGTAGAGACAGATGAATCAAAAACCACTGCTTGGTTACCACTTACAAGCTGACCTTCTCCTTTCAACATAACAGGTACTGCAGCAAGCTCCCGAGCTCCACATCCACGTCCATCCTCCTCCACTACCTCCTTCAGACTGAGGTCCTCCATCTCTGCAGACAGACGGACAGCGCCACCCATCTACAGAGTAGGGGAATGTTTTATTTAAAGAAAAATTAGTGCAGTACATTCAATAAACAAAATATAATGCCAACTTTACAGAAACTGTAAGTAAGGCTTGCAAGAAAAACAAAAGGAAATCAACCCACAAATAAAACCAATAAACAAGGGTGAGGGGGGAAAAAAAAGGAAAAAGAAGTCAAAAGAAACATTTCAGTTTAAATGGAGCAAAATAAATGCTTACTAATACAGAGAGGATAAAAGAAAAACATCTTCAGGGTACTGCACAGTTTCAACCCATGCACAATTGTTCCAATATGAACTGTATACAGCAGAAGTCAACAACTTTTTTTCCGCATTTTGGATTAACACAAGGCTAGAAACAATCTGTGCAACTATTTGCGTTGCAGAAAACACTTTCTGTTGCAGGAGAAAGGCGCACCTGGCCTGCCATAAATAATAGCAGCAGGATGCAAAGATGAGACGTAAGGTCCCTGTGTGATATTTCTGTAATCCAGGGGGGTATATGCCGTACACCAGGATATCATATGTTACATTCTGAAGTGTCTTTTCTTTCCATTTATGTAAAAGGAGGGTCCAAACAACTTGACTATATGGGCAATCAATAAAAAAATGATGCATGGTTTCCAGTACCGCTGTACAAGAGTCTCGGGGGCATATTCGCTCCCTCTACTGATTTATGTTTTAGGTTGTTCTCGACACCCAGTCTTCCATGACAAGCTAGCCAGGAGATATCCCAAAATTGTGTGGGATCCTGGGGTCAGTTATCTGAGAGAAGGGCATTTCTAATTCCAGAAGGGAGCCTTGTGTTGATACTATCTGTGGTAAGTCAGAAAAATGGGTATCTAAAACAAAGCTATAAAGCTGTCTCCTGGTTTTAGTCAATATATGTGCAGGGGAGAGTTTTCATTGCTGGATCTTCAGAAAAGGGGGGAAGAGGAAGCTGGGGATACCTAGTTTTCTGAAGTTCCTAGGGATGTCATGTGGGAGTTGTTGCCATATTTGGCATACCTTAATGGTAAAAGAATATATAATTAAATGCCAAAATAGGGGTGGATCATGGAGTAAGTGGGGTATCGAATTTTCAGGAATAGGCTATGGAAAAATACTATTGGGTTCAGCATCCTTACCCCACCATGACAATAATCCATGTATGTGTATGATCTTTTTATGGGATTTAAATGGCTGCCTCAGAAGCCTTGAAAAAAAATATTGTAAACTCTTGCCTCCAGAGAAAAAGGGACCGGAAACACTGATGCTACGTGTAAGAAGAGGGGAAGTATTAAAGTTTTCAATAAAAACACTCTTTTCCATTTTGCAATGCTATGTCCTTTCCAAAAGGAAAGGGAGTGTGCTGCTCTATTTAATACTATATTCCAGTTATAGCTGGCATCATTTGAGGTGCTGTAACGTAAGCCCAGGATTTTTATTCGAGTGATTGCCAGAGGGATATCTACAATATGCGTTGGTAAGTCAATGCTGGCTGAAGCTAGCACCACTAGTGCTGTGCTTTTTGCTATATTTATTTGGGAGCCCGAAGCTGTCTCAAATGCTTTGAAAATAGGGGAAGTACTATCTCCTGAAGATAGGGGGTAGTACAAACGCACAAATCATCAGCATATGCACATACTGGAGTTAGAGGTCTTCCAATGGGGGAAGTGATTCTAGGTAAAGATGGGTGCAGCAGTGGGTTTGTAATAAAGGGTCCAGTTGGAAAATATAAAAGAGGACTTAAGGGGCAGCCCTGTCGCACTCCTCTAAGGCCTAAAAAAGGGGGGCATGGAGAACCATTTATATGGGGTTGTATCCAAGCAGTACTACAGTATGTAAAAGTTTAAGCCAAGAGATGAATTTCTGGGGAACATGGTAGTGTGCAAGAACCTGGAACAAATAAACATGGCTGACCCGGTCAAAGGCCTTTTCTTGGTCCAATGAGAGTAACAGGACAGGTGAAGAGGGGGTACTGTTTGAAATAATGTCTCGAATGAGGGATAGGTTGGAAAGGATAGATCTGCCGGGAAGGGCACAAGTCTGTACCTCAGAAATAATCTGAGCAGCAACAGGGAGCATCCTATTGAGCAAGATGGAAGTGAATATTTCATAGACTATGTTTAGCAGACTTAGTGGTCTCCAGTTCCATATATCGGCTCTGTTCCCTTTCTTGAATAATAAAATCATAATAGCATCAGAAAATCCTTTAGGAGTAGAATTAGTGCTTATGATGGTATTATATATTAACGTCAGAAAGGGGCCAAAAAATAACATAAACTCTATATATAATTCTGCTGTAAGGCCATCGGATCCAGGGGAAGTGCGCTTCTTTTGGCGTTTTATAGCCTGCTGGGTTTCCTCTGGTGTTATAGGTTTAAGGAGATGTTTCAATGTATCTTGAGATGGAGGAGGAATAGAAATACCTGAAAGGAAAGGTATGATACTATCCACAGGAGTTGTGGTGCCAAACATCGTAGCTAGATAAGAGCTGGCGATACGCTTTATGTCCAGCAAGGAATTGTAGGGTGTTGAAGCAGGATCATAAAGTTCCTCTATGTGGGTTGCATTTACCCTGTCAGTGCAACTTTTATAGATATCAGGAGGGACCGAGCCTGTGTCCCATGTTGAGCTTCCATCCGTAGAAGAATGTGCTCGTGATACTGGAACTGTTCCATTTCTTCCTTAATGGACTTTATTGTGTGAGAGTAGTCCATGTGGGATGTGAAAGAAAAGATATGTCCTGTTGTAGTTTTTGTCTGAGAGTGAGGTATCGAAGATATGAACTCAGTGTTCTCTTCCTCCCTGTATGTAGGAAGAAAATCTTGATATCACTCTTAGTGTCTTCCCACCATTGTAGATGGGAATGGTATGCTTCCAATATGGACAGCCGGGCCCTTAGAAGGTCTACGCAATGCATTGAAATGGCCGGGTCTGTCAACAATGAACTATTCAATTTCCACCTAGAGTGGGGTTGACCAGGAAAGGAGTTCCCTGAGGGGGAGCAAACCAGAGAGATCCCCAGATGGTCTGAAGTCTCACAGGGTATGATTCTTGCCTGTGTGACTGAAATATTCCGTGAGACAAAAAGAAAATCTATCCTGGTAGCGTATGGGCCTCTATGATAGGTTTTGGCACCTGACCATGTAAGCGTTATGTCCGTCTATGAGGGGCCACAGTCTGAATAATTTTGTTCAGGGCAATTGAATCTGCGAAAAGTTTTTGGGTGGAGCTGCCCCGATCTGAGAGAGTAAGACCACAGTTGAAATCGCCTCCCATATAGATTTGCTGGTTGGAATACAGGTATGGGTGTATTTTGTTAAATAAGTCTGTTCTGGAGGCAATGCTCTGGGGGGCATATACATTAATGAGCCTGAGTTTATGTTGTTGATATATACAGTCTACAAGCATGGCTCATCCTGGTATTATGTCTACCAACCGGGAAATTTGGAAATTAAAATTTGCAAACAAAATACCTAGGCCATCACACCTATCCTCTCCATATGACCAGAAGGAAGAGCCCTGATGCCAACGAGTTTTAATTTGAGAAAGCTCATGAGGAGATTTCAGATGGGTGTCCTGGAGAAAATAGATGTCATGGTGTAAGTCAGAAAGGTACTGCATTGTAGAGAGTTGTTTCATAGGATTTAATGCTGCATGCATTTAGGGTGAAGCAGCGGAGTCCTTGGTGGTGGTTCATCCCAGAAAGTACAGTGCCATTCTGGAGGAGCTAGTGTCAGGTCATGTTAGCATGGGTCCTACCTCCATCTGCTGAAGGGGGGAATCAAGCTGGGAGTCAGAGGAGAAGTCCATATGGAAGAAAGAGGCTAGAGAAGAATCCGAGTCTCCATCTTCCCCTTCTGTGTCTCCCCATTGTCGTCTCTTGGCTAAGGCCTGAAGTTTATTCCTCATGATAATTGTTCTCTTGGGGGTGGAAGCTTCTGCTTTTCATTTGTCTTTACCCCATGTAGAAGGGGGGATTACCACAAAGAGGTCTGAGTCCTTTGGGGGGGTGGAGGCATGGTAGCTTGGGTACTAGCAGGGACTGATTCAGAAGGGGGTACTGCTGCTGTAGGAGTGCCAGGGGACTTGGGAATGGCCCCTTGTCCGGCCGTAGGTTCAGGCTCTTGCAGGAGATGAGGTTCTTGTGCCAGGGTAGAAGTGGCAGGGGCTGGGGCCTCCCTGCAGCATAAGGCCTGAGTCTAGGAATCCGTTATAAGTGCTATCTGGTCCTGGGAAGGGCGGTTGAGCCTATTATGATCCGCTCAAGGGCACTGGTGATAGGAGTGCCCCCGCTCATCACACAGATTGCAGTATAGAGGGTTTGGACAACCTAAACTCACATGTCCATAGGATAAGCACAAAGTACATCTGGGCTTGTCAGAAGTGTTGCACAGGTGGGTGCGAGAACGGCACTTATGACAGGTCCGTGGTTGTCCAGGGTAAAAGCATAAGCCACGGTCCCTGCCTATGTGAAAGCTGCCTGATAAATGAGAGATACCTTTATCCGTGTTTTTAAGTTGTACCTTTACTTTTCATCCCGCAGTCCATACTAGGTCCTCGTCCAAAATAGGTTGAGGGACTTCTAGTATATCGTAGCGCTGCCTGAGCCAGTACTGGACGTCCGCTATGCTCACCCCCTCGCTACGAAACAGTAAGGTAACAATTTTCACTGTTGGTTTTGTGAGGGGGATGACCATAAAGGAGCCCAGAGTGGCAGATGTTTTACATGCTCATATTTCTCCCAGAATTTCTCCAAAGTGTACACATTTTTAAAACTTAAGTCATACACAGATTCCCATGCACATGAATGAAGGCAAATAATTCTGTTGCCCCTATCCCTAAAGAGTCCGCAACATACTATGCAATACAGTTCTTCTGTCAGCTTTGGCAGCAATGCCCCCATGAACTTCATATACAGCATTCCTTCGCTGTGCTGGCTCACCTAAGTTTGTGAACAGATCACTGAGTTTAAATGGTGTCAAGTTAGTGCCCTCACCTGCAGGCTGTGGACCAAATGGCTCAGATGTACCAGCTAAATTATGTTCTGAAGTCAAGGAGGATGAAGTAGATTCATGTCTGGCTAAGTTGGGGCCCGTGACAGTATCTGTGACATCAGGTGTTGTTCAGGAGATAGCAGGTGTGCTTGAAGCATTACTAGGGAAAGATACTGGTTCCAGAGCTGTTTTTGTCGGTAATGGTGTGTCTCCTGAAGATCGGAGTTCATTGTGTGCCTCAGAGATGATTTCCTGGGCTGAAACAGCCCTTGGGGAGGTCCAAGGTGCTCCTTCTGAATGTTGCTGCCAGCCAGCAGCATGGAGTGCTGCCATGGGTGACCAAATGCTCTCAATGTCCTCTGCGGTGCGATGACTGTCCCGTAGGTGCAAAGAGAGAGGAGCTCCCAATGCAGAGTTTGTGGCATTTCTGGTGCTAGGAGTCATATCAGAAGTGGCTGCTGCAGGGTAAGTTAACAAAAAAGGCTGTGAGGAAAACTGTGAATCAGAGTGCATTAGACCAATAAGAAAGTGCTTGTGTACAAAATACATGCTTCACAGATAATTTTCTGTGTCATTAGAAGTGCTCTGAGTTCCTGAAACTGGGTAAAGTGGTGTCTGAGGCAAATCTTCTTGATGATTGTCTGACAATTCATTTAAAGTGGTACCTTCAGTATTTCTTTCTGCAGATTGCAGCCTTGTAGGTTCTTCAGAGGTAATGTCAGGTATTCTTGACTCCATGGGTGAAGCTGTAGGCAGTTCAGAATCCAAAATATCTCCTGCAATTCCACCAGCAACCACACTGTCATCCGCCATCTTGGTACCGCAGACAAAAAGGTCCCCTCTGCTCACAGGAAGCAAGGCCTCCTGCAGGCAAAGAGTAGGGGAATTTCCCTGTTGTCCTGGCCAAATTTCCCTCATTAACTAAAACAAATACCACCAACAGCTTAATCTGGTTCAAGGTCAGTTGGCATTCATCTGTATCCCCCTCCCCTGGGTCGTGCCTGAAAACAGGCAGGATTTGTCTAGTGCACTTACCCAGTCAACAAAAACTAAATAAAATGTCCCCTTGTCCTTGTGCATTTTCTTCTCTGAAATATGCTCCCCTCCTGTACTCTGTTTATTCCTCTACGGTATTTGAAAGTCTCTATCATATCCCCTCTCTCCCTTGTCTCCTCCAGTGAATAGATGTTAAGTTCCTTGAGTCTTTCCTCATAAAGTTTGTGGTGCAGTCAATGTATAATTTTTGTTGCTCTTCTCTGGATTGCTTCCATTCTGTCTATGTCCTTCCTGAGAGGCGGTCTCCAGAATTGGACAGGGTATTCCAGATGAGGCCTCACCATTGATCTATACAGTGGCATCACCACTTCGCTCCTCCTACTGATTATGTCCCTTTCTATACACCCCAGCATTCTGTTTGCTTTCCCCACTGCTTTTTCACATTGTTTGGACCACTTCAGGTCATTGGATTTGACAACCCCCAGGTCTCTCTTTCCTGACTTGTGGTGGCTAGAACCTGCCCCCCCATCCTGTATTCCTCTCTTGGGTTACTGTGTCCCAGGTGCATTATCTTGCACTTCTTAGCATTGAAACCCAACTGCCAAACCCTTGACCATTCCTCAAGTAGTCTCAGGTTGTTTCTCATTTTATCTAGCCCCTCCTGTGTGTCGACTCTGTTGCAGAGCTTGGTGTCATCTGCGAACAGGCATACTTTCCCCTTCAGTCCCTCTGCAATGTTACTTATGAAGTCATTGAATAGAACTTGACCCAGCACCGATCCTTGTGGCACCCTGCTTGTCACCTACCCCTTTTTGGATTTTATGTCATTTACAACACCCTCTGGGTCCTACCCTTTAGCCAGTTTTCAACTCATTTTACCACTTTAGAGCCCACACCCACGTTTCCCAATTTGTTAAGCAACCTTCTATGCGGAATGGACCTTGCTGAAATCCAGGTAGGCCACATCCACTGCCCTTCCCTGATCCACCAGCCTGGTCATCCAGTCAAAGAAATCGATAGGATTAGTCTGACAGGAACTTCCCTCAGTGAATCCATGCTGCCTTGGGTGTTTTGCACCGCTTGACTCCAGGAACTTCACTACTCTCTCCTTAAACAGGGACTCTAATAGCTTCCCCACCACTGAGGTCAGGCTTACAGGTCTGTAATTGCCTGCCTCCTCCCTACTTCCACTCTTGTGCAGGGGGACCACCTCTGCCCTCCTCCAGCCCCCAGGTACCTTCCCGTCTCTAGTGATTGGTTAAAGACGGTTGTCAGAGGACCTGCTAGGACTTCCCTGAGTTCCTTCAAAATTCTAGGCCGAATCCCATCTGGCACCATTTCCTTGTCTGTCTTTACTTTCCCTAGTTCCTGCAAGACTCTATCCACCATAAATGGGCTGGTGTCCACCTTTCCCCCCTGTAAACCTTACCTCGTGAGTCTTGGCCCCGCCGCTGCCTCTTCCTTGGTAAATATCGAATAAAAACAATTGTTCAGTATCTCAGCTTTTTCAAGGTCACCCTCCACCCACCCACCCTCTCCCTTCTTTAGCCTAACAATACCATTTCTTGGGCTGAAATCACCTCCAGGCCTAGGGTCTGTCTTAGCCCTGACTCAGAAACTGTGCATACCATGCACAGAGCTTCCCCCGTGTGTGAGTCTGGAAGTCTCGCCCCACATTCCAGGCAGGCAGGCATGGCAATGAATACAGTTAATCTGTCTGATCTGTGGAAGACAGACAAGAAAAATTGGGTCAAAAACATGTTTTCTTGCGTGGCACTCTAACAAGATATGCAACAGCAACCTGAAATCCTATAAGAGTGCTGTGGGAAAGGGTTGTGGTTCGCTGGCCCTTTAAGACCTGTACCTGACCAGCCACACACGATATGGCTGTCTGATTGAGCCAGCCGCCATTTCCTTTTTCCCCCTGTGTTGGAATGCCCCTTCAAGATGGCTGCCATTTACGTGAGATCCCACGGGAGCCATGCAGTGGGTGGCCGAAGTCTTGATAGATCATCTTCACCATCAGCATCGTCCCTCATAAACTGAGCCCCAGCCTTGGTAAAACATAGGTGGAGGGTCCCCCTCCACTGAAGTGAACCTTGGATGCCTTATTGCCTCAGGGTTGCGTCGATCTACTTTTGCTGTGCCCATGGTATCAGTCTGAGCTGTAGATTGTGAGTCTTGCGATAGCCGCCATCTTGCTCTCGGAGATCCCGTGGCATCTGAAAGCATGGCAACAGTGGAAGAATGTGTGGGAGAGTCTGGTGCTTGGTGGAGAAGTCCCTGCAAGGTGCAAAAGAGGCTTAGCACTGGACAAAGAGGGGAAAGGCCATTACTGCCCACTCCCTTACAGCTCTGGATGAATCTGGCGGTATGGTGACACAGGAGCTGCTGTAGCCAACAGAGAGGTCTGCTGAGGAAAAGCAAATCACCCCAGCTCGAGGGCGACTCAGCTAACTTTGCCTAGTTCCCTCATACTGTGTCAAAAGCCCTTTTTGTGACTGTAATCCACTTTGTCTGCTGCTGCACAGTAATGGGACCAGGAGAGAAAAAACACCACTCCACCCCAGGCACACTGGTACTACTGCTGTGGAATGCCAGCTCCCAGACATTCTAACCCACAGCCAGTCAAACTGTTGGGGACGCTACATGAGGGTCCCTAACCTGGGCAGGGGGTGAGGAAGATGCTACCTGAGGGTCTGGCTCCCCTTGGTCCTGTCCAGTCAGTGTGCCTCCTTGCAGTGAGGAGTTCAGGATATATATATATATATATATATATATATATATATATATAAATGATTGTTTTTTTGTTTTTGTAATTTAAAATTTATTGAAAGTTTCACTGTACAAAGTGGACAGGGTCAAGACATCCATGGAATAGTAAATGAGACAAAACAGATTGACTGACCCCGCCCCTCCCCTAAACACCCCCAAACCCCTGACACATCTCCAAGGTTTGACAGTCCATGACAACAGAGAAATTAGAGAAAGAATATTAAAGATTAGATAATATATAATGTATGAAACAAGGCCCAGATCCGTTCATATTTGGAATTATTACTATTGATACTCGAGATAGTCTTCTCCACTCGGAGATTAAATAATAGCTCATTTAGCCATTCAGAATAAGAGATAACCTCAGAACTCCTCCAATACTTAAGTACCAATTTTTTAACAGACATGGAAATTAAGGCAATATGAAACTTATGCTTATTAACTGAAATCTGTGAGTAATCCCTGAAAATACAAACCTCTGGGATGAACAGGTCTCTCAGCCCAAGGAGTGGGTCGGCCTCGTCCCTTATAGCCTCCCAAAGGGGTAATATCTTAGGGCATTCCCAGAAAATGTGAAGATAATGATTGTTTTATATCTAGAGAAAAACATACAGAAAGGTGAAACTACTGTAGTGGTTAGCCTGTGAATAGCCTGTCGACGCACCCTTGCTCAAAGGGGAAATTCAGGGATAGTTTGAACTCAGACATTCATCTGAAAATTCTGGGAACAAGCTAGATTGTGTCCTGCCTTCAGGGATGCACAAAATAAACTGGCTTTTCTGGTTGGAGCTGGGGGATTGGTTTCTGGCAGACCAGAAAGATTTACGATCATGCATCAACCAATAGGATGGATGGAGGATAACCCATTTGTGTTGATTCTCTGAGCACTATAAAGATTGCAGGGGATAACCATGAGTTAGCTTACAGTGATGCCATTTGAGAGCAGCAGATCAGATGCACAGACTGGAATTCTGGTTTCCTGGTTTTTTGAGTCATATATTTCCTTCCTTTTGCCTCTTCCTCACCCCCAAGGCTACAGTAACTGTTGTGTGAAGAGCACCCCACTGCCTAATGCATCACTGCTACAATTCCTTCTGTTCCAGGTCTAGTTCCGACCTGAAAAGCTACTAACTAGAAGACCCAGGGGTTCTAATGGTTGCTGATATTTAAACTCGAGGCCCTTGTAGTGGCAGTTTCCAGATTAGTGAAAAGAGAGACAATATTCTGGGATTGGAGCCTAGACAATCAGTTCTCTGCCGCTTAATTTATTTTTATCTGTCATTTTATTACTTTGTAATTGTGTATTGCATTTTATTGTATGTGGCTGGTAGGCAACATGCAGCACGGGGAAACAGGACAAAGTCTGTTGTACTGCAGTCTTCCCTGAAGCCAAAGGGAGTACCTACAGTACATGCCACCTTGTATGTACTAACACAGTTACTCAAGGTCAGAAAGGAATAGAGATCTATCATGTCCACCGCCTCTGATTTATAAGCAGTTATGAACTAAGTATGCTGTGCAAGCAGGTGCCAGTTTATAGGGATTCCCTACCCACTATACTACCCAGGGTATCCAATAATTCCCTTGGTAAGCAGAAATTTGTCCAGGCTTTCATTAAAAGCCTGTACTATCTTCATGTCCACTGTCTTCCCCCAGTAGGCTGTTCCATAGGTTCACTACTCTAGGAGGAAAAATTGCCTCCTAATGTAACCCCCTAATATTCTAACTCTGAGCTTCAGGGCATGTTCCCATGTCCTGCTGCATGACACTAATTCAAACATCTCCAACTGTTCGATCTTGTACTTCCAATGAGCCTAGGCCCTCCATCTACCCTTAGTGAAGAAGGCTACTCCCTGGGCTAAGTAATGTCACAGAGGACTGTACTTAGCCCCTGGAGAAAAGCAGAACCAGAAAACACCTGATCAGAGATTATAAAAGTTCTAACATGCACTGCAGGCTATTGAATCTTCCACTGCTGCCTAGTGCTCAGTTGTCAGCTGCAGTTGATGCTAAGTTTTATAGTAAAAGAAGATGCCAGCCTAAAAGTACACCAAATAATTCTGATGCAGTCTACTGTATTACAGTAGACAGTAAGTAAACCAAAATGTTTTTGCACACAAAGTGCACACTGTAACAAATCCCCCACTTAAGTGTGAGGCCCTTTGACTGACTGTTCTCCTTTAATAAGCCCTTTAAAACTATCCCAGCCAGCTTTAAACATGGCAATGGTGCCCGTGTTGACTACCATGCTAGGCAGGCTATTCCTCTTATCTACCACTCTCTTCATGAAGAACTTCATTGTCTCCTTTTTGAATTTGCCCCCCCCCCAATGTAAGGTTCTAACCATTTGTGGTCGATATTTTAGTCACTTAGAAAAGTTATAAGTGGTTGCCCCTTTTGTACCCTTGCAAAAACTTTAAGGTCTGTATCGTATACCCCCTCTCCCTGTCACCTCCAGAGAGTGCATATCAAGGCTGTCCAATCTTTCCTCCTATAACGTTCCCTGTTGTCCGGGGTTCATTTAAGTGGCCTCTGCTGGATGGTCTCCAATCTGTCATAGGAACATAGCAACTTAAGAAAGATTATGGACATTAGTAGGTCAGGGTAGCCCATCTGGCATGTTCACCACCCAACAGCAGTTAAAACCAGTTTTTCCAGACTTTGTCATGTGCTTCTCCAACCCTGCCTTGAAGGAACCAGTCGCCTTGCTAGCCACAATTTCCAGCAGTAGACTATTCCCTATTTAGAAAATGAGCAGGAAAATTCTTGACTTCTGATTGGTTCATACTTGTGTACTGAATCCAGTCAATGCACAGGTAAAAAACAAGTTCTGAAAACAGGACTGCAGTATAAAATACAAACAAGCATTTGTCAATGCCGAATGTTTGCTTGCTGGCATTGGCATTGGTAGTGTAGGGGTTAGAGAGCTGCATAATCAGAATGGCAGTGGAGTATTGAACTAAAGCCAACCCCACCACCACCCTGCAGAGACTGACAGGCATTGTGGTGTGCCTTTGGGTTGTCAGGCATAACGGCCACACCATTTCATAACACCCTACCCTGCAGACACTGACAAGTGTCACGGTGTGCCTTGGGGTCTTTGGCCCTTATACTCACCCTATTCCATCAGGAAATACGGTGAGCTGGGTCCTGTTTAGGAGAATGGGGTGAACTTTGGGGCCGAAGAGTCCAAGGCACACCTTGATGCCTCTCACTGGCTGCAGGGTGTGAAATGGTATGAGCATTACAGGCGAGAATCCCAAGTCACACTCCTGATGCCTGTTAATCTCTACAGGCTGGGGCGTTATGGTCGGAAACCCTAACTCCTCAGGCGTTCGTTGGCATTTACACTCCAAATTTTCAACATGGGTTTTTTTGTGACCCCCACTTTATGAACAGTGGCAATATCAGTTTGTTAGCGAAAGCTGATTTCACGTATAGCGATTTGCTTTTTGGTCTGGATCTACAGGTGCGAAAACACATTTCGAACAGGATGTGAGGAATGACAGCTGTACTGTTCATGGGGAGGTACAAAATGGCAATGTTGAAATTATGCAGTGAAAATATTAAAAACTGGTAGTGTCTACCGAAAGGCAGAAAAATGCGCAACTAATACTGTAATGCAATTAGTTTGGGGATTTTTCAGCAGATTGTCAACACAGGATTTTGAACCTTCTGCTCATGAACAGTGTCACTGTGATTTTCATAATCTGTCCCGAACAGTGATTTCCCACAGCGACCACGCATTTCTGCGCTGGCAGTGCGAAAACAATTTCAGCCATGGTGTGAAAAATGACAGCTGTACTGTTCATAAGGAAGTGTGGAAAAATGCCAGTGGTGAAAATCTGTACTGAAAATATTAGAAATCCATGAAGTTACGAGGGTGCGTGGAAACTGCGCAATGGTCGCTCGTAACACAGTCATTTTATGGACTTTTTTCACCAAATTTTTAACATAGCCATTTTAACACCTCTGCTCATGAACAGCATCACTGTGATTTTCTTAATCTGTCCTGAATATTGATTTTGCACACCGACTGCGCCATTGTGCGCTACATGTGCGGAAATACATTTTGGGCGAGATGTGAGAAATGACAGCTGTATTGCTCATAAGGAGGGGTGGTAAAATGGCAATGTTGAAAATCTGGAGTGAACATATTGAAAATTTGTGAACTTACGAGTGTGCGTAGGAACATGCTCGTAAAAAAGTCATTTTTGGGAATTTTTTCACCAAATTTTCAACATAGGGTTTTTAGGGGTGTAGAAGCGTGGGAAATAACAGATGTCCAGACCAAAGGTTTAAGATGCATAAAAAACGCAACGGTATGCGTTTGTCGATTTATTTCCAAAAACAAAACAAAACAAAAAATATTCTTAACTTAAAGTTCATAGAAAGGAAAACAATCGGTGTTAGTCTTCACACCCAAAACAGGAAATACTTCTTCCACAGACTCTGAATTGCCTTTTCCTTTCCTTTTGGTTGTACAGCACTTTGTGGAAACACACACAACCTTCTTGCTCTGTGGTCAGTCGAATACTGACTCTCCTCCTCTATACATCTACACAGGTCTCCTAGTGGAGGGTTTATATATTTTCCAGAAGGGTGTGTCTTGAACTGAGCCCTCCCCTATTGTGACATCACATTACCTGAATACTATAAAGCAGCCATTTTGTAGGCTGCCATCCCTATAGCAGAACCTCAGCAGGAGAAGCAAGACATTCAGGTACACATTCATTTTGTTTTAATACAGAAAGAAAAGAAACACTTGTTAAAGACTGAATTAAAATCTGCAGCCTTGCAATGAAAACAGATGAGGGGCGCGGCCTCCTATCTGTCTTCCTTGCAAGGCTTCAGGATCTTATTTGCTTTTAAATGTAATTGCCAGAAAGTAAACATGCATTTATTTAAGACAACAATTTAGTAAATCTTTTTTACACAGTAGTCTCCTCTAACATATTTTCTTTATATGTGCTGCATAATGCTTGTTTTATGAAATTCTCACAGCTAGAATTTCAGCTGACTGCTTTTCAGCTTATCAAGATTTGGATGCCAGATTGTTTTAAAGATAATCAGGGACAGTAAAGAAAGGTTTAAAGATTGCCAGGTTGGCCACCCTGACAAGAAAATTAGGATAGATAATGAATATAGAAGCAGACAGGATAGAGTGAAAATTGAAAAGTATGGGGGGCATCTTGTAAATTCTTGATATTTCTCTTCATAACAGGACCCTGTTACACACTCCCACCACAAGAAGGCAACATAATAAGTTTTTATTTGTTGGCTGAGACCCTTCACCCTTGAAAGGGTTGGAATTTCCACCATCCACTCTCAGAAGTTCCACCTCAGGGACCCTTATAATTAGTTCTGTACAGAAACAATATTTACTGTCTTATCAGAACTACTGTACAAAACAATTCCAGAGGTGTCTAGTGCTTACTTAGCACCAATATTCATTTTACTTTGGTATTCTTGCAGCACCATATCGAGATAGAAAATCAGCATTTAAATGCTTGTTCCTGACCTGTGTTTTACGGTAAACTTATATGGTTGTAGAGACAAATACCATCTCATAATCCGTAGCTTTTATCTTTCATCTGGTTTATCCAACACAACGGATTATGGATCTGTCATCACTACAAAATCATTTCCCCACAAGTAATACTTAAGGGACTCTATGGCCCACTTCAGTGCCAAACATTCCTTCTCTATTGTAGAGTACTTCCTTCACGCCATGAAGTTTCCTGCATATACAATACTGGATGTTCCCTTTTCATCATATTGGTTAACACAGACCCCAAACCTGTCTCTGAGGCATCTGTTTGAATTTCAAACGGTCTTGTAAAATCTGGGCTAGTTAGCACAGGGGCTGAGCAAAGGACCGCTTTTATGTTCCTGAAGGCCTCCTCACATGCTTAGCGCCCATTTAACTTTATTAGGATATTTGTTTTTGGTCAGCTCTGTTAAGGGAGTTGCCAGAGTAGCAAAATCTGGGATAAATCGCGTAATAATTTGCTAAACCCAAAAAGATCGTAACATGTTTCTTTGTAATGGGGTGGGGCTGTTGGCTACTGCTCCACTTTATCAATCTCGGTTTCAGGATCCTTCCCAATTATGAAACCCAAATATCTGGTCTCTGTCCTTGCTATGGCACACTTAGCAGGGTTTATTGTTAATCCGCATCCTTAATGGTCTGAATAATTGCACTTAAATGCACCAAATGTGAATGCCAGTCATGACTGAAAATGACTACATCATCCAAGTACACTGAACTGTACTGGGCATGTGCTCTTAGGACGTGGTCCATGTACCGTTGGAATGTGGCAGGTGCCCCATGGAGTCCAAATGGCATAGTGGTAAATTGGTACAATACGATTGGTGTAGGAAATGCTGTTATTGCTTGGGCAGTGGGGCCAAGGAATTTCATGCAATTCTTGGTTAAATCTAACGTGCTTGATGTAGTGGGATTTCCTATTCTATCTAACAGATCATCTATTCTGGGCATGGGGTACCCATCAAAATCTGAAATAGAATTTATTTTTCGAAGTCTAAACATACTCTTATTCCTCCTTCCTTTTGTTCACTATCACCATTGGGGAAGACCATGCACCCTGGAAGGACAATCACCCCAACTGTTCCATTTTTTATCTCATCAATTACCTCTTGCCTAATCTTTTCCGTAATCTATAGGCTTTTGGTGTATGGGCTTCTGCTGGTTGACCTTAATGTCATGTTCTACCCTTAGCTCGTCCTGGGGTGGATGTGAAAGTGTCCTGAAAATAGTGTAACAATTGATCTATCTCCATCTTTTGTTCAGGGCTTAGATTAGGATTTATTTGTATACTTTTATCATTCATGGGCCAGTCAAGCCTCTCATAAGCAATCTCCAATTCTGTCTGCTGGGGCTCAGGGTGAATGTAGAGTGCTTGGACCTGGGGTTTTTCTATCCATTTCCTCAAAAGATTTGCATGGTATACCCTCTTATTTGGTCGATGACCAGGCATTTCAATTTCAAAGTTGACACTTCCTGTTTGTCTGATTACATCAAAGGGACCCTGCCAGTGCATCAACAGTTTGTTCTCTGTTGAGGGTAATAATAAATACTTTTCTCCAGGTATAAAACTTTTACACTTTAACCCCACGTCATATGCTTCTTTTTGTCCCATTTGTTTCTGGGTCACATTTAAATGAGCCATATTTACATATTTGACCAATCTTTCTCTTAATGCAGTCATGTAATCTATGATGTTACTATAGCCAACATTTTTACCATCCTCCCAGTGTTCTTTTACCACATCTAAGGGTCCCCTGGGATTTCTACCATAAAGTAAGGAAAAAGGTGAAAACCCAGTTGTAGCCTGTGGTACCTCTCTGTAGGCAAACAGGAGGTAAGGGAGATATTTGTCCCAATCTCTACCTTCTTCCTGAACATACTTCTGTAGCATTTTTTTTAAGGTTTTGTTAAATCTCTCCACAAGACCATCTGTTTGGGGGTGGTAAGGTGAAGTACGCACAGCAGATACCCCTAGGAGGTGATATAACTCCTCAACATAACAGAAGTAAAATTACTACCCTGTCTGTGAGAATCTCCTGGGTATTCCCATTCTGCTGAATATTTTGGCTAACTCTTCAGCTATGCGAGGTGCAGTAACTGTTTGCATAGGAACAGCTTCAGGGTACCGTGGCATAATCACATACCACTAATATGAACGGTTACCCTTAGAACTTTGTAAGAGGGCCTACAAATCCATTGCGATTCGCTCAAATGGGGTAGTGACATAAGGTATTGGCTGAAGGGGCACCTGATCTCTTTTTCCCCTTGTGCAACCATTGGCATTCTTTACAGGCACGACAATATTCAGCCACATCCCGATGTATACCTGGCCAGCTAAACCTGCAAGTAATCTTTGCAAGGTTCGATCCCTCCCTCATGGCCTGCCATTGGAATATTGTGCGTAACTGCATGACCTTTTCTATACATTTTGGTACCATTAGCTGTTCTACAGGTTCATTTATGGTAGTATCAACAGTGACTCTATACAAGATATTATTTTTCACAATAAAATGAGATTGTCCAGGGTGTTTTACTTGTTGAGCCTGTGAAAAAGGTTTTAAGGAAACATCAGCTTGTTGTTCCTTAATAATGTCTTGCAAGGGTACTTCTGGCAAAATGCCAGCAATACTGTTCTTTGTTGTTCTGCCCACTTTCTCTGCTCTTTTTCTTCTGATTTTTGATTTTCTGGGTTTCCTGAACCTTCAGCTCCTTCAAAGAAATCCTCTTCAAAAGAAAACACTGGCTCTGACTGTTGTTTTTGCTTGGGCACGGGTTACCACATTTACTGATTTTACATAGTCTTGTTATTCTTGCACCAGTGAGTTAAAGTGGGAAAGTCTTGGCCTATAATCACTGGAACTGGCAATCGAGGTACCAGGCCAACAGTCATACAGTGGTGCTCATTATTGACAGTCATTTCAACCACTGTAGTGTAATACTGATGAATATCCCGTGTATGCACATTACTGTTGTATCATTTGAGGTAACTTTACTGTCCGGGGCCAGATCTGCTCTCAGCAGGGTCTGCTTACTCCTGTATCTAATAAACCCAATGTCTGTTGGTCTCAATCCCACATTTGCAACATACCCAATATTAGCCAATGCTAGGTGAGTCATGTCAGTTCTTTTCTTATTTGGACAGTTTCCCATTAGTGGCCTTTGCCAAGACACCCATAGCAAATCAGTTCAGAATATGGATTCTTCCCCTCTGTCCATATGCCTGCTGTAATTATTCTGACGCATTAGAATAAAAGGCCTTACCATTTCTGATGTCTGAGGTGGGGTATTTTGTTGCCCTCTGGGTCTAGTGGGTCGAGCAGCTATATAATCCTCTGCCAGCTTCACTGTATCCTCTGCAGATTCAGGCTGATGTTCTTTCACCCATAGCTGGACATCATGAGGTAACACCTGAATAAACTGTTCAATGACAATCATATCCATCATCTGCTCTTTAGTTTTACTAAAGGTTGTAGCCATTTCCCACCATAGTCCTTTAATTTTGCATAGATTTCTCGGTGTATCATGAATAGTCATTCTCTGCACGAAACCGCTGTCTATAGGTTTCCACGCTAATATCATAGCGTCAATATCTCTTCTTTACTCGATCATAATTATTTGAGTCCACCCCACTTAACTGGCTATACACCTTTGAGCTCTACCAGTTAAATATGGGACCAGTCTTATGATCCATTGATCTTGGGGCCAAGCGTAAGTTTGGGCAATCCGCCAAGTGGTGAGGTATGCCTCATATCATCACTCTCTGACAGCTTTGTTAATTTAATGTCTCTGGGTATAGTTCGATCAGACTGACCTTGTGCAAGTGCCTGAATAGCCTTCAGGGTATCCGTCCATTTCTCATCCTGTCGCCGACGTCCTCAGCCTGGACACGCCTGTCCTCTTCCTCTGGCGATGATCCTCATCTCTCTGGCGACGATCCTCTTCCCTCTGATGATCCATTTTGATCTGGTAGATACACAGCCACTTTAATAATTCTCCGGGGTCATCTGGTACTGGGGTCACCTGGGCTGCCTCCTCTGCTTCAGGGGTTCGTATCCATATTCTCCTCCTCTGTTCTTCTCATTTTAGGCCTTGCTCCAGGTTCTAGGCCAGGCAATAACTGAATACCAGTTTTTCAGTCACTGCTCTAGTGACATGATATACATCTTTCTTTGTCAGGTCCTCTTCCGCCATCTGTTAGGGTACTTAACTTCAGTACCCCCTGGCAACGCCTCCCAGGCAGTCTCGACGTGCCAGTTATATCCCACTTCTGACACCAGTGTAGAAGCGTGGGAAGTAACAGATGTCCAGACCAAAGGTTTAAGATGCATAAAAAATGCAACGGTATGCGTTTGTCAATTTATTTCCAAAAACAAAACAAAACAAAAAAATATTCTTAACTTAAAGTTCATAGAAAGGAAAACAATAGGTGTTAGTCTTCACACCCAAAAACAGGAAATACTTCTTTCCACAGACTCCTGAATTGCCTTTTCCTTTCCTTTTGGCTGTACAGCACTTTGTGTGGAAACACACACACAACCTTCTTGCTCTGTGGTCAGTCAATACTGACTCTCCTCTCTATACATCTACACAGGTCTCCTAGTGGAGGGTTTATATACTTTCCAGAAGGGGTGTGTCTTGAACTGAGCCCTCCCCTATTGTGACATCACATTACCTGAATACTATAAAGCAGCCATTTTGTAGGCTGCCATCCCTATAGCAGGACCTCAGCAGGAGAAGCAAGACATTCAGGTACACATTCATTTTGTTTTAATACAGAAAGAAAAGAAACACTTGTTAAAGACTGAATTAAAATTGCAGCCTTGGCAAGGAAAACAGATGAGGGCCCTTTATCTTCCTTGCAAGGCTTCAGGATTCTATTTGCTTTTAAATGTAATTGCCAGAAAGTAAACATGCATTTATTTAAGACAACAATTCTAGTAAATCTTTTTACACAGTAGTCTCCTCTAACATATTTTCTTTATATGTGCTGCATAATGCTTGTTTTATGAAATTCCTCACAGCTAGAATTTCAGCTGACTGCTTTTCAGCTTATCAAGATTTGGATGCCAGATTGTTTTAAAGATAATCAGGGACAGAAAGAAAGGTTTAAAGATTGCCAGGTTGGCCACCCTGACAAGAAAATTAGGATAGATACGAATATAGAAGCAGACAGGATAGAGTGAAAATTGAAAAGTATGGGGGGGCATCTTGTAAATTCTTGATATTTCTCTTCATAACAGGACCCTGTTACTAGGGGCCTACCTCATGAACTGTGACACTGTCATTTCTTAAATCAGTCCCAAAAGGTGGTTCCATGCAGTGACTGTGAGATCACCTTTCAGGGCCGATTAACACCATGACAGTGACAGAATTCATGAGGTGGGTCCTAAAAAACCCCATGTTGAAAATTTGGTGACAAAATTCCCCAAAATGCCTGAGATATGCACTAAAGTTGAAAAAACCCGATTTATTACATTATACAGCTTACCGGCATTTCCTCAGTTCGCGGTCAGCTTTGAAGAGTGCAGACGTGTTCCCGGTCCACCGAAGATCATTGCGCCGGACTCTAGGTAAGTATGGGGTGAGGTGGGGGTGCGGGGGAGGTGGATGCACAAAGGGTGGGTGTGGGTGGGGGAGGGTCAGGACAGTCAGCGAGGGAAGGTTTTTCTTTCAGGTTTTTTTTTTAACTTAGACGACATGGGACTTATGCCACGCTGGGGTGGGCTCCCAGCATGGCAACTGGAAGGCTGTTTGGGGGCCTGGAGCCGATGGGGATTGGGCACCCCTGTCAGCTATAGGGAACTGTTGCCATGCTGGGGTGGGGCCCCAGCTTGGCACCATAGTCCTTGGGGGAAACAGTGGAGCCGGCGGGGATTGGGCACCCCGTCAGCCACAGACTGCTGCCACCCCTGGGGTGGGCTTCCACCATGGCACCTGAAACTCTGTTGGGGAGCACAGCACAGCCGACGGGGGATTGGGCACCCCCGTCGGCTATACAGTGTGTGCATGGGGGGAGCGCATGAGCACGCAATATGCGTGCGTGTGTGTGTGTGTGGAGGCGCACATGAGCATGCGATATCTTATTGCTGCTCACTGAAGCGTAGCTCTCCATTTCAACTGTATGGCACTGCATTTTCAACTGCTGTCATAGACAGCTGCAGCATTCATTGGCGAATGGTGGCTGTGCCTGCAAACCAACTGACTGAATTGGAAGATGGGTGCCACACCCCCGAAAACTCGGATGATGGCACTATGTTTCTTGCACATGCGTGCAGGCAAACATAAAAATCAGTGTGCCATTAGGACACTGAGTTTTAAAATGCTGGTATTTTTTCTCGCATACTAGCAAGAGAAACATTCAGCTAGCGAAACACTTAGCCCAACAGCCACCAGTAAAGTACAGTTACATAAAAATTTACCATAACAGTAGATCATTGAGAGAAGCTCTTGCAGCAGATCAACACTGGTAGAACTAAGCTGCCAGGCACCAGGACCACATGGAAAACTTTATAGCTAGCAGTCTACCACGGAGGACCACCCAATGCTGATGTCATCTGCTGATGTCAGCATATCCTGTAAAGGTGGGTGGCCCCCACACCTACATCAGTTCTCCTACTGGAGACCCCAAGCGGGCAGTGAATGGAGAACCGAGGAGGTTCCTGACAGCCAAAGAAGAAAAGGCAGAAGCAATGCAAAAGGAACAAGAAACAGCAGGGGGAAGCAGGGAAGGAAAGCAGGGCCTACTGCAAGAGCGTCTCTTGAAGAGCTACTGTTACAATAAGTTCTTACATAACTGTACTATCTAACTTTGAGAAAGGCTCTTGCAGCGAGCCAACACTGCTAGGACTGAGTCCCAAGCAGTTCCCGGCATGATCAAGAGGAAAACACTGGGAAGAGGACAGATCGGCAGACATATGCTCAGAAGAGAAGGCCCTGGAGAACTGAAAGGCTGAAAGTGGCCCTGCACTGAGATGCGATGACCAGACTGTAGTGCTTGGTGAAGGTGTGGACAGAAGTTGGGGTGGCAGTTGCACAGATGTCCGCAGCAGACACATTTCTGAAGCAGGCCGTGGAGGCAGCATACCCCTGCTGGAGTGGCCCTTAACTACTTCTGGAAGGTCCTTATTGTACTTCTGATAACAATAAACAATGCAATTGGCTAACCACTTAGACAAACACTGTTTGGAAAGAGGTGCCCTCTCTCTTGGGGGTGAATGAAACAAACAACTGCTCAGACTTCCTAGAAGCCTTGGTTTGGTGCATATAGTACCGCAAGATTATACGTATATCCAAAGTGTGGAGCAAAGCCTCCCCCTGATTATAGAACTCTAGAAAATAAACCAGAAGGTGGAGGGATTGGTTCAGCGTAAACTCCACCATCACCTTGGGAAGAAATGTAGGATTAGTACACAAAGACACCCTGTCTTTGTGAAAAACCAAATAAGACTCATTACACATAAGAGCCTGCAGCTTGAAAATCCTTCGAGCAGAAGTAATAGCAACTAAAAAGAACACTTCCATGACAGGAAGTGCAGCTCACAACTCGTGACTGGTTCAAAGGGAGGAAAAGTGAGTTTCTGTAACATAAAATTGAAGTCCCATGGAGGGACTGGGTCCCAAATGGGTGGTTTCAGATGCAAGATGCCCCGGAGGAAGGTGCGGGACACTTCAAGCTAGGCAACAACTTTGCCCTCGATAGGTGCATGGTACACAGAGATGGCAGAAAGATGCACCTTGAGGGAGGAGTACCCTAAGCCAGAGTCCAAAAGGGAAAGAAGGTACTCTGACACTTGATTCACAGGGCAGTTGAACGGGTCCAGTTGGTGTGCAGTAGCCCAAAGGGTAAAATGCTTCCATTTCATAGTGTAATTGGCTCTGGTGGAGGGTTTGCTAGCAGCCACCAAGATGTCTGTAACCCGAGATGAAACCCTGAAGCAGGCAATAGCTAGGTCTGCAGGAGCCGCACAGGAAGATGCAGGGACTTTAGATCCAGATGGACTAGGGTGCCCTGGTCCTGGGAGAGCAAGCTGGTGAACAGGGGCAAGGGCACCGGAGGTTCCACTGCCAGCTGTTGCAGTAAAGGAAATCAAATCTGACGCAGCCAGGAGGGAGCTATGAGAATCATCTCTGCTCTTTTCAACTGGAGCTTGAACAGAACCCTCTGAAGGAGCAGGAATGGAGGAAAGGTGTACAGAAACCTCCCCTTCCAGGTGCGGGACAGTGTGCCTCACCAGAAAACTCCAGGCTGGGGATTGAGCAAGCAGAAAAGCAGCAGTTTTGTGTTGAGTGGGGATGCAAACAGTTCCAACTCTGGAAGACCCCACCTGTCGAAGAGATCTTCGACCACCGAGGTTAGAAGCTCCCACTCATGAGCCCATGACCTGGAGTGGCTGAGACTGTCGACTAAGATGTTTTGGATGCCTGGAACATGTACAGCCAAGAGCTACAGACCATGCTGAATGGCCCAATACCAGACTCTCATTGCCTCCCGACACAGGGTGTAAGAATGTGTCCCCCATGCTTGTTGATGTAATACACCACACACGTATTGTCCACCTGAACCAGCAGTAGACTGGTGAGGAGATGAGTCTGAACATAAAGGACCACCTGTATCTCCAGGATGTTGATATGGAGACCCTGTTCTATGTTCATCCAGGTATCCTGGGTCTGGTGATTGGACAGATGAGCACCCCATTCCGGGCTGGATGCATCTGTCATGAGAATCTGATGGGGGGGGCCAAGAGTTGAAAGGAGACTCCCCAAAGGAGGTTGGCCGGATCCAGCCACCACAACAGAACTCTCTGGACTGGGCTGGAGATCAGGACCAACTGGTCCAGGTCTTCTGTGCGCTGGCCCCACTGGACCTGCAAGATCCACTGAAGAACCTGCACATGCAGGTGGGCCAGGGGAACTGTGACAATGGCTGCTGCCATGTGGCCCAGAAGGTTAAAGAAAAATCCTGGTGGGGACCCAAAGGCTTGAGGAAACCAGATGGGCCTGCTCCATCAGTTGCTCTGCCCTGTCCATGGGCAAAAAGGCCTTGCCCTGGGTAGTGTCCAGGACTGCTTCTATGTATTGAAGATGCTGACAAGGAGAGAGACAGGACTTCAACAGATTGATGGTGTTCCCAAAGGCCTGGAATAGGTGAGAGGTATAGTCTAGAGTCTGAACCAGGCTGTCCCTGGAGGGGGCTGTTAGCAGCCAGTCATCCAGGTAAGGGAACACGTAGAAACCCTACCTCCTCAGAGCCACTGCCACTAGCACTACCACCAGGCACTTGGTAAACACCCTGAGTGCCAAAGAAAGGCCAAAAGGGAGGGCCTGGAATTGAAAATAGGCTCCCTGAAAATGGAAGCAGAGGAAGTGCCGAAGGGCAGGAAAAATCTGGATGTGCAGGTAAGCATCCTACATGTCTAGAGAGCACAGCCAATCCCCTGGTGCAAAAGGGGTAACAGCCCCAGAAGAGTGACCATTCATAAGTATTTGTACTTGATGTACAGATTCAGATGGCTCAGGTCCAGGATGTGCTGAAAATCCCATCTATTTTGGGAACAAGAAAGAAGTGGGAGTAAAACTCTTCCCCATTGAGCTGGAGGGACGGGCTCTATGACTCTTTTTTGAAGAAGAGCCTGAATTTCCTCCCAGACTAGGGACTGGAAGATAAGAGGAGTTTACTGGAGAATTTTCTGGAGTCCACTCCAGAAACTCCAGCATGTGATCGTGCTCTATGATCTGAAGCACCCAATTGTCTGTGGTCACTTCCCACCATTCTGTTAGGTGGAGGGAGAACAAACCCCCGGCTGCCTCCTCAAGACTGTTGGCCGGAGGGGAGGTCGGCTAAGGAGTCAGGAGGTTAGGGCGGGCATGAGGAAGGAGGCAACAGGAGCCTGGGGGGTTGTGGCAGCAGCAACTGCAGGGGTTGAGCTGGTCTTGCACTTGCTCTGGCCTTTGGCAGGCTGGCTGTGGGACTGCTTATGGGAGGACAGATGAAAGAACTTATGCTGGCCCACTCTAGGCTGAGTATAGTAGAGCAAATGAACCATCCTAAGAGCCTGACTTGACTCCTGAAGGGTGGAGATTACGTCTTGAACATCTCCCCCGGAGAGGATGGAGCCCCGAAAGGGGGTGCCCAAAATACTGGACTGCACATCCGAGGCAAACCAGGATAACTGGAGCCATGAATGGCACCTGAGGCAAACCCCAGCTGGTGTTCCTCAACCAGAGGCATCCATGGGGTTGTAAGCAGCCTGCAAAATGTGGTTGCCAATGTCAGAGCCTGACTTCAACAGTTGGGCGAGGTGCGCCTTAGAGGGGTCTTCAGACAAGGCCTGCACCAGGTCCCTGGCTCGGTCCCTGAGGACATTCTGACATTGAACCATATGGGCCAAATAATTGATGGCCTGGATAGCCAGGGCAGTGGATGCTAAAACTTGCTTACTCAGGTGGTCCAACTGCCTGGACTCCCTGTCCGGGGAGGATACTTAGGTGCTTTGGCATTTTGGTACGGTCTTGTGCCATGTTTAAGACCACTGAATCAGCTTTGGGGTGGCCCCTTAGAAAAAGGTTTACCGGCGGGGGCATGGTAAAGGCGGTCTGCCTTCTTAGGCAATGGAGGGGTAGAAGAGCAGTGATTCCATGCTGCCCTGGTGACTTTTTCATAGGAATCAGTCAGGGGTGGCATCACCACTGGGAGGGCATCCTGCTGTCTCAAACAAACAACCAGGTGATGCCTCTCTAGGTCCTGCTCCTCCGTTTCCCAGCACATAATGGACTGGATGTGGCACATGATGTCCATAAAAGACAGATCGTCGGGATGGAATTTAGGAACCTCCCTAGGAGGGTCTTCACCATCTAAAGATTCCCCTTGTGAGGAGGAAGACAAGGAACAATCTGAGTCATCCTCACTGATCTCTCTGTCTTGGTCAGATGCTGTTGGCATGCACTTGTCCTGGCAAGAGTCAGAGTCATATGGGGTTTGCTTGGCCCTGCCTGGCCCAGATCCAGGGGCAGCAGGTCCCAGGAGGGGATATCGGGGTGATGCCGGGGGTAGCCCTTGAGGAGCGGGGGTCAAAAGACCACCACGCTGTGAATAGGGCATTGTAGTCCACCGGAGGTGGAAAATTGTATATCGGCGGGTTGGGATAAGAAGGTGCCAGATAAGGGTGCAATGACAGCAGCGCTGGTGTTGGGCACTCTGAAATAGGACCACCTGGTGACAGGATTTGCTCTCAGTTCCCTTTTCAAGTCCTGGGGGGGGGTCAGTTGAGGGAGCGATCTCACATCTAAGGTGGCCAGACGGCAATAGGCAACTGGGAGACAACTTCCCGGGGCTCCCAAGCACTTCACCAGGCTGGGGGCATCCTTGCCAGAGTAGGTTTCTTCACCATCGTGCTTTTTACATAGGGCCTTCACTGCTTGTTCTGAAACTTTAGCTCAGTGGTGTAAGCAGGGGGGCATCTTGACAGAGCATCTGCATCCATGTGATTCAGACCGGGATGATACTCCACGCAGTAATCATAGGTGGACAATACTGACAACCACCTATGACCAACTGCATCCAATTTAGCATTGGTCTGCACTTAGGTAAGAGGATTGTTATCCAGCTTCACTGTGACCTTAGCCCATACAGATAGTCATGAAACTGAACCACAATAGTCCATTTTAGTGCCAAAATCTCCAGTTTGTGGACCGGATATCTCCACTTTGACGGGTTCAAGCTCTGGCTGGTGAAAGCTACTGGGCACAAGCCCTCTGGGTACTCATGATATAACACTGCTCCTAAGCCACTGAAACTGGCGTCGGTGTGAAGAACATAGGGTTTCTGCAGATCCGCATAAGCAAGCACCAGGACATGTGTTAAGCAGTATATGATGTCTTCAAAAACCCAGTCACACTCTTTGTTCCATCGGGAGCCAAATGGTTCTGATGGTTGAAAATAGCTGTTCTGACTAGCTTTGGCCCCAGCTGAGGTGACTTTCTTGCTTTTGTTTGTGGGTGGATGCCCCTGCAGCAGGTTCAGTAGGGGCCGAACTACCATTGTGTGGTCCTTCACAAATCTTCGATAGTATCTGCAGAAACGGAGCAGATGTTGGAGCTACTTCAAAGTGTGGGGCTTGGGTCAAGTGGTGAGGGCTTCAGTCTTACTGAGATCAGTCTGGATGCCCTTCACAGAAACTTTGTGCCTAACATATTTAACTGAGGCCTGAAAGAACTGGCATTTATCAGTTGACAGTTTTTCACTCAAACTCTTCCAGGTAATCCAATACCTCGATCAACTGGGCTTCATGTGGTCTGGCCCAGTGGTGCTGAGGGTTGAGGCACTGGATGCCACACCTCGTGCCACACTGGTGACCTGGGTTCGGAAACAAGCCCGGGTCATCGGGGGTTGGCAGGGGAGAGAGAGGATTGAGCCTCCGTAGACTGCTCTCCTCTCTCTGGGGAGAGACCTAGGGGAATGCCCGGTGCAACAGCGGCCCCCGGTGGAAGCCAGAGGGATGTGTGCACATCGAGGCACAATGTAGAGGGGCGGATCTGTGGTGGACATCCCCAGATGTCATTGCATGACTGAGCTGCGGTGGGCCGAGGGACACATAAGAAAAAAATCTCCTACCTTTGGGGAGGCAACAGAACCACCAGTGGCCTGGGTCCAGACACTCAATGTCGGCTGCAGAAACCCGGCAGCACCCTTGGGGACTCTGGGTCCCTCCTGGGGGCCCAAGAGCCTGGAGTCCTGAACCCGATATAGTGGTTGGGCGGACACTGTTCAGATGGGCGGTCAGGTACCCAATGCCCAGAGTGGATTCCTGAGAGATGCCCTGATGGGTGGGAGTATAAACAGAGTCTCAAAAAAAATAGGCTTCCTGTTCTTTCAGGGTCTTCCTGAACACAATAACATCATCTAGGTAGACCAAACAATCCAGTAAGTTCATATCTCCTATGGCTTTTTCCATTAAGCACTGAAAGATAGCCGGGGCACCCTAAATCCCCTGCGGCATCCCAAAAAAACTCATAGAATCCGAAGGGGCATATGAAAGCTGTCTTCTCCCAGTCCTGGGAGGCCATTAGGATCTAATAGTAACCATTCTGAAGATCCAGGACTGAGAACCGCTGACTGCCATTTAAACAATCCAGAGCATCCTGTATTCTGGACATAGTATATTGATCTGGCACAGTTCATTTGTTTAATGTGCGATAGTCCACACACATCCGCATGGCCCCACTTTTCTTTCTCACTACAACAATAGGGGACACATAGGGGTTCCCTGATTCTTGAATAATCCTGGCAGCCATCATCTCCTGGAGGTGCTGCCCCACGTCATCGATATCAGCCAGGGCAAGCCACCTGGATCTTTCCCGGAAGGGCCTGTCATCAGTAAGATGTATGTGATGCTGTTCTATGCTCACACACCCCACATCCCATTCATTTAGGGAAAACACCTTTGTCCGGGTGGCCAGCCTTTCCCGCACTCTCTCTTTCCAATCTTCCACGATGGGGGAGTCACCCAAGTCAAATAATCCAGGATCAATCCCCAAGGGGGTGCCCCCTTTCACTGTAGTGGGTTGCATGGCCATATCGGCGCAGTAGACTCTTGCCAAAATCCAACCTTTCCTCACCACCACTTCCCGGTCTGTGACATTCTTCACCTGTACAACAACCCTTCTAACATAGGCATGCGCTCTGGCAGACAAGACACTGAGCTTCACCAACAGCCCCACAGGTAGCCCATGCTCTTCTGGGGCATCCAACATCAACTGATTCGTCACATCTCTCTTCAGCCTCACTACTCCAGCAGTATTACATTCTGCATTAGGCAGTAGCACAATTTAATCCCCATCTCTTCTCCACACTATCTCCACAGGGTTGTCAGGCTCCTTGATGTGGGATTTCCCTTCCTTCTGTAAGTCTCTCTAACCAGTGGGTGAATTGGGCACTCTTTATCTTCCCTTTCAGCCTCTCGGGCTTGGCGCAGCTGGGCTAAATGTCTGAAGATATGTGCATTCATGCCCACTAGCACAGGCACTCTGTCATATATTCTGGACTTGGAGCAGATCAGGGCCAGGATTTCTATGGCATCTTCCACACCAACCACTTTAGTTGGAAAGGCCACCCACACCTTGATGTAACCTAGGTAGCGATATGACTTTTCACTGAGTCCCCACACGTGTAGTCCCTCAAGCGGTTGCACTTCAACATTGGACAAGTGCTGGTTATACCAGGATTTAAAAATAATGGTGACTTGGGAACCACTATTAAGAACAGCCCACGTGGAAATTCCATTGATGGTAATTGTGGTCTCAGTCGATGGTTCCACTAGCTTGCGCCTGTTGAATGAAGATGATGTGGTGGTTCTACCTGCATAGGCTCTTACGTGAGCCATGGAGATGGACCTGCCAGGGGCCCCAGTGCGCTCTTTTACCAGGCCCCTCTGTAGTTTCCCTTGTTCTGAATCGAATTCTCGGGTGGCCCATCTCTGGCTGAGGTACAGTTCAACGGCATCCTACACCCCTTCCTTACATGGCCCTCACCCCCACACCGATGACATATGGTGGACCCCCGAGACTGCGGCCTATCTGATGCCACAGTGTGGGTTCCTGACACTCCCACTGGGGCACTTAATGTTACAGGGCTCCATTCCACAGCCCATTCACTGCTCTGGACTATAACCGGCATCCCCAACCTGTTCAGTTCAGCTACTCTCCTGGTTAACTCACCTATTTGAACCTTGAACCCAAACTTGGGGGTGGGCACCTGCATAGGGATCCCAGTGCCAAATGTCATTGGGCCTACACTAGGGACCGTTTCACTCACCCCTTGCAGCTCGGCTGACCCCTGATTCATTGTCAATTTAGCTGAGGTACCTACATACCTACACTCCTTCAGTAGGGAACTCAATTCTTGTATCTCACTGGGGGACACCTCTCTTCCTGCCTGGGTAACAGCTGATGAGATCTTCTGTATTCCTCATTGTCCTTGCACCTCCTCCTGGACCTCTCACACTAGTACCCAAAATGGAGGGGGGTTACTCTTTCTATCAGCCAAATGCAGCTGAAGCACTAACAGGGTGGAGTGACAAGCAGCCACATACTCCAACCGCACGTGGTTTAAATCTTGAGCTGTCACGCTCCCTTTCCTAAACACCCTTTGCAAGGCTGTCTCCACCCAAATTAGGAAAGCGGACAAAGGCTCCCCCTCCCACTGACAGGTGGTTTTGAATTTCCACAAGAGGTCCTCGCAGGACTCTGGGCTACCAAAAACGCTCTCCAAAGCTGTCAGGTACCCCTGGGTTGGGTTATCAGGATCTGTGGCTCACAAGGAGTGAATAACTTCTAAGACAGGCCCTCTAAGGCTCTCCACCAAGCGCTTTCTTTTCTTGACCTCCGAGCACTGCGAATCTTGTACTAATGGGGTGGTGCAATCCATCCATGCCTTCAAGTCATCCTCACTATTGGTGGTAGGCTTGACTCCTGAGAACATTCTCAGCTTACGGTAGCAATCAAAAGATATTGGAACATGACCAGTGAAGTGTCAGAGTAATTACTAGGTCCATTTCTCTGACTTTACCTCCAAGGGTTGTTCCGTGTTCCAGGAATAATCTCTAGGAACCAGCGTGAACAACCGCCCTAGTCAGAAATTTAGCTTGCCTAGGGTGAAGTCTAACCGGGCGTGCTTGATAATGCACATGGCTGGGTGTCCAATTAGGTTATTCCTACTTTATAAACATCCTAGTTCAATCATAGTCTAATCTATCTGCCTGGTTAAAATTACCTTATCCTAAACCTTTTTAGTTATATTTTAATATTTTTGTTCAACTTATATATTAATAGTCACAATTAAAGTTTTACCCCTGTATTGTAAGTCAACAACTTCATAAGTAAAAATATTTAATCGAAAAGAAATACCACAAAATGTCATATTCTCTTAATTTTTTACTTAAAACTTGCATACAAAATTAACATCATTTTGATCAGCAGTGCAAGCAAACAATATATTTTGCAACTGGAGAAGAAGCTTCCCCTACTTTTAAATACAGTCATACAGAAAATAAAATGAAAAATGCAAGGATCATCCTTCTCTGCTCCTGATGTCAGAGATAAAGCAATCCTTATCACACAGAGCCATAACCTGATATCCCAAGTGAGATCCTGACAGAAGGATGTGCTGTCACAGCTCCATTCTCTCTTCTGCTTCCCCTGACTTGGATTTTTGTGGATTTATATAGTCTTGCCAAGGCAAAAATGAGTGGGTCAGTATTCTGACAGTTTTTAGTCTTAGGCCAGTTTTCTCAGGCCAGGTGACCTCTAATTGAAGTTTAGGTGTTAGAAAATGATCAGTAACTCAAAAACATCTGATTAATATGGAGAAACATATGGGCTGTGATCATGGTCTGACGTCATGGCATCACACTTAACATGACTGTGAAATTTTTCTTGAATACAAAAATACGTTTGTGCTTTCAGGAGGGATATACAACCTGAAGTATGTTGCACTGAGCAAAAGGTGTAATGATCCACAGGGACATCTGGTAACAGGTACTGGTGGGACGTTTACAAGAAAAAAACAAGATTGGCTTCCAATTGACCTTTGTTATTAGGCTAGACAGTTAAAAATAAGTTGCTTGTGGTTACCAGAGGACAGTACCTAACAGGTGATGGAGCTTTAGACTTTTTAAAATGTCACTGTCAGCAATTATCTTTTAGAATCATCATTAGCAAAGGCTGAAAGGTTAGGCATTTAAAAGTACACACTCAATAATTAAGAAATAAAAAATAAAAATAAATGTTAAACACAGACTGAAACTTATAAGTAAATATTAACGGCTAATCAATAAAAAACGAATGCTTAAGTATTGAGCTTAGCTATGATTGTTAGGCACTCACTGAAACTTATAAGTAATTATTGTCTGTAAGTCAATAAAAAAGCAGATGCCTAAGTATTGAACTTGGCTATGTCTATATACTTGAATGCTACTGGGTGGAATTTATTCATGGTGTCCAACCCAGGATTCCAGGAGGAGTATTTGCAGCAATCCGTGTCTCCAATTTATTGGCTCATTTCTTCATTGATTGGGGGTAATGGGGCAAGCAGACCCAGTTGGGCAAGCAGATGCAATGGGGCAGGCAGACCTAGTGGAGCAAGCAGATGAAATGGGGCAGGCAGACCCAGCGGGGCCTGTATTGGATTGCAAGCAGAGCAATTTCCATTGCTTTTACAGAAGTGCATTTGGGGATAAAAGAGAGGATTTACTGACTCATGTGTGGGATAAATGGTTAGTATATTTGCTAAGACAGTCTTGTCCATCACATTCAAGTGTTAAGCAGTCACGTAGGTCTAGATGTTGGACTAGCATATGAGTTCTGAGGCAAGCAGTTATTCAGCAGAGACTTGCACTTGGGTATATCAGATCACAAAGGACACACTGGGCTCTGTCACTGTTGCATGGTTGAATGAATAAGGCTGTAGCTGAGATTATTCGCTTCCCTACATCAGAGGAGGGCTTCATGTCATGATGTCTCAACGTAGCTATGACTATATGAAAATGGCGCTTGGACCTTACTGTGCTGATGGCCATTTTCTGAAAGGCAACAGAAACATGATGACAGCAGAGGTGCACACTATCTTTGATAACTGCAGAACAGTAAGACAAGAATAGCGAGACCAAATACCACCAGTATTGTATTTAATGGGGATAACAACCAAGAATACAATGTTTTAATCTAATTTAGTGGATTTTAACTTTAATTTGATTAACTGAAGCCCCACTATGTACTGCTGTAAAATGCTAAGGTGTGTTACAATGAGATTTTGTGTACACTGTTTATGAATTGTATTGTGTATTTTATGCAGTGAAGTGTTTGTTGAACTTGCATGTTTTTTTTTTCAAAGTAAGCTTTAAAATTGGCCCAGTGCCTAGAACAGTGCTTAATTTGGATACAGAGTCTTGAATGAGGCCTTGTTGTGTAGTAGTAACTATTGGAATTTGTAATATGAGGGGGACTTTTAACTGTTTTGCAGTGCAATTGTAATAAATTTAGCTGAACAACCAATAGTTAATTTAAACATTATTTTAGAAAGACATTACAAGACTTGTTTAATCATTTTTATTTTTATTTTTTAAGGGAGCCAGGTGTTTTATTTGTTATGAGTTATAGTGGAAAGACTCCACAAACATCTAGCTAAAGTGATGTTTTGTGGCAGAGGATCCCAAGCCTGGATGGCGAGCTCTATGTCTTTTTACTCCACGTTGTTTTTGTGTAGCAGAACTGGTGGCCCAGGTGATATCTACTAATATGATTCACTATCAGGAAGCCCAGTACACTCTATCTGGTGATCTCTGTGCCACCAATTAAGATCAGATTGTGAAATTTGGAGCGCACTGGCCCCATTAAAAAAAAGGAACATTTTTCAACTGAGACATTGAAATTAACTTGGTCCACACAGACAACCATACAATTAAGACCACGTAAAAACAATTACCAACCTACTGATATGCACTGAGGGTACTAGTTACTGTAGGATTACATGTGTGTTTGTACTGTACATGTATGTGGTGTGGATGTTGTGTTAGTAGAATTATTGCATGACTTTGTTAAATTAACAATGTTAGCTTGGTAGAATTGTTGGAGTTATGAATGGTATTGAGTTGATAAAGTATTAGTGTTTCTATGGTAACTAGGCATGAATTAAGAAGGTAAATGCAATAATAAAGAATGCTATAATAATAACTTTTTGTAATGGTTTACATGTGGAGCATTGCTGAGGTTTGTTTTTAACCTTACGTGATGCTGCACGAGACGTAGCAGGTTCATCCAACATGGTATAAGCAGTATTTGTCTTCTTTAAGAAGGGTTTGGAACACTGGGTGGGATGTTCAGAATGCGCCAGACAGGGGCGTAAGCCTGGGCGCAGCACAACTGGGATGCACTATGGCATGGTCCGGGTGATATTCAACAGTGCTGCACCATGGCTCAGCAACATTGAATATGGCACTGGGGCCACCCGTGCTGTGTATGGTGCAGTGGCACTGCGCCAGTGCAAGCAGCAAGTGAGGTGCAGGGAGATGCGCCAGTGCAAGTGCGGGTGCGCTAGGTGCAGCAACCACGATATTCAATGCTGGGCATGCAAATGAGGCCATTATGCATGCAAAGCACAAATTGGGCCATTTGCATGTCATTTTGGCCCCATATGCATGCAGGTGCGCCGATCCCTGGTGACTTGTACCTGGCGCCCTGCCAGGCTGCAGCTGTCGGGGACCAATGCCCCCTGCCCCTCGGCAGGCAATGTGCCCCAACGCCTGATTGTGGGCTGTGGTTAAGGTTAAAGCCCCTGGTGGTCCAGTGGACCCTGCCCCATTGCCTGATCATTGGTTGTTGCATGAAATACATTCTCTGGTGGTCCAGTGGACCCGATCCCCAGCCCAATCATGGGCAGATGAACAAATAACTTTCCCTGGTGGTCCAGTGGACCCGATCCCCTGCCCAATCATGGGCAGATGAATAAATAACTTTCCCTGGTGGTCCAGTGGACCCAATCCCCAGCCCGATCGTGAGCAGATGAATAAATAACTTTCCCTGGTGGTCCAGTGGATCTGATCCCCAGCCCGATTGTGGGCAGATGAATAAATAACTCTTCCTGGTGATCCTGTGGACCCGATCCCTAGCCCAATCATGGGCAGATGAATAAATAACTTTCCTTGGTGGTCCAGTGGACCCAATCCCCAGCCCAATTGCGGACTTCAGTTGTAAATAAATGCCCAGGTGGGCCATCGGTCTCCCCCCACCCGCCCACTCAGACCCACCACCCTGCTCCCCCCAAGTCAGCGGCGTGCGGCAGCTCCCCACCTGCAAGGCTCCCGACCACTGCCGACTGACAGCGTACAGTATGGCTGTACGCCCATTGGTCCTAAATAGATACTTCTGCTCAGCATTTACTGAAGAGAGGGTAGGGCAGGGCCCACAGCTCAGCACCATGGACACAGGGGGGAGGGAGGTGAGCACTAGTCCCTTCACAAAAGAAAGGGTCCTACAAGAGCTCGGTAAGCTCAGGGTGGACAAGGCAATGGGACCTGATGGCATACATCCCAGGGTACTAAAGAAGCTAAGGGTGGAACTAGCAGAGCCATTATCAGAACTGTTTAGTGAGTCTCTGAGCACAGGAGAGGTCCCAGAAGACTGGAGAAGGGCTCATGTGATCCTGCTCCACAAGAGTGGTAGCAGGGAGGAGCAGGGAACTACAGACCAGTCAGTCTTACCTCAGTAGTGGGCAAGATTATGGAGGCAATCCTTAAGGAAAGGATAGTACAACACCTGGAATCCATAGGAGCACAGGATCCAAGACAGCATGGGTTTACAAAAGGAATGTCCTGTCAAACTAATCTCATAGATTTCTTTGACTGGGTAACCAGAGTGGTGGACCAAGGGGGAGCAGTTGATGTCGCCTACCTTGACTTCAGCAAAGCTTTCAATACTGTTCTACATAGGAGATTGATTAATAAGCTGGGTAGGCTTGGGGTTGGTCAGAAGTTGGTCAACTGGGTGGCAAACTGGTTGATGGGCAGAAAACAGAGAGTGGTGGTAAACGGTATACAGTCAGAAGAGAAGCAAGTCACAAGTGGGATACCTCAGGGATCAGTCCTGGGGCCAGTCCTCTTCGATATCTTCATCAGTGCCATTGCAGATGGACTGGAGGGTAAAGTTTGTCTGTTTGCAGATGACACCAAGATCTGCAACAGAGTAGCTGATCCAGATGGGGTGGGCAGAATGAGCAGAGATCTGGATAAACTAGCAAAATGGTTGGAAGAGTGGCAACTGGGGTTTAATGCAAGGAAGTGCAAGATCATGCACATAGGGAAGAGAAACCCTGAAGCCACCTATAGGCTGGGAGGAGAGTTGTTGGCAGTCACTAGGGAAGAAAGAGACTTGGGCAACATCATCACTGATGAGCTGAAATCATCCAAGCAGACCACTAAAGCAGTAGGCAAGGCTAGGGCGATGTTAGGGTGTATTAGTAGGGGTATCACAAGTCAGAAGAGGGAGGTAATAATCCCTCTTTACAAGACACTGGTTAGGCCCCATCTGGAGTACTGCGTGCAGTACTTGAGGCCACACCTTCACAAGGACATTAACCAAATTGAGGCAGTCCATAGAAGGGCAACCAAAATGGTGCAGGGACTGCATCAGAAAACATATGAGGACAGATTAACGGAGCTCAATATGTATACCCTTGAGCAAAGGAGGGAGAGAGGTGGTATGATCGAAACATTCAAACACCTTAAGGGCATTAACAAGGTGAAAGAGTCTAACATGTTTCAATATAAGAAAAATAGCAGGACAAGAGGACACAGCATGAGATTAGAGGGAGGCCGATTAAGGGGTAATGTGAGGAAGTTCTTTTTCACAGAAAGGGTGGTGGATGCATGGAACGGCCTACCTTAGGAAGTGGTGGATATGAATACAGTGCAGGGCTTCAAACAGGCATGGGATAGGCGTCAGGGAGCAATACAGATGAGTATGACTAGATAGGCCATTGACAGAGCAAAGGCTGATGGCACATTTATAAGGTAGAAAAAGAAATGGGCAGACTGGATGGGCCTTGCGGTCCTTATCTGCCATCAACTTCTATGCTTCTATGTTTCTGGCAGTGGTGACAGAATTCAGACTGTCACTTTTTTTATTTATTTTATTTATTAGTAACTTCACTGTTCACTGAATTATTCCATATTACAAACTTAAATGTTGTGATATCCTGACAGTACCATATTGATCTATATTTGGACTCCAAACTTGTGCTGCTTGCATTCGCATTTTATTTATATTTTTTTCTGATTGTACCATTTTTGTTTAAAATGCCATACTGTACAGCATTTGGGTGCAGTAATAATTCCACAAGTGGCTGTAGTTTTTAGAGGTTTCCAAAAGGCAAAACCCGTAGAAATCAGTGGATAACATCCATGAAGCGTGCTGGATGGCAACCAACAGAGCACAGTCACCTTTGCTTTGACCAATTTGCTCCAGAACAGTTTGCCATACTACCAAGTATCCTGGAGAGCATTGGGTTCAAACCCGGACAATGTCACCTGAAGACAGATGCTGCCCCATCTCTGTTTTCATTTGTGAAACCCATGACAGAGCATACTAGTGGTGCCATTGCTAAACAATGTCGACTGGAGGTGAGTACTGTTATCTTTGTTTAGGATACTATGCTACAAGTACAATTTTTGTACTTTTTTTGGGGAGGGGTTACACAGGTATGTCGAACATAATCACCCTTTGGTATGTATTTAATTTGTTGGTTGGAGTCTTTGATAAGCTTGTAACTTTTTGGTAAAGTTTCACGAAGGGAAATTCAGGGTTCTGCACCTTGTGGCCAAAAAAAAAAAGAGTCATGTATGCACCTTGGGTGTGGGCGGTGCACTGCAGGTTTGTAGGGGGAAGAAAGACCTCAGGGTTGTGGTGGAAGCCAAAAGTGAATAACACACAGCACTGTAGAAGGGCTGCTGATCAAGCAAATAAAAATAAAAAGTGGTTGTGCATAGCCAGGGCATAACCTCAATGATCTGCGAGGTTCTCCTTCCTCTGTACAATTGCCTTTGTAGACCAAACCTTGAATACTGCGTGCATTTTTGCAACCCTACCTGGAGACGGACATTGCATTACTGGATAGTGTTCAGTGTAGAGCAACCAGGATTTTACTTGGGCTGGGGAAAGGCCTTATGAGGAGAGACTTGAGTAGTTCAACCTGTACTCATTGGAGGAGAGAAGGAACAAGGGTGATATGATATAGGTCTTCAAGTATCTCCGGGGAATGAATAATGAAACCCTTGAGGGTGTGTTTCAGCTTAGGTGGGTGGGTGCCACCAGGGAACACTAAATGAAGCTTGAGTGATGAGGCTCAGGTGGGAAACAAGGAGTCACTACTTTACTGAGAGGGTGTTGGAGCCGTTGAATGTGGTGACCAGTGGGATCCGGTCAAAACAGAGTGTGCAAAATAGCGCGAGTCAATAACGTGCGGTCAAAATAGCGCAGTGACGGTAGCACTTGCGTCAATACAGTGCGGTCAAAATAGCGTGACATATCACGGGTTCAACATCTAAACTTAATTGCCTAATTAAGGATGCCATAAAACAAGTGACCCTTAGTGTCATAATCAGATGTGTTTCAGTTTGACATCATGTCTGATGTGCGCTTCATTGTTAGCCAAAAGGGCAAGGAGCTTGCTTTGCTGGATGGGTTCCTATACCGTAGAGAACGTGTAACCCAAGAAAAAGCATACTACAAATGCCTGCAGTATGACAAAGGACGCTGCAGTGCATGTCTACATTTGCAGGGTAGTACTGTGGTAAAGAAACTTGGTGAGCATAATCATGTACCGGACCCAGCCGAGGTTGCTGTGAAGGAGGCAGTGGCCAGTATGAAGAAAAGAGCAAAAACTACTTGTGAGAGCACGCATCAGATTGTGGCATCTGGTGTTTCGGAATTATCCCCTTCTGTGTCTTCGCAACTACCATCAATGTCGCTTATAAAGCGTACTGTTCGCAGAAACAGAATGTCCACTGCACATCCACCCCCTGACCCAGAGGACACTGCCACACTTGTTATACCTGAGGAGTATACTGTCACAATTAGAAATGAAAAGTTTTTACTGTTTGACTCTGGTTCCAGCAGTGACAGAATTTTAATATTTTCCACACATCAGGACATGGCTTTCCTGCAGGCAAGTAATCATTGGTTTGCAGACAGGACATTTAAATGTTGCCCCTCTATTTTTCACCAGTTATATACAATACATGTGGTGAAATATGGCACTGTAATTCCACTTGTTTACATATTAATGGCAAACCGGACTGCTGCTACATACTCAAAAGTTTTTTCAGCACGAAAGAACTTAGGTGGTGACCTGCACCCTAAGACAATACTAATTGATTTTGAAGCTGCTGCATTAAAATCATTCAAACAAGCTTTCCCAAATGCAACACTTCGAGGGTGCTTTTTTCACCTATGCCAAGCGGTTTGGAAATAAATGCAAGAAATACCAGAAGTGTGCAGTCAATACACATCTGACCTGAACTATGCTTTACATATACGTCTATTACCATCACTTTCTTATGTACCAGTGCCTGATGTACTCCCTGCTTTTGAGGAGCTAATGAGAACTGATTTTTACCAAAGCAATGCAGACACCGTAAATTTAATAATTTCATTGGTGCTTACCATCCTTCAATCTGCCGATTCATTGAGTTCCTAAAATCAGAGCAACATTACAACCGCACTGTCATCGAGCAACTTGTTGCTGGGAGTACGGTGCCAAATACAAAAAAAAAAAAAGTACAAGGACACTGCAAAAAGAATAGCTAGTATTGTGGCTCAATATACTGATCGCTCAAGAAATGAATACCTTAGAGGTATTGCCTACAACTTTCAGCTTCAGGCTTAAACAATGCTGAAATGACTGCTTATAGTGTCCCATTTGAAGTTCAAATGCAATGCTACTAATGAATCTTTTATTTTAAGCGCGTGTTGATTAATAAAGATGTATAACTATTTTTGCTTTACCTGAGATGAGTTGTCACTAGTGATCTGTTTGTGGCTACTCTAGCTCTGCACAGGAAGTTTAGGTGTGCAGGGGGAGTAGCAATGTGTAACACATGTGCACCAGCTACTGCGGTCGTAATTCGCTTCCCCTGTGACAAGACAGGATTCGACATGAATCAGAAACGTGAATATAATGCAAAAAAAGGTAGGACAACTAGTTTGCTGAAACTTGCGGCGCTATAGCAGAGACGTGGTTATTGCACCGCACTTATATTGATCGACGCTATTTAGTACACGCTATAGTTGCACACGTGATATTGCATGCGCTATTTTGACAGTGATCCGTGACCAGTGAGCTTGTGGATGCTACTACTGTGGATGGTTTCAAGAAAGGCTGGCAGAGGTATAGAGGGAAGGTGTATTCTGAAGCCCTGCTTTGAAATGGGGGACCTTGTATGTAGTGGGGGATAGTAATGATGCCCTTGTAAGGCACTGACCATCAATCAGGCTCCGTATGTACTTTGAACTCAGTGAACAAATATTCCATGTGGAACTTGAACCTATGTTATAGCATTGGAAAAGTCTCATTAATTATATTTTGTAATTATCCTACGTATTAATGGTCCTGTATACCTTTTTTGTAGATACTCGCAGGCTTATGTGGACAGCCAGGTTGTAGCATGGATTGCATGCTGGTGGATGAGACACTAGAAAGTATGGCTTTGCCAGATGAGGTTGCTACAGAATCTGAATTACTCAACTCTGTTGGAGCACAGACGAGTGATAAGGTACATTAATTGCTTCAGATCATCACTTTACATTGTCCCTAACACCAGCTTAATTATCACCATATACAAGGCATATGTTATGTGTGACTGTGGAATACATGATGTATTTGACTGACCAGTGTGTGGATCGTGTGTAACCTCATGCCTGACGGATCCATGCGTGAGATCCCGAGGTCACACTGACAGTTCAAATACATCATGTTTTCCACATTCACACATGACATGTCTTACTTATGAAATAGTAATCTTTAACTTATTTCTTTTTGTATCTCTTTTCCTTTTTGAATGGGGGAAGGGGATTTATCCTGCGGTCTTTTCTGTTGGTGGAAATTTACTTATAGTATATAACGGAGTATTGTTCTGTATAGAATTCCATCCATTTCAAAATGCTGTTCTACCACATTTCCAAGGTCATGGAATGCTGTTCTACCCTACTGTGGTAGAACAGCATTCTAGAAACTCTAGAGACTGCATGAGTCAGTTTCATTTTGAAAGCAAAAGAACTCACATAACACATTTTTCACACAGCACTATACACTATAAAAAATACAGGATGAGCAGCTGAATGCACAACCAGTGTGTTTGCTCTCGAGGTTAGAGGGAATCAGTACCCCTCTGTGGCAGAACACACTGATTCTTCATAGTTGCCCATTCAGTATTTTCTATATTGTGTCATTTTGCAGTTTATTACTTTGTGATTGATTTGTGTTATGTGACTGTTCAATGTTATTGCGTCTTGTTTTTCAATTTGATCATGATAAAACCTTTCTGATTGGTTGATTTGATGCCTGATAGTTTTTGAGCTGTTCTTGGTAGCATGGCGCACCATCTGGTCAGTTCACAAGGTGGCATATTTTTACAAACTGTGAATAATCCATTTTTAGTTTATGCATATTTCAACATTTGGGTGTTCGGGTATGTCAGTACTACAAACATCAAGCCAGATCTGTTTGCTTATAAGTGATAGCCATAATAGTGGAATTTTTTTGGCATATTTATTGAAAGAGAAGTGTTGAATTGTGGATGAAGTCCATGGACACCATACACTATACAAAGTAATTCCTAAGTAGAGGTGGTCAACCAGAGACGTAATCAGGTCTCGTGGTTTCATGACAACTGTAAACCTGTTGAGCTGCACATTCTAGGGTTACTTATTTGTCATTACAACCGCTTCAGGTGATTACTTTGTGGTTACCCACCTTTACTTAGGCATTATTCTAGATGTTATGAGTGCAGGTTGCAGCAATGTTTCTGATGGCACCTATAAATAAAACTAAACAAGGATTACTGGTAACCCCTTTAATACACTGAATACAGCTGTGTTTCATACGCCATAATAACAGGTACAACCACATATTATGGTGTTTGGAAAGCAACTCAGTGTCATTGAGTAACATTTTCACTTTCTTGCCAGTATACCATCATGGAGTAGTGTTCGTTTAGGAAAAAAATTACCGAAATGTAGACAAACTGCAAGGCTGTCCTTAAAAATCCTGGTTCTAGTAGCAGTTCACCTAATTTTACTTTTTTTCCTTTCTCTTAAAACCAGAGTATAGATTGAGGTAAGCGACAGACTTGGCGGCTTGAGAAAATGATATTAAAGTGTAAGCTAGTGTTGCCATAGTAACACTCAGTTACGCTTGAATCCCATTTTCTGAATCCGCTGAGTCACTTGCTCTCCTAAATCTATACTTGGCACTTTTAACACAAAGGAAAATAAATAAAATTAGGTGACCTGCTACCAGAAACAGGATTTTTAAAGACGGCTTCGCAGTTTGCCTACATTTCGGTAATTTGTTTCATGGAACAACCACAGATCGGTCACGCTACGCTAGGGGATTCAAAATTTACTGAAAGCAAAACAAATTGTCCAGAAGAGTAAGTGTGCACCAGCCATTCTAAACAATAATAGTTAGGTAGGTGTATGTTCATGATGTTTTTTGTGTATATATTTATGTGTGATTAATGAAATAATGCAGACATTTGAATTCCTCAATTCCATTGCCTCATGCCCAGGGGAAAGGAGCACTCTGATTGGTCTGGATTGCTCCCTGTATATATAATGTAACTCATCATGAAGAAATTTTTGTAATTCCTTCCTGCTTGTGTAATACTATCATTGCAATGTAAATGCTTGCAGTGTGAAACATGAATCCAGATTTTTAATTTGTTAGGAAACCACCTGTCGCTCTACTCAGATACTGAAGCATATTCCACAAGGCACTGGTAAAACAAGACAGTCAAGAGGGACTCAAACGATTAGTTGCAGCATTGACAAAGGTGTCCAGACTGACTGTTCAGAAAAAATTGTTTGCTCAGTATCTACTCAGTGGGACTCAACGTTACAAATGAATGACGACCCAGCCTGTACTTTGAGTGATGAAGATTCATGGCTTGATGACACTTCAGATGAGGATCCATGTGATGACAACCTGGATCCGGATTGGGAGATGGCATCATCTGATGAAACAGACAGCAATGATAGTATCATTGATAACAGTTCGAATATGTAAGCATTCCAGTATTGCTACCTCTGTTCTATTGTTTTATGTCTGTACCAGTACAGTTTACTATTTAGTACACTCATGGTGTAACAAATATAGTGCATAATATGTGACAGATTGACTTTTATAAACTGGGGCTCGATAACCGTGCATTACCATTTGATGGCTAAGCTTCTGTGGGCATTGATTAATACCTAGGATACCAACACTAAGCCTGCCATTCCTCTTTCTGGGTGACTCGCAGGAATACATGTGAAGTACCTCCTAGACGTTCTTGCATTCACTGCCAGGATCTTTCTACTGCTGTGTCAAATACTGCTGAAAAATAACACTAAGTTTGTATTGCAAAGTCATATTATCCCTTGAATTCATACTGATTCTACAGTCTTGTGCTTAAGTGTCACCTATTTTTCTAGGTGTCGGGGGGTAGTGAATGTGGAATGGAGCATGTAGCAAGACACAGGTGTTAGTAAGCTCCTGGCAAGGAATGATAATGCAGCAAAGAGGGTGATAGGGTTCCAGAACATGCACAAGGTGCTAATTTTGCTACCAGAGGGAGACGATGGTAATACCAGGTGTGAGCCAGACAACAGTCATGGCATGGAGAATACTGGGGTCAAGAGTCATGAGGGTGGGCGGGTGGGCTGGAGATATGGGGAGGGGTACCGAGGGCATGGGGAACAGTGTGGTGGGGATAAACAAATATATAACTGGATGTGCACTTGGCAGGGAAGGGTGGATCATTAGATTGTGTGTTTCACTTGGCAGATGGTCAAAGATCCCGTAACTCAATAGTACTGGAGCAGTAGGCAAGGGGTTTTACATGGAAGGGGCTCGGTGAAAGATAGGTGGGTTGACTGAGCTGGTGTGTAGTGAAAGGAAGATGATCCAGGTAGGGAAGGTATTGGCAAGCAGACACAGGTAAAAGAAGCAGAGGAGGAGGACGAGGGTGGAGTAGTGGTGTTAGATGACTCCATACTCAAGGGGATCAGGTGGGGGGGGGATGACACAGCCTGATATTAATGGAATCCATTACGGGATTAACAGCATGAGTGGTGGGGCTGGACATGCCGAGATGTATTAGGAGGTGACATAAACATGATGTAGTGGTGCACATAGTAACTAATGATATGGCGGAGTGTCAGGTGTAGGTGGTTAGGGAGACATGAGCTGGGCAACTACAGATCTGTCACTCTGAATGCCTTTGAGTATTTTATTTCAGGGGCAAGTTGCAGCAAAGCTGGAATATGGAGGGGTGGTGCCTAACATGGCTTGATATATCAGGAATTGTCTTGGTGACAGACTGCAAGGGCTGTGGTGGGTGACAACCCTCCTCTCCCAGTGCAGTTACCAGTGTTGTTCCGTAGGGCTCTGTGCTGGTGCAACTGTTGTTTTGAGTGTTCATATCAGATATATCACAAGGGGTAGAGAGCAGTATGAGCCTGTTTGCTGATGAAACCAATATTGGAGATGTAGTGTATGACATAGAGGGGTAGCAGAGGCCACATGGTGACCTCGCCATGCTTGATGAGGGGTACAGCCGTCAAACCAGTTTTACAACTTCTCAGTCAGATGTTACTGCGATAAAAATAAGTGTGCTATGTACTATTATACTACTACTGAAATGTAATTTGTATTGTCACTAGGTCTGAAGAGATAACATTGGGAACTCAAGGTCAGGATAAGAGAAAGTTTTTGGTATTTGAAAGCGCTCTTTTTGTGCTACTACAGGTGTATTTACAATGCAAATCTAGTTGTCAAGTATTCTTACGAACTGTGATGGGCGCATTGGCCACATTTGAGCAGATTTGTGCTAACGGTCATCATCGGGTATGGGAGAATCAGCCTCGTCTTGATACTCTTCCACACTCGGAAACCTAATGGTGGCATCTGGTATACTATTCACTGGAGCCTGCCCATTTTGAATAATTAACATCTTCCTACATCTTAAGGTACAATGTATCTGACTACGTACTTTCTATAAAATACAGTCCAGTTACCAGCTGTGAGATCTGTGTGGCACAGACATCAACAACAACTACTTTCCACTTTTCTGGATGGCAATGCGGTACTAGGAGGGGATGCACGGTGCTGCTTGCCTGGCCACACTGCAAAATGTGGTTCTTACAGCCTTATGGACTTACAATGAGCCAAAGTAGTGGATATGCAATTGATCCAGGTAATGCACCATCACATGTGACATTATGTACATAGCAGTGTAACTACTACCTATGATAAAATGTTTCTCGCGCAAATGCTACAATCTGATTTGCTGTTATGATTGCAACATCCTTACATCCGGTATCACTGGCGAATACCTTGAATGATGCATTCTGATTTCAAACCAGCATTATAAAACTGTTGATTGAAGAGCTACTTTATTAAAAGTATCACTCAAAATGAGGAAAACATTCAAAAAATGTACTTTTAAAACTTTCCTTTTGAATATTTTTTGTTTAATATAAATACACTGCTCCCATGAGGTATATTAACGGTCACTTAATCACCCCAGGGGCAATATGTCATTCTGCTGCACCTCGTGCCATATTACACCCTTTGGGGGTGAGTAACAGACTGTTAATCTAACACTAGTCATGCCTTATTGCTGAATTATGTTTTGGCCAGTGAAGAAAATGGTTACATTGATTACAGTGTCTGGGTGATTTTTTTTCTGCACTCGCTCTTTATTACTTTTTTTTTGGTTTGCCGAGTTGTGTGAATATGTGCGCTAACAATTAAATTACCCTCATTCTTAAAGTTTGTTTTTTTTTTGTCCTCACTCCAAGAGTAATGAATTACGCAATTCCCACTGCATGGAGCTGGAAGGTTGGAAGCGAGGCTTGACCACTGTCAAAGATGCTGGAGCGAAGATTATCAGCCTCACAACAGACCGCCATGTCGGTGTGAAAAAATTTTTGCGCGAGGAGGAACCAAGCATCACGCATCGATTTGATGTTTGGCATGTTGCCAAGGGTATGTGACAGTATGTGTTAGTAGACATCTTAAACATCATCCCGTAAATGATGCATTTTGATTGATTGTTTGGATTCAAACAGCATTACATTAATTTCTGTGCTGTGAATTGGCCTGCGCTCCATATAGCTGTGCATGACCCCATCACAGCCTATATAGATAGGCCGTATATCATTATGTGTTGTATGCAGTGGCATCTACAATGTGTCGTTTCATCGTGGATGTGCCAGCACATCTGCCCCATTGCAGAATCATGCTACAGTGCAAGTTGTGATAGGCCGACACATCTCGGTTGTGCTGTGCACTTCCCGTTTGATAATCCTGCCATATGTGTCTAACAGTGAATATCACTGAATGGTGACATAGCAAGCAACAGTAGTTCACTAGTCATACTGTAATGTTACAGTTAAGTAACTGAATTTATTACACAATGAATACCTACTTTACCGTAGTTTTACACATGTATCATTCGGGTATGCTGAAATATAGAAATATTTTAATCATAATTACCATGACATATAATATATATATATTATTATAATAATCTTACATGATAAAGGTATCAAGAAGAAGTTAGAAGCCAAGGGGAAATGAAACGATTGTGCACAACTGAAAGATTGGACACAATCCATAGGCAACCATGTGTACTGGGTAGCATCTACCAGTGGAGGGGACGGTGATATGATTTCAGCTAAATGGAAAGCCATCTCGGTGAGCACATGGAAAACATCCACACTGGACATGGTCCTCCGTATAATGAATGTGCCCATGGTCTGTTTAGTGAACGTCTTTGGATAAAGAAAGGTTAGCGTTATTGTCGTGTGATATTCAAATTTTGTTTTTCTAGTCATTCATTCTGAATATCCTTACAACAATTTAATTAACAGGTAGTAAGCCACACAGGGAGCTAGAGGTCATATTGTACAGTAAAATGCTGTGCAATGATGTCCGAAAACTATCGCCATCTGAGCAGACATCTGCACTTGAATCTTACCACCGCATTGTGACCTTTTTTGCTTTGAAAAGTCTTCATTTCTTTTTTAACAGTATGGAGGCCAGGTGCATTTCTAAAAGTATTATAATTTGTAGTGGCATAAATGATACTCAACTGTTTCTGTTCATGTCACTGACTGTCATTTATTTGCGGTGTTGAAATGCTTAGGTTGCCGCTTGCAGCAATCCATTTTAATGAAAATTCTTCAAGGGCACAGCAGATGACTAAGGATGGTAAAAAGAGATGGGGTGTGTCCTACCCAAACTCTCGTGGCGGAGCTCCTGTGGTGATGGCAATACATGTACCACTAACTTACGGTAATTGCACTCTATTGCTGTGTTTGTTATGTAAGCAATAAGAAACATCAGGGTGTGCATTGAACATATTTTAATGTACTGCTAGGGGCATGGTAAGTCACGAGGTCTTGGCTGACTGCCTTTACCTCCATGGCATGTGTTAAAATATGTTCAATGCACACACCTGTAGTGTCTTACTGCGCTTATAAAATGGGCTACTTAAAAAGCTATTTACAGTTACAAAATTAATTTTTATATGTGATAAATAGCATTTAATTATGCTGATTTAATAAAAAATAGTCCTTATGCATACTAAAAAATGACATAATACTGCTTACTCTAGGTCTTTGGAAAATGGATGCTCTCTACTGTGTGTGTGTGTGTGTGTGTGTGTGTGTGTGTGTGTGTGTGTGCTGCTGCTATTCTTTTGAGTACCAGAGAGACCCCCTTCTGAAGTCTGTAGTATGCACTCAGTGTCGCTGAGGAAAGCAACATCTAAGTACCGTATACAATAAATACAGGCATGGGATAGTCCCACCTAGGGGTGACTGAAGCTCCCCCACACCCACCTGGTGCCCACCCCATCCAGACACATACACACGTGATCAGACTAGAAACCGCAAGACATGTAGAAGACGTGAATTGTTGATGTTAGTAGTGAAAGTACAAATCCTATTTGACAACTATTCTTGAGGATTTTCCTGCAGGGAGCGGGCTTCTGTGAGTGTCATCATTGCAATGTGTCCTGTCCGTCTGTAGGGGAGGAGGAGGAGGAGGACCCTCCGCTGTATGTTTGTTAACCAATTTCCTTGTTCGATTACACAGAGTGATCGAGAGAGGTTCTTCGCGGCTGCGGATTAATACACCTAAGCACAAGCATTAGGCTGCAATCACCAAAGTTCCACATTGTGAAAGGGGCTAGTGATCCCTCATAAAACCACATACATTCCAAGACCTACTACAGAGGGCGGGCATATCCTGATGGCACGCAACCACCTTTATCTGAGGAGCTGAAATTAACCATAACATGCCGAGACACCTGGAAATAGCAGATGTTTGGTACTTATTGTGCCCCCCATCATTATTTTTTTCTTTGTCAGGAAGGTCGTGCTGTAAGGTAGCAATTTAGTTTTGTTTATAAAATGGGTTGGCTAAAGATTGTCACATTGTCTAAAGAAAAGATGGCTGGCTTTGAAAATGCCAACATTGAATGGCACCATAATGTTGATCTTTTTACTGCGGGCTGTATTTTTCACACATGCATGTAACAGATTTGATGCATGGAAAGCTTGAGCTATGATTGACTATTTTAGCTTAGCCATTTTATAGGAAAAAGTGTTACATTGATACTAGTAACTAAATACCATGTGTCATAATGAATTCTGTGTGGAGTAACCACATTTTTAAATTATCACATGAATGAATTCTATAATTGCCTAATGACGCCTTTTTTGGTATTGTTATTATGTTAAGATGTTTTATATGTCTTTCCTCCTAGCCTATGTGAATGACCTTATAAATGAGGTTATCTCTCTGAGATCAATGTACTTGACCTACAAGAGCGCTAATCAGGTGTCCTTCAAGACAGTGCCAAAACCAATTGCTGCAAAATACACTAAAGAAGGGAAGGAAGACCTTGTGAGGAGTCACCGGAACAGATTTAACAAGTCGTCACTTAATTCAAGGTAACACTATTAAATGTGTTGACGACACATGTCAGAGATTGAAAGCAAGGAATAGAATGTGACTGTATCTTTGTGATCAGCTTTTAATAGATATTATAGCGTATATGATAGTAGATGGGCAACTATGCACAACCAGTATGGGATGCTACTGAGGGGTATTGATTCCCTATTACCTGCAGAGCACAGCTCGAGAGGTCTGTGGGAACTGGATCACTGAGGTGGCACTAAACAGTGGTTGTGGATACAGTTTCCCATCTGCTATTATATGTAGTGTGTGGGCATAAATGCATATTTCCATCACTGAACGTTATTTCATTGAATTTTTGTTTTGGGGGGGGGTGTTGAGCGATGTTGTTATGCTACAATTACTGACACAGTCTGCTTCAGGTGTTTTTGCAGCTTGTCATTTAAAATAAACACAACTTCCAGCATAATGCAATCATTGAAATAAAGTCTGTGTCACAGTGATTTCTGATGCAGTACTGAAATTCCTAATGCAGCAGAACAACATACTGATGTACGTACTGCTGCAAAACAAGCATATTAAAGGTATAGAATTCAACGCTTTACAGCATTTCAGTATACATTATAAAACATTGTGCACCATCACATTATAAGTTTGCTGCTTCATGAAGACTGTCTTCAGCATGTAGGTATACCGATAATGCATTGCAAGAACTTGAACCACATGTATGATTCATGACATAAGACATGCATTTCAGTTGATTGTGCAGACATACCAGTATAATGCGGAGGAAAGCACTTTGGCTGAAATATCATTGGTGTGTTGACCTCTTGGAAAAGGGTACTTTCTGTAAACACCTTTTTTTAACATATATTATTGATCGCTCTTGATCACTAATATACTAATCCGGCCCCGTCGCCAGTCATTGATGAAAAAGAGTGGTTTCTCTTCCCTTCAGCTTGAGTCAGAACAGCTCAGATTTCTCCCTCAGCACAAGGCACGTGAAACCACTCGTCTTCAGCAACAAGTGGCGCCGATGGGACGTATTAACACCTAAAAGAAACAAGATTGTGTATCAGGTTGTTAGGTACTTAAATGAGTTTGAAAAATCATAAAGATTAGGTTATATCATACTTGATATGTGTCTGATATCTTTTTGAAATATGCCCAACAGTATGGAATCTGGGAAACGTGTTTGTTAGGCATTTTGAATGACATATCCAACAAATGATACCAATATACTATACTGTAAGATCATTGCAAAATTTAAGGTATTGGTCATAAGAGGTACATATCACTGAATTTCTGTCTCCTCTCTAAATTTCATCACAGTATGATATTGACAGATGTTGATGGAGATTACTGAGATGTCCTGATTCAGAAGGCAGCATCGTAATAACTGCACCACATCAAAGGTCACAATGGAGTTATGAAATGTGCAAAGGTGGACTAAAAACAGTACATGGACAGTCACACTGATCCACACAACATATGTTACTTTAAAAATTATTGAAATATGATTTCTTGTTCTAAAATATGAATATTGGCACAACATCAACATGGGTAATTGATAATGGCTTCTTTTTTTTTGTGTTATTTGTTTTATCACCCCTCCTTGCTCGAATGCTGCCACTCCTTCAGTCACCCCCAAGGATCCCTCCTGCCTCTGCCATCCCCCTCTTGAGTCCTGTCACCCCCACAGCTCCCACATAACAGCCTTCCCCATGGTATCCTGTTGTTTCCCAATGCTGGATGGGTCACCCTCCTCTGAGGGGGATTGCACCAGTGGAGTGGCGACACTAGCACCTACCTTCTAGGCCACTGGGCACTGCAGAGACCTGCATGGAGTGGCTCCCTGGAGGATGCAGACATGCAGAGGATCGGGGGGGCCATCATCCATCAAGCATCCAGCCATTTTCATCCTTGTGTTGTGGAGGGCATCACAGTGATGTCAAGATGTATGCCGACGTCCGCTCCTCCCCCCATTGCCATTCAGTCCTGCGCTAATTCCAGCCTCTGCTAGGAGCCAGCAGGCACCATAGCTGCCCACACCATCCCCCCAGAGAAGGACAGCTGTCCCTGGGATGCTCAATCCTTCTCCCACTGTACAGCCCTCCTGCAAGATAATGGTTTCTAATATTAATAACTAGGATATCTCCAACCTTTATCTCAAGGATCCATTGATAGACACATTATTAAAAAAAAAAACACAGCCATGCTATTGCATTAGCCAAATTATGTTATGAGCCACATGAAACTCACACACACCCATACCACCCACCAATGTTAGCAGACATCATTGCAGATTTAAGTTTTGTAAAGTCATAGGTATAGTTTCATTGTTATAAATTGAAGGAGAATACGATCTACACCAAGGTAAAGTTCAACTGCATTATTCATTTATTGTTAAAAACTTTGAACAACTATTTAAAACATTGTGTGATATTTTTGTTATATGCATATCTGGGAAAGGCAAATGCATGCTGAACTTAAAAATGTCACTGCTTCAGTAATGGATATGAATTACGATTTATATAGAAATTAATAAGTTATACTTAGAATGTTCATAAAGTTGAGTGATCTGTACTTTATTAATTTGTGGGAGACAGTAATTAAATTAAATTATTACTGTAACTGTTTTAAAACTGAAGCTTAAAGGTGGCACAGAAAGAAATAGTGCAGCATACTCCCATCACCACATACCTTACAATGGTGCTGCATGTGTTTGTGGCTTCAGTGATCTTAATTTTTAATCCATCTGTTTTTCCTGATGTTTAAAAAGTACAGAAACTGTAGGACTAACAGGTAAGCGCAGCGCGGTTCACAATTGTTTGGGTGCGAACAGTACTGTGCATTACACCTATTCAGTGATGTCAATAACAACACTGCTCTTTTTATGGTCTCAGTGGCAATATTTTTTTATGCTTATTTTATGACTTCTAAGGGCGGTCTTTACACATGTCATGTTACTTACTGCAACACCTGTTGCTGTAATTAATATTACATGTATCAAGACCCGCATACAAGCCATAAAATAAGCATAATAACGTATCACCACTGCTAATATAATAAGAACAGTGGTGGTATCGACATCACTAAATGGGTGTAACACATATGACTGTTTGCATGCAATCAGTTGTGAACCAAACTGAGCGTCTATGTTAGCCGAAAATTTCTGCATTTGGTCAAAAACAAAACAGTGTATTCACTGCAACCACAGACTCAGGCAACACCTTTGTAAGGTATCGGGGATGGGAGCAGGCTGCAGTGGTTCTTTGCTGGTCACCTTTAACAAGTATGTCACATACAGATTTGTGCTATGTTAAAGCAATGCATTGTAACTTTAAATGAGTCATAAGTTAGTTTTGTTTAAACTGTTCAATATGCATAATGGAAAAACCCTGTACAGTTCTCAGAAGGAAATTTTCTGCATATTGCATTCACTATGCAAGACGATAAAATTCTCCTGTTTCCTCTCCCTAGCCTGTGGAATATCCAAAATCTGAATTTGCGATATGCAAGGTGCCGATAGAGTCTGAAAAGAAAACCAGAAAAATATATTATTAAAAAGTCTGCAGCCTGTATATGATTATTGTGATTAGTCAAATGTGAGAGTACAAGTCAATGTTTCATTGATTCTATGTCACTCATAAATGAATAGATTATAAAAATTAAAACAGTTTTGTCAGTTTATTGCAACAGTGATGTCTAATGCTCAATATGTTGCTTCAGAGTACAATAACACACATTTCAACAAACTCTGGGGCAGATGCACAACTGGGAGGGTATGAGCAGTGACAAGTGTGAGAATAGTCACCGCATACTCCAAGCACGGCAGTACATGGCTACACTTTAGCAACAAATCAACCCTTGCCCAATACCCCTCCCCATGTTATATCCAGGCACTCAATGACCAGCATCCATTCATGAGGTCAGTCAATGTGTGCATTAACCCCCCCCGAACACACACATCACAGCCATGGCACTGGTGTGAGTCTTCTATACCCATGCAACAACATATGGAGACTGGAACTATGGTCCATGGAACAGTACATCAGTGCATGGGCACAACCATGTACCCTGACATTGATCACCAACATCTACAGTGATGGACAGTACTCACCGCCATCATGTGTGGACATGTGATGGGATGTGGGGGGGATGCTTTGCTATCTGGAGACAGGGCCATGCGTGGGGCTTCTCTTTCCTCCAGAACAGGTTGCAGCTCAGTGTTTGTTGTGGTGATGCACACATTTTGATGGTTGTAATGTGGTAACTGAGTGCATGGTGCATTTAGCACACAAGATTCATAGCCAGCCACAACATGTTGTGGTACGCTGTGCATTGTGTTGGATGGTGGAAGATATTGGAGACAGATGAAGAAGCATTTATAACATGGCGGGTGGTTGCAAAATGTAACACTGCAAATGCAGAGGAGCTATCCTGTATGACAGTGGGCAGTTTATAAACGACATGGGACAGTGTTGGGGGGGTGGGAAGGTGATGGTGGTAAAGGGTGGTGGGGCAGCTGCTATATAATGGTGTTAGCTGGTATTCAAACACAGTTGATGGACCCTGACACCTGTTTGAGCTTCCGCACATGGGTTGAATACAGACCACCATCTCAGAGGGAGGAACTGGACATGAATATTATACAAGGGCATACTTAGGATGGCAGAGAAAGGGGGGGATAATGTTGATTGGGTACCTGAATATGCCAGATGGTAATTGGAGCACCTTTGCTGCAGCCATATCCAAGAGCAGGGCCATTCTCGATGCACTACAGGGGGGCATGCCTCAGACAGCTTGTGTTGGAACCCACTTGGGAGGGAGCAATCTTAAACCTGGCACTCTCAAATTGGGACAGAGAGAGGTTCTCAGATCTAGAAGGGGGTAGCCATCTGGGAACAAGTGACCACCAAACATTGTGGTTCATGATAAAAATACAGGGAAAGAGAACACAGTTGGGGGGGGGGAGGTAGCTACTAACAACAACAGCAATGGAAAGGGACCTGGGGGTAATCATATCAGATGACTTTAAGGTTAGCAAGCAATGTGAGAAGGCAGTTGGGAGGGCTGGGGGGATGCTGGAACATATATAGAGAGAGGCATCACCAGCGGAAAACAGTAATTTGGTGTCCCTCTGTACAGACAGTTGGTGAGACCCTATCTGGAGTTCTGCATCCAGTTCTGGAGACCATATTTCTATAAGGACATAGACTGGATGGAGGCAGTCCAGAAGAGGGACACTGCAATGGTGCAAGGTCTGCACGTGAAGGCATATGAGGAGAGACTAAAGCACCTCAATATCTATACCCTCGAGGAAAGGAGGGAGAGGGGACATATGATAGAAACTTTTAAGTACCTCAGTGGAATGAAGAAAGGAAAAGAGGGTAGCATCTTTCAGAAAAAGAGATGTGCAAGAACAAGGGGACACAATTTGAAGACAGAGGGGGGACAGCTCGGGTGCAATGTGAGGAAGTATTTTGTTCACAGAGAGGGTGGTAGACTCATGGAACTGCCTTCCTGAGGTGGTTGTGGGGTGTAAAACTGTGGAACAATTCAAGAATGCACGGGACCGACACAAGGCAATTCTTTTGGGAGTGAGGAAGAAATAGGCTGCTGGTTAACTTGGATCTGCAGCTTATCCAGTAGGTAGGGGAATGGGATGATGAGGTGTGCCAAGCGGTCCATATCTACCATCAATGTATATGTTTGTATGTTTCATATTGTAATGCTGAACCAGTCAGAGAGCAGCTTTCACAATAGTGAACAATTCAAAATACACAGTATAGCACTGAAGCAAGGCATTATAGAGAAACAAAATCAGATGGCTTCAGAAAAAATGAAGATGAGAAATACATAATATATAATAGCACGACTCCAAATAAGAAATGTATCATCACTTGTAAATTGGCAGGACTTTCATAACTCACGAGTGCCTGTCACTCATGAGTTATTGTCCTGCCACCTCACATTTGAATTTATGTTGCATATTTTCAGTCGGTTTACATATTAACATACTACAATGCCAGCAGAGTAAGCCTAGTGGACTTTCATGTCTGCTACTTTGCCCAGTCCCCAACCCGGAAGCTGACCTTGCTCTCCACACCACAACCTCAGGCTTCTCCATTCCAAGTCCAAGATGTTCCCCTTGTATTGGACTTTGACACCACAAACGTACCCCTATACCTGTCCCAACCACTATTGAACCCCTCCACAATCTGTGACACCACTAGTTCCATGGGCAGCACATTCCATTATTCAACAACATTCTCAGTGAAGTTCAACCTCCTCCTTTCCTCCCTGAGTCTACCCCGCTTTAGCTTCCACCCATGTGCTCTACTTGCCACCCCCCCATTTCCTTTGGAGCACTCCAATTGAGCATCCCCTATTTGTCCCCCTCATGTACTTTATGACCTCTAACATGTCCCTGATATCCCTCCTGTCCTCCAATGTGTACATGTGGAGGTCCTCGACCCTCTCCCCATAGGTCCTTCACCACCCTCCTGTTTGATTCAATATTACCCATGTACGCCACTACGGTGACATAATCAAACCAAATATGACTGCAGAAAAAAACTGTCAGATTGTGTAACTAGAATACGTCATGGCCGTGGTTAAATACACTATCATGTGAATAAGTGGACAATAACCTTGGCTAACATCAAATGTGGCTATGCAGTGCTGTGCCATTCATAATAATATCTGATATCACTGTCCACTCATACATATAACTAGTGTGTCCCACCACAGGACATAACGTATACAACTTGTATCTGGGAAAATACATAACTACAGCTGTTGTCTGAAATGCAGTACATACTGCTCTGTTGTTTCATTATCCCCCAATGGTCCATCTAGGTAGATAAACTTGTACAGTGCTTCCTCGAGAACGTATTGACCCAAGCACACAGACTGAAAACCAGGATGTTCAGTTATACAGAGGATGGTTGGAAATTGTTCCATCTTAACATGAATAGGGACATAGAAATGGCAGCATCTACACTGTTCCATTGTTGGCATTTGTTTGCACAAAAAGCAGGTACACCTGTATGAATGATAGAAAGCAAAAAAAAAAAAAGCTTGGTAGTTAACGGCTTAAAACGGAGAAACATAACAACATAGAAATTATGTTCACCCAGTGACCGATTGCCACACATCAGGCAGAACATGGTACAGTGCATACTGTGTATTCGCAGAAAGGAAACAAAGCAACCATCTTCTCAAACTACGGGCTTAATTACATTATCAGATCTTGATTGTTCAACGCATGATTTAAACTTGTGTCCACTATATATATTGGTCACTATTCACAAAATGGATGTGCTGAGTGCATCCAAGATGGGCCACTGCATTCCCAAACATGCACCTAAAGGCGATTCTGCAAGGGGTCTGATGAATGAATGCAACCATGATGCGCCAACACATTGCAGATGTGACGCACATTGCAAATAATGATGTGATGCGCTCCTGGAGGGTCCGTGAAGGCAGCGTGCACATGCATAGTCAACACAGCACCATTCACAGCAGAAATTGGTGATGCTTCCAAGGGGCATGTCCAGGGATGAACAACCAAAAGATAACCCCAGAAAAATTAAGCTAAAGTGGGCAAACACCCACAGTCAGGCTGCTGTACTGCGGGCGACAACACGTAAGCATGCAGTCCCTGCCAGTCCACTAATCGCCCACCCCCTCACCAACCCAAAGCACTATACCACCTGTCACCCATTACGGTCACAGGTGGTATAGTGGAACCCCTCTTGCATGTAGTATCGATACCCCCGATGACTGTAAGGTACACATAGTTGTCCCCCCCTCCCACCTGTAGCATCAGTGCCCCAGACGACTGCATGGTACAGTGCCCTGGTGGTATACTGGTCTCCCCTCCACCTCCCATAGATAAACCCCCCGAACATACAGCATGCAGACTACTATGCTGTATGGGGTTCCCCCATCCACTGGCAGACCGATGCAACCACGGCACCACACAAGTACTGTGGTGGTCCAGTGGTCCCACAACCACTCCACTAACTCAGGCGCACCACCCGCATAACCCCAATACCTGTCCTGTATGGGACTGACAGCATACAGTACCACTCACAGTGCATTGGTAGACCATGTGACCTAATGGCCTTACAGCTTATAGCTGTGCTGTACGCTGTCAATCTCAGACCGCATAGTCGTAGTCCAACCATGGCAGTGTGTGGGTGGGTATTGCTGCCTACCAGCCCCATACGGGACAGGTCTTCAGATTGTGCAGAGGAGGGCACCTCAGTGGGTGATGGAACCACTGGATCACCAGGGCATTTGCAGGGTGACAAGGTCACATCACTCTGCCATGGGATGGGGAGGCCCCTATACAGCATAGGAGTCTGTGTGCTGTATGTTCGGAGCTGTCACGCTACAGGCGGTGGAGGATGGACCACTATGCTACCAGGGCAGGTTCAATGGCTGGACTGACAGCCCTGCAGGGTGTCCAGCACAGTCCACCAGGTGCATCCCTGTGGAGCAAATGAAAATGGGGTCATAAAAGGCATGCAACTGGCCCATCGTGCATTGCATAACTAATGGTCCCATTTACATGTCCGTGACAGTGAATGGCTATGGGTGGGGAGGGGGTGCCAGTGGAATATGAGGCGGCATTTACTGTGTAATCTGTGATCCATGTGAACTAAAGCGAGGGACAATAAACATCTTTTATTGAGCAATACAAATGTGATTGTTACAACAGGAATCAAATCTGATGTATGAGGAATACATACACACTATGAACAACCTAGAACAGACATGAGTAGCAACCACAGTAACAATTATTTTCAACAAAGAAATACAGATACAGGGACATAATTATAGATGTAGCCCTTTATATATAATATAGGTACACAATAATAGCTTTTCACATGGTTTTACAGTAAAAGCTGAAATCACCCCAACACTGACTGACTATGCATCTACTGGTTGGGACATCAGCACCTCCAAGCTACTGTGTACAGCACTTTCATTCTGTGCACTACTGTCAGCAGACACTGACGATTCCTGGACTGGAGCGAGAGGCTCTGATTCAAAGGGGTCCACTAGAAGAAAAAACTGGATCTCATCTGTATCGGCATCAAATTTGTAGGATGCCATTACTTCTGTAGCACATTTAAGCTCCGTGGGAAATGTTGTCATCGGATTGACGATAATATTGATGTCACGGCGGTAGCACAAGGTGAAAGGTCACGAATTGAAAGAAAGCAACATGGAGGCAGTCACACATGAGCATGCATCGGTTCATTTTAAAAATATCTACAAGAACAATTTATCTCTTTCTCGTTCGGCACCTGAAACAGAATACCTGGAGTGAGCACTAATGATTAAGGTAAGAAACAGTATTGCTGCAACACAAGGGGGGCAATTGATCTTTAAAGCAGCAATGGTCTTTTTTTTATCAAAATGGATGTCTCAACTTACTGGGGTGCCACTAGTAATATGCGGTTTGTCTATGTATTTAGTAAGTTGTAAAATTAAAATACTTTTATCGTGACCTAGCATTGGTCTCTTTTTACGCCAAACACCCTGGACGTGCAGCCGTTTTGGCTCACTGTATTCCATTTTGTTTTTCTTGCTAGATGGCTCTGTCACTTACTGTCCTGAGCCACCCCACCTCCCTCTTTCTACAGTCTTTCTTTTTTTGCTTTCACCACACTCAAAGACTACAAAAAAAAAAAATGAGGTGGGTGGGAAATGTCCGATTATGTGAACGTGAAGTTCAAACTGTAGCAGCACAATGTGCTTCACAGAGTTTTTCCAGGGACTATTTTTTGTCCACCAGTTTAAATGTTAAATAAAATAATCAATTTTTTTGCAAACTTAAAAATCTCTGTTGTTCTATTATTTCTAACTTACTTACCATTTCCTAAGCACAATAATACCCTCTGGGTGGGCGGTTTGGGCTATACCCACCCTTCCAGGGTCTATAAGGCCTTCTGCCTGTGGCGTCGGGCATCATTATGCACCTGGGTGGGTGGGCATAGCCTAATACCCCCCACCCTACTGGGTATTATTGCTTGCATACCCCATTCTCAAGGCCTGTTGTAAGTGCTTGTTAACATTTTGAACTAGACCCTGGGATTGAGGGTGGTACTGAATACCATAATGCCAATTAATACCATACCTGTCTTTTAATTCAAAAACATGAACATTTTTTAAAATGCAAACCTTCAAGTGAATGGATGTGAGAGGGGAATTCCTCAATGAGGAAAAATCTCTTTGGTCAATGTGTCCAAAGGAAATCTGGCTGTGGCCACCACAGCAGGGAATGCCTTCACTTATTGTGTAAAATGATCTGTTATAACCAAAAAATATTTTTTATTTTCAATGGGGGAATACATGGTCCCACTAAATACTCATGTATCCCCCTGGGCCCATGAAAACTTGCTTGCAGACTGGGAGTGGGAACTGGTTGGGCCTGCTCGTATTGTTGGCAGGTTATGCAACTATTGACGTAATTAGTAATATTTGACATCATGGAAGGCCAATTGAAGTTGCTTTGATACCCAGATGTACATATTGAATGCCTGTATGTGCCAAACAGATTCACTGTTTACCAAATAAGTATTTTTTGTATTAGGCCTTCCGACTCCCATTCCTACAATTTTTGAGATAACCTTACTCACCAGGAGGTGGCCAACCTCCTGTTCAGCTTGGCGGACCACCATCAAGGTTTGACTAATAGTGTGGTGCAGCGTCTTGGTATTCTCAAGTCTTGCTGCTGAATTGCTAGGATGATCACTTGCAATAATATAGTCTGCTCCATCCCCTCCGGATGTGGGAAACCTTTGGTGCAAGAGTAAGACTTCACTTGCTTGCTAAATTCCATTCCAGTCTGATGGGAATGCCTCAGACTGTTTTGGACGCAGAATTGTAGGTGCTGTCAATGGATACAAAATTAGGCTTGTGTATTAATGCTTGTTTAAGTGCCAAGAGTAGTCTGAGCAGATCCGGCTTTTACTGGTATTGCTTCTCCGGTAGTAATGGAGTAATTTTTCTGCACTGTCTTGTAACCTGTAATGATACTGCTACTGATTTTTTTTATTACCCGGTATATGTTGTACACATTTATTTGAATAGATTATATTTGGTGGGCTGTCCTTATTGTCAGTATGATGGGTATAATATTGTTTTTTAGAACAAAATTATTTATTTATTTGTTTAATGTGCTGAGGTGCAAGGTGCAAGTCTTGTTCGGGGTTAATACCAGATTTTTGACTAGGGCTAGAGTGTTTGGATGTTTGATGTGTACTGAAATGTGAAATCTTTGGTACTTGCCACAAGTGTGGGGCTCATTTAAGAATAGTATAATTACCTTGACGTGCTTTAAAACCTGTAACAATGCTTGTTGGGAATACATTTTTTTATCACATCTGATTTTTCTGAGCCCATTGCAGTGCCTTACTGGTGGGGGCATCCAGCCACTGGCCCTGCCCACCAGGAAAGCAGCAGTCTCACTCGCATGATGGGGGATCCAGTACAGCCATCATCGACCCACTGGAGGACCTCCACTCACCTTGCCAGCTGGGCTGGCTCTGGACCCCCCCCAGTGCGATTCCATGACAGTCCTCCTGGGGATGCAGGGCATGGCCATCAAGCTGCACGGTCATGCCCAGCCATTTTTTCTCCTAATTTTACTCCCCACAGGAGCATGGATGTGCAATGACGTCCAGGCACTACATGCTGACATCCACCACGTTCCCCCCCTCCACTAACACCAGCACTTGTAGTGCCTCTGGGCATCCCCAGGGGCTGCTACGGTTCAGTGTGGTTCCCCAACCCTCCCCAGGACTAGGAGAGCAGTCAACGGATGCTCAATCCCAGTCCTTCCCGCCGACCCCTGATGACCCAAGCTCGTTCCTGAACCCGAGTTGCCAGCATGGCATGAGGTGTCGTGTCCAGTGCCTCAACCCTCAGTGCCACTGGGCCAGGAATACATTTTTTATATGTGTTGTTTGTTATACCTTTATGTCAGCAGATATGATAGTGTTACCATGTGATATAGTTGCCAAGGAAATATACTTGAAATTTAACTAATTTTGCCATCAGAATAGTGAACATAGTGATGTTTACAAATGTTGGGGGTTATTAGTGCCTCTGTTAAACGTGCATATAGGTGAGAAGTAGTTAGTTAGGAAAATGCATTACTAAGAGGTAACATACAATCGAGTAATGAACACCTATACTACAATTGTGTATGCCGAAAGAATGCTGAAGTGCATTTTAGCTTAGTGTAAGATGTCTCTACATGCAGTTTTTTTTTTATTTTTAAGTTATTTGCATTAAAAACCATGGACAATGAGATATGAAAAAAAGCATTAACACATTTGTGCTATATTTGGTTTTTGAGAAAGAGAAGCCAGGCAATAGTATGTACTTAAATGCACAAGGAGGTCAAGTGACTTGCTAATGGTCACTCAGGGTGAAAATGATAAATGGTGGTAGATAAAGTTGGTTGTGTAGGTTTGGAAAAGCAGTAATGTTAAGGACTGAAGTGCACTATTGTGCATGCCTTTTTGTGATAAAAACAGGAAACAAAACAAAATATGTGCGTGAATAGTTATATTGTAGTAAGCTAAGACTTGCAGCAGTTAAACACAGGAAAATAAGAACAGATATAATGACTAATATAAATAGATTTGTGTTAAAGTTTAACAGATCATGGCACAAAACAGAAATCTTGAGATCTAGTTGTAAATGAGTGGGGAAAGTGAAATAACTTTAAAGAAATAATTTAATACCAGTTAACTGCATTATGAAGTGAGTAATTATGGAATGACAGTAAAGGGTTAAGTTTAAAAAATGAATCGCATAAGCAATGGTAACACAGAAACAAGAATTTGTCAATGCCGAATGTTGTCTTGCTGGCATTGGCATTGGTAGTGCAGGAGTTAGAGAGATGCATAATAGGAATGGCAGTGAAGTATGGAACTGACGCCAACCCCACCCCACCCTGTAGAGACTGAGAGGCATTGAGGTGTGCCTTTGGGTCATCAGCCATAACGCTCATGCCATTTCACCTCACTCTACCCCGCAGACTCTGACAAGTGTTGCATTGTGCCTTGGGGTCATCGGGCCTTACGCTCACCCCATTCCATAAGGAAATACATTGAGATGGGTGCAGTATAGGAGAATGGGGTGAACTTTGGGGCCGAAGAGTCCAAGGCACACCTTGATGCCTGTCACTGGCTGCAGGGTGGGGGTGAGGGTGGAATGGTGTGAGCATTATAGCCAATAATCTAAAGTCACACCCCGATGCTTGTCAGTCTCTACAGGGTGGGACGTTATGGTTAAAAACCCTAACGCCCCAGGCGTTTGTTAGTATTTGCACTCCAAATTTTCAACATGGGCTTTTGTGACCCCACCTCATGAAAGCATTTGGGATCTCTGCTCATGAACAGTGGCACTGTGATTTTGTTAATCTGTCCCGAACATTGATTTCCAACAGCGACTGCACCATTGTGCGCCAGATGTGTGAAAACACATTTTGGGCAGGATGTGAAAAATGACAGCTATACTGTTCATAAGGAGGTGTGAAAAAATGGCAATGTTGAAAAGCTGGAGTGAAAATATTAAAAATTCTTGAAGTTATGAGTGTGCGTAGAAACTGCACAATGCACGCTTGTAACAGTCATTGTTTGAAATCTTTTCACCAAATTTGTAATATAGGCTTTTTGGGAGCCCACCTCATGAACAGTGACACTGTCATTTTGTTAATCGGTCCGGAAAGGTGATTCTGCACAGTGACTGCGAAATCACCTTTTGGACCGAATAATGAAATGACAGTGACCGAGTTCCCAAGAACCCCATGTTGAAAATTTGGAGGTAAGAGTCACAAAAATGGCTGCAATATCCACCTAAGTTGAAACCCCCCCATTGATGCCATTATACAGCTTACCATGATTTTCTTCAGTTCGCAGTCAGCTTTTGAAGAGTTCAGACGTGTCCCGCTCAACCGAAGATCATTGCACCAGGCTCTGGAGGTAAGTTTGGGGTGAGAGGGGTTCAGGGAGGTGGGGTGCACAGAGGGTGGGTGTGAGCTGGGGGAAGGGGCGCTCCGACTCAGCGACGGACTGTTTTCTTATTTTCAGGAATGGACATCATGGGAAGGTTTTCTTTATTTACAGCCGGAATTAAACAACTGTTGGGCACACTGAGGTGGGATCCCAGTGTGCCCCATGATCTTTGGGGGGGTTATATTGGTCACACTGGAGTGGGCTCCTCAGTGTGGCACACAGTGGGGTGGGGTGGGGTGGGGCAGGAACATGCCAACACGGTCAGCTTCAGAACACATGCAGGCACATTGGGGTGGGCTTCCAGTGTTCCACACAATCTTGAGGGGGGGTTATAAACATGCCAACAGGGGGATTGGGCACCCCCAAAGTTGGCTTGCTGGGGAGTGTGAGAGGTGAACGGTGACAGCCGCCGCCATGTTTATTGAAATGTTTCAGCAGGCAAGGCACATCCTGCAATGATGGGGTGCTCCCTCATTGCAGTGGCGAAATTCTTTCAAGTTGGTGGCACACTTCTCAAGGGCTGTCATAGACAGCGTGCTCATTCATTGGTGCCACAAAGACCAGCCCAAAAAAGCAGTGGTGCCATTGGCCACAACATGGCTGCACCTCCACAATCTGCTACTCCAGCAAGGTGTCACAAAATGTTGCTTGTGCTGCGCTGCAAGACAACATAAAAAGGAAGTAGATAGTTTGTTGATATTTGGGTAGAAGCCATCTGGTGGATTGAAGCAGCATTTAAAAAGTCAAAGCTGTATTAAGAAAGTCAAAGCTGTATTAAGACAGTGTCACAGTACAAGTTGGGATTGCTTTGTAAGTAAGATGACATTTATATACTAATAGAACAACCAATTGGTGATGAATAACCAACCCAATCAAAAAACCTTTTTGTGTGTGTAGGATTTAGTATGAATGTATTGCCTAGTATTACAGTGTTGCACAGACAGGAAAGAGAGAAAAAGAAAAAAAAGGTAAAGACACTTATGGCTGTGAAACTTGATACTGGCATGTTAGCTCTGAGTCTGAAGAACAGGTGAAATTTGTTGATGTAATATTTGCACTGGTTAATACACATATTAGACAGAAAAAAACATGGTATGAATTTTGGCTTTGTAGATTTAAGATGACAGATAATGAAGCACTGCACAGTAAATGCATTGCAGAACAAACCATTTTAGTGGAATGTGTGTGTGTGTGGGGGGGGTTGCAACCAAGGCTATAGTACATGGATTTTTTACATTGAGAAAATACACAGTACATGCTATAAAGAGGGTGCTTGTGTAAGAGTTTGAAGAACAAGTTGTGACAGAAATGGGAAGGAAACAGTTAATGGTTTGGATTCTGTAGATGCCTTATTTTTTTAGCAGTGTGGAAAAAATACACTGAGGCTGAAATCCTCCAGCAGCAACCAGCTTGTGGAATTCCTAACTGCTAGATAAGAGCTGGGTCATAAATCTCGAGTGGACATCTCCAGACACACACAGACCTTGCAGACACGGACACAGGGCAGTTTGAATGGATTGGATCATTCAAATATAACCTTAAGGTGAAAGGGAATATAATTGGTCACCAATAGGTGTTCACTCTGATTGGGACAATTAAATACATACATGTTAGTTGGTTGGTGCATTTAAGGGAGAATAGGAATGACCTAGTCTCCATAGACTATATAAGCTTCTGTAAGACAGAGAACTCTCTCTTGCCTTTGGAAGCTGTGAGAGAAACATAAGCTTGGAGCCTACCTGGTATGTCCGTGGGAGCTGGCAGTTAGAACAGGGTCCAGTGTCTCTTGTAAGGACAGGGAAGGGTAAGTTTAGTGATAGTATATTTCAGTAATAGCCTTCTTCTTTTGCCATCTGTTGTTTAAAACATTTGTTTACTTTTCCTGTATAAGTGTTATTCTCTTGTGTTGTAAATACATTTCCTGTAAATGCTCATTGCACTTTCTGTTAAGTAAAAGCTATTTATTTGCTCAACAGTTGTGTCTCTGATGTCATTTTCTAAGGTAGATTTGGTTTTCCACTGGCTAGGGTAAACTCTGTGTAGCATCCGCCACCTGAAGAGACACTACCAGACTTTAATTTGTGCAATTGCTGCGTGATTATTCAAGTTTGTACACTTGAAGAGGTGCGGAAGGAAAGTCCGGCTGGTGGCATGAAATACCTGAGGACACACACACCTCTCTAAAAGCTGTTTCAGCCAGAGGAGAGGTGGGTTGTCTATTATTTTGGCAGTGGTGGGGTGATGATAGCGGACTGCGTAGCTACTGATACAGAGTTTGCCAGTGGAACAGTTACCTTAGCATTGCAAAACAGGATATACAAGAGGATACATTTGTACAACAGTTTTATTTGTTTCTAGATAGCACAGTATAGTGTAGCAGTAGAAATGAGCTCCATGGAGTATGACTCACTTACTGTGCCACAGCTTGTTGAAAGGTGCCAGGAAAAGGGATTCAGCCTGAAAGTCTGAAGCAGAAGAAAAGGCAGATCTCATAGCTACTCTCTTGGCACATGATCTGAAGCAGACAGTCGTTGGGGTGAGTCAGGAACTGGGGCAGCAGGCCCCCAATCAGCTTGAGGCACTGCGACTGCAGCTATTGCTGCAAGACAAGGCATTGGAGGCGAAAAGACTGGATGCGAAGCAGAAGCAAGAAGGTTGGCAGACAGAGAGAAAGAACGTGAAGACAGAGAGAAAGAACGACAATGAACTCCAGAGACAACAGCAGAAGGAGATGATGACCCTCCGCGGTCAGCAAACCGTGAGTAATGGTGGAGTGAGTTTACCTCATGAAGCAAAATGGATTCTAAATTGTTCCTCAGTTTAAAGAGGGAGATGACCTTGATTTATTTTAAGGTCATTTGAGAGAGTATGTAATCAATTACAATTAAATAGGCTTCCTGGTCAACTTATCTCACACCCTTGCTGACGGGGAGGCGTTGAATGCATTTGCTAAAATGAGTAATGAAGACTATGCTGATTATGATAAAGTAAAAACAGTGTTGTTGAAACGTTTGAATTAACTCCTGAGGCTTATAGAAGAAAATTTAGGGGTTAAAGAAAAGCCCAGAAGACAGTTATGCAGAACTGCAGGTTAAACTGTATACTTACCTTGATAGGTGGATGGAGGGCAAAAGCAACTACTGTGGAACTGATTAAAGATGTGTTGGTGAGAGAACAATTCCTTAAAATTGTACCTGAGGACATCGTGTATGGCTCATAGACAGGCATCGCCTCTTCCACAGAGGTGGCAGGAAGCGCTGACGAGTATCTGTCTAGCCAGCCACACACACAACGTAAGTCTTATGGTATGGGGGCAGTACATGGGTATAAGGGATCCCATGGGGGGCAGCCCAAAGGAAACCATCCTGCACCTGAGCCCAAAGTAGAGCCCTCTGGTTCTAAGGGGACTCAAGAAATAGGTCCCAAGAAATGTCATATTTGCAATCAAGTGGGACACTTGAGATATAACTGCCCTCAGAAACTGGTTAAGGGGCAGAGATATTGGGCAGGGGGTGATCAAAGGGCACTGGTGTGTTTGTAGGGTGTGTCCAGTCTAAGAACCACTCTCCTCTGATGATAATCTGCATCCCATTACAGTTAATGGAACAGTAACACAGGGACTATGGGACACAGGTGCTAACATCTCCTGGTAAGGCAAGATCTCATTCGGCAGAGCAGATCGTGCCTGGGAAATACTCAAGGTTGGGCATTCACAGGGCCACCAGTCCCATTACAATGGCTAGAGTCTTCCTGAGCTGGAAGGGGCCATGTAGAAAAGGAGGTGGGAGTTGTAGAGGACCTACCTGTAAGTATGATTGTGGGAAGGATTTGGACCCCAGTAAAAACTGGTGTGTGTTGTAACTCATAGTCAGGTACAAGGGCAAGCTTCTGAGGGGAAGAGGGTTGACTCTGGGTGGTCAGCCACACCCTCAGCAGCTGAGGAAGTGTCCAGCACAGGGGAGGGGCTAGCTAGAAGCTGCAGTCAGAACCCCAGTCACAAATAGAGGAACCCACAGGACTTCCTTCAGAAGGGCACTGGGAAGGGTCAGACGAGGGCAGCTCAGTGCTGCACAGCGAACTGACCCTACCCTGGAAAACTGAGGAAATAGCTCATAGGGCTGAGCATTCTCAGGGGGTAAAGAGTCCATTTACTGGGACAATGGGCTGTTGTACAGAGAATGTACAACAGAGGAAGGGCTAGCTGGTGAGGTACTCCAGCAGCTGGTAGTCCCCTAAGGTTCACGTCAGCAGCTTTTGGCCCTTGCACGCAGTATCCCTTTTTCAGGGCACTTGGGGAGTGAGGCGCACGAAAAGCACCTCACCAACAATTTCTTCTGGCCTGGTATTGGCAAGGATGTGCAAATTATTGCGGACTTGTCCACAGTGCTAGTGGTAGGAAAAATGGGGGACAAGGCCAAGGCAGCTTTGGTGCCCCTGCCCATTATTGATGAACCCTTCAAGAGGGTAGCAGTGGACATAGTGGGGCCATTGAGCACCCCAAGTCACACTGGCAAGCGGTATATCCTGGTAGTTGTAGACTATGCCACTAGATACCCAGAGGCAGTGGCCCTAACATCCTCTGAGGCAGGACCAGTGGCAGATGCACTGTTGGAAATATTTAGCCGGGTGGGCTTTCCCCAGGAGATACTGTCAGACCGGGGTGCCAATTTTATGTCAGGATTAATGAGTAGTTTGTGGGAGAAGTGTGGGGTAAAGCAGCTCAAAACCTCCCCATACCATCCCCAAGCTAATGGTCTAGTGCAGCGATTTAATTCAACCCTTAAGACCATGCTAAGGACTTTTGCTGACCAGCATAAGAGACTGGGACAAATATTTGCCTCATCTCCTATTTGCATACAGGAAGTCCCACAGGAGTCCACAGGGTTCTCACCTTTGAGCTCCTGTTTGGTCATAGGGTGCGGGGCCACTAGATTTGATTCGGGACTGAATGGGAGGGTGACCGTGCCTCCCAAGGAGTCTGTTGTGGAGTATGTCCTGAACTTCAGGACCCGCCTTAGGGAGCTCATGGGGTTTGCTCAGGAGCACCTGCCACTGCACAACAGCGGCAGAAAGTCTGGTATGACCGTGGGGCCCAAGCCAGAGAATATGAGGTGGGACAGCGGTGATGGCACTCATCCCTGTCCGACAGAATAAGTTACAGGCAGCATGGGAGGGGCCATTCTCCATTGTCCAAAAGGTTAGTGACGTCAATTACATGATAGAGCTCCCGGACAGGAGATGCAAACGAAAGGTGTATCATGTTAACATGCTGAAGCCCTACCATGACAGAGAGGAAATGGTCCTCGCTGTATGCAGTGCTCCAGAGGAGGAAACTGAGGTAGATCCACTGGTGGACCTACTTGGGGAGGCCAGGGGTGCATCCTCTGTGGACAGCCTTACCCTCTCGGAACAGCTGACACCAGCCCAGGTGCAAGAAATTGGGGTGTGCTGAGAGAATTTGAAGACATGTTCACAGGAAACAGGGTACACCATGATGGCAGAGCACCATGTGGATACAGGGACCCAGGATCCCCTGAAACAGTCCCCCTACAGGGTACCTGAGCATGTTAAGCAGACTGTGAAAGAGGAGCTCAAAGAGATGCTGGAACTGGGGGTAATCCAGGAATCTAGTAGCCCCTGGGCATCACCCGTGGTACTGATCCCAAAACAAGATGGCACCACACGATTCTGCGTGGACTACCGGAAGCTTAACAGCTGCATGGAGTCTGATGCTTATCCCATGCCCAGAACAGATGAGACCCTGGAGCGACTGGGGGGAGCCAAGTATTTGACCACAATAGACCTAACAAAGGGCTATTGGCAGGTACCTCTGACCCCTGCGGCCAGGGAAAGATCAGCGTTGTTACTCCATTTGGTTTATATGAATTTAAGGTAATGCTATTCGAATGAAGAATGCACCTGCAACCTTTCAACGGCTTGTAGATCACACATTCTGTCTGGGGTAGGTGAGTTTGCATTGGCTTATATGGATGATATAGCCATATACAGCCAGGCCTGGGATGAGCACATCAGGAATGTGCGGGATGTGTTCCACAGGTTAAAGAAGGCAGGTCTGACAGTCAAGGCAGAGAAGTGCCAGATAGGTATGGCAGAAGTATCCTACCTTGGGCACGGGTGGGTAGTGGACACATCCGTCAGAGCCTGCCAGTTGATGCCATCCTGGCCTGGCCTACTCCTACCACAAAGAAACAGGTCAGGGCATTTCTAGGGACTGCAGGGTACTACCGAAGGTTTGTTCCCTCGATAGCGATCTGGCTAAGCCCTGACAGACCTAACCAAGAAGGAAAGCCAGATGCAGTGAATGGTCAGAAGACTGTGAGGTTGCTTTTCAGGAGCTAAAGAAGGCCTTAACAGCCCAGCTGTATTGGCTAGCCCCAATTATAGTTTAAAGTTTATGGTCCATGTGGATGCCTCAGATCATGGGCTGGGGGCTGTGCTGAGCCAAGTTACTCAGCAGGGGAGGAGCACCAAGTTGTGTACCTCAGCGAAGGCTTTGCCCAGAGAGGAGGCATATGCCACAATTGAGAAGAAATGCTTGGGAATAGTGTGGCCCTTCAGAAGCTGCAGCCTTACCTATATGGGAGAGAATTTACTGTGGTCACAGATCATAATCCCCTGATTTGGCTTCATAGGTCCAGTGGACAAAATGGTAAACTACTACGTTGGAGTCTGGTACTGCAGGCATACAACATGACCATACAGTCGCAGTGGCAAACAAAATGCAAATCGGATGGGCTATCTAGGCAGGGCTAATGGCCTGGCTGGATACTTTGGGCACTTCAGTGGTGCATGAACGGCTGTGTCACTTGGGGTACCCAAGGAACACGCCTTCATTATCTGGGGGAGATGTGACAGAAATGGGAAGGAAAGAATTAATGGTTTGGATTCTGTAGATGCCTTATTTTTTAGCAGTGTGGAAAAATACACTGAGGCTGAAATCCTCCAGCAGCAACAACCAGCTTGTGGAATTCCTAGCTGCTAGATAAGAGCTGGGTCATAACATCAGTGGACATCTCCAGACACACACAGACCTTGCAGACACGGACACAGGGCCAGTTTGAATGGATTGGATCATTCAAATATAACCTTAAGGTGAAAAGGGAATATAATTGGTCACCAATAGGTGTTCACTCTGATTGGGACAATTAAATACATACATGTTAGTTGGTTGGTGCATTTAAGGGAGAATAGGAATGACCTAGTCTCCATAGACTATATAAGCTTCTGTAAGACAGAGAACTCTCTCTTGCCTTTGGAAGCTGTGAGGGGAAACATAAGCTTGGAGCCTACCTGGTATGTCCGTGGGAGCTGGCAGTTAGAACAGGGTCCAGTGTCTCTTGTAAGGACAGGGAAGGGTAAGTTTAGTGATAGTATATTTCAGTAATAGCCTTCTTCTTTTGCCATCTGTTGTTTAAAAACATTTGTTTACTTTTCCTGTATGTGTTATTCTCTTGTGTTGTAAATACATTTCCTGTAAATGCTCATTGCACTTTCTGTTAAGTAAAAGCTATTTATTTGCTCAACAGTTGTGTCTCTGATGTCATTTTTCTAAGGTAAGATTTGGTTTTCCACTGGCTAGGGTAAACTCTGTGTAGCATCCGCCACTTGAAAGAGACACACTACCAGACTTTAATTTGTGCAATTGCACGTGTGATTATTCAAGTTTGTACACTTGAAAGAGGTGCCGGAAGGAAAATCCGGCTGGTGGCAGCGAATACCTGAGGACACACACACCTCTCTAAAAGCTGTTTCAGCCCAGAGGGAGAGGTGGGTTGTCACACAAGTAACAAAGATTTAAGTGATTTAGAAACGATTACTTTTGCATAATAAAATTACCCTGTATAATAAGAGATTAACTTGTTTTATTGTTATACAGTGGCAGAATAACTATATAGTATATGGTTTGGGCTTATTATGTTTGGAATTCAGTGGCTGCTCAAATGTTGTTGTGCATGTTCTAAATGTTGTGCACATTCTAAAAGTTATTGTGCATGTTCTGTAATTAATATTCATAAGCTCCGAACAAATATTCATGACCCCAGCTGCTATCTGCCACCTGATTAGTCCAAATGGACCTGTTCAGATAAAAATCAAAACCAACATGGTGGCGCCGCTTACCGAGTGGCTCACCAAGACAGTTGGAACATGGATTGCCGTACTCGGCTCCGTGTTTCAAAACCAAACAGATTTGACATTTTTTTTCTTAAACTGCTGCTATGAATGGTAGGACATTCAGGTGTGGACTGGGACTGTACCAATGGACTCTGAAGGAGACCGTGCTGCTGACAGCAGCTACGATGGCAAACACAAGGTATGAAACCTTGTAACGTGAATGCTGGAAAATGTAACTTTTTTTCCTGGGGTGGGGAACCATATACTATAAAAAATAAAATATGGGTGAGCATACAGAACTCACCTTGTGTTTCCATCTCGGGGTAGAGATACCAGCATGGACCTCTCGAGCTTCATTCTCGAGGTCAATATGCTGGTATCTCAACTCCTCGATGGAAACACAGGCTCGTTGTGTATGCTCACCCATACTTTATTCCTTATGAGATTGATAGGCATTAATTTATGATGTTGTAGTATAACATGTGGCCATTATTATAGAAATTTTTGTTATTTATTGAGTTCTTTTTTTTTTGATAAGTAAAATTTGTTAAAGACTGTTATATGGATGTTTTTTAACCAGGAGAGACACACTAAGCTGAAAGCTTGCTTACAGGTGCAACCTGGGAGCTCAAGGAAGTTAAGTGACTTGCTCAGGATCACACAGTATGCAAGTGGGGGCTGTGGGATTCAAACCCATGCCTCCAGGTTTGCAGCTCAGAGCCTTAAACCACTGCGCTATACTACCTCCTTCTTCCTTCTAACCTCCTTTGATTATAGTAACATAAGATAATAGTAATTTGTACATCGGGGTCACCATTTGAATGTTGAGGGTCACTATTTGCACATCTGGGGTCACCATCTGAAGTGTCAGGGTAATTAGTAGGTCCAGTTCCCTGACCTGACCTTCAAGGGTTGTTCCGTGTGTTAGGAATAATCTCTTGGAACCGGTGGGAACAACCACCCTAGTCAGAAATTTAGCTTGCCTAGGGTGAAGTCTAACCGGGTGTGCTTGATCATGCACATGGCTGGGTGTCCAATTAGGTTATTCCTACTTTATAAACATCCTAGTTTAATCATAGTCTAATCTATCTGCCTGGTTAAAATTACCTTATCCTAAACCTTTCTAGTTATATTTTAATATTGTTGTTCAACTTGTATATCAATAGTCACAATTAAGTTTTACCCCTGTATTGTAAGTCAACAACTTTATAAGTAAAAATATTTAATCAAAAAGAAATACCAGGAAATGTCTTATTGTCTTAATATTTTACTTAAAACTCGTATACACAATTAACATCATTTTGATCAGCAGTGCAAGCAAACAATATATTTTTCAACTGGAGAGGAAGCCTCTCCTACTTTTAAATACAATCATACAGAAAATAAAATGAAAAATGCAAGGATCATCCTTTTCTGCTCCGGATGTCAGAGATAAAAGCAATTCTTGCCACTCAGAGCCATAACCTGATATCCCAAGTGAGGTCCTGACAGAAGGACGTGCTGTCACAGCTCCATTCTCTCTTCTGCTTCCCCTGACTTGAATTTGTGTGGATTTATATAGTCTTACCAAGGCAAAAATGAGTGGGTCAGTATTCTGACAGTTTTTAGTCTTAGGCCAGTTTTCTCAGGCCAGGTGACCACTAACTGTAGATTACTGTAGATGTCAGAAAATGATCAGTAACTCAAAAACATCTGATTAATATGGAGAAACATATGGGCTGTAATCATGGTCTGGCATCACCCTTGACATGACCGGGAAATTTTTCTTGAATACAAAATATAAGTTTGTGCTTTCAGGAGGGACGTGTAACCTGAAGTATTTTGCACTGAGCAAAAAGTGTAATGATCCACAGGGACATCTGCCTACAGGTACTGGTGGGACGTTTATGAGGAAAAACAAGATTGACCTCCAATTGACCTTTGTTATTAGGCTAGACAGTTAAAAATAAGTTGCTTGTGCTTACCAGAGGAAAGTACCTAACAGGTGATGGAGCTTTAGACTTTTTAAAATGTCACTGTCAGCAATTATCTTGTTTAAGATTAGAATCATCATTAGCAAAGGCTGAAAGGTTAAGCGTTTAAAAGTTCACACTCAGTAATTAAGAAATAAAAAATAAAAATAAATGTTAAACACAGACTGAAACTTGTAAGTACATATTAATTGCAAACCAATAAAAAACTGATGCTTAAGTATTGAGCCTGGCTATGATTGATAGGCACTCACTGAAATTTCTAAATAATTATTAACTGTAAATCAATAAAAAAGCAGATGTCTAAGTATTGAACTTGGCTATGTCTATATGGTTAAATGCTATTGGGTGGCATCTATTCATGGTGTCCAACCCAGGATTCAAGGGGGAGCATTTGCAGCAATCCATCTGCCCACCATGCCTCTAGTTTCTTGGTTCATTTCTTCATTGATTGGGGGTAGTGGGGCAGGCAGACCCAGTGGAGCAAGCAGATGCAATGGGGCAGGCAGACCCAGTGGAGCAAACAGGCCCAGAGGTGCAAGCAGGCCCAGCGGGGCCTGTATCGGATTGCAAGCAGAGCACCAGATGAGTGCCTCTCTTTTTTAACATTTATGGGTGAGAATCTAGATCTCTTTCCCCTTTTCCTCAGGGTAATCACACTAAATATGGTCACAATGGGCAGGGCCTTGGGCAGTCCCTCTGCCACCAAAGCCTCATGTCTCCATGCAGCTTCATTAGAACTTTCAATTAACACAATCAAAGTACCCTTGTCAGAGTCAAGCTCTACCCCCACACTTTCACTTTGCCTAGTTTAGTTATAGTGGACAGGTGTTTTTCTATCTCCCCCTTGTCGATCTCCTGGGGCACCCTCAGCAAAAGGAAAGATCTCTGGGGGTCCATTCACATTTCCCCACTCCATTCCACCAACTTTACTTTGTCCTCCTCTTTGGGCCTAAATTTCAGTCGCGGGGGGCGATGGTTAGACTTGGGTGCTGGGGACCCCAAGGTGGTCTCGCCATTCTGGTTCTCCAGGGTGGGCATGGCTGGTGAACAGGAAATCCCAGTGGTACCTCCAAAGATGTAGTCCAGGCACCGTGGGCAGGTGGGCTGCTACCCCTGCCTGTTGGCTCTCAAAAAGGTTAAGGGCCTGGGTCCTGCTACAGTGGTGATTGAGGGTTCTTTCCCAACATTATAATAAATAGTGTGGTGCCTCCACCCAGAGTAAGTTAGAGGTGGGTCAGGTGACCAGATGGCACAGACCCTGGGATGGTGCACCTGCCCACCTCCCCTACCAAACACTCCCCACACTGGACACCCAACAGTTCTTTAACACCATAGACCCAGTAACAAATCAGCAGACACAGAAATATCCTGCATGCAACAATTTCAAACAGTAAAGTCACAGCTTTATTAGGGGGTGGGTTAGGATAAGGGTACCTGGATGAGGGATGGCTGTGAAGAAAAATTGGTTAACAGGAATTAAACAGGTTAGGAACAACTTGGGCATGGAGGCCAGACCTCCCCCAGCTGCCCACCCCACTAGTACCAGTGTTAACCCTAAGAGTCTTTTGGTACCCACTAGTTGCAGGCCTGGATGTTGCTGTGGGATGGCCAGCTGTTGGGGCCCTGAAACTTTGAAAAGATGTTAAACTAGATTCACACTCCCTTGTTTGATTTTCCAGGAACCAGGTCCTGGGTACTCACAGTTTGCAGGACTTAAAAGCATCTGGAGATCAGATTGCTCAGTGTCTGGGAGTGGTGAGCTCCACCTGAGAAGTACATAATAGGCAGAAAGCAGGAGGTCTCCATTCTCTTGGCAGATTTAATCTTGCTTGAAGGCCTTGCAACTTGTCCCCTTGATTGAAGATCTGGCCACTTGTCACCTTCAGCCACTTCTGGCCCATTGCAGAGCTCAATGGCAGGTCCACACTGGCCCCAGAAGGCCCAGATCCAGGAGTGGCTCTGCAGTCCAGCTCTCCACAGGGGTCATAGGTGCTCTAAGCACCCCACCAAGTGCGAGTGACCTTCTGAGACAGTGGGTCCCACTTGGAAGGGGTCAGCTAGTTCCCTCCTTGGCTCTGGGTGGGGACTCCCAAGCAATAGGAGCCTCCTGCAGTCCCTGCACTGAATCCAGTTAGTCAAGGGTAGCTAGACAGTTCTTTCAAAGAAACAGAAGTGCCAGTTTGCCACAGGTGCTAGCCTACAAACAACAGCTTCAGTTTGCGCTCAGCCTATAACAATCAGCAGGGAGTTCAGAACTAATCAAATCCCTGCTCGCCTTCAGTGCTTTCAGGCAATAAATGTTCTTAACAGGTCCCTTTCAGCTTCATCTGGGACACAGCTCTCAGCCACTTCATTTAGGCCACACAGCAAATTCACAGAACCTGGCTAGCACCTGCTCCAGAGACGCTCTGCCTCTTCACAGATACTGTTAAAGTCCCAATTCTTAAAGTGGTTTCTCTACAGGAACTGTTTAACTTCCCAACAGACAGCACAGTTCTATCAGCTCTGTTCCTTGCACAGTGCAGGGTGTCTGCAGCAGCTATTTTCTCCAGTTGAGACAGCACTGTTCACAGTACCTGGAGAGTTTTCAAAATCAGTCCAGTCTCTCATTCTCTCATTCTTTTTTCTCCTCAAACTCCTTTTCTGCAGTGCCAATCTCCAACTGGGCAAGGCTTCTGGCAGTCCAATTCCACTCACACAGGAGCCTCCCGACTTGAGAAGAGCCCGGGAACAGACTGACCCAAACCAAGAGAGTCTTTGCATTTTCACTCGAGAATCCAGACTCCTTATTGGCTGTTCAAGCCTATCAATCAACAATAACCACAGAGATCAATATTTCCTGAATTCTAATTGGGGCATGAGTTAGGCACCTGAATTATGGAAACTCCCTCTCCCAGAAGTTCTTTTGTTCAGTTTTAGGTGCCTAGTTACCCAATTGGCTGTCTGACAAGGGTCAAAGTACAAGAATGTGGCTGCTTCCATTCAGTTTTATGGCAGTCCTTATGTTGTCTGTCTTTTACAGTTCTGGTGCAGCTGAGTTAAATACTTTTTATTTATAATATTCCTACAGTCCCGTAGCCCCAACTGTGCCCTTTCAAATGAGTCCACACTTACATATTTATTCTGTACAGATCCCCTGTTGCTTCCACAGAAATACAGTCAAGCCATACAAAAGTACTGGACTTCAGGAGGGCTGACTTTGGCAAGATGGGAGAGTGCCTCAGAAAAGCACTAGCAAACAAGCTAGAAGGAGGTGTGGAGCAACAATGGGGAATCATCAAAACTGCCATCATAGAGGCAACAAGCCTTTGTGTGAAGCAAATAAACAAATCAAAATGAAAGAAAAAGTCACTATGGTTCTCAAAAGAGGTGGCTGTGAAAGTCAGGAAGAAAAAGATAGCATTCAGGAAGTATAAGGAAACACAGAAGGAGCAGGACAGAGAGCTGTACCAGTTAAGGCAGAAGGAAGCAGGGAGGGAAGTCAGAATAGCAAAGGCCCAAACTGAGGAAAAGATAGCCAACTCGGTTAAGAAGGGGGATAAAACATTTTATAGGTACATCAGTGAGCATAGAAAGACACAGGGAGGGATAGTGAGGCTGAATAGAATGAACGGTGGGTGGGCAGAGGGGGACAGTGAAAAAGCAGGGATACTGAATGAATATTTCTGCTCAGTATGCACAAAAGAGGAGGTGGAAGTGCCTAATCCAATTAATAGAAGCACTCTTGATAGGGGGGTCGATCCCAGTCCTTTCACAGAAGAAAGGGTTAGGCAAGAACTCCTAAAACTGAAGGTGGACAAAGCAATGGGGCCTGATGGAATTCACCCCAGAATTCTAAAAGAATTAAGAGGGGAACTAGTGAAACCACTGGCTACTCTTTTTAATTAATCATGGGAGGATGGTGTGGTACCTGAGGACTGGAGGAAGGTGGATGTGATTCCCCTTCACAAAAGTGGGACCAAGACAGAGGCAGGAAACTACAGACCTGTAAGTCTGACCTCTGTGGTAGGGAAAGTGATGGAGTCACTTCTGAAGGAAAGAATAGTTGAGTACCTAGAGGCCAGTGGGGCACAGGACCCAAGGCAGCATGGGTTCACAGCGGGAAGGTCATGTCAGACGAATCTAATAGATTTCTTTGACTGGGTGACCAAAGTAGTAGACCAGGAAGGGGCTGTGGACATGGCCTACCTAGACTTTAGCAAGGCATTTGACACAGTCCCGCACAAAGATTAATAGTTAAATTAACCAGCCTGGGAGTGGGTCCCAGGGTGGTAGCCTGGGTAAAACATTGGCTGGACAACAGGACACAGAAGGTAATTGTAAATGGAGTCCACTCTGAAGAAAGAGGGGTTACTAGTGGGGTACCGAAGGGTTCAGTATTGGGTCCAGTCCTTTTTAATGTCTTCATAAGTGACATTGCAGAGGGACTGGAAGGAAAAGTATGCCTCTTTGCAGATGACGCAAAGATCTGCAACAGGGTTGATACACAAGGATGTGTGGAAAGGATGAGAAGGGACTTGGCAAGGTTGGAGGAATGGTCAGAAGTATGGCAGCTAGGATTCAATGCAAAGAAGTGCAAAATAATGCACCCGGGAAACAAGAACCCAGGGAAAGAATACACAATGGGGGAGGTAGTAACAACAACAAAAGAAAGGGACCTAGGGTAATCATATCAGATGACCTTAAGGTTAGCAAGCAATGTGAGAAGGCAGTAGGGAGGGCTGGGGGAATACTGGGATCCATAGGGAGAGGCATCAGCAGCAGAAAACAGGAAGTTGTTATCCCTCTGTACAGACAGTTGGTGAGACCCCATCTGGAGTACTGTGTCCAGTTCTGGAGACCCCATCTCCGCAAGGACATAGACAGAATAGAGGCAGTTCAGAGGAGGGCAACTAAAATGGTGCAGGGTCTGCAAGAAAAGCCGTATGAGGAGAGACTAAAGGAGCTTAATATGTATACCCTTGAGGAAAGAAGGGAGGGGGGGACATGATAGAAACTGTTAAGTACCTCAGTGGAATCAACAAAGTCCAAGAGGGTAGCATCTTTCAGAAAAGAGACGTGCAAGAACAAGGGGACACAATTTAAAGATGGGGGGTGGTTCAGGGGCAATGTGAGGAAGTATTATTTCACAGAGAGGGTATTGGATGCATGGAACAGCTTTCCTGAGGAGGTTGTGGGGTCTAAAACTGTGGGAGAATTCAAGAATGCATTGGACAGACATAAAGCAATTCTTGTGGGGGGGTAGGAAGAAATAGGCTGTTGGTTAACTAGGATCTGCGGCCTATCCTGTAGGTAGGGAAATGGGCAGACTTGATGGGCCAAGCGGTCCTTATCTGCATCAAAGTCTATGCTTCTATGTCTCTCCAGGTGGCAGCAATTCCCTCATTAATATTCATTAGGGTTCATACATATTAACGAGCCCTCGATTTGTGCCCCAAGCCAGATTTCATTTTTAGAAAGTAATGAGGCTTTTCTCCATCCTCTTAGAGGTCACCGGTCCCCAAAGTGGCAAACAGGGGAACCAGGACCACCCACACACTGCCTGATGGATTGCAAATCTAGGGGTCGGCACATCAAGGTGCTTTCAAGCACATGCATGATCCCTGCTTGCTCTGAGGAGCAGGACAAACAGCGATGGATCAAAACTTAGTTTTAAAGCCCAAAGGGGCTAAAATAAGGCATGGGCTATTCAGGGACTTGGGGAGTACCTTAGTGTACTAGGGGGAATGCCAGGGAGAAAGGGATAATGGGGCAACTCAGGTAAACCCCAAAAGGGGATGTTACAATTGTAGATAGAGAGCTTAGAAACTCTGACAGTAGCTGTTTGTATTTTGTATATTCTAACGATTGTTTATCATATGTAAGATGTATACTCGAATTTGTATATGATATGTAAGATGTACACCTGTATTGAATATGTATGTTCTGTGTGTTATTTTAAATAATCCAGGTTGAGCATGTAAAAGGGCCATGTGGCCCAGTGCTGTTTACCTGGTTAACAAATTTTTGTGGTCAGTGGGTTTTCTGTATAAATCAGAGATAAATGTACCAGCCTGCAGTTTCATAATGACATCAAGAAAATGTATCGACCAGAGAGATCATGTACGATTCTATTTTTCGGGACTGCAGTGAAGGAAATCCACTTTTAAGTGATGGCAGTATGGGCATTATTACCGACACAACAGTCCATACAGCAGTTACAGGTATGGCTAGTGATGCAATGAGAAATGCTTTCTTTCAATTGGAGCATATTGCTACTCATGCTCGCAGACTTTACAGGCAAGAAAAAAACATGAGAGCACATTTAACTGTAAAGAGAATACCGAGGGGCTTAAGAATTCTAAAACACCCAACATTTGGCACAGAAAAGGCTAACTTCATTAAATGATGGGAAGCAATCCTGAATGAAGCCTCAATTAAACTTGTCAAGCTGATAATTGAAGATGGCTTTGAGACTATAAAATAGGTTACAGGTGAGCTGAATAAACAAGAAAATGAAGTAGCTCAGTATAAGTCTAACCCTGATTATCTAAAGTGGCGAAATAAATTCCATTAATACTTAAAATTCTACAATGTAAAAATAAAAATTCAGAAGCAGAAGAAATTTACAAGGGATTACAATGATTATAGATTGAATATAGTATTTAATTGGAAAAAAAGAAATGCAGCCCATACTACAGGGAACAATGATATTACATCTGAAGGCATAACAGGCGATGTAACAACTAGAATAACACCTGTTTTAGACTTTGCAGCTGATAATATAGCAACGCACTATATTTTGAAAAGGCCAGAAAGGAGACAATTAGAATATAGCATGGGGGAAGCACATCTGAAATGGAAGATGCAGACATAGAAATTGAAACTACACGGAAACCTTTTTTAGGACATACTCCTCCTGGGGTGGTCCCCAGGAAGAGCCAACAACAGACCCACTTTCAACTTCCAGTGGATACAGAGGATCGGTGGGTACAGGGACAAGGCAACAGAGGGAAGAACAGAGGAACAAGAGGAATAAGAGAAGGATGTGGCGTGGCCGGATGAAGAGCTCGGGGCAGAGGAATGACTACGAATCATTATCAACAGTTGTAAATCTTTCAAAAAGGCAGCTTACAGAAATTGAAATACAGGTACTGTCCAAGGGGTTGTCTTTTGTCCCCTCTCATAAATGGAATGAATGTGATGCTTTTGTGGACATTAACAAGTTTGTTAGAAATGTTAACCTAAAGATGTTTTATGAGGACAGTAATAATTCTTCTGCTAATGAAATTTTCACCTCTACCAATGAAATGCCAAGTTCTATGTTTAAACCACACTCTACATTTGTCCCCCATTACATCCGTGTGCGGAAACTTTTTCTAGATTGCTGCACTAGGGATTTAGAGGAGGTATTTAATAGTGATGTGTCTATGCCCTTCTGCAATTTGTCAAGCAAAAAGAGGGAGGCTTTACAATCTTTATCACGAGATGGTGACATAGTAGTTAAACCAGCAGACAAATGGGGTAGTGTTGTGGTACAAGATACACTGCAGAAGTATGTAGACAACTTAATGACAAAAAATTCTATAGCACTCTGACCTTTGATCCCACAGCTCAGATACAGAAGAAGATAGAATTGGTTCTGTTGGAAGCATTTTATAATGGAACCATAAATACTAATGAATTACACTATCTTTCTGTAGAACATCCTAAGAAACCTGCAATATACACTCTACCAAAAATACATAAAAGCACCACAAAACCCCCGGGCCGCCCTATTATATCAGGCATCGGATAGGTGACAGAACCACTATCACGATACGTAGACAGTTATATAAGTCCTATTGTATCAAAGTTACGGAGTCACCTGAGAGACACAGGTCATCTTCTTAATATACTGAATGATTTACAGATAGAGAAGGAATGTTTATTGGTTACAATGGACGTAGACTACTTATATACTAATAACCCCCATGTGGGTGGTCTCTCAGCCATTGAACACTATTTGATTACATAAACTGGGATCCCACAAGAAAAAAATAATTTCTTACTTGGATTAACTGAATTGGTGTTAAGAATAATGTGTTCATGTTTGAAGGGAAGAACTACAAACAGAAAAGTGGGACGGCTATGGGTGCAACTCTGGTACCAAGCTTAGCAAACTTGTACATGGGACAGAGGGAAGAAACTGTGGCGTATGATACAGAAAAAAACCATTTTTTTTTTTACAAGATTGACATATATAAAAGGTTTATTGACTATTTGTTTTTCAATTGGAAAGGGACTGAGGAAGAGTTTTATGAATTTGTCAAATACTTGGAGTCAGCCAATGAAAATCTTAGATTTAAGCTGAATGTACAAACTGAATCGATACATTTTCTTGATGTTGACATTATGAAACTGCAGGATGGTACATTTATCACTAATTTATACAGAAAACCCACTGACTGCAACAACCTGTTGCACGCAACTAGCTGCCACCCCCATCATGTTATACATAATCTCCCCAAAGGGCAGTACATCAGAACTAAGAGAAATTGTGGTAATGAAGGGTTATATAACATAAGAGCTAAAGAACTCACTGACAGATTGTTGGAGAGAGGATATGGAGAGAAGGACTTCATAAAAGCACAAGCAGACTTAGATACTGTTACTAGGAAAGCTTTACTTGCCCCAAAAACAAGAAAAAAAGAAGACAACAGATTTATATTTGTTACCACCTATGGGGAGGGTAGCAAAGAAATTATAGAGATTGTTAGGAGAAATGTGTCTATCTTCAGAGGAACACCAGAACTATCAGGGTCACTTAATAACCCACTTTGAATATCCTATAGATGAGGGAAAAATATCAGAGATACACTTGTCAGAAGTTACCAACCAAAATACATAGGTAAACAATATTCCAGTGTTAAGTGGGGATCGAAACCATGTGGCTACTGTAAATGGTGCCCTATGGTGGAGGAATGCACAACTTTCCCTAATCCTAGAACAGGAAGAAAAGTAAGAGTAATGGACAAGATAGATTGCAATACTGAAGGGCTAGTTTATATGCTTACGTGTACCTGTAGTAAATATTATGTTGGCAGAACAAAAAGGAAACTAAAACAGCGCTTGAGTGAACATATTGCAGCAATTAAAAAGAATAATGTTGAATATGCTATGGCCAACCATATTAATTCACAGCCTAACAGGAGTGAACACCAAGTAACAGTGGTGGGAGTCAAAGTTGTAAACAGATATAAGAAGAAGAAATTTGGACAACATTTTGAATCAGAAAGAACAGAAATGTATATATAACTTAGGAGCCTTAAGATGACCTGGTCTTAACAGAAAATTTGAGATAAAATCATTTCTTATAAAAAGAAAATAATCTATTGCTTCCAGTTCTGTTCCCCCCAACATACTGAAGCAGGAAGTGCTGCCTGAGAGAAAAAATTATCTTTAAAAATAAATCCTCCTAAATTAGATAACATCATCATACATGATATAACCAGGGAAATTATTAAAAATAAAAAAGTATGATGTATTCCTGGTAATGATGTTTAAAACATGTCTGTAAAAATGTAAATAACTCTGTTGTTTTATGCCAATAGACTGCCTGCATGTAATTAATTTCTTATTCATTTAAGACATTAGGTGGATGACCAAAATCTGCAGACACAAGAATCATGGAAACAAGACAAGACCAAAAAGCACATTTTATTATTTTCATATGATTTTGCTGTTTTGTTCACTAAATGCACTGTATGACACTTTATTCTTTTTAATTAATCACATGGTGATGTGTAAATATGTAACTGCAATTGACTGGTCTTTGCACATATAAAAGAAGTTTGTCACTGAAGGAATTAAATCTCTGAGGAAGCCCCTGAGGCAAGGGGTGAAATGTAAGATTGCTTGTTCATCTGAACTAGATCTTTGTTTGACTCCTTACTGCAATGGTGTGTGCTGCACCTATTTCTTAAAATAAGAAGCTGTTTGTATTTTGTATATTCTAATGATTGTATACCATATGCAAGATGTATACTCAAATTTGTATATGATATGTAAGATGTACACCTGTATTGGATATGTATGTTCTGTGTTTTTTTTTAAATAATCCAGGTTGAGCCTGTAAAAGGGCCATGTGGCCCAGTGCTGTTTACCTGGTTAACAAATTTTAAATAAATAATATACGGATGCAAAGTCCAGGCTAACACAGGGCCACACACCAATCACAGTACAGCATCCTGGCCCATATTATACAGAGCATGCAGCATCCACAACTGCCAATCAGTGCCATACCCCATTGATGTAGGCAGTACATCCCACAGCACAGATTCCATCATGCCAGTGGTGGCAGCAGAGACAGCAACTACAGTGGCTGTCAGATCACTCCACACCTGTTGCCCTGTATGTGGGATACAACAGTTGGGACTGCAAACATTTGTCATTTCTGTCATGGGTGGGTAAGGAGTGTACTCCATGCCACCACAGATGTCTACAGTGTGGCATGGGGTGCAGTAGGTGGCTGGGCAATGATGTATATGTCTGCTGCCAAGTGGCATGTGTGCCACCTGATCCATTATCCTTCTCCTGTGATACACAGCCCTTTCACTGCAACAGCACACAGTGTCACTGTGTGACATGCCACTGGAAACACATTTAGTTAGTGTGTTTCACAAGATGTTGCACGGTGGTGGTACACAGCCTGGCCATTGCCATGGGCATACCACATGGGCCAGCTATGTGTTCCCCCCATAGGATGACGGCTGGTGGCATACGTATACAGGACATCAGTGAATCTACCTCACTGTAGCCACTGCCACCTGCTGTTCAGTGCCAGGTGCATGCCCATATGCATATTTGGTACCGTGCTGCAGTACATGTGGACCCCCACCACTCAGTGGCTGGCTGGTCAATGACCCTGTGGCAACATCCTCATGTGAGTTTGTGGGCCATTACCCATTATTCTCTCTCTAACTTACCTGTCCTGATATTAAGAGGCAATTTTGAAAACACACAGAACAGAAGGACATGGGAACTTAAATATATTAAACAATTTAAATCTAATATTTGTGGACTGAATCGGGACATTGGATTTATGACACACTGTGGTAAACTGTAATTCTTTTGTTCCTTGTTACCCAAAGTTTTTTTCTTTTCTCTTCTTTTGTATTCCAACCTGCTGTTGCTAATTGCCTGTTCTTTCCTGCCTCTCTTACATATTCTTTTCAGCCTCAGTCCTGCCCCTTCCCTCCCCACCTCACACTTTACTGTGTATACTTACCTATCACTTTGTTTATCCAGGCCTTTGATGTTTTGTGTTATTTCATTCCTTCAAAGCTTCCTTTCATTTCTTAACATTTCTTATCTCCTACCCTTCTAGCTAACATCTTGTATCTCAAATCTTTCTGATCAGTGTTCCTGTCATGTCACCTTATTAGCATCCTTTCATCTTCACATGACCTGTTCCTGTTATTGCAACCCCCCCTTAGTTCTTCTCACACATCCTATTGTTTATCACTTTTCAACTTTTATAGACTCTTATCTCAAGGCTTAATTGTTCTGTGTTCCTTTCTTCACTTCTGAGCTTCACACTGCCTTCCATTCTACCCTCCCTGTAATTCCCTTCTACTATTTTTATACATTGCTCCACAGCATATATAAAGTCTGCTTATGTTGCTCAGTTTTGTCATTCACTTGAAGAAGAGACCTGTGAGGCCCCGAAAGCTTGTGTAGAATTCCATCTTTGTACAAGACTCTTGTTGGTCCAATAAAAGGTATCAAACTTTCCAGTATCTCCTGGACCATTACCACACATCATCTGCCCTGGACATTATGGCCATTGTCGTCATGGCCTCACATCCCATGGACACACCCAGGCAACTATGTGATGCGTTGTGCCTGTCCTCTGTTGTATGGGGCCTCTGGACTCTGCAAGTCTGCAGTGATTCTCATGTCAATACTGTGTGCACAGTGTGCAGTGCCACACACACAACAGTGCCCTTACTAGTCGTGTGGTTGTGTCCACCATCGTCAGATGACGGACATTAAAGCATGGACCACAGATTGATGACTACATGCATGCTCTTTGTGGATGTGTCTGTCAACATACTATGGAGATGTAACACGTGTTTCTTTCCACTAAAGGTGTCCAATGACATGTGGCTGATGATGGAGCACAAGGCATACTCAGGGTCAGAGCGATGATCAGGGCAATGCATCACCAGAAGAGGGAGGAGGCAAGGACATATGCAGAGAGGACCCATTACTGGCGCAGGGCTGCAAGATGATTCCCTTCATCTGATGGGGAGCAGGAGGACTGGGGCCATGAAGTGCAGCATGGATCCATGGAGTCTGCTGCAGCTGCCTCAACCACATCTGGTGCCGCAGCCAGGGTGGACATTGTTGTAGACAATTCCATAGATGTGGGAGGACCAGCAAGTGGACAGGTGATGTAGACATTGGTGTGGGATGAGTGCAAGAGGATGATGTTACAGCAGAGGTGGTCATCCTGGAGGGTACAGAGGAGGCATATCAGGACATTGGTGTAGGACCAAGAGTCTCAGCCACAGATAACCCACCATGACTGCAGTGCATGGACATGGCATTAGGTGCAATCATGCAGGACATGTCGCACTTACAGGACTCCTTCTGTGCCTTCAGGTGCAGCCTACATGACATGATGGATATGTAGGAGACTTGTTGGTAATTAGGTCACTGGTTTCCTGTCGTGGGAATTCATAATAGTGTCCAGCTGACGGTTGTATATTTGTTTTGTGTATGGCTGAACTGTGTATACGCATGTTATATGACTGTCCCTTGTAAATAGATTGATGTTACTGTTGATGTCCATTTCCAAATAGTTTTATATTATTGTTGAAGTCAGTTTCTTACTAGTTTGCTGCTATTGTTGATGTCTGTTTCTAACTAGTTTGATGTTATTGTTGAAGTCTGTTTATAGAAATGCAATTTGCATGGTTTCACATGTTGTTGTTATTTATTGTTGCTAACATGTTCTGTTCATATACTCTATTTACCCCTGCCTTGTTCATACAATAAAGTGTTTTTCCTTAATGTTATTCACAGTGTGTGGCTGAGCCTCCTGTGATAGGATCCCTGTTGACTGATGGCATGTTCCCATCTGTGCCAGTTGTCCGTTGTGTCCTGCACATCTCCAGACATGTGGTGCATACATTCTCCAGCTGTGGTGGCACACTTGGGCATGTGTCACATGCCTCTGACATATGTGCTGGGGGGTTGCCTTGGCCTGCAGGGCCGTGTATGCTCTGACACATCATGTGCAATGCCCTGCCATTTGGGGGGCCTGCCTGCACTGCAGCGTGTTTACATGGTGTGTGTCGTGTGGCCCCATGGCAGCCCATCCCGTGTTAGAGCATGGGTGTGTGTGCATCCCTGTGTTGATGCCACACACAAACACTGACACAGACGGCCACTTGAATGTTGTTACACCATCTCCCTGTCATTGTGCAATGGCACCTGACACATTGTTACTGTCTATACAGCACTAATGTATGACCGGTTCCCCAGTGTAATATCCATTGTGTTGTGTTGTGTTCACATCACTGTTGAAATGACTGTCACCCTATCTGTACCTGTGTCCACTGTATTATGCTGTCCTCACCACAGTGCACAGTGCACCAGGCAGGAGTCAGTATACATGTTCCCTGTATGTGGCTTCCATCAGGCATCCAGAGCGGCCTGTGTCAGTGTCATATGAAGGGGGGGAATCACAGCCTCGTCCTGATGTCCCACACTCCTAATCCTACCACTGATCATGGGGTCACCTTACCACCCTCATCTCCAATGCCCATGCATGCCATTGTCTGTGCTGTCATGTGCTGTACTGTATCTGTAGACAGGGCTGAGTAAAATACACATAGCAAGAGTGAAGCAGCTTTAATGTACTGCATCGGTATATACAAACAATGCAACATGTACCACTGTCACACTGTATAGTCCAAAGTTCCTTGCATGTTCCCATCACACACAAGGACACCTCCACTCCTACTGACCCTCATACAGAAAGTATCTCCCACAGCCATCAGGTGTACCCTTCTGTTGGGACCACGCATCATCTATGTTTGTTATCCATTGTCCCTGGATGGCTGTTTGCACCACACATTGCACCTAGTGATGGTTGGTGTGCCCTGGACCTACAGTACACTGTGTGTTACGTGGGTGTGTCCTTCCATATTGGTGGTCTGCATGATCCGCATGGGACTGGCACAGGCTGTGCCTGCTGCTGCAGCATGCCCATGCCTGGCTGCCTCAGGGATGTCCCAGCATCACTCCCAGGGGCTGTGGCATTGCCATCTGTGGGTGGTTCCTGTGTGTCCATCTGCTTCCTCTTCCTGACCCTTTTCTTTCTTGGGGGACCTGAAGATGGGTCTACCTGTGCCTCCACACTCCTTTCCTGTTCCTGTGACACCACATCCTATACATAACCCTGGCTTCCATCTGTGCCCTGTTGAGCAGTTGTGCATGGGATGACACTATCCAGGGACCCTACAGTGACAGCTGGTGTGACTATGGGCATCATGTTAGTTGTACTATTAGGGACTGACATGCCACTGGTGGTGATGGGGAGCATTAGTGGCCAGGTCTACAGTATGTGTCCCACATCCTGGTGGGAACTTCACAAGTGTGGGAATTGCCATGTTGTTTGAGTCATTGCCTGACAATGGGGCATGTTCCTCGTGCAATGTGCACCCTGGGCTATGTGGCTGTGTAGGTGGTGTGGCTGCAGTGTCAACCACTTGTGCAGTCATAGTTGACTGTGTCCTGTTTCACAGTGCTGCAGCTATGTGCTGCAGTTCTGCTGTCATGATATCAGCCTGGCGCTGCTGCTGTACTAGGGACCTCTCCATTACCTCCGTCTGACATGTCTGCTGTGCAAGGGACCTCTCCATTACAGACGTGGTGTGATCTATGGCCTGCAATGGCCCACTACAGTGGCATGTTGGCCATGCTTGGCCAACACAATGTCAGCCATCCCCGTTGTGGTGTCCCATGTGCCACTCTGGATTGCACTACTGATGCCTGCTAGGTGTTCTGTCATGCACTGATGGTGACCCTCTAGACATGTTCTGATCTCCCTCAGCTCCTCCTCCTCCTGTCTCCACATCACAGATTCACAATATGTGTTCAATGGTATTTGGGGCGGGGACTGCTTGTTGAGACTCTGGGCAGCCTTGTCAAGTCTGGTCTTCAACTCCTCCATTGTGATGGGATGTTGGTACTGGGGTATGTTCTCCATTTTGTTCCTAGTTACATAGTTGTCCCTGGCATCCTCAGAGTCATGTTCTCACTCCTCCACTGTTGACATCGCTGCTGTACCAACTCCATCAATTTTGCCTTACACAGCAGGTGTTTCAGGCACCACCTCTTCCTCCTCCAGTTGTGTGGCTGCATCACTGGCGGTGCTGCTACTGTCCTCTTGACTGGGGCCACCTGGTGGTACCAGGACACACCCACTTGCCTTGTGTGTCATTGTATTGTCATGTTCATCTGTGGGAAAAGACGTGTTGTTACACTGAGTGTACATCTTCGATGTGCGTATTTGAATCAGGTGCTACTAATTCCTAGGAGTTGATGCTATGTGTGCCCTGTGGATTACCATCACTCGGGTACTATGCCGGTAGTGTGTGCTGCAGCACTGTCTGACCTCTATTCATGTCTTTTACAGTCATTAGCATCAATACTACATCCATTAACATTTTCCCCCTAACACCTCTAACGTGCACAATGCCAGCCCATGTCAACCTTGAGGCAACCTTCCCCTTCCCAGCAATCCTTCTTTCTGGGCATGTACAGAGCTGCAGTGTCAGACGCCTACAGATTCTGGCTGTGTATTGCATGCACTGTTGCATTGCTCAGCCTATGGTGCATGGCAGGAACATCCCCCTGCATCCCATTGCACAGTCTATATGGTCGTGTCCTCTACTCTGAAAATTGTTGTGCCGACGACAGTGTGTACCATGTGCTCCAACAGAACAGCATGTTGCTGGCACGTGCCACATGACACAGTGTTCAGCGTTACAATGCCCTACTTTGCCACACATCCTGTGCCTCATGGGACTGTGCAGATGCACAAAGCTACACTGTATCATGGCATTTCCTAGTCACCATAGCCACTGTGTCCAGTGTACCACAGCTGCACTTACCAGGGATCCCCCAAGTGGGTACGTACAGGCACGTGTGCATGGCATGTTCATAGGTACGCTGCTATGCACTACACACTGGCAGTATAACCTAGAGGTTAGAGTAATGAGCTGTGAATGAGCTTGATACAGCTAGCAGACTTGAGTTTGATTCCCTCACTCCCACTTGCATACTGTGTGACTCTGAGCAAGTCACTTAACCACCCCGGTGCTCCCAGATTGCCCCTGAAAACAGGCACTTGTGCCTAGTGGGCCTTACCCAGTTACTAAAAGAATAAAAAAAAAAAAAACACACACATACACACACACCTGCATGCCACTGTATTACCCATGACACATGTGCTACATGCATTGGTCAGTCATATGTTGGCATTAATACCATGGTGCATACCCTGCTGCAACCTACACACACTGGAATGCATTACTCCAATTACTACTCTGTGTCATCTCTGCAACCTTTCCACACCTCCATGACATTTTACTCTGCCCAACGGAGCCATCTCATTATAGTCCCCTGCAGTCCTGTGCACACATTTCACACATACTGCCAGCACCTGTATGTTCATCCCACCCCTGGGCATGTGCTGAATGTCCACAGCTTTGGGACCTGCTCATGTCCCTTTCAATACTGGCTCAAGGCCTGTGCACTTCCCCATGCAACTGTATGCCTGTATTGTGGGTCACGCTGCTGTGGGCTCCCCACATGCAGGCTGTGGTCCAGTGCATCCTGCTTTGGCCCATACCACACAGCTGGAGCCCTTACACATGGCTACCCACATGCCAGCATCCCACTCACAGAGGTTTACAACCACTGTTCAGTACTACACCTACTGTGCAACACACTCACACATTCACAGGCACATGACAACACAGGGTACTTGATAGTAATGATGCCATGACCCAAATCGCCAAACATCTATGATGCAAATGTACACTTCTTTTTTCTCATACTATGACTACCTTGTATAGTTACCTGTAACCAACCAAGCCTGTTTGCTGTGTAAAATTTGTATTTATTGTATTGTACTGTTTGTTGTGTTCTCCTTCTGTAACTCCAACCCTGGGTTGCACCTGGAAATGAACCTCGGCTCAGTGCGTTTTTCCCGGTAACTAAATTTGAAATAAATAAATAAATACCTGGTTGTGCTTCATGTGCACATGCACAGCTAAGCAAGTCCATGGGGGTAATGTACAGTCCCCTTATGCATGATCCATTTTACAGATGACATACCACCACAGTAATAGCTGACATGCCATGTGCCACAGGTGGTGTTGGGTGGTATTACTTCTGTGTACTATATACAGCTGTGTGACCACATTGAACACAATCTCTGGTATTGGCCCCTGTTGCCAAACAAACCCAATATGTTTGTGATGTGGGTTTTGACATACCTGTGGTGCTCTGAAGGTGGAATGTGTCCAGATCTGTGTCCTCCTTAATGGTATGGCAACTCAGGTGAGCCACTACCCCTCCTCCTGGCTGATCAGAGATATTTACTGGCTGGCACCACCACCAGTGGCAAGCACACACCTCCTATCATGTGCCAGTTTGTCCCTGCACATCCACCGGATGTCGTTGTACCATTTCTGCAGGTCACGGATGGTGCATCTGGATGAGGCCACTGCATTGACCCAGTTGGCCACCTCCTCCCAGGCTTTCTTTCTGCTGTCTTACAATTCCTTGTCACCACCACTGGACAGCAGTAATTCTGCCTGGGCATCTACCTCTGTGATTAGGATTTCCTTCTCCTCAGAGATGAAGTTTTTCTTCCTCCTCTTTCTGGCACCTGTGTCCTGCACCATGCATTCCACACTGCCTGCATCTCTGTCCTGTGGCATGCTCTGCACTTGCAATATGCATCATTTCCATGATTTGCACCCTTTTATATGGCACAGTTGTGACCTGCATCATTTGCCGGTGGTGTTTGCCGTAAGTGGTGACTCTTTCTGAATACAGCGCAACTAGCATATCGCAATTCTTTTTGGTGCATTTTGCAACGCTATAGGTAGTCTTTGAAAGTCTGGCCCTTTTCATCTATCAAGCCACAAAATGAAAGGAAATGCAGAGTTAGGGTAAAAAAAAAAGACTTCTGTGTAAGCAATGTGCTTAAGACTTCAAATGATCCTTACCTTAATGTTTTACATTTGTATGTTAACCTTAAGAAACACCACTATAAATCATTAATACTCTTGATAGCGAGTAACTACACATTTGTAAAGATTTCTACATACCTTTTCAAGTACTGAATAAGTCAAATTATTCTTATGATAAAACTGCTTACATGAATAATCTATAAAGAACATCATTCCGAAATTAGTGCTTTCAAAATCTATGTAATGATAAAATGAACAATACATCACATATCTGTTTTGCAATAATACTGTTCATACAATTAAACATGAATTCATGATCATTAAAATATAAATAGAATAAGGTAGTGAAAGCAGATCAAATATTTGTTCTGTAATATTCTATATTAGACTTACTGTACTTAAGCAACATACTACAACAGAGTGTGGCTGATGCTAGGATATACCCACACTTGTCCTTTACTCACAATGCTCTGAGCTGAGTTGGTAAACTGCTCCACAAGTAGGTTAATCCTGGCAGCACACAGACCCCAGAGTGATATATTGCAATTTTTACAATCTCCTTTTTCTTTGTGTATAACAAACAGTAAAGGGAAATACATGTTTTTTATCAGTTTAAAGATTTTTTTAAATAAATTCTTACACACACACACAAAAAATTGTTCCTGCTTGCTTGCATACATTCACAACCTGGAACATCTGGGACCCATTTTCTAATATGAGAGTTGACACTAAATCTTCATGGGATATGTGTATTTTTACTATACTAAAAGCCTACTTTGCATGATCATGCTACAGAAGTCTTCGTAGACCTGCTGCTCTAAATAAGTATAACAAACACAATCTACTACAAGTTGTCACCATCTGACTCATCACTTCATTGCTGCATCTCTTACTGAGCTTTGTATGATTACTCCACTAAACAGTTGACAAACACAAAGGTTTCCTTGTAATTTGGCCTGTATCTACAGAAAGGACCAGCAGTTTTGCAAGTCAGCTACAGTATGCCAGAACAGGAGCAGAAGTGACACTTCTTTGACTTGCATGATATGGCAACACACCATGAGTTGCAAGTTTTAGTGCACAGTACCAGTGGTAAAAGAGGCATAATACAAGGGATTTTGAAGAACACTTTCTGAGCCTAGATTCAGTTACACTTGACAGATTTTTTCCTTAATACTCTTGGGAAGCCACTAACTGTTACCTGGAAGGGTGGCATACTCATTTTACAATTGCAAGTCAGTGTGAAATAAATGTGGTTGTTTTCTTGCTTTCACATCAGGGAGATCGAAGTGATTTTAAAGGCCTGGGATTTCAGATCTACCTCACTATCACCTTTTTCTGTGCATCATGACAGCATTTCTCACAGCTCAAAGGTGCCACTCATCCAATCAGCTTTCATGATTTTTAGACCTACTGCATAACATCGAACTGAATGCAATGCAACAGTAATGAATAAAGTTTTAAAATGTATATCAGTTTGAAATATAGATGCATTTCTCAGAAATATACTCAGTTATACTTTTTTTGTACAAAAAGATAATATTATGTACTACAATACAATGGACAATATATCCTCATATTATTGTAGTACACTATAACTATGGTACTTTAACACAATAAACAAAAAGTATCAATCACTGTTTACTTGCATTATAATTTAGGAAAAATGATACATTTTATCACAAAACATATTACAGAGCTTATCGCCTTCTTGTTAACTAAGCTACTATTGATAAAATCATTTACAATCATACTTGCCATGCCCAATTCTAATGTGGCAATATCTATCTGCTAATTAACCACAGCTGTATGTGTTTATATATCCTAGAGCTGAGGCTATACATACAATAATAACTACCGTAATTTCTACATGAAAATAGTAATATAAAAATAATATACTATTTCTAGGAAAAGTACATCTAGCTCCATCATGTCTCTACTAAAATTGTACAGAAATATACATAACTGTTGTATACTAAATTTTTTAAACATAACTCTATGTAGCACATCATACAATTATTTTCCAGTACATCATTCAAGCATTAGAACACTACAAACATGAAGTTACATGGAACAGCATAATCATTTCTCTCTCAGACATACACACAACTTTGTAAAAAAAGCCTTTATAAAACTCTGAACAGAATGTAGGTAATATGGAAGCAGTACAAACATAAGACATGTTCCTATATCATATCCTTCTAAACTATATCTCTATATTTCCACCCATTTTAAAATGAACTAATGCACTGATATACTTTGAAGGTGCCTATAACATAACAACATACAGTACAAATGCAACTTATACTCCTAAATTTAATGATAGGAATATGTGCAATATAAGTAAAATATTATTACATAGGTCACAAAAAATATGATTGACTAGCACAGTACTCATTTCCATTCTCCACACGTACATCATTATGCCTGCAAGAGAGTTTGTGTCTATATACAGAAAAAAAATCAACTAAATAAGTACAAAAATTAAACTATAATAAAACACATCATCCGTGCTTCACAGTTAAGTATAACACTGAGTGTATCAATAAAAAATAGATATCCATGGAACATGACATGGGCCACTATTATGACATCCTACAAACTCCTTTATAATCTGTACTGCGGGTCATGACCTTGTGTGTAAAAAAGGGACAATTGTTCCAACTACAGAGCGAGTATTATTAGTTACTCTAGTATGTCACTAGCACTCATAATGTTCTATGTGCACAAGAGATATTGGCATACTTTTAAAATAGAACACAGCAGAAGTCAGAAAAAACAAAAAGTGCAAATATAAACTATGCTGTTCTAATCAATGGATCAACAAAACACAACCAAACAAAATAATTACAAACCATTACTGTTCAAATCAATACAAGTAACATTATTAATTCAATTAATACATCTCAACTACATGACAAAAGTAATAGAACTTTTTTCCATATCATGACTTTTGTGGTATACATTCCTATTCTAATGTCAACAACATAAAGGGTGGTGTATGCATGGAATGGCCTACCTCAGGAAGTGGTGGATATGAATACAGTGCAGGACTTCAGACAGGCATGGGATAGGCATAAGGGAGCAATACAGATGAGTATGAATAGATAGGCCAATAGGCCATTGACAGAGTAAAGGCCTATGGCACATTTATAAGGTAGAAAAAGAAATGGGCAGACTGGATGGGTCTTGTGGTCCTTATCTGCTGTCAACTTCCATGTGTCTATGTTTCTAAAGATTAAACCACCTGTGTGACTCCTTACACAATGCATAGCAACCGTTCCAACTTCACTATAAACTAGCACTGTCTTTTAAGTTGCCTATACATACTATATACACACTCAGCCATATACTATGTGGTAAATCTGTCAAAATATAATGCTTTCCAGTTCATCAACCCATACCCATATATACACTATAAATTCATTCATGCATTATACACATATTGTTTTATTTATTAGAGTCTATATAACCATATGGCTTATAAACATCACAGATTTCAAAATGTAACACTATATAAATATAATAGTATAGCATGACCCACTGTAAAGCACTGTCAAATTATACAATTAAGTAGCTGTAATAAAACATATTGACAGAAACCAGCAACACAGTCATACAATTATACTCACTACTAAGATAGTACTACAAACTCGCATACAAGAAATGTGCTAATATAATTGTGTTAAAGGTTTATATCTTCTTACAGAAATAAGTCCACAACATAAATTTACTTAGTATTGTATGTCACTATACTCAGAAATGACATAACAAAACATACTCAAATATGAACTACTTTGTGACATAATTATGTTACACTAGCATATGCATCATAAAATAAATAGTTTCTTATGAAAATCTTACCTGTTGCAGGAGCTGGCACATGCTGAACTGAAGCCTCATCACATCTTAAAGCACCTATTTAAATGCAAGCAAGAATGTTGTGGTACAGTGCAGCCCACTTATACCAGAAGTGAATAAGCCAGAATTTTGGTTTTACTGTGCGGTATCTGAATGCCAAAAGCCGCTGCCATAGAGGTCAATGTAAATAGTTTCTCTTATTGCGACTTATGCAGCCTGCTTATGCCAACCAGCAAACTGCCCTTTAAGTTGCTAATTCCTGCCTGTCATGGCCGTGAGCGAGGTTACCTGCAGTCACTCAGTATGCCAATTAGTATGTCAGTTTCACCAAAGTAGGTTTCTGCCATCCCACTGCTCTTGTACCTGACCCTGACTTGGAATCTGAGCCTGAGTCTGAAGAACAAATTGTGCCTCCAGGGCTCATGGAGAATGAGTTCCAAGCTCTGTGCCACCTCGGAGACAACATCACCATAGAGTCAGAAGAGGATGACATAGAAGTGGCTGTGTCCTCCCTCGCCCTTAATGCAGCTGACAAGGAGGGCGGAGAAGCAGAGGAAACTAAGGATGAGCTACTGTGAGCACTCATGATGTTCAGAGTGCTCTCTTGACATTGCGTTGAGCCATGGAACAATAAGAAGACATTGCCCCCACCATGCTTGAAAACACCGAGAGGCAGTAGGTAAAGTACGGCATCATGAAGACATGCCAAGCCAGCATTAAAGACTATTTTTGCCAGGACAGTAAATAAACAATAAACTGTAGTGTACCTTCACACTCATATCTCCCTTCCAAGGTGTTCCCCACAGCTACACAAGTCTCACAAGCATGCCTCATGAACAAAGGTGTTGCATACTGTACAGAAAAAAAAGTTCTGTTCTCAAGCACAAGCACAATCAGACACTCTTAAGCTCAAAACTACAGAACAACTCAAAAATAGCACCTAGTGCATTCAACTCTAAAGGCAAAGCACTACCGCTAATACAGTGTAGTTTGCAAATCATGATTTCAGTCTTGGTTTCTGTCGATAATGATAAAGTGGACACTGGCTATATTGGAAGAAATTGATATATTTGGAGGTGTCCGCCATAAGCAAGCTGCACTGTATCGTTAATCCTAATACAAGAAGAATACAAAACAAACTTCTTACTGCATGAACAATTGCAGTATAGTAAAGATGTTTTAATCAAAGTCACACATATCAAAACTAGGTTTTTATTATAAAAACTACACTATCAACATGTCAACAAAAAATACCATTCTGTTCTCTTAATCATATCCTTCCTATCTATCTATCTATCTTGCAAAAAAACTCTGTTAATGCATCGGTTAGGGTCCCTATAACAGTGACAAATGTATGGAAATTTGGTGTTAGGGTTCCCAACCTTACCACCCCACCCACCACCCTCCACCTATCAACAGGCATTTGGGTGTGCCTTGGAATCATCAGGCTTAACTCTCACCCTATTCCATGAGTAAGGAAGCTGAGATGGTACAGTATAGGGGAATGGGCTGACAGTCAGGCCAGACAACCCCAAGGCACATCCTGACACTTGTTGGTATGTGGAGGGTGGTGTGTTTGGGGTGCTTGGGTTAGGAATCCTAACACTGAATTTCCATACTTTTTTCATTGTAATAGGACCATTAACTGATGCATTAACAGAGTTTTTTGCAATGCATTTCCTTACTTTTTGAGATAGTATAACAGTATCCTTATTTTACTGTGGAAGCACCTGCGCTCCAATCTCTTTGTAGATGTGCATATGTATGTAGGTGTGGAAGTGTAGAGCCCTCTATGTGTCAAACAACAGTGACCAAATTCTCAGCATAGCCATCTTATTAGCCCACCTCATGTACCCTGGTACAGAGAAATTGTGAAATGAAAGGCAAAATATTATGCACAACTGCAACGCCATTCTGCACCACAGGTGCAAGAACACATTTTAGGCAGGATGCGAAAAATGACAGCTATACTGTTCATGAAGTGGTGTGAAAAAATGGCTATGATGAAAATTTGCTCAGTGGTTTAAGGCTCTGAGCTGCAAATCTGGAGATCTGGGTTTGAATCCCACAGCCCCCACTTGCATACTGTGTGACCCTGAGCAAGTCACTTAACTTCCCTGTGCTCCCAGCTTGCACCTGTAAACAAGCTTTCAGCTTAGCATGTCTCACCTGGTTAAACAATTGGAAAAAAAAAGTTCTAAAGTTATGCATCTGCATAAAATAAATTCAACAGATGCACATAACTCAGAATTTTTAGGAATTTTTTCACCACATTTTCAATATGGGCTTTTTGAGACCTCACCCCATGAACACTGCACTGTCATTCTGTTACTCAGTCCCAAAAGATGATTTTGTGCAGCGACTGGGCCATTCTGCACCACAGGTGCAAAAACACATTTTGGGCAGGATGTGAAAATGACAGCTGTACTGTTCATGGGAGGGTGTGTGAAAAAATGGCTATGTTGAAGATTTAGAATTAAAATATTTAAAACTGCCAAAGTTATGTGCATGCATAGAAAAAATTCAATGACCTCATGTGACTAGGGTGTTTTGGGAGTTTTGTCTCACCATCATAGATTCATCTGCCATGAACACTGACACTGTAATTTTGGTACTTGGTCCCAAAAGGTGATTCCATGCAGCAACCATGAAATCCACTTATGGGTCTGATTAACGAAACAGCAGTGACAGTGTTCATGAGGTGGGATCCCAAAAAGCACATGTTGAAAATTTGGGGCAAAAATACCATAAAATGGCTGATATCTCGACATAAGTTCAGAAAACTAGGACAGCCATTATACAGCACTGACCTTGATTCTTCAGTTCGTGGTTTGGCTTTGAAGAGTGCAGATGTGTCCCGGTCCACAGAAGATGACAGAAGACGATCCCTAGTGGTAAGTATAGGCAAGAGGGGGGTGTGGGGTGGTGGGTTTTTCAGTGGGAGGGTCAGGATGGGGGGGGAGGGAGATGATGAGGGACCGTTTCCTTTTTTTCAGGAAAACCAAAAGTCGTCAGGGGATGGTTTTCTTCTTTACAGGAAAGTCTTTAAAACATATTTAGGAACACTGAGAGTGGGCTGTCCAGTGTCCCAAAGTGCTGAGTGGGGGTGGGCTAACATTGCCAACATGGGGATTGGGCCCCCCAATGCTGGGAAAAATAAATAAATGGGGGGATGGGGAGACAATGAGGGACTGTTTTCTTTTTTACAGGGACATATAAATTAATATTTTTGGACAATGGGGGTGGGCTCCACAGTGTCCCACAGTAGTGGGGGATAACTGGGGACATTGGGAGTGGGCTCCCCAGTGTCCCACCTTGGGGGGGCTAGTGCCGACATGGAGATTGGGCACCCTGCTGTCAGAAAAAAAATATTTAATTGCACAAATAAATATTTTGGGTCACTGGGAGTGGGCTACTCAGAATCCCACACAAGCGGGCCGGGACTGCTACGCCGACATGGAGATTTGGCACCCCAATGTCGGCAGAAACCTTTTTTTTTATTAAAACATGCCTCAGCACCCTTGGAGGCAATGAAAGGATAAAATATCCTTTTATTAGATAAACACTAACAGGTGTTTACCTAAACGGGGGCCAAGGAATCCGATTCCGGCATTATTTTTTGAAAAAAAAAAAAAAGGCCAGGAAAGATTTAGATTTTTAACAGTGTCTGATATGTTTTTTTAAGTAAAGTAATACTACAATTTGTGGCTGTTTTTGCAAAACAATGCTGCAATTTGCGGTAGTTTTCATGCAACAATGTTGTTACTTGCACGAAAACCGCTGTAATTTGTGGCAATTTTGCAAAAATAGTGCCACAAATTGTAACACTACCAATGGCCAATGTAGAAAACCATATTTCCGGCAACTGTTTTTAAAAACTAAGACCAGTATCATGTTCCTCGGGCCCTAATTAGGTAAACACAACTGTTGGTGTTTACCAAGGAGCTGTATTTTTTGAATTACAATGCTTTTCCCCTGTTGCTAACCGAAAACAAGATTGCAGCAGCATGACAACACTGATACCATTTGAGGCACCAAAAAGTGCTTTTGTGGCAGTCAAACCTGCTGTCGCATGGCAAATCTAATTTTTCCCCATAGGCTATAATGGGAAACTTAAAACTTTAGTAACTTTTAAACAGATTAATATTTTTTCACCAAACTTTCAAAAGGCACATCAGTGACCCAGATCCCACATACCCTAACAATTGCAAACCAGACACTCAAACCATTTCAGACTTGCAGATGAGCAAAGAGTTTGCATCTAAAGGGTAAATTTCACATTCTGTGGCACTCTACAACTCTGCAACCGCACATCTGACAGGAACAAAACTTGCCAAATACAGAGATCTACGGTGCCAGGTGGCACATGCTAAATTTCAGGTAAATCAGTTGAACAGCTGCAAGTTGTTAAAGTGCAAAGCTTTGGGTTTAACATAGAAGTGGCCAGGCAAACCTAACTATAGTGGCACTACTGTGTCACTATAATATAAAGAAATACTGCTTATAAATGTGTAGAAATGTGTAACTGAATATCATAATTGAAATGTGCTTTTAGTTACATAATCTATACTAGTAGTACCCTAAAAATTGCTGCCACTTATAACAGCAGAATTTTAGAAACAAAAATTCATATAAAATATTCAATATCTGAATAACTGCAAAAACAAATCTTGCTAATTCTCAGTAATAAACTCAAGTAATAAATACTACCACTCTAATCATATTACCGTCTCTATGTTTTTACATTAAATAGTATACCATTAACATATTTACAATTCAGAGGAATAGAATAAAAACAATTATCATTTTAATTCAGAGATGTTCTTGATACAGCCACAACTGAATACCTATTTTAAGCAAATTCCTTGTAGTGTAAAACATTTAGAATAGTGGATGGCGATCATCCACAACAAGGCTGTGTTTCCCTTGAGGGATGTTGATGACATCATAGAGACCGCAAGAGCCAGGCTCGAGAGGTCTCACTGATGTCATCAACATCCCTAGAGGGAAACACAGCCTTAGTTGTGGATGGGTTAACATCCACTGTTTTACATAGTTATGGTTAGGGCTTATTTCTTTTTTAACACTACTGGTTACCTTCTGTATTTTTATTCAGAGTTCCTGCTCCCGCGCTATGTCACCACTGCCACTCATTTCAGGTTCACTGCGCTCCCGCTGGCTGGGGCTTCTCCTCACTTCTGCTCGCTCTCTCACAGCGGCAGTGTTTATTTTTAAAAATTAAACTAAGAAAAAAAAATTGTTCCATGACACGAAGCCATCTGAGGCTATCTGTGTCAGGAGGAGGAGTAGCATCCACTGCTCTTCCGCTCTGTGCCCGCTTAATTGTGCTGCAATATGTTTTCTTTTGATCTCCGATGCAGAGATTCGAGTCAGCCAATCAAGAGGTAGGACAAGGCTGAAAAGTTGTTGTACTATCAATGTGACATCAGAACGATAGTACAATAACTTTTCTGACCTTTGAACTGTCCAACAACAAGATTTGAAAAGCCACTGATTTCTATCTACAAGTCCTAACCAGCAACTATAAAGAAATTGCTCTACCACAGGCAATAACATATTGTACTTAACACTGCAATGTCTCTATAAATGAACTAAGTACAAAAATAATATTATCCACACAGTGCAACATCTAAACTAGCCTGCCACACAGTTAATATTGTAAAGAATTCTGCATGACTCTAATCCTCCAAACATGCATGACATGTCTACTCTGAAATAACCATAGTTTTTGTCTAAGCAAGTTACTAACACTATAAAAGTATACTAGTTTGTTAAAAACACATAACTGTAAATATGAAAAAAGGAAGCACAAATACACTCAGGCTCAGATATTCAAACTGTGCCAGGCTGTGGCGCAAGCCTGTGCGCAGTGCAACTTGGCTGCACAGGGGCATTGATTGGGTGTTATTCAATGGAGCTGCACCATGGCACAGCATCCTTGACTATCGCACCCTGGCCACCCGCAGTGTGCATGGCACAGTGGCACTGTGCCAGCGCAAGTGGCCAGAGAGGAGCAGGGGGATGAGCTAGCGCAAGTTCTGTTGCGCTATGTGCAGCAACCATGATATTCAAAAGTACACATGCAAATGGGGCCATAAGGTATGCAAGGCGCAAATGGGGCCATTTGCATGTCATTATGGCCCCATTTGCATGCAGGTGCACCAATCCCCGGCGACTTGTGCCTTGCGCCCTGCCAGGCAGCAGCTGTTGGGGACCAATGCCCCCTGAACAGCACAGCAATGTGCCCCACAGCCTGATTGTGGGCTTCAGTATAAATAGAATGATTTCCAATATCCCTGGTGGTCCAGTGGACCACTGTCAGCCTGATTGCGGGCTTAAGTATAAATAATATGATATCCTATACCCTGGTGGTCCAGTGGACCGCTGTCAGCCCGATCGTGGGCTTAAGTATGAATAATATGATATCCTATATCCCTGGTGGTCCAGTGGACTGCTGTCAGCCTGATCGTGGGCTTTTGTAATAAAAAATTACGTCCAATATCCTGGTGGTCTGTGGTACCCCTCTCCACCACCACCCACTGAGTCCACCACCCGCTCCCCCGATCAGCGGCAGGTGGCAGCACCCACCACCTGTCACCCTGCTGCCCGCTGACTGATGCCATGAGTGGGCTGTCGCCCATTGGTCCACAATGTGAACCAATGGGCATGCAGCTATACTGACTACACATTCCAGATATGTGAATGGATCCATTCACATATCTGGAAGTGTAGTATGGTATGGCTGCATGCCCATTGGCTCACACTGTGACCAATGGGCGACAGCCCTACCTACGGTGTCAGTCGGTGGGCGGTGGGGTGGCAGGTGGTTGGGGTGCTGCTGCCCACCACTGATGGGGGGGAGCAGGGTGGTGGGTCTCAGTGGGCAGGTGGGGAGGGGGTACCGCTAGACCACCAGGGATATTGGACGTAATTCTTTTTTTATTACAAAAGCCTGCAATCGGGCTGACAGCGGTCCACTGGAACACCAGGGATATAGGATATCATTTTATTCATACTTCAGCCCACGATCGGTCTGACAGCGGTCCACTGGACCACCAGGGACATTGGACATGATTATTTGAACAGATGCCTGCAATTGGGAATGGGGGGGCACTGCCACAGAGGTGCAGCCAGAGCTTAGGTGGCCACCCACAGGTGGCAGCTGCTGTGTTGCACCATGCAACACGGCAGCTCACCTGTGGCTGGCCAGCCGTTGTTCCTTTTTTTTTTGGATCAACTTTGTGCGGTGCAGGTAGGGGTTGCACATGCATGGACTCAGCACATCCTGGGCTGAATATCGGGATGTGCAGAGTATGCATGGGGACACCCCCCTACCTGCGCTGCATACATTACTAATGCACTGTGGCGCATCGGGATTTGTGCCAGGCACAATTCCCGTTTGAATATTGCGCTGGGGCGCATCAGTGGGTTGCGCATGAAGCAACACTTTTGCGCCATGCGCAACCCTTTTGAATATCTGGACCTCAGTCATATCTCAAAAGATGCATATATGATACATTTTAAGATTTGAGAAGCGATAGTTATAGAATTAGTAGCATATATCTCCATCACGTGTTATTTAAAGGTTTACCTGTAGTAGACTGCTGTTCAGCATGTGCCAGCTCCTCGTTATCTGAGTCTTCAGTAATAATTATACAACAAAAAGAAAACAGAAACATATTAATGAATATTTCTACACCATTTTGATTTTTAACTGTTATAAAACACTCACTTTTCATACAATGTGTCATGTTACACTACTTAAAATCATTAATTACATATAAATCTTTAACTATTATCTTACATGTATACAATTTACACTACATCACATACATTACAATCTCTTTTGATTGACACATTACATAACCGTGAGTTTAATGTTTTACTATAGAGCATGTATGTTATTATTAGTACCCAGAAATGCCAGGAGCCTCATATTCAAAAGTGCAGAAATGTCAAGTAAAAAATGATGATGTCTCTTTCCATACCATGCTAACTATATTTAATTGCTCGTTACACTAGTACAATACAATTCAGTATTAAGACACAACATTGCTGTAATAACCTTACAGCTACTGCTGTCATATTAATCTTCAAACTGCAAAAACAGTATTCTAATATACAAAGACATTTCCAGTCCTTGTCGCAATACATGACAACTAACATACAAATAATGATAAGCTCCTTGCAAAAAACACTCACTATACATTTGCATTACCATTTCAGTAACACAGAAATGACGCTCAGCTTTCTTTACCTCTAACTAGTAACATAACACAATTACTATAGCTGTCTCTGTATTAATTTTGTTTCTTTCTTAGTGTCTCCCTGTACTCTGTTAGTCTTATTATTGCAATTATAGCAAAGTCCATTGCCATAAAGTGCCATTTCTACTCTAGAGTCATTGCGTACTTAAACATACCGTTAAGAGTGCTATGCACTACTGTTCCAGACACTCTCGTCGGTATCATACGATTTCTACCAGCACTTTCTTGTACCTAGTTCTATACAATACTCTACCAAGTCACTAAAAATACCACCAACAGCTTAATCTGGTTCAAGGTCAGTTGGCATTCATCTGTATCCCTCTCCCCCGGGTCGTGCCTGAAAATAGACAGGATTTGTCTAGTGCACTTACCTGGTCAACAAAAACTGAATAAAAAATAAAAATAAAAAAGTTTAACAAACTCTAGCCAGAGCTGATACGACTGTGGCAAGTTGCCAAATGACCAAAGTTACATGTGTGCATAGAAAATTTTGAACAACTGGCTGTAACTCAGCCATTTTTTTGAGTTATTTCACCAAATTTTCAACATGGTCTTTTTGGAACCCCACCACATGGACAGTGCCACTGTCATTTCATTCACTTGTCCCGAAAGATGATTTCAAAGGATGACCATGCTGTTCTGTGCCACAGGTGCAAAAACACATTTTGGGCAGGATATAAAAAATGAGAGCTATACTGTTAATAAGGAGGTGTGCAAAAATGGCAATTTTGAAAATCTGGAGTGAAAATGTTAAAAATTGGCAAAGTTAGGAGTGTGTTTAGAAACTGCACAATGCACGCTTGTAACAGTCATTTTTTGGAATTTTTTCACCAAATTTGCAAAATGTGCTTTTTGGGACCCCACCTCATGAACAGTGCCACTGTCGTTTTGTCAATCAGTCCCAAAAGGTGATTCCAAGCAGTGATTGTGAAATCACCTTTTGGGACCGAGTAATAAAATAACAGTGACAGTGTTCATGAGGTGGGGGTCCCAAGAACCCCATATTGAAAATTTTGGGTCAAAATTCCTAATAATGGCTGACATATCAAGACAGGTTGAAAACCCCATTTACCGCCATTTTACAGTGCTTATCTTGATTGTTCAGTTTGCAGTTTGGCTTTGAAGAGTGCAGATGTGTCCCAGTCCAGAGAAGATGACAGCGCTGACCTCCAGAGGTAAGTATGGGGTAAGGGGGGGTGCAGGGAGGTGGGTGCTCAGGGCGAGGTGGGGATGGGGCAGGGGACTGGGGCAATGATGAGGGGACATTTTCTTTATTACAGGTTAAAAAAAGACTTTGGGGGATGGTTTTCTTTATTTACAGGGAAAAATCATAAATTTGGGCACACTGGGGTGGGATCCCAGTGTGCCACATGAGTTGGGGTGGATATGATGCTGACATGGGGACTGGGCACCCTGATGTCAGTGGGGGGAATGAAAAAAAGAAATTTGGGCTCACTGGTGTGGGCTCCCAGTGTGCCACATGAGTTGGGGGTACATGATGCCAACACGAAGATTGGGCACCCTGATGGCATGGGAGAAAACAAAGTAAAAACCATAAATTTTGGCACACTGGGGTTGGCGCCCAGTGTGCCACATGAGTTGGAGGGGTTACATGATGCCAACATGGGGATTAGGCACCCCGATGTTGCTGCGGGGATGGGAAATGGAGGGAGTGGGGAGGGCAGCAGCAGGGGGAGGGAGCGGGAGGGTGTTATTACCCACCAGTGCTGGGAGGGAACAGAGGGAGCAGGGAGGACTGGGGCAGTGGGAGGGTGTGGGAGTAGTGCCATCTGCAAGATGGTGGAGGTGACACAACTGCTCATGTGTGGCATTCACGCATGTTTAGTTGCAGTGAATGTCATTCTGCCATTCATAAGATGGTGGCACCAGCAGAAATGTGCATGCATGCGAGGCATGCATGCACAGTTCTTGTCCCAGAATACAGAAATAGCACAGCTGTTGCTCCATAGTGGCTGATCATGGTGGAGTGTTACAAGCTGATTAGACTTTTAGAAGGATACTTCCAAAAGTCCAAGGATAGGTGCCACGATCAGCCATTTTAGGAGCAACAGATTGATCCCAAAATGGCTGTAGGCTTTGCCCACAGCCATAATAATTACACTAGTAGTCCTTTACAAGTACTGACATAACATATTATCTACTTCATTGCTTTGTAATATATTTTCTCTTATCCAGTCATACACCACACACTCAAAAGATCACCTCTGTCTCTCTCTCTGTATATATATATATATATATATATATATATATAATCAAAACTACTGCATCCTGTTCACAAGCCCATACTATTCAACTAAACATCATACACTACAAAAATGAATCACTCTTCTGATGTTGTATTATTCACTTCTGAACTATTTGTTTTTTTTTTTTTTTTATTTTTCTTCTTTATCCCCTTCCTAGCTGCCGACCTCCCGGTAATTCTGCCCGATCACGGGCCACCGGCTTCCACCCCCCAGATCGGCCACGACTCCCCCGATACCCCGTGGATTACCCCCGCAGGCGGAGCTGCAGGTGCGGACCCAAACACCCCGCAGGGGCAGGTGGTGGGGAAGCTGGCCTGGGGGCTAATCGCAGCATGGGCGGGCTTCATGTGAGGGGTCGGCAGCCATTTTCCTGGTTTTTCTGGGAGGCGGAGACTGCAATGGCGCCGAACGCCTGCCCCGCCTCCAAGTCAGCGGCGCGCCGGTCGTTCTCACGACACCCGGCCCCTCCGCCAGAAGTCGCTGAAGCTCCGGACACTGTCCCCATCCTCCCCTGGAAGGAGAGCAGCCCATGGGGCACTCGATCCTTCTCCCCGGCTCGACCCTCCAGCGACCTGAGTCCATTCCCGAACCCGGGTCGCCGGCGTCGCAAGCGGAAATCCAACCGCTGAGCCGACGGCCCGGCCCCACTTCTGAACTATAAATGCATATTTACAAACTTGTACTCTACTATGAAGTCATACCCCTGGCTATCTAATCTCCATATGTATATTAAAAACTCAGTCATTTATATAGAAGACTATATATTTTTGTTTGATAGCCATCATGTCTAAAAAAAAAAGTCATTATATGCTGTCCACTGCTACAGAGTTCTACTAATTATTTACCATGTAATAAGACACTTATACCTTGCACTACAATGGCAACCTCTGTTTCCGCACGCACTATATTATGACAAAACCTATCTGTCTGACTGCAGTCTAATCTAGAATCCTATAATGAATAACCGCAATTCACTGAAACATCTCCACATACCTCAAGAGAGTCCTGGAGATTGCAAACACAACAACAGGACACTGATATCAGCCTTTACCATACATAGTACCTGTGTATGCAACTTATATAACAGCTAAAACAGGTACCATGTGAGTATCTGAACCATGTCCTATATGAATTTATATGAGCCGCATCGCCTGTGTATTGCAACAGCACTACACATATACACATTTCATATATGATACACATAACATGTTCCATGTCAACACATATGAAAGTCAAGCAACGTGCTAGCAGGACAGTTGAGCTACTTCCTAGAACATATCAAAATATTAATAATCTATATTACAACTATGCAACTACACAAAGTAGATATCATGCATACCAGGGCCACTGCATATCGCACTCATGTTTAACTAAAGCACAAAAATAAATAATGAATTGGAAAACTCAGCTACACTAGTGAATAACTTTTTTACTTAGCACACAACCATAACAGAGTACTTGCAGTACGTGAACATCTTTTCTTGAAATTTTAAAATATAGATTTCAAAAGTGAAGTGAACGGTACAGCACCTGCCACCAATAAATTTCTTCTTTGATATTACATAAGTACATAGACACCACAACACAATGTAACACAATCCACTACCTCTTTTAATACAAATTATGCATCACTCACTACAGCATACCACCACAAAAGGTGTAATACATTTTTAACACATCAATTCTAATTCAACAGCATACTGCGAAAATATAACTACACTGGATGCAGCCTTGGCCAATGGTTCATTTCCATGCCAGGGTATTCAATCTTAACTCCCTTTCTGTTTAAGATCTACTGGAATCTGCTATTTAAGTTATTGACCCCGGGTTACACCACTCTGTGATAATTTGTCTTATTGTTTGTATAACTAGGGCCCTCCAGGACTGCTTTAATTACTTTGTATAACTGTGTTATTGTATGCTACTTATCTCCTTCATTGTATTTGTGACGAGGAGCCTTTGCAAAAGAGTCTTTGATTCAAAGATTGTATTCCGATGTATTCAAATAAATAAATAAATAAATAACTGACAAAGTATTCCTACCAGTGTAGAAATAGTTAATAGACACTTCAGCAAATGAATAGAAGACAAATACATTCCTTCTGTAGAACACTAGCCAATGTTGAATGCCACATGCCACAATAGACTAAGTAAGTAATAATACCCAACAGGGTGGGTGTTATTGGGATACAACAGACCGCCCAGGTGTGTAATGAGGCCCGACACCACAGGCGGAGGGCCTTATAGCCCCTGGAAAGTCCGTTATATCCCATAACGCCCACACTGGAGGGTATCATTACACTTAGAAAATGGGCTGCATATTAAATTTTAAGTATACAATTTTAAACATAAAATAAATAACATAAAATAAATATAATTTTAGTAAAAAAAGCACGTTTACTGTAAAGTAGTCCTTGAACTGGCACAATTGCGAAGAACTGCCACTAGAGGGTACCAGTGTTTTATGGTTTTACTTTTGGTATTGTGGTGGTCATCATTCCGACAACTGCTGTTCACCTTCAAATGAGCGTTCTTTGATTACATGTTGTTTCTGGATACAGAGAGAGTCGGCCACGGCTCCATGCAGCTCTGAGGTGGAGTGAGCTGGGTGAAGTAAAATACGTGACCAGAAGGATGCAGATGTTTGTTGTTTAGAATGGGGTAATTTTTGTGTGAAAGTTTTGAGGTTGATATTGGGACTATGGAGCTGCAGGCATGGGAAACTGGGACTCATGATAGGTAAGCTGTGTGCAGCATTTTTAAACTAAGCCATGTTCACAGCAGTGCTGTTGGTTGTGGGAGAAAAAAAAGTTTTGTTTAGGAAGGGTTGTGGTTTAAATCAAGAGTGAGTAGTGACAGGTTAAACGAGTGGCTGCAATGACAGGAAGTCAATGACTAGTTTACCAATGGCTTAGCGGGCAGGAAAAATGGTAGTACTGAAGTTAGAAAACCAGGGTAGTCCCAGCATACTGCAAGTAAAGGGACATGCCAAAGCGGAACTTGTTATTCTGAGGGCGTTGTTAAAAAAATAACAACCTGGGTGTCAGGCTGTTTCAGCCAATCAGAGTGAGAGGTTTGTGATGCCCATTTTCTAACAAGACATACAGTAATAGTACAAGAAAAATAATTTTTTTAGACTGTACTTATACAACATTTTATATAATATGCAACCTGAAAGACTTTCATATAGCATGTAATCTGAAAGCCTTTTGTATCAACAATAATGTGCAAAATGCTGCATAAAAATTATTTAGTGTTTGAAATACAAAATAACACATGCAAAAAGTATACTGAACATCACTATATCTGCACACTGCAGACTTAAGGTAGGCTTTCTCATCTACAAGACTCTATATGGACTGCACCCTGGCTATCTGGCTGATCGCCTGCCACCTGCCACCTCAGTTCATTCCCTGCACTCCTCAACCAGGGGCCTCTTCGTTGTTCCAAGGGCCAGATTAAAAACATCTGGTGACTGTGCCTTTGATGTCACTGGACCAGCCCTTTGTAACTCTTTTCCATCTTTTGTTAGGGAGGTCTCGATGGTTGAGATGTTTAAAAATGGTCTTAAGGCTTATCTATTTTGATTGGCCTTCCCTGGTGAAGGTGACTGACCAGTTCTAGTTTAATCTTAGATATTATAGTATTTTATTTATTGTTTTAATATTTATGTATGCTGTTTGTGTTTTGTATTTATTTGTATCACCCTACCTGTTTTTATGTAAGGTGCCCAGAACCTCAGGGACTGGGTGCCATATAAATAAACATGCCTTGCCTTGCCTTAATGCTACATAGCTCACTGAATACTGACATCCGACTTTGCTAGGAACTATGAAAATCAGTTCACCATAAAAGTTCCCCATTTCACATCATTTTTTATTTCTTCTGAAACAAAATTGTTTTATACTAATAGTAACAAACAACTAGTACTAATAGACTAAGAAAAAATCTCTCATCTAACGTTTCCTTAAATACAATATCAGTGTCGTGTATGCTAACATAAGTTAAAACCCTAGACAAACACTCATAAATACACACTGTACACTTACTTCTGAGTCGATTATATATTTTCATTTTAAAAGAACTAGTGAACTTGCCAGACACTGCCTTGTCACGAGAGACCTCACACACCACCACTTCTCTCTGCATTTATAACAAACAGAACTTTACATAATGGCATACATACACCTATATAATAATGCTATACAACCACTAAGAATATAACAAAAGATAAAAATAAAATAAATAAAACAACGACGAAATATATATCTTACTACCTGTCCATAGCAAATCTTATACAGTATACTAACATACAAATGCATTTGTGGTACAGATACAACTTATTCATGTAGTTTTCATATTTCATTCTTAACATCATCCCATAAACAATATGCATATATTTATAAACAAGTGACATACATTTAATCTGTATTACAGTTATTAAAATAAACCATACAAAATTAGTAATACTATATAAACACATAATATACACACAATTTGTTAGTATGGACAAATAAATAGTACAAACAAACACTATATCAAATACAAGCATAACCAAAACAAAACCACTTCTTTGACACACAACTGTTTAATGTATGGACATATATACAAATCTATGACATAACTATAACAATAAGATATAATATAATGACAGTACTGCATGAAAATATTACTAAACAATCAACAGTACTTTAGATACAAACAAAAAAACTAAAGCTAAAAAAACACATAACATTGAACTACCCCAACTGTATACAATTTCCCTTCAACAGCACTCAGTAACATTATGTACACTTTCAAACAGAAAACAACAAAACAAAAACAACTACACTAAACGGAAAGTGAACAAAACCAGACACACTTTTTTACTTTCTATTATAAGTATAAATCAAGAGAGACACACAGAACAACACTAAGATACTACACAAAAATATAATAGAAATATACTTACAAATTTCAATGTCTGGAGTCTCATGCTAAAAATGCAAAAACATACATGCTATTAGCAACATCTCGATAACACACATCTTCAAATGATTCTCATAACTGCTTACACAAATGCACAAAACAAAAAACATAAACAAAAAACAATACTAGAACTCCTAAGAAATGTTACACAAAAACACACACACAATAAAAACACTACAATTTAACTTTATATATAAGTACAAAACACATACACTAACAAACATACTCCAACCAATATACTTATGCATATCATACAGCAATATATATGAATACTCATGTACACACAAAAGAATGGTCACAGACATAGGATTTCTCTTTGAAAACTATCTAAATATTAACACACCTTTTTGAAAAACAAAACAAAAACTAGTATCAAATATAATACGCCCACAGTACAAGAGCTATCTAATTAACACAAGATGTGACAATGCCTGTGAGATAATCAATAGTTCAGTATTATAAACACACAAAAATGTACTGAATATATATTTTGTGCACTCATTACAATAAACAATAATATAATACTATTCCTTGTTTGCCCAGAAATTCAGAAATTATAATAGACAAAATGTACACTAAGGCCCAGATATTCACAAGGGTTGCACATGGCGCAACAGTGTTGCGCCATGCGCAACCCACTGATGTGCCCTGGCACGATATTCAAAAGGGAAAAGTGTGCCACATAAATCCCGATGCGCCGGAGCGCATCAGTAATGTATGCAGGCACAGGTAGGAGGGGCGCTCCCATGCATAACCTGCACAGCCCGATATTGAGCCTGGGATGTGCAGAGCCATGCATGCGCAACCCCTACCTGTGCCAGCACAAAGTTAAGCCAAAAAGGAACAACTGATGGCCACCCACAGGTGAGCTGCCACATTGCAGGGCTTAACACGCAGCTGCCACCTCGTGGGTGGCCACCAAGTTCGCTGCACCTGGCGGTGCCCCCCCCATGCCTGATCGCGGGCATTCATAAAAATAAAAAACATCCTATATCCCTGGTGGTCCAGTGGACCACTTTCTGCCCGATCGCGGGCATCTGTTTTAATAAGGAAAACCACTGTCCTATATCCCTGGTGGTCCAGTGGAACACACTCTACCCAATCGCGGGCATCTGTTTTAATAAGGGAAAACCCCCATCCTATACCCCTGGTGGTCCAGTGGACCGCACTCTGCCCAATCACGGGCATCTGTTGTAAGAAAAGACCCCCCCCAAGATCCTGCTGTCTGCCTGATCGCTGGCATCTGTTGTAAGAAGAGACACCCCAAGATCCCACTGTCTGCCAGATCGCAGGCATCTGTTGTAAGAAAGGACCCCCCAAGATCCTGCTTTCTGCCCGATCACAGGCATCTGTTGTAAGAAGAGACATCCTCCCCCAAGATCCCGCTGTCTGCCTGATCGTGGCCATCTGTTGTAAGAAAAGACCCCCCTCAAGATCCTACTGTCTGCCGAATCGCGGGCATCTGTTGTACATAGATACATAGATACATAGACAGTGTCAGCAGATAAGGGCCTATGGCCCACCCAGTCTGCCCATTTGAGCTTGTAAGTTCAGTTTATGTTTTCCTAGAAGTCTGTTGCCCTTTACCCCTGATCTCCAGAATTCCTTTATGTCTATCCCATGCATTCTTAAATCCTGTGATTGTTTCAGCCCCCACCACTTCCTCTGGCAGGGTGTTCCACTTGTCCACCACCCGTTCTGTGAAGAAATTCTTCCTCATGTTTCCTCTGAATCGTCCTCCCTCCAACTTCATCCCATGCCCTCTAGTCCTGGAACATCTTTTTCACTTAAAAATAGTGTATTCCTGCACCCTGTTTCTCCCTGTAAGATACTTGTATGTCTCTATTATATCCCCTCTCCTCCTCTCCTCCAGGGAGTACATGTTCAGTTCCTTCCAACCTGTCCTCATAGGACTTGTGATGCAATCCATGCACCATCTTTGTTGCCCTCCTCTGAACCTTCTCTACCCTGTCTATGTCCTTACGTAGGTAAGGTCTCCAGAACTGTACACTGTACTCAGGTGGGGCCTCACTAGTGTCTTGTATAGTGGAATTATGACCTCCCTTTTCTGCTGGTGATGCCCCTGCCTATACATCCCAGCATCCTATTTGCTTTACCTGCTGCCTTGTCACACTGTTTTCTTACCTTGAGGTCATCAGAGATGATAACCCCAAGATCCCTTTCCTGCTTGGTGCATGCTATATCCTCACCCCCCAACTGATATATTGTGCCAGGGTTTTTGTGCCCCATATGCATTATCTTGCACTTCTTTGCATTGAATTTCAACTGCCAAACCCCTGACCATTCTTCAAGTTTCTGCAGGTCGCTTCTCATTCTGTCTACACCCTCTGGTGTGTCTACTCTGTTACAGAGCTTTGTGTCATCAGTGAACAGTGAAATTCTGCCTTCTAGGTCCTGCGCCATGTCACTGATGAAGATGTTGAATAGGACCGGTCCCAGCACTGATCCCTGTGGTACCCCACTGGTCACTCTTCCCTCTGTGGAGTGACAGCCATTTACCACCACCCTCTGTGTCCTGCCACCCAGCCAGTTACCTACCTACCACACTACTGTCCTGCCCACACCCATGTTTCCCAGTTTGTGTAACAGTCTTCTATGTGGCACAGTGTCAAAGGCTTTGCTGAAGTCCAGATAGGCCATGTCCACTGCCCTCCCCTATCCACCTCCCTAGTCACCCAGTCAAAAAATTCATCGAGGTTGGTCTGAAGAGAAGTTGTAAGAGAGACACCCCCCCAAGATCCCTGTCCTTGTCGCGGGCATCTATTGTAAGAAAAGACACCCCCCAAGATCCCACTGTCTGCCCGATCGTGGGCATCTGTTGTAAGAAGAGACACCCCCATCAATATCCTTGGTGGTCTAGTGGGTACCCCTCCACCGCCCACTGGGCCCCACTACCCGCCCCCTGGTCAGCGGTGGGCAGCAGCACCCACCGCCTGCCGCCCCACTGCCCGCTGACTGACAGCCCATACCATACTACACATTCCGGATATGTGAATGAATCACATATCTGGAATGTCATAATATCGTATAAACTACATACCGATAGCTCACTGTGAACCAATGGGAGTGCAGCTTACGAGGAGAGCTGTCAGTCCGGTGGGCAGCGAGGCTGCTTTGAGTGAGTGGGCTCCTGCTGGCTGACCGAAGAAAGCGAGTGGTGAAACAAATGAAATGGTAAAACACCACAACCACCAAATATGGGCGAAATGTCTCTCTTTAACAAATCCCAGTCGACAAACATTAAGGACAGAGTATATCTTCTTACAACAGATACTACGATCGGTTTAATTTGCCAGACAGAAATCTTGCCAGAAACAGATGCCTGCAATCGGGCACAGGTGGTCTACTGACCCACCAGAGATATGGGAAGGGGATTTCCTTATTAAAACAGATGCCCACGATTGGGCAGAAAGCAGTCCACTGGACCACCAGTGATATTGGACGGTTTTCTACTTTTACACAGATGCCTGCGATCGGGCTGCAGGGGACGTCAGTCCCCAATGGCTGCTGCCTGGCAGGGTGCCAGGCGTAAGTCGTCGGGGAATGGCGCACCTGCATGCAAATGGGATAAAATGGGGCCATAATGACATGCAAATGGCCCCATGTGTGCCTTGCATAAACTAGGCCCCATTTGCATGTCTCCTTTTGAATGTCATGGGTGCTGTGAATGGCGCAATGGCACTTGCGCTAGCGCATCTCCATGCTCCACTGTGGCCACTTGCGCTGGCACAGTGGGGGTGGCCAGGGTGCAATATTCAAAGCTGTTGAGCCATGGCGCAGCTCCTTTGAATATCGCTCAGGCCACTCCCATGCGCAGCTAAGTTGAGCTGCGCCCAAGCTTGCACCACAGCCTGGCACAGTTTGAATATCCAGGCCACAGTGTAAATGTATTGTATCACCACAATACATAATTATGTCATGATGAGAAGCCCCATTTTTAATTTCTTGTAAAAGGAGATATATGACATAGAGATATTGCAAATATACTACACAACTGTATTGAATAAATTGTGTCCAGTTATCACAATACACAACAATATAATAGTATTATTCCCTTGTCCACAAGCTCAGGACTTATAATACATAAAATAGATATTAACTGGGCAAGCTATCATACTAACACAACACACAATATACTTACAATAAGAATGTTCATCTTCAATTTCTTCTAAAAACAGGTAGAAGGTACGGAATGTCACAAACACTATTATTTATTTCCCTACAAACTCAGGACTTATAATACACAAAACAGACATTAATTGGACAAACTATCACACTAACACAATATACAATGTGCTTATGATAAAAACGTTCATCTTTAACTTCTTCTAAAAACAGATAGAAGGCACAGAATGTCACTAATACTATATCAAACATGACCAATCCATACAGTTTATTACAACAATTATTAGTATGAAATCTGTAAACATATCTTCAAGACTATGCATCTCCAAACATAACTCAAAAACACATCTTTCAAAAAGAGGTGTGACTTTAGCACTCACAGTATGATTATGTTACTCATTTAGTACTATAATATTAACTTAACCATTTTAGTACTTCTAAAGTACAAAAAAACCCTCTAAAATATCTATACACATTATGCTAATACATAAAAGCTACACAGAAATAGATTACTCTTGAAATATAGCCCATTATAACAAATGCAGACAAATATACCATAATATGTACGCAGTAGAAAAACAATAATATTGCTTTACAATCATTGTGGAGAAGTATAACAAAAAAATAAATTAAAAAAATATATAAAACACTGTAATATTACCATAAAAACATACAATACTACAGTATAATTTAAACATGCTCTTAATACTGTGTTTGCAAAACTAATATGTACATGCTTTCTCCCTACAACATTATAACAGCACTTATAAATACCTTGATCACATAAATCATCTATACTGTAGGCCAGATATTCAAAACTTTGTGCCGGGCAAAAAAACATTTGCACAGGTTTAGCGCGGGATTTGCGCGGGTCTGCTATATTCAAAAGGCCAAATAGTGCAGGCAAACTGCATTAGCGCCGGGCAAAATCATAATGTATGCAGGGGGCAAACTGACATGAATAGAGGCGCAATGCTATATTCAGCGACTAGCGCCATGCAACCAGGTTTTGCGTGACTTAGCATGACACTTAGCGCAATGCACATTACCGCCCAGGAAAAGCTTGTCTTAACCCTGGGCAATCAGCTTTGCGTGACACTATGGCTTTGCACGGTGTTTGCACGGGTTTTGCGTGACCCTACAAAATAAATATGACACATAGACAAAGCCAAACATAGAGGAAGCATGCTGCTAACTGATGGCATCACAATGATGCCATCATCTGCCACCGGGTCCCAGCCATACCAGGCAGTAAGTGGTGACCCTGCCACCAGTGGACGGCATGGCAGTGTGGCCATACAGCACACACCTGTGGACACCAATAGATGCCAGCACACAAATGCAGCACTGTGGACATGGAGGATGTTGAGGGGAGAGTGTATGGGTGGCCAGGCTGTGCCACAGACTAGGTGTTGCCACAAGGCTGGGACACATCATGCAGTGCACATGGGCCAGTATTGGGAATACCCCAACACCAGCATGCCTTTCGGATAATATATGTCCCCCCCGGCCACATACTGCACAGCTGTACAACTGCCACAGCACACAGAGCTGGATATGTATATGTCACTGTGAGCATCCCATGCCAGAGGTGCAGCATCTGTGAGTCACATGACAGCGTAACAGTAACGTCCACCATCAGTAAACACCTGCAGGTTGGGCCTCTCACTGTGTATAGTGCAGTCATCATCACTGCCCTATACACCATAGGCATTGCTATGTCCACATACTACTGGTCCCCTTGCTACTGTAGTGTCTGCTGTGCACTGTAGCATGACCTACAGTGTGACAGTTGCATGCAGCACCACTACCATCTGTGCCTATGCTGTGTTGTCCCAGTATAGCTGCAGGCAGTGGCACATGTGGAAGTAGTGTTCAAAACTGTGTAATATTCCACAAGCTGTTTGTGCAGCGCTAACACATTTGCGTGGGTTTAGCGCAGGGCTAAACAGTTAGCCTGGTGCAAACTGCATGCAAATCAGGGCATAATGAGATGCTAATCTGGATGTTTGCCCACAGACTACCTAAGTAGGCTCATTTGCATGTCACTTTTGAATATGGCAAAGTTTAGCGCCGGGCAAACATGTTTGCACCGGGCTAACAGTTTAGCCGTGTGCTAAACCCGCACAAACGTGTTAGCGCTGCACAAACAGTTTGGGGAATATTTTACAGTTTGCACACTGTACTTTCACATATGCTGCTGCCTGCAGCTGTACTGGGTCCACGCATTTGCTGGCACACACATTGGCCACATAGTTTACCTCTACCTACCTTCACATCGCTGTGCACTGTGTTGCTGTTGTGGTTTGCACTTCCTGGTTGCCATATTCAGAGCTGTCTTATTCCAGGGCTAAGTTTGCCCTACACTCCCAGCCCAGTTTGCCCAGCCTTATTCCCATGCTATATTCAAAAGCTGCTTGCCCCAGGCTATTCCTTTTGAATATGGCTTGCTTTATACTCTGAGCTAAGTTTGCCCGCTGGGCAGTGCTAATTAAGCCCCGGGGCAAAGTTTTGAATATCTAGCCCTGTATATCATAAAAACTAACAGATAACTACAAATGCAAATATTCTAAATACACATATACAACTTATACAATTTAGAATAAAACAGCACCATACAAAAAACTCTTGTCTCTTTTCACTTGAAATGCATAATTCTCCACATGCACTGCACAAAAAATGGTTTCATACAGTTTAGTAAATGGAGCAAAGAAATACAGCCTTTTCTTAGCAATTGCATCTTCACCATACCAATGTATACTATATAACACATTATATTGCACACAATTGCAGTCATGTAAAAATGTTACAAAACTCTATAACAAAACTAAAAAGACATAGGCTAAAATGTTATTATAACGTGGTTCATGCACTTAACTATACTGTATATAATAAAACTGTAATATGCTACTGTATATACTAAGAACTGAGCTAGTTACATAACACCCAAATAAATCACATTCGTATAAGATCAAACAACACATCTTCTCACAGTGTATTATTCTATTTTAATAGCTATAGAAATATAAATGCAGAGTAGTACCACAACTTTAGGAACACTAATATCAAAGAAAATGCTAACAGTGCACACATCTTCATCAAGTTTCTCCACTAAAACAAATCAAAGTATATGTCATATAAATACAGTAGTCTATGGAGAAAAACTGGAACAGTAATACTATTTCTAATGACAGGACAATATCATACATAACATCAAATACAAGTTAAAACTAAACATACCAAACTAAAAGATTCAGTAACTACATACTACATAAAAGTCTACATAAAAACTTCTTGTCAAAAGTACAGCAACATTTCTAGAACGTACAGATGTACTAAAAATCTTACATTTCAAAAAAGAACCCATAAAGACAAACACATGTCCAAAGTACCATATAGACTCTAAGCATACATCAGAATAGTATAAAAAAGGCAGACTAGTATCACGTACTTAAATATTGGTCATAATAGCATTGAAGCACAGCAAAAGGATATATTCTTACAAAACACAAAATACTTACTAACTAACATTTCATGTCTCTTCCGTAAAAAAATACATAAGACATACAGAGTATCATTAAAGGGCAACTCTCTATTACAGCAGAACACTTAAAAACACTAGATTTACACCAATTGTATTTTAACTTTTTTGTTTTCTAGTTCTTTGTTATTTTTCTTTACTTTCCCATGTTGTTGGTCAACTCAATATTGCAGCTAATACAACAGTTATTTCACTGATTCTTTCAAGACGCATCTGACTGTCCCCTGCTAACCACATAATTGTTATTTGTGACATCACAGACTGTTGTCATGGTGAGCACTATAATGTCATAAACAAAGGCACTGTGAGGTTAACGGGAGAGGTAAAAGTTTTTAAAGGTTTTCTATACAGACTTTGGTGGCGTACAAAGATATGCTGTAAACCTTGGAAAGAAACGTTGAAAATGAAAAAAAATTTATTCTGTAGTAAATTGTAGCAGCTGAAACATCTTATTTATGAAAACATATGCTGAGTTGCTCTTTAAAGAAACTCTGAAAGCACTTATCCAATTACTACATATTGCTAAAAATAATAACATTATTAAACATGCACACAGAAATAACATTCAAAAAACACATACAAACTTCACGTACAATTATTAACATACATGTCTATAACTTCAACAAATGCAGTAAATAATTAATATTGTAAGGAAACAACCTGTAGCCTTTCTACAGTTAAAAATGCATTCTTTAAATTACAAATGTAATCCTTTGCCACACAGAAAAATACTTTCTACTATGCTTACAAGTATTAAAATCAAACTTTCTCCATCAATAGCTTTATAACACAAATAATATAGAACTACTTACATTATCAACACCTAACTAGTCACAATAATATAAATGTACATATTCTATGCTACAAACAACATAAATATAACTCTGAAACTTACTTTCGCTTACGTAGTGAACAACAATACTCAGTAATCACAGATTAACAAACTGTACTACATTAAAATCAATTGATACACTAATATACACAACTAAGAAATACTATGAAATACTACATCATGAAACAAACTTTCAACGCATGCTCTACTTATACAGTTAAGTCTTGTCTTCTCCTTCTGCTGAGAGTGATACAAATACAGTACAACCCACTTATAAGAACATCGGTTATAAGAACAGCCCGGCTGTAGTCACAATTTCTCCATGTACTGATCTCGCCCCATTGTTTTCAATGAGTATAAAGAACAGTCAGACTGGTTATAATCACTATTTTTTGGGTTTCAGCCTATGCTTACTATGATATTCTCGGATGTTTTCACACTTGTAGTCCTTGCAGTCACACCTAATTAGCGATTAGCGAGAGACAGTCTCTCCCTTTGATCTCAGTCATTCTGTTTCTGGCAACATGAGAGTCATTTAGTTGTCTATGGCAACTAAATGACATCCATTTGCAGCAGAGTGGATTTTATTGTTCCTAGTAATGGATGTATTTGACACAACCAATCTCGTCTGCTATCTGTCATTAAATTCCTGGTTGTGCTAGCAGACTTAGTTAATTAATCAATTGGGACACACAGTTTTCATTAAAATTCCCCCATTGCTGTCCCTGGCTATCTGAACATTTAAACTCAAATTTTTGTTAACCCAGAACCAGGCAGACATGGAGAAACATAGGAGAACTGCTTTCACTCTGGCACTAAAAAATCCACATTACGAGTGCCTTACTGTACCGGGCAGTAAGTGTTTGGATGCTGCTAAGCAGTTCAGCATAAGTGTGTGCACCATATCAAAAATTCTCTCCCAACAGAGAAAAACTATGCTGACTACCAGCATGGGTTCAACAACGAAATCAAATGGAAACATACCGGCAAAGATAAAGTTGCCGAGACTGCCCTTCTACAGCGGTTCAGCACCTGCTGCAATGCCAATGTGTCCATTAGTGGTCCTCTGCTACTTATCAAAGCCCAGCAACTGGCAGATAGGCTTGGAGTCCAGTTCACAGTGACAAATGGATGGCTCTGTCACTGGAAAGAAAGACATAACATCCATTTTAAGAGATGTCATGGGGAAAAACAAGATGCAGATTCTGCTGGTGCTGGTAACTGGTCTGAGACTGTGCTCCCACTCCTGCTTTCTGAATTCTCCCCCGACTTGATTTACAATACGGATGAAACTGGGATCTACTGTACTTCAGGGCTATCTCAGACAGTACACTCGCTTTCAGAAGTGATCCAGCATCTGGGGGGAAAAAACCCAAAGAGAGGATATCGGCTATGGTTTGTGCCAATATGACTGGGATGGATAAAATGCCTCTCCTAGTGATTAGAAAATCAAAGAAGCTGCAGTGTTTCTGAGGCATCAGCTTGAAATCTCTGCCAGTGGATTACCACACCAACAGTAACTCCTGGATGACTGGCACCATCTTTACAGAGTGGGCCACTAAGTGGAATGAGAAGCTACGCTGCAGAAGAAAAAGAACTGTCTAATTCTGGACAGTTGCAGTGTGCATCCATCCCTGTCCCTGAGCCACATAAAGCTGGTGTTTCTATCCCCAAATACAACTTCCCTGATCCAGCCTATGGCTCAGGGGGTCATATGTAACCTCAAACAGCTCTAAAGAAAAAAATTTTTTGCAAAATTGCTGATCAACATTGATTCTGGCAGAATTGCTAAAGCATCTGAGCTGACAAAAGAAATTAACACCTGGATGCAATAACAATGCTGGATTCAGCCTGAAGACAAGTTACTCCTTAAAACAATAAACACTGCTTCAGGAAAGCAGGGTTATTTGTGGCCACCAACCCTGCAGACACAGAAAATGAAGGTGCTGCAAGCAGTGACACTCACTCTTCACCAGAGGTTACTACACCTATTGGGGTGATGACCAGGGAAGAACTCAATGACCATGTGGCCATTGAAGAGGGACTGGAGTGCTCTGGTGTCATAACCGAGGATGACATCTGCTGGGACATAAAACAGCAGGATGAAAGCAGCGAGGAAGACTAACCACAGGCTGTAGAACCACCTTCTGCCCGGGAGGTGAAAAACTGCATGTACAAAATTAGACTGCATGTCCTTAGCAAGCACAGTGAGCTTACAGCTTTCCATCAATTTAATTCGTTCCTTGATGAACTTTCCCTAGCGAGTCATAAACAGCAAAAAATCACTGAGTATTTCAATAAAACACAAGGCTAATTTTATTGCTGATGTATGTCGTTTTTAATAATTTCATGCTACGCTTTATTTGCACTACAGTTAATGTATTTATTAAAGCTTTTTAACAAAATAAAGACATTTTTTACTCAAAATCCATGTCTGGATGAATTATTTTTAACATTTGGGAATTGGCACCACCTACTGGTCTTGCATATAATTGATTTCAAGCAGGCCCACTTTTAGTAACAGTCCGCTTATAAGAACATTTTCTCTTGGCAAATGAGATGTTCTTATAAGCAGGCTCCACTGTACTGTTAATATCAATAACACAACAAGGACAAAAACACAAAGCTAAGTTGAATACAAAGATACAAGGATAGGGCCCGATTCTAGAAGGGTGGTGCAGGTTGCCACTGAACGCAACTTGCGCCACCCTCAACTGCGACATTGACCCTGCATCCTATTCTAGTAGGGGCAGGGTCATCGCAGCTATGTCCTGCGATATGCGACATACGGCCGGGTACGTCGAACTGCGGATGTACCTGGCGAGCATGTCACAAGCCGCAGCGGCAGGTCGGCATGGTTAACCCTCCTCACCCATGCCCTGACCCCTTAGTCGTCAGCCACAAATGCGGTGGATAGGTAGCCCTGGTAGTCTAGCGCCCCTCCGAACTGTACATATATAATAGAATGAATCCCCTCTGCCCTGGTAGTCTAGTGCCCCCCCCAACTGTACAGTCCAGAAATGAAAATAAATCCTTAGTCCTTGGTAGTCTAGTGGCCCCCCCAAACTGTACAGTCCCATATCGTAAATGTATGCCAGATTCCCTGGTAGTCTAGCGGCCCCCCACCCAGCCGTGCCAGCCCACCCAGCACCCATCCCCAGACGGCGACTGGCACAGCCCACCTCTCACCTCCATGGCCAGCCACTGACTGAGTGCTGTATTAATGCTACAGCACAGATGTGCTCAGAAATTAATTTCTGAGTGCGTCTGTGCTGCAGCGCTAATACAGCACTCAGGCTGGCGGTGGAAGCGGGAGGTGAGAGGTGGCTGTGCCAGTCGCCGCTGGGGATGGTGGGGCTGGTGGCTGGCATGGCCGGGTGGGGGGCTGCTAGATCACTAGGGAATCGAGCATACATTTATGATATGGGACTGTACAGTTTGGGGGGGGCACTAGACTACCAGGGACTAAGGATTTATTGTCATTTCTGGACTGTACAGTTGGGAGGGCACTACACTGCCTTGCATATTGCCACATATGCGGCAGGCAATTTGTGGTTAGTGGCACGGGTGGGGGGATGGCAGCACTGCCCTGCGGGTCATCTGCCAACAGCTGTTTTGGGGGCTGGGGGTATGGGTAGCCATGTGGGGCCCCTCTGGGGTGTGCTGGGCATGGGGTGGGGACACTGTGCACTGTCTGCTGGACGTCCAACGGGTTTAAAGGACCCCCGGAGGCATCCATAAGTTATATCAGCTAAATGTTGGTATAACTTATGTTGCTGGATCTCCTCCGAGAATTCTTGTAGAATCCCGATTTGGGCACTTTGTGGCTGCCCTTCTGGAACGGAGTGCAACTGCTGCCGTAACCCCACTAGCGCCATGTCGCAGGGGGTTTATGCGGCGTAACAGCTGTTTGGTGCAAGTGGCCTGTGACATGTTGCAGGTCACTTTGTAGAATCATGCATGTTGCAACTGCTGGTGTAAGTTGCTACATGCGCCATTCTGCTTGGCACAACTGCTGTTACGCCTGGCATAACCCTTCTAGTATCTGGCCCATATACTATAATATAGGTTCCATTTCACCGGATAGTTCATGAACTACACAATATAGTTACTTTATTATTAAAAACAATCCTGCAACATCAAACATTGGTACTTCAACCTTCCAGTTCATAAAACACACAGATAAGACCAATACACAACTAAGAAGTATAGTGTAAGACTACATCATAAAAGTGTATTCCTGTAGAGTTGTATTTCCTCTAACTGTGTACATATCTATCTATGTAATTAAGTGTATCTTTGTAAAAAAAAATTTTTTTCAGTAAATGTGTATATTCCTACTCATGTTTTGTTATAACTGGACGCTTGTGAAAACGGACATTTTTGCCCACATGCTTTTCCAGTATAAAATAAAATAAAAATGAAATGAAATAAAATACACTTAGAACACATGGTATACTTACGCAGATGAACAACATGTTCTTCTCTCTCAGCTGACAGAGGTAAAAATATTTTTAATATCACTAACATCATAACAATACAACACTCACTCCTAATTTCATTGTAACAATAGAAATACATACTATAATATACTATCTGTTTCACAACATATTTCTTATGCTAAACACTACAGCTATTACAATACTAAAAGGCTAATACAACACTAAGGCCCTGTTCACATCTCGTCTTTTAAAATGCCACAAGTCATGTGTAACATTTTAAAAGACCCTGAATATGGAAGTAAGCGCAGCCATCAACTGAGACGGCCGCTTAGATCGTTAGCAGCTGCCGACCTGAGCATCTAACCTGTTTTTACTCAATGTTTCCTGAAGGCTCCTTGCTTAAAAAAGTATTCAGAGTATGCCTGAATGCTTATTACATGCCCTCAGCAAGTTGTGGAAATTATGGTCCTGGATTTCACCTGCCAGAGTCTGAAGCACCCGTTTTACCACATGGCCCAGAGCAGCAAGGAAGGCCATGAGCCTTCCGCCCACCAGATGTTTATATCCATCCTCAGCAGGATGGACTAGCTCGCGATCACCAGCAACAACACCGCTGGTTCCCTGGCAAATCTAGACTCTTGATTGGGGCTAATGGAACAGAAAGCGGCCAGCCAGGAGGACATTATCCAAGGCCACTGCACCACGCTGAGCGAATAGGCGGCGCAAATCCGTGGGATGCAAGATAAGCTCGACAACCTAGAGAACAGGAGCAGCTGAAACAACTAGCAGCTCCTTGGATTCTCAGAGGGGTGTTAGGAGGTATGAGCTACGCAATTCCTCCAATGGGCACTTCCAGAATCAATATTGAGCAGGCCCACTGAACTGTGCAACTGTGGTCCGCTGCAGGAGAGAGACCCCAACCTATTCTGGCACACTTACTGAACTTCGCAGAGAAGGAGGCCATCCAGTCCAGGGTGAAAGAGCTGGGAGCTCTGGACTGGCAGGGAAACCACATAATGCAGTTTCAGGACTATTCTAAGGACCTGGCGGCCCGCAGGAAGGGCTTCATTGATGCCAGGAAAAAGCTTAATAACCTGGGCATCCCTTTCTTGCTCCAGTATCTGGCAATCCTGAAATTTAACCACAATGGCACCTCCTTGCAGTTCTCCACACTGGAGGCTGCAGCTGACTTTCTGGAAAAAACTTTCCCTTGCCCTAACAATAACCGGAGGCAGAGCCCTGATCGTGGCCCTCCCATAGCTCCCACCAGTGACTATGATGACCGTCACTCCCCGCTCAAATGGGACCCACAGGCCCCCTCGACTGTGACCCATCTTCAGTGTACGTTATGGTAGCTGAGGCCACAAAACCAAAAGAAGCAGCCACAACAGGAGGCTCACAGTAGAAGAAATTACTCGCAGGATCATGCTGGAGAGAACCTGCATCACAACACAAGGAGCAGGTGGGCCCCGAGGTGACCAGTTCGTACTTTACAAAAAACAGGTACTCTCCACTCATGCTGGTCACCCTGCCCAACAAAGCTGCTGATCTGTGGGAGATGGACATCGGTACCCAGGAGGGAGCCCCTGTTGAATCCGACCTTCATGTGCAAGACTGGGCGGCTGCTATAGACTCTCCCATGCCAGCCCAAGACTGCGAGGCCCACGGAACTGCTGCAGGCCTGAAGTGGCAGCCACAAGGGCGGATCAATGGTCAGAGGACTGAAGATGGGTGGAAGACTCCTGTGGCTGTGCTCCCTAGTTAGGAGCGTTCAGATAAGTACAGCATTTTTGTGGGGTGGCACGACAGAGGAGAGCAATGGGGGAGTATCGCTTAAGAGTTGGGGAGTAAGCTGTGGGAAGATGAGCAGTTGCTTTTAAACCACGTTTACTTGCTGCTAACGCCCTGCTTCTCTTATCTAGTGGGGGTTTTGGTGATGGGCAGGACAGCATTTATTCTTGCCCCCTCCTCTGTAACTGCTGCCTGGCAGGACTAGTGTACTATGGTGCCTGTATTCTGAGGTGGGCTGGGGGGGGGGAGGAAAGCACTGGGTAACTGTATGGATTGGTGCTGCAGTGTTTTCTTAAGTGTTGCTGGTTTTATCTTCGAGGCTGTAGCTGCGCCACATTGGCCCTCTTCCTCCCAACCCCATTCCTCTATCTCTCACCCCGATCAGCAAGCATCCCCATAGGCCTCCAACCAGGTTGTGCCTCCTGTTCATGGCTGAGCCATTTTGCACCTTCCTCATGGGAAGTGTGATGTACCTTGGCCTAGTTTGGCTTGGGCCCAACTGTTACCGTGGGCCCACCTTCCCTGCTGATCCTATGTGACTATATGTGACTCAGCTCGGGTGTAGGAGGTAGATGTGAGATGGGTGGCTGATGGGCTGTGCACCCCTCAAATTCTACCTGCTACACCCTGAGTGTGATGTACATTTTGATCTCCTGTCCGGCAGTGGGGCAGCTAGGATTCCATCATGGGTACAGGACTCTTTTCCTCCCTCCCGACAAGCTGGGCCTTTGCTATGCAATTTAGGACTCATAGTGGTTGGGAGGAACTCCTAGTCATTTTCCATGTGTGTGCCCCCCTTCCTGCCTGGAGGATGGGGAGGACATGGGGTGGTTTTACTGGACACCCTTTGGGGCTAGTGCTGCACCCTGGTCAGGAGTGAGGGGGTATCTATAACATCTCCCCCATACCCTGGGCAGGGCACAGTGTATGTGTCCATGCCATTTTGCTCCTGTCCTCCTCCCATCTGTCCTCCCCCTCTGTGGAGCCTTCAGTTGGGGTGGTCAGCTAGGCTGCATGATCTCTGTCCCACCTGGACTGGGCAAGACCTGCAACAGTACTCCACTAATTAGCTCTCCCTCGGGCTCCCGCAGGTCCACTCCGATTTGCTATGGACGGGGTATGGTTAATATGGAGTCTATAGGAATATGTCCTCACTGACAGGCCCTGTTCAGGTGGCCTCCAGATTCAGTGTGTATCCTATAGCTCTAGGAAGCTGCTATCCCTATAGGTGTTAGTGTTTAGTTGAAGCTAGATGCAGCTGTACCACCCAGCATTAGAATGAAAGGCCAGCTTGGATCAGACACTACAGCCCCAGGGTGCTCTGCCCTGCTGGGTCTCTACCCCGCTGCCTAGCTGGGCTAAGCCACTCCTCAAGGTAGGCCAGACCAGCCATTGGCTGTAGATACAGCCAGCTATAGTTCAGACCGAGACCCTCAGATACGTTTTGGTTAGTAAGTATAGTTATATGTTGATGTCTTTCTGTATGCTTTGCTGAGAGTAAAGATGCTAGGGTATTGTTGTCTAGTACTGTGCAATTTTAAGGTAAGGTCCCCGTCTGTTTCTAGACTTAGTGCATGCCAACAGGGGGCATGGTAGCACTGTACACCTGTTAAGGATGCCTACCTGGTGCTTGTCCCCAGAACCACATGCATACCTGCCCCCTGAGAGGACAGGAACAGAGGTAGCTTTCTAAGTATTGTCCGGTCATACTCATAGGTCACCCACCCACAGGTTCTCTCTTGACCGTAAAATGGTGGAGATAATCATGCATACTTGGAATGTGAGGGGCTTGAACTCCCCCATTAAGAGAAAAAAGGTCCTCTCCCACCTTAAATGACTTAAGTTCCAGGTGGCTTTCCTTCAAGAGACTAAGCTGTCAGGGTCAGATCATACTCTACTGCAGAAAGACTGGGTGGGACAAATGGTGCACATGGAGACCTTGTCTCGGAAGAGGGGAGTAGCCATCCTACTGCACAAGTTTCTGCCCTGGAAATTATCTGCCAGCAGAGCCAATGGAGTGGAGCCGTGGGTGATGGGCTTGTATGACATCCCATCCGGCCCCATAGTACTGTGTAATGTATATAACCCTAAACAGGATGATCCCGTTCTTCAACTCCCTAGCTGAAACTCTTACCAGCTTCTTCCCACCGCACAGTGCACTTCTGCTTGGAGGAACTTTAACCTGACTCTGGTACCCCATCTTGACAGGAATGATATGAGTACCGGATCACATGTGCGGGGAGGGAGGGCCTTGCGCGCCTGTTTATGGAGGACATGGGTCTCATGGATGTGTGGTGACTCTTCCACCCCCGAGTCCATGACTACATCTTCCACTCAGAAGCCAACCCCTCCCATAGTGGGCTGGATTTCTGGCTTGCATCGCAAACCCTTATACAGAATGCTTTGGCTTCTGTTATACTCCCCAGGAGTATCTCTGATCATGCCCCGGTCCAACTCATACTGGCTTGAGGCCCTATTGAAACCCCCCTCTCATTCCTGGAAACTGGACCCACTCCTCATGTGAGACCTGTATTTTATCTCCTGGGCCAGAACGGAGGCCTCCCTCTTTCTCCAATCCAGTCCCATCTCTGACACTACCCTGGGGAACTCCTTGGAGGTCTTCAAAGCCACCATAAGAGGAAGCATAATGGTGCATGTGGTTATCAAAAGAAGAGAATGGGAGCAGAAGCTGATGGACTTGGAATTTCAACTCAGACAGGCAGAGGACACCTGTAAGGCCATGCCCTCTCCCTCCCTCCCTCCCTCTCTCTCTCCCTCCCCCTCTTCGCCCACTGGCTGAGTGATCCTGGGGCTCTGCTTTGAGATTAACCAGCTCTTAAACAGGAAAGTTGAAGTTGCTATCCTCCAGCACCATCACACATTCTGGGAAGGAGGGGATAAGGGAGGCAAGGTATTGGCATACCAGCTTAGGAAACAGCAGGCTGCCAGTCATATACCAGGCCTAAGGGATGAGAGTGGGGTGCTGGTGACCAGGTCACCAGATATAAACAAGGTCATGGCCTTCTTCTACTCCAGTCTCTACCTGTCCTCCCATCCTACTCCCTCAACAGAGATCCAGCCCTTCCTGAACATGACTTCCCTCCCTAAACCCTCGGCCCAGCAGGCCAGGGACCTGGATGCACCTATCTCAGTGGTAGCAGTTGAAACAGCCATCAGAGGCCTGAAGGAGGGGAATCTCCAGGAGGTGACATATTCACGGTGGACTTCCACCAAGCCCTCTGCCAACACCTGGCCCCTCTACTGACTGAGGTTTCCGGGGAGGCAGAGTCCAGTGGTATATTGCCCCTTACTCTCTATGAGGCCAATATTATAGTTATTCCCAAGAAGGGTAAGGACTCTAGTAATCTGGGTAGCTATCAGCCAATATCCCTTATTAATGTGGATAGTAAGGTGTACATGAAAGCACTTGCCACCCGATTGAGACCTTTGTTATCCACCTTAATACATCCTTCCCAGGTGGGCTTTATCCCAAGGTGACACAGCTCTGACCATCTGAGGGCCCTGCTGAATCTGATGCATGTGGCAAGGGGGCTGCCCACACCAGCTGCAGCCACTGCAATCGACTTCAAAAAGGCCTTCGACTCCCTTGAGTGGAACTACTTGGATACAACCCTTGCCCATCTGGGAATAGGCAACGGCTTCAGGGGTAAAGTACAGATCATCTACAATTTGCCAGTGGCTAGGGTAACCATTAACTGAACTATTTCTCCCCAGTTCCTCCTGGGGGGGGGGGACATGGCAAGGTTGCCCTCTGTCCCCAATCCTATTTGTGCTGGCAATTGAACCTCTGGCCATGACGATCAGACACCAATCTGACATTCATGGTGTAACAGTGGGTCAAAGAACTTACTCGACCCTCATGTATGCCGACACCTGCTCCTCCTCCTCCTCCTGGCTGATGCTCCCCTCTCAATACCCTCCACTCTTGGCTCTCCTTGATTCCTTTGCCAGGATCTCAGGGCTCAAGCTGAATCAATCCAAAATGGGGATGATGCCCCTGAATGTGCACTGCACACAACAAACTGTGCTGGAGACTGGTTTACTGTGGGTCCCATCTGGGATCACATACCTGGGTATTGTTGTTAACCCTAAATTAGAGGATATCTAGGGAACTAACATACTCCCGCTATTGGTCAGCACCAAACTGGAGTTTGAGAGATGGAAACTACTCCGGCTTACACTTGCCGGGAAGATAGCAACCATAAAGATGGTGATGGCCCCTAGATTTTTCTACCTCCTTTCCCACCTTCTAATCTTACCACCCAAGCAGTGGACCCAGCCTACTAACAAAATGATCAGAGACATCCTTTGGGAGGGATCCAAACCCAGGTTAAGTCGCAACATGCTCCGGGCATTCTGGTCCCAGGTGGGCTGGAACCTGCCCTGCATGGAGGGCTACAAATGGGCCTTCCAATCAGCCCAAATTGCTCAGTGGCATAGAGATCCCCAGGAGGAAGGCCCACAGTGGGTGGATATGGATTGGGACCTGATGGGGCTCCTGGACACTTCCTCTCTTATATTCCCCCTGTGGAATTATTGTGCTCGGGAAGCCTGAATGCACCATCACCCACTGTTGTGGACTCCAAGAAAATCTAGCACACTACTCTGACCAAACTGGGGATAGGTCTGCCCCTTCTGCCCTCCCCCTCTGTGGCAAAACCCCCACATTACCATGGACAACAATAGAGTGGCTGGGCCACACTGGAGCAGTAGAGGCATACTGAGAGGGGGACCTCCTCAATCTTCCAGAGCTGAGAGTATCTTCCTTCCAAACACTGCAGGAAAGATGAAGACTACCTCAGGCGGACATCTGGAGGTACCTACAGATGCAGGCAACTCTCCACCCCTTGTTGGTATAAGCCAGATAGACCCCTCCAGAGCCAGCCCTCCAGGTCTGGATTGTCTGCCCACATTTACATGCAGCTCAGGGACACCCTCCCTTCACAATCTGGTGCAGCAAAGTCCAAATGGGAAAAGATGCTGAAGTGTACTATCCCAGACACCCAATGGAAGCAGGCCTGGAGGGACTCACACAAATGGTTCAAAGATGCTCCCACCAGGCTAATCCAAAACAAGATTTCCCATTCCTGGTACAAAACTCCAGCTGTTCTTTACAAAGCCAAACTCCTCCCATGGGACGAATGCTGGTGCTGCCTTGGCCCGGGGGATGATCTGGTGCAGATTCTGTGGTCCTGTCCTAAGATCCAATACATGTGGCAGCAGGTGTGCCTGGTAGCCTCCACAGTGCTGCAGAATCCCATTCCATAATTTCCTGCCTTCTTTCTCTTGGACCTAAAGCATGATCTCCCATCTTTCACCCCCCAGGAATACAGGTGGCTTACTCTCCTGGCCATTCAGACTAAGAGGGCCTTAGTCTGTAAGTGGCAATCCACTGTCCCCCCCTACCACTGGCGAGATCTTAGCCTCCCTCTTGAACTTAGCAACTCTGGATAAAATTTCCCACCTCAAGAACTACCAGATGGCTAAGTTCCAGAACTGCTGGGGCCCATACATCCATTATGTCAAACCACCCCCCCCCCGCCGGGGTTGGATGAAATAAGCAAGGTACCTGTAGGCTACTTCCTTGTCTTAGGGCTCACCCAGCCTGAATGTGGGTGCATGGATGTTGGGCAAACCACTGCATTGTAGGGTTGGTATACTTTTGGGAATGCTTTGGGTAATAGGACAGTCAGGCCCACCAATATGCTGTACGGGGGCCCAGTTGTATGAACTAGTCTGTGTCATACTAGATCTCTGTTTGGTAATGGATGAATGAACTTGCTGATAACCCTACTGGACCATTTTCCTTTGTGTACTTGTTTCTCTGTTTCAGGGGATGGTGGCTGCCTGGACCATTAGAACTGAAGATGCTTCTACCTGGGTTCTGCTGGTGTGCCTTGTGGGAGGTGACAGACACTCAGCTAAGAAGGGGACATTGTCCAGTTGCAAGTTTGGTCCGTCTAGCTTGAGCCATGAGTACCTTTTGCTACCTCTGATCCTTAGTCACCTTCACCTCCTGTTACTCGAAGTCCATTGTGCTTGATATGGGGGACAGGAGACACTCTGGGGAGTAAGATAGGGGCCGCTTAACACAACTCATATCTTGTCAGATTCTACTACCAGTGTATGTTGAATAACTTTACAGTTAGCTATGGACTCTTTTGCACTCTGTACCCTGATACAAACTACAGTTACTTAACAGTTGACCTGTTTTAGTGGTTACGCTATCCCTTCTCCCTCCTTCTGCCCCTCCCCCACTTTTCCTTCCCTCCCCGGTTTTCAGTATATGTACCTGTTCACAGTACTCTGTGGATGTACTTTGTTGTATTGTGTATAAGTTTGAAAACTAATAAAAATTCTTAAAAAAAAGACCCTGAACATGGTTCGTGTTCATACTGCACGCGGTTTTGTAACCATATTTGAAAACGGTTTTGAGCCTTGCTGAGGACCTAGTCTCAGCAATGTTTTTGAAAATGTTGAAACTTTTAAAATGTTATTACTGACCATGTGAACAAGCAAGTGCAGTGGCACATCTCTATTTTGTTGATGGTCTTCCTTATTCCCATCATGCCATGCAGAGTAGTATCCTATGATTCCACTGTGCGTGGGGAACGAGTGTCATATTGAGTGCGGCTGCATAAGCTGTCAACCAAAAAAAAGCAGTTGTCATCCCTGACGGAATGGGAGACACCATGGTTAAACAGCCGTTTACATGACAACGTCTCCCCTGACTATTTATGCAGGCACAGTGCATGATGGTAAGCAGCTGTTAGAAAATTCAATACAGCAAGACACTGAGGTAAAATGTACACTTAAAAATGTTTTATTCGGTGTTCACAGCATACAAACATAACAAGTGGATTTTTCCACTTCATTTAGGCTTCATTTAGTAATGCATATACTTGCAGTTTTATAAATATAAATATTAGCCCACATTCAGACTCGCTAATTAGTGTAGAGAGCCGCCATTTTGAACTGCTTGTTTACTATCCTGATGGCCCCCTAGCATTCTGGGATGCCACTGGTTGCATGATGTGAATGGCGGCTCCCGAGATACACATCTGAAATCAAGCTGAGTTTAACGTCGTCGGTAATGTTTTCAGTCCAGAATGTGAACGTGACACAAGGATAACTAAACTGCAAGACAAAGATAGTCTGAACAGGACTTTGGAGGTAGGACTCGAAATGTTATTGAAAATGTACGGAAATGAACACGAGATGTGAACAGGACTTGAATGTTACTTTAGCAATCTTTCATCCACATTAAATGCATTCAATAACAATAATATACACTACCAACAACTACTCTGTAACACTATATCATAAAATTCAAGACAAGATCTATTTATGTTCAAAAGAATGGTGCTCTTATGTTTCACCTAAAAGTAATAGAAATGTCTTTAATGTCAGTAACATAATAACCACAAAAATCTCACAGCTAATCTTCCAGATAACTAGAGGGGAATAATATAGCATTCATGTCACCAGACACTTCATGTATAAAACATCAGAACTATACATAAAACATCAGAACTACAAAAATACTAAAAGAAACATGCAATACCAAACTTTGGTACTGCAGTGCTCCAGATTCATTTAACAGATTGAGTAACACTGATATACACAACAAAAAAACATAATCTAAGACTAAATCATAAAATATACAAAACATACTTTACTTACCCACTTCACCATCAGCATTTTGTGTTTCAGCTAACACAGATGAAAAAATGTTTTCATATCAGTAAAAGAATAACTACCAAAAACAAATTCCATTATAAAATACAAATACACAATATACTGTATTAATGCACTTTGTTAACCGTACATTTCATATAGTAAAGAGTGCACTTGTTATAAATGACAAAACATCATACAATACCAAACTTTGCTGCTCCAATTTCACATCTTCATTGAAGACATTCGATAACAATAAATACATTACCAATATGTACATAGTGGCCCAGATATTCAAAAGGGTTCGCATAGGCGCAGCACAATTCTGCGCCATACGCCAACCACTGATGCACCCGTTGCAATATTCAAAGGAAAAAGTCGCTGCACAAATCCGATCGCCAGAGGCGCCATGGTAATGTCTGAGCACAGGTGGAAGGCGTGCCCATGCACAACCTGCACAGCCCGATATTCAGCCCAGGATGTGCAGAGCCATGCATGCACAACCCCTACTTGTGCCAGCACAAAGTTAAGCCAAAAAAAAAGGAACAACTGATGGCCACCCACAGGTGAGCTGCCACATTGCAGGGCGCAACTCGGCAGCTGCCACCTGTGAGTGGCCACCCGAGTTCTGGCTGCACCTGGCGGTGCCCCCCAAGCCCGATCGTGGGCATTCATAAAAACAAAACCCCATCCTATATCCCTGGTGGTCCACTGGACCGCTATGTGCCCGATCGCGGGCATCTGTATTAAGGAAACCCTGTCCTATATCCCTGGTGATCCAGTGGACCGATTTCCGCCCGATCGCAGGCATCTGTTTTAATAAGGAACCCTTCCCCATCCAATATCCCTGGTGGTCCAGTGGACTGATTTCTGCCCGATCGCGGGCATCTGTTTTAATAAAGAAACCCCCCTGTCCAATATCCTTGGTGGTCCAGTGGACCGCCTCTGCCGATCGCAGAACATCTGTACAACAGAAAATGTCCTATTACCCTGGTGGTCTAGGGTACCTCCCTCCCCACCTGCTCCCTTAGCCCCACGCTCCGCTTCCCCGTCAGCGGCAGGCGGGAGCACCACCGCCTGCTGCCCGCCGTCCGCCCGACTGACACTTTGGTAGGGCTGCCGCCCGTTGGTTCACTACATGAGCCAATGGGCATGCAGCTATACTACTACTACATTCCAGATATGTGATAAGTCGTTATCTGGAATATATAATACGTATAAGCTACCGCCCATTGGCTCGCGCTATGAGCTAATGGGTGTGCAGCCTAACGAAAATCGATTGGCGGGTGGCAGAAGCGACAGTAGTGAAATCCGCCCGCCTGTCGGCTGACCGAAAGGCGGAGATGATGAAGACTCCGGTGAAAGCGGGTGAGGAGAGGCCTCATAGACCACCAGAAGTAATAAGATATTTTTCTGTTGTATTGATACTACGATCGGGCAAGCAGTCACTGGACCGCAGAGAAGATGGGCGAGACTTTTTTATTAAAACAGATGCCCGCGATCACGAAAGCGATCCACTGGACCACCAGGGATATTGACGGGTTTTTCTTGTATTAAAACAGATGCCTGCGATCGGGCAGAGTGTGGTCCACTGGACCACCAGGGATATTGGATGGGGGGGGGTTCTTTATTAAAACAGATGCCCGCGATCGGGCGGAAATCAGTCCACTGGACCACCAGGGATATAGGATGGGGTTTACCTGATACAGATGTCCACGATCAGGCACATAGCAGTCCACTGGACCACCAGGGATATAGGATTATTCTATTTTTGGACAGATGCCTGCGATTGGGCTGCAGGGGGCGTCGATCCCAATGGCTGCTGCCTGGCAGGGTGCCAGGTGCAAGTCGTCGGGGATTGGCGCACCCTGCATGCAAATGGGGCCATACTGACATGCAAATGGCCCCATGTGTGCCTTGCATAAATTATGGCCCCATTTGCATGTCACCTTTTGAATATTGTGGGTGCTGTGAATGGCACACTGGCACTTGCGCTAGCGCATCTCCATACTCCACTCTGGCTACTTGATCTGGTGCAATGCCACTGCACCATGCACACTGGGGATGGCCAGGGTGTGATATTCAAAGCTACTGAGCCATGGCGCAGCTCCTTTGAATATCGCCCAGGCCACACCCCAGCGCAGCCAAGCTGAGCTGTGCCCAAGCTTGCACCACAGCCTGGCACAGTTTGAATATCCGGGCCAGTAACTCTAAATCAAAATATGCAGTTACAACACATACTTCAGTTATACTGTTCTAAATACTGTTCTTCTCCATAAGCTAAGACATGTAAATATTTGTTTTTAATATCACTAATATAATATGGGCAAATAAAAACAACTCACAACTAACATCATCATAACACTACAAATACAAAATGTACTATACTGTAGCATACATTTAACCACACTGTTGATATACTAAATAGTAATTCTACTAACATAGTAAAACACTTGTACAACAGTAAACATTAGTACTGCAATCTTACTGCATCATTAAATACATTCATTAAAACTAATACACTTAAACAACTACACTATTACACTAAATCATAAAATATACTCACAACAGATGGTATACTTATGCTGCTCAAAATCATAATCGTCTCTGTCAGTTAGTAGAGAAAATTTTTTTTTAATTCCAGTAACATGAAAAGCCCCCAAAACACATAACAGATCTCATTATAAGAACATAAATACATAATACACTATGACATCTTTTTCACCATGCAGTTCATATACTGAACAGTGGACTTAATATAATACTGAAAGGATAATGTACAGTATACGCCACTTATAGTGCCCAAGGTTAATGCGTGTGGTTGGTTTTAGTGGGCACTTTCTCAATTCCATTTGCCATTTTCATATGTTATAATACCAAAAACATTACTTTAAAACAGACGTTGACTGCCTTCTAGTTCACCTGTTTTCATTCAATGTAAACCATAATTTATATTATTTTGAGAGCTAATATTCTTTGTAAAAAATACAGAAAAGTTAAAGTTCATAAGAGTGTCAGGTGATTAGCTCAACCAGCACAACAGGCAATATGGCTAACTGCCTAATTAGCACCTTTTCAATTCATTGATCACCTACAGCTTGCAACTTAATCCCTTAAATGCATCACCTTTCAGCCCTTCCCTTATTCAGACATTCAGTTGCAGCAATCACAGCAATGGCTACTGGAGGTTCTAAGTGCAAAGCTTTGTCAATGGCAGAGAAGGTGGAGGTGCTCAACAAAATCGAAAACCTGCTGTGCATGAGTCAGTGTGACTTGGATCAGCACCTGTCAATGGCCAAGTCCAAAATCACAGACTTAATGTGGCAGAAGGAGCAGATAATGAAAAGTGGCACTCCAATGTCAATCTCAACTAGAAGAGAAAAAGAGAAGGGAAAGATGAGGAAATGGAGGAAGCCCTTCTCTGTTGGTTCAAAAATACTCATAGGTGTGATGCCCTGCTCAGTGGACTGCTACTCTTCAAGAAGGCCGAGCAATTGGCAACAGCCTTGGGGCACAATGAGTTCACTGTCTCAGAGGGATGGTTGGGTAGATGGAAGGCAAAAAATAACATTGGCTTCTGAAAGACACATGGTGAAAAGCTTAGTGTAGATGCTGCCAACGCCATGCGATGGATCACAGAAGTCCTGCTCAGGCTCCTAGAAGGCTATGAACATCAACAACTACAGTGCAGATGAAACAGGCATTTTTTTCACTGCTTTGGCTAAAGGACTTTAGCATTTAAAAGTGAAAATGTCCTTGGTCAAAAGAAAGCTAAAAAGCGTGTGTCACTGCTCACATGTTGCAACATGGATGGCCCCTAGATTTTTCTACCTCCTTTCCCACAGTAAGGCAGTAATAAATGGGACTTGGCGGTGACTGGCAAATCCACTGTCCCACATTGTTTTCGTAGGGTCCATCATCTTCCTGTCACCTACTGAGCAAATCAAACTGCTTGGATGACAGGAGACATTTTTACAGATTGGGTGAGAGCATGGGATAGGCAGCTGAGGAGGCAGAAAATTGCTCTGATCCTGGACAATTTCAATGGCCATCCAGCTATCCCTGATCTAAAAAACATAAAACTCAAGTTTTTGCCACTGAACACAACTTGTATAATACAGTCCCTAGACCAGGGCATCATTTATTCACTTACTGTAAGCAACATTATGTTAGGTCCATGAGACAGAAAGTGATTGAAACCCTGGATTCTGGCGCTGAGTTCACTGACAGCCAGTGTGTAAAAACATAACTCTGCTTGACGCAGTCCACCTGCTTAAACAATCTTGTGACTTTGTCAATCCCACAACAATTCAGAATAGTTTTCAAAAAGCTGTTTTTATGAAAGGTGACCTGCTAGAAGAAACAGAGGAACCAGTGTTACAACCCCCCCCCAGACTAACCTCTGATAAATTTTCACAGCTCCACCGCCTAGCTAATGGTGTATAGAAACAGCCACTCATTGACATTGAGTCTGTAGTGTTGGAGATGTGTCCCACTAGCAAGGAAGAGGAGGAGGAACAAGAAGATGAGGGTGACAAAGGAGACATGGAGGAGACTATTATGACACTTGCTGATGTCCGTTCTGCTCTACTGACTTTGCGGAGAGCAGTGGAACAAAACAAGAATGTAGAACTGGACTGGGATATGCTGGCAATGACTGAAAAGATGTGGCATCCTTATTGTGAAGTGAACAGTGTTCAGAAGATGATAACAGACCTTGTCAGTGTGGGAGCTGAGTCACAGTAGCTATAAAACTACATGTCAACATACTGTACTATACTGTATTTAAAATGTTTTCCTCCTTGCATAACAGCACATATGTACAGATGGATTATTGTACAGAGTGATGCTTTTTACTTTATTTACTGTACCAGTGTATTTCCTTTTTATTGCACTGTAAGAATAAAGTTTACAGCACATGAAATATCATTGCTGGGTTTTAGATTACATTAGCTTACATTCGGCTTTAATTACGTATAACTGCTACAGCTGCTTGCACATGAATATGTTTTTCGTAAATGTATGTTGAAATGTGGTTACTCTGTCCATTCTGTATAGCGGGCAGAAAAGAAGAAGACAAATGCGTCTGTACTAAGTGGCTTTAACTGTAATATCAAACCTTTCTAATCCAGTCTTCTGTCTTACTTAAATGCATTGAAGAACACTAATGTGCAATACCAAAAAAATAGTCTTATACTAAATCATATAACAGAATTACAAAACATGCTGTACTTACAAGGTAAGAAATAAATAGACTTGTTCTCCTTGAACTAAAAGAAATAAAATGTTTTTGTATATCAGTAACATAATAGAGACAACAACTCATACTGTCATTATAATAATACAAATATATAATGTACTATATCATCCTTTTTAAGATATACTAAACACTAGAGTTCATATATTAAACACTAGAGCTATTACAATATTGAAAGTAGTCATACAGAATGAAACCTTGGCACTGCAAAACTGTATCTTCAGTAAGTACAGTACATTCAATAACACTAATACAAGGCAAACAACTACCATGCAACACTACACCATAAAACACACAACACATGCTGTACTTACATTCTTGAGAATCACGTTGTTGACTGTCAGCTAAGAGACATAAAAATATTTCTAATGTTAGTAACATAGTAAGCACACAACATTCACCAGTAATCTCATTGTAACAATCCAAATACGTACTATAGTATACCATCTGTCTCAGAACAAAGTTTTCACACTAAACACTGCACCCATTATTATACTGAAAATCTCACATAGCACTAAACACTACAGCTCCAATGTTTGAGCCTCATTAAACACATTCATTAACATCAATATACACTGTCATAAAGTATAGACTAACATTAATTGATAAAATACTTACAAGAGACATTTTATTTGAGTTGTTCAAGACACTGTTCTCTTTCAGTTAAGAAAAATGCAAATGCTTTTAATAGCAGAGACAAAACATAGAAACATAGAATTTGATGACAGATAAGGACCACTTGGCCCACCTAGTCAGCCCATTTTCCTACATGATGGATAAGCTGCAGATCCTAGTTAACCAGCAGCCTACTTCCGCCTACCCTCACTAGGACTGCCTTATGTCTGTTTCATGCATTCTTGAATTCCCCCACTGTTCTTGACTCCACGGCCTCCTCAGGAAGGCTGTTCCATGCATCCACAACCCTCTCCATGAAAAAAATACTTCCTCACATTACCTCTGAGCTGTCCCCCCTCTATCTTCAAATTGTGCCCCCCGTTCTTGCACATCTCTTTTTCTGAAAGATACTACCCTTTTGAACTTTGTTCACTCCCTTGAGATACTTGAAAGTTCCTATCATGTCCTCCCTCTCCCTTCTTTCCTCAAGGGTATACATATTAAGTTCCTTTGGTCTCTCTTCATATCTCTTCTGGTGCAGACCCTGCACCATTTTGGTTGCCCTCCTCTGGACAGCCTCCTCTCTGTCTATGCCTTTGCGGAGATGGGGTCTCCAGAACTGCACACAATACTCCAGATGGGGTCTCACCAACTGTCTGTACAGAGGGATAACAACTTCCTGTTTTCTACTGTTGATGCCTCTCCATATGCATACCAGTACCCCCCCGCCTTCCTTACTGCCTTCTCACATTGCTTGTCCACCTTTAGGTCATCTGATATAATTACCCCCAGGTCCCTTTCCATTTTTGTTGTTGTCAGTATCTTACTCCCCCAATGTGTACTCTTCCCCTGGTTTTTGTTTCCCATGTGCATTACCTTGCACTTCTTTGAGTTGAATCTAAGCTGCCATACATCTGACCATTCCTCCAATCTTGCCAAGTCACTACATCTTGTGTATCAAGCCTGTTGCAGATCTTTGTGTCATCTGCAAAGAGACATACTTTTCCTTCCAGTTCCTCTCCAATGTCTGTTAGAAAGACATTAAAAAGGACTGGTCCCAGTACTGAACCCTGCAGTACCCCACTAGTAACCCTCCTTTCTTCACTGTGGACTCTGTTTACTACTACCCTTTGTGTCCTGTTGTCCAGCCAATTTTTTATCCAGGCTACCACCTTGGGACCCACTCCAAGGTTGGCTAACTTGTACATTAATCTTTTGTGTGGGACTGTATCAAATGTCTTGCTAAAATCTAGGTAGGCCATGTCTACAGACCCTCCCTGGTCTACTACTTTGGTCATCCAGTCAAAGAAATCTATTAGATTCATCTGGCATGACCTTCCCGCTGTGAATCAATGCTGCCTTGGGTCCTGTGCCCCACTGGTCTCTAGGTACTCAACAGTTCTTTCCTTCAGAAGTGATTCCATCATTTTCCGTACCACTGAGGTCAAACTAACTGGTCTATAGTTTTTTGCGCCTGCCCTGCTCCCACTTTTGTGAAGAGGAATCACATCCACCCTACTCCAGTCCTCAGGTACCACCCCATCCTCCCATGATTTCCTAAAGAGAGTAGTCAGTAGTGTCACTAATTCTACCCTTATTTTTTTTAGAATTCTTGGGTGAACCCCATCAGGCCCCATTGCTTTGTCCATGTTCAATTTTACCAGTTCTTTCAGAACCCTTTCTTCTGTGAATGGACTGGTATCAACCCCTGTATCCAGAGTGTTTCTCTTGTTTGGTTTAGGTACCTCTCCTTCCTCTTCCTTTGTGAATACTGAGCAGAAATATTCGTTCAGTATCCCTGCTTTTTCACTGTCACCCTCTGCCCACATTCCCTTCCCTTTATTAAGCCTCAGTATCCCTCCCTCCCTTGGTCTTTCTTCACTCCCTAATGTACCTATAGAAGGTCTTATCCCCCTTCTTAACAGAGTTGGTTATCCTTTCCTTGGCTTGGGCCTTTGCTATTCTGACTGCCTTCCCTGCCTCTTTCTGCTTTAACTGATAAAGTTCTCTGCCCTGCTCCTTCTGTGTTTCCTTATATTTCCTGAATACTATCCTTTTCTCCTTAACCTTCCCTGCCACCTCTTTTGAGAACCATAGAGTTTTTTTTCCTTCATTGTGTTTTGTTGATTTGGTTGATTTGCTTCACACAAAGGTTTATTGCCTCTGTGATGGCTGTTTTGATTACTTCCCATTGTTCCTCCACCCCTCCTTCTTGCCTGTTTGCTAGTGCTTTTATGAGGCACTGTCTCATTTTCCCAAAGTCAGCCCTCCTAAAGTCCAATACTTTTGCTTTTGTATGGCTTGACTCTATGGCTGTGTTTATTGTAAACCACACTGTTTGGTGGTCACTTGTTCCAAGATGGCTACTCACTTCTAAATCCAAGATTCTTTCTCTGTCCCCATTTGAGAGTACCAGGTCTAAGATTGCTCCCTCCCAAGTGGATTCCAATACTAGCTGTCTGAAGTGTGCCCCTTGTAGGTCATCAAGAATGACCCTGCTCTTGGATGTGCCTGCAGCAAAGGTGCTCCAGTTAACATCTGGCATATTCAGGTCCCTCATCAACAATATCTCCCCTTTTTCTGCCATTCTAAGGATGCCGTCTTTCATCTCCTTGTCCATTCCCTCCCCCTGAGATGGGGGTCTGTATACAACCCCCATGAGGATTGTGGTTCCATTTCCTGTCTCCAGGGTGACCCAGAGTGTCTCATCTGCTCCCTGTTTACTCTTTAATTCTGTTGCTTTGATCCCTTCCCTTACATAGAGAGCTACTCCTCCTCCTCTTCTACTCTCCCTGTCCCTCCTGTAGATTGTGTATCCTGGAATGTTGACATCCCAGTCATGGTTCCTTGTGTACCATGTTTCTGTGACTGCCAGAATATCCAGGCATCCCTCTTCCACCAAGGCCACTAGTTCAGGGAGCTTGTTACACAGACTATGGGCCTTGGTACTCATCCCTCTCCATTTTTTGATGGCCTTACCCCTTTCATCCCAATCCCTGTCCTTACTGCCTTTGCCTTTTTTTGCATTTACCTCTGTCCTGCTCCCTAATGACTTCTCTACCATGGTGTTTACCTCACTAATTACTGTATTTTGGGGGGAGGCTGGGATTTCCATGCTCCTTTCAAGCCTCCCCTTGGCTGGTTTAAATATAGCACTTAATGAAGCACTTAAACCTATCTCCTAGGATCCTGGTTACCCCCGGACAGATGCAGATCATTGCACCAGTATAGGTCTGCATCCCTCCAGGTGGCTCCCCAGTCCACAATGAAGCCAAAATCCTGAGCTCCACATCATTTTTTCAACCATTCATTGAATTCCATAGTGTGTAGTACCCTAGCATCACCCTTGCCATAGACAGGCAGCACCTCTGAGCAGGTTTTCATATGTGTTACTTGTCTAAAGCCCCTCTCCAACTCTACAAACTCCTCTTGCACTGCTCTGATTCCATTCCAAGGCAGGTCATTTGTTCCTAGGTGGACAATGACATCCAGCTTCCTCTCTCATACAACTGCTCCCACAATCCTGAAGATTCACTTCCTGTCCCTCCAAGCCATGGTGCCAGGCAGGCACCTTACCTCTCTGTTCCCTTCCTCCCCCACTTCTACCCCCTAATGATTGAGTCCCTCACCAGGAGTTGTTTCTTTCCCATGTGGGGTCCTGTTCCACCCTCCTGTGTGTCTTCTTTGTGGAGGTTCCTAGCATCATCCTTGGTCTCCACTGCAGGTGCCCCCATAGAGGAACCACTATCCACCAGAACAGCGTATGAATTATGGAGTGGTACAGCTGGAGGGATGCACCTCTGTTCTGCCACACTCTCTCCCCCTGAGTCCACCTTGGTCCAGCTGCTCCTCTTTCTTGGCAACTTCTGAGGTAGTGGCAGTGGCCCTGGTGGTCCCTGGGTGGGGGAGGAGATTTCATGAATCCTAGCCAGGTTAGCCTGGAGATGGGCAACCTCCTCCCTCAGGCCAGAGAGGTGTCTGCAAATAGGGCAGCATCACAGTCTTTGGAATGTCTCCTGGAACACTGCTGCCCACAGCCATTGCACTGCACCACTCCCATCATGTCTTATTTTGTGTCTCCTCTCCTGTTGCTCTCTATGCTTATTCTCTCCTCTCCTTACAACTCTCACCCTTCCTGTTCTGGGACAGCAACTTCCTGTATTCTTCAGAAGTCTCCTTCTTCCTTGCTCAGAGTCAGACCTCCAGCAACTAAGGGGAAGAAAGAGCTACCTTTTTCCTTCAGGGTTGACAAAACTAATGTTTCTCTATGATCCTTCCCTTCCTACTGCCAAACAGGAAGTTTCTGTTGTCATTCAAATCCAGTGACTATAAAAGTAGAACTGGCTTAGGGTGGGAGGGTGGAGAGGTGGGAGAGTGGAGAGGTGGGATGGGGGGCAATTAGTAAGAAAAATCTTAGCTTTTTGTAGTTAGCTGCTTTCTGCTCTAAAAGCAAGATTTCTGTCTTCCAAAAGCTAGCAGCAGGAAGTTGTAATTAGAGTCACCTGCTTTTCTACTGCCTAAGCCACACCCCAATTAACTGCTTTCCCCTCCTACTGATTTAGCAAACTAAGTTGATACAGTACCCTTCCCCAACACAGAAACACACACTGATAGGCAAAAACTAACATCTAATTGTATTACAATAATACAAATAAAAAATAAAATATACCATTTATTTGAATACATACTTTGCATACTAAACATTACAGTTATTGAAATATTAAACCATCAAACAGCTACAAACCTTCCTAGAACAATGCACCACCTTCTCTAAATATATTCAAGTACAGTAATACAAAATAAATAGGTATACCATATAATTAAATCACAAAATAATTCTGCAATACATTTCAGCATGCATTTTATGTATTAAACAATACAGGTATTGTACTATTAAAACATTCATAAAACAGCAAACTATACCACTGCAGCCATACAGCTTCATGAAACACATTAAAGAACTCTAACACATGCAAGAAACAACTGGACAGTAAGCCTAAGTCATAAAACACAGTTACAAAACATACTGTACACTGTTGTAAACATTCTTGCTGTCTACCAGTGAACAGCTAAACATGTTTCTAATAACACTGACATAATAAAAACAAAAAACTTACTGCAAGCTTTCTTATAATGATATAAACACATAACATACCAAATTATCCATTTCAAGACACAATTTGTTCACAAAACACTACAGTGCATCTTTTATAAAAATGAAACAGTAATACGACACCAAAACTTACTATTACAATCCTGTAAATTCATTAAATAGACTCAGTAACACTAATACATGCAATGACCAAATACACTACAAAGCAAAATCATAAAATACAGCTACAACACATACTCTCACTGCACTATTTAGAATGCCTTTCTTCTGTTTAAGCTATCAGGTATAAACTCCTTTTAATATAAATAACCCCCCCCCAAAAAAAAAACTCAATAGTAATTTCTTTACAACAATACAAATACAAAATATACTACACCACCCAGCTGAACAGACAGGTCATGTACTGAACATTACATGTATTATCATATGAAAACAGTAATACAACACCAAAGCTTACTACCAGAATCTGGCAGCCACAACATACTAATTACACACATGCACAACAATTACCACATAAATAAATACAATATGACAACATCTGATGCCACATGCACATACCTTGCAGTAACAGTCATGAACAAAACACTCAATAAATGCTAACTAAGACTGAAACTACTCTCACTGCTCTATTCTCAAAGAAACATCAAATCAAAGAGAATACAATTAAAACAAAGGAACTATGGCCAAGCACTTTAAGTACACTGTTTTAAAAACTTCCAACTTTTAATCCAAAATTCACTTCAACAAGATTACAACAAATACATTGTGTTAACATTCTCAAATTCCACATAGTTCCCCTTTTCACTATGATGAAATTATACAGAACTATTTTTCATTCTATATGCATGACCTACAACTACTTAGCACAAAACACGCAAGTACAAGATACTATAAATTGATAACACACAATAGTGCAAGTTTGATAATAGAACACAAAAAACTGAAAAACACAGCTGATTTGCACTACAATAGAAAATGAATCACAGCACACTGTCACTTTGCAAAAAATATGTACACAAAATTTCTGTGCAAGCAAACAACATGAAACTTCACAAAAAATGTCACAAAGAATCTCGGTCATATACCAAAACAATACATTAAAAACTACTAGTCACAAAAAAATGTTAATAGAAATAAAAACAAACATAAGAACCACAGAAGTACAGTTCTTAACACATATCTCTTAAAAGAACATATTAACAAAACAGCCACCATTCAATTAAAAGCTGGAACTTTTACACATCCATTTATAAAGTACACCAAACCAGTTCTCTCCCTGAATACTTTGCTACCACATACACATACAGATATACACAAACACATAAATAGTTATATAAATATAGATACATCAAAGCATACAGGTATAAAGTTGACAATGCTCATAAAAATATTTATACATACATGCAAGTAAAACTCAGAAAGAATTCATTAAATACATATATGTATATAGAAACAGTGAAAAACACATCTAATATATTGCTATAACACACATGACAAATACTGTCATTATGTCCACTGCCATTTCCCTCACCTAATAATATAGAACAGACATAATAGACAATAATATAAATGTAAATACTACTCACAAACATACCTAAGAACTGTACATAACACAATGGAACTAAAAAACATATACTCTCCTAACTATAACAAGCCAACAAATATTCTTAGTGCCTGTTTAAGATAAATATACAACATAAAAATTACAATTGTCAGTAGATGTACAAACATCTTAACACTTTACTTTTGCATAAACATACACTCCTTGCAAAAATCAAACTAAAACACAAACATTTTACACATCCTTTTCCGACAGTGTGTCTATTAGAAGCCACAAAAAAAATGAAGCACTACACTATAATTCTAACACTTACTAACTGTTAAAAAACAAGACATGTTAATAAAAATACAAACTATTACATAAGATGACAGCTCTGTAATATCTTCTGCACAAAGAACAAAACAATAATAATGAAACTAAACCAAATAATTATAATGAAAAAATGTACTTTCCTAGTGCAAACTACCTACACCTTCAAACCATTTTAATGCGAGCCACATTACGAAAACAAATATAACCACATATGAACTTTGCAACACACATACTTTACTCAGAATATATCACGCCAGGGGCCAGATATTCAAAGCATTGCACTGGGGGCAAATCCATTGCACAGGATTAGCCCCGTATTTGCACCAGGCTGCAATATTTAAAAGCCCTTTTTAGCACCGGTGCTATGTGACAGTGCCGACGCTAAAAGTTAATGTATGCAGGGGAGGGAGGTAGGGGAGTGGCCATGAATGTCGGTGCACCGGCATAGTCAAAAGATTAGCACTGTGCTGCAGGTTTTTGCACCACCTGTAGCTGTGGCACTAAATACCGCCTGCAAAAGACATGCGGTATTGCAGCAATGTTACTTGAAGTAATTTGAAGTATAACTTTGATACACTTTGAATTACTACTAGGTCAATCCCTGGCAGTCTAGTGGCCCCCTCACCCCATCACGATCCCTGACCCCCATAGTTTCATATAATGATTAAATTCCCTGGTAGTCTAGTGGTCCCCCCACCCTCTCATCATGATCCCTGACTTCCACTGTATTACTTTTCAGAACCTTTCCCTGGTGATCTAGTGTACCCCCCACCCCTGCTACAATTGTCAACATCCATAGTTTTAATTTCCATTATCTTTCCTGGTAGTCTAGTGTCCCCTCCTACCCCCACATCATGATTGCCAACACCTGCCGTTACTTTTCATAACCTTTCCTGGTAGTCTAGTGGCCCCCACCCCCACCTGGCAGTGTTGACCCCTCCCCCAACCATCCCAGAACAGAGCCAGCCCGCTCATCTCCGCGGCCAGCTGCCAACTGAGTGCTGAATGAGCACGTACCCCACTGAGTTATGAATGAGTGGGTTTAAAGGGGCCACACAGAACAGGATTCCTATATGCCTGAAAGTCATATATTACTTCCACTATATAGTACTAATTAATAAATTACTACACATATATATATATATATATATATATATATACACGCATACATGTACTAGATATCATTACTGACACAGATACAGAAAAATAATGCCGTTTGTGTACAATGATTTCCTATCCTTTTGTCATAACATACATACAAAATGAACAAACCACACACCCTCATCTTAACACAACAGAACTATCAAAAAATGTACATCTGCACCATTCCAGCACTATATTACTTAGTGTACTCTATTATTTACAGTACAAACCAAAAACATACCCTTTTTCTCTACTACTACTACACATGAGTTTCAATACAATTCATCGTTCTCAATAGAACACAAACCAACAACCAAATAACTAATAATAACAAACACCTATAAAATCTATTTGATTTTCAACTCTTAACACACCAAAACATTAGCAAACAAACAAAAACAATTCAAATATGAACTAAGAGCCTTTTAAAATATAATTAAAAAAATTATACTCTAACTCCACACATAAAAAGTGTATAACTGAATCAGAACCATCAGCAGAGATGCAAATAACTCCACATCATAAATATCAAACTATCTCACAGAACCTAGTAAGTGTTACTGCAAAATGAACTATCAGAAACTACCAAACATCATAAAAATATATTACACATTCCTTACATACCACTGCACATGCACTACACAAAAATTATAGATAAAAAAACAACACATTATGTTACAATATACACTTGCAATGCTTCTGGAATAGAATTACAAGCAGTAAACATAGCTTCTGAATGATACATAACATTGGACTGCCACATCTCGAAGAAATAAAAAATCACCATCACTTTTTTCATTATTCATTTCACAGCTGTTATAAAAAAGTAACACTCATTACAAAATGTGCAAAACATACAAACATTCATACATAAATCACAAAACCAAAAAACAAATCAATACATAAAGAAACACACCTATTCTAACAAACTTGTACATAAACAGGAAAACACATATACAGACACAAACACAAACATACATAACACACACACACACTAAACAGACATGAAGACACAGATAATATTCTTTTTTTTCTATTATTTCTTTATTCATTTTTTTCCCTTTTTCACCCATCCTTACCCACTCATCCTTGGCGTGGACGTGCACATGTGAAGGTATGCACACACCATGCACTGCAGGACACCCCACCCCACTAGATGCCCATTTCACCAGCCTTCGTCACTACCGGACCTCCACCCAGTGGTGACCGGACTATGGGAGGGACAGCATCCTCCCCAGGAGAGGAGAGCTGTCAGTAGGCGGCTCAATCCTGCTCCCACCCTCCCCCCCGCCAGCTCCCTGATAACCTGAGGTTGTTCCTGAACCTGGGTCACCGTTGTGATGTAAGGTAAAGTTAGATGCCTCAATCCTTAGCGCCACCAGGCCAGCTGGACACAGATAATATTCTACAGCCATCACTCATACATTGCAACTTGAAACCGAACCACCAGACAGACAACACATAACATTTACCTGTTGCTTACTATATAAGAACACATTGATGTACATTTCAAGCAACACGTAACAGAAAATAATTAAAACACTTTTGTTTGCAATTCACTTATACTTGTGAATACGAAGTCTTGTTATATCTACAAAACAAAGAGAAAAATAATCAAATGTGCAATGTGAATATAAAAAAAAGATATTTCATTACATTCCCTAACAATAAAACACAATAACAATAATATACTACTGTACACCACAGGAATAAATACTACTACATAATACAGTGACACAAACATAAATAAGCACTTCTGCATGTACATCAATAACCGTACCGGACAAATACTTCCACTCTACCAAAATTACTACTGTAGTCACTAATATATGAATAGACAATATAGAAAATACAAATAGTAAGCTAAAACTACTACACAAAATAAAAAAAAAACGAATTCACTATCACTCTACTTTATTAGTGTCACAGACAACACATCTGCAACACACAGTAAACCAGTAATACATTAACTATCCTCATAAACCAGATAAAAAATGTCATAAGTAGTCATTGACTAAATGTCTATAACACCTGTATTGTTTACAAAACTTATACACGTAAGCATTAATCACCGACAGAGGAGGGCTCTGCCAGTGTATTAATGCCCGCTGGGGGGTTTGGTGCCCGAGGCGGCCCAGGTCCAATCAGCCAGCGGCATTAATCCATCGGCAGAGCCCGACGCTGGAGGTGAACACAGTGTTATAACATAGGCTCGCTAGTGTGGCGACGTAGCCTATGTTACCGGTGTGTGTCCCTCGGTGCTGGAGACCCTACAGACAGATGGAGACAGAGACAGTTTGCAGAGCGGCAAGGGTTTTGCAGTGCTGTGTTACAAGTAGTGTTAAAGCCCGCCCCCTGCCAGGCCCTTCCCACGCTCAGAACAAGCCCGATGGTGCCTCACATGATGTCTGTGGACACTGTCTGAAAAGAGTTCACCTAAACAACTGGAAAACACCCTTGAGTTTGAAATGTTTTTGCAGTGAGTAAATGATTGTCGTGGCACAAGATGCGTAATGTCCCGCTCCAGTTCAGCCCGTATATCCCCAACATTTTGGCATGGGATGGGGCAAAGAAGGAACGCCGGAGCAAGTGGGAGCTCGTGGTACTGCCGCATCATCTGTCTCCATCGATGGGTTTGTCTACCAAAGCCGTAAGTTTGATTGCGGGTGGTAGCTCAATGCCTAAACTTCTGTGGTACAGATTTACTAACACCTGTCCTTGAACTTGAAAATCAAGCTGGTAATAGCCTCACACCTCATGAGGGTGATGATGACAGTGGGGCAGAGAGCGAGGTTCAGGTGCCCTCAAGAGTCAAGAATGTCACAGGAGGTAACCAGGTGGTCACCACCAGGCTATGCCTCACGAGCACCGCGGGTGGCGTGAGCAGGTGGTGACCTAGTGGGCGGGTCCCCTCTGCTGCTGCGGTGGCCACAGGTGGTACTAACTGAGCAGGCGTTACCTGTGGGTTAATCACCGCTTGGTTAGTGTCACCTGAGCCGTTTCAGCCAATGCCGTCGCTCTCTTTCAGAGCTCTCTGCAGTGCCGTTTTACAAACTCATTTAATATACAAATACAAAGCCTGAATCATACATTGATGTAACAACAATTCATCAGCGCACTGAAACAGAAGTTACACACATACAACCCAATTTCAAAAAAGTTCACACACAGCTTGCATCAAGCCCTGTGTCAACCACAATAGCTAGAACAACTCCACAAGACACAACTACTACAACTGCACCGAATATTATATTTCCATACTTAGAGTATCTCCCACAATTTGTAACAACTTGCACAAAAGGTTCCACACAAACCTCATAACTTCACTCCCCACAGTGCCACAGAGTTATACAAATACTCATGTTGTCTAAGTTAGTTACACACGAAGGACTTGCATGCAACATTCCACCACCCTTCCTTCAAAAATATTGTTTTCTACATTTTCAGACACAACTCAGGACATGCATGAAACTTCTTTGCTGCAAGTCCCTTGTCTCAAAACACAGGCATTTGAAAACCAAGGCCATAAACTCTAAAAATTGTAAATACCAACTCTCACTACATACAACAGAAATCACAAATAAATGTATAAATGACTAATACAGTATATTACAAAATCTTAGCTACATTCATATCACAAGGCAGCATCAACATAACAATCACTACAGTAATTACATCACACATCACAGTAGTAACACTAAGGGCAGAATTCACAAAGCAGTTGCACCCGCAGCATCTGAGATGCACCGGGGCAAATGAGATATGCCATGTCCAAACAGTGGTATTCATAGAAGGATGCACTGCGAGATGCACCAGGTGCATCCCCACTGTGAATACCACTGAAGCGCCATGGCACAACCTGAGTTGCCCCGGTGCAACCAGGATGCACTGGAGCACCTTGGACCACAAAACAATGAATCATGAGCAAGTCAGCAAGGGACACAGGAGCAACAGGGGAAGACTGCAGTGGCATACAGGTCACTGGTGAACAGCCCAGCAGGGACTGGGCACAGGGCCAAAGCGCCAGAGAGTGGCCCACAGAAGCAGACGAGGTGTACAGAAAGAGCAACATGGTGACACACCACAGAAACACACCCAACACAGGGGACCAACAGACACAGATGCCATGCACAGGGGTGACTGTCAAGGTGTGGCACAGCAGCAGAGGTGCACCAGTCAACATGGCAGAGGCAGCCACGCATGTCCCTGTGCACAGGAACACAGCAGGGTGGACATGGGAGCTGCCACACTGGTGCACACAGGGAGACAGGCACAATGGCACACAGGCCGAAGGCCATGTCTAGCACAGGAGGAACATGCCCACAGGTACTGTGGACCACAAGAAAAGCATCACAGCAATAGGGTACCACCAAAACATAACCAAACATCATGTACCACACACAGAACAGGGGCACTGTGCAAGCCAGCACATGGGAAGGCCACCCAACAGGTCAGATGCAACATGGAGGGCACACACTGTAGCATGCATGAATGGTGGACATGGGTGCATGGATGCTCATAACCACAGGGACACATGTGCGAATGGGAACAAAGGTACTGTGGAATCTAGGAAGCACAACAGGGCACCAGCGCAAGGTGAAATGAATGACCACAGACACTGTCAACAATATCAAAATATTTACTTATGCAGGTAAAAGAAAAGAAACAGCAATATGAACATCAGAATAAATAACCAATAGCAAGGCTAGGATGTGTGGGACTTAACAAAAGGAACAATAAACAGGGTAACTCAGGAAAGTGTTGGTGTGTGTGGCGGGGGTAACGGGAAGATTGCTAGGAAAGGGGATGGTCATGGAGAGTAGGGGACAGGGAACAAAGGGGCTATTTACCAAAGGCACAGTGGCCTACTGTCCATGATGGAGTGCAGCCCTGAGTCTATCCTGTCTGCCCCCTGCCTGAAATGCCCACACAAGCAGGGTTATTGCCCATAGTAACTGCCCCTGCCTCCTGTAGAGTGGCACCATGGTCCTCCTTATTGCCCTCCGCAGCTGAATCCCTGCCATCCTGATGGAGATCTGCCCTCTCCTCCTCCCCAACACAGCAGGATGTGCACTCTGTGGACCTACAGTGGGGACACAGACAACAAGAACCCAGTGCCATGGTCCACACCATGTCCCTCCCCACCCCTGACCCCCATGCGAGTATGATGGAGGCAGCCCCCACGGCAATAGTGACAGCCTGCCATGCACACTGCACACTAGCAACAGGCTGGCACAAAGAGCCACACAGTGACTGTGCAATGGTACTGAGACAGCACAAGGCCCTCATGTGCATGCAGAGTGACAAGCAGAGGGGCATGCAGCCATGTCCCACACAGCATGTGTAGATACCAACAGGCTGCACAACCGTGCAGGCCCCATCCAATCACCAGTGGAGCACCACAGTGTGCACATGGCCCTGAGCAGATGTGGACATGGTGGACGGACACACAGGAGCTGTATACACTGTGGCCCTAGCACACACCATCAAGGCAACACCCAATGTGTGTGTGTGTGCAACGTGCAGCACACGGACATGCACATGTGACAGGCAATGGCCTGCTTTGGCATTCCCCTCATCCCTCTGATGAACACACAGTGGAAGAACATGCAGTGCACTCACCTGCACCCACATGGCCAGACTCTTGGCCTCCTCAACTGGCCCTAGTGTCCCTGGCCTTCACCAGCGCTGCAGCCCTCCACTTGTCTGCCAGTCCTGCAATGGAAACATAAGCAAAGAGCACCGTGAGGTGACATTAGGTATGTATAACTCCCCCACCCCCACCCAGTGACCCACAGCAACATCACTTGTGTCAGGATGCAGTGATGGACCCACCCCCTCAGTGACCCAATGCAATAGCACCCTGTGCAGCGGGTAGTAACAGAAACCACCCCAGACTGTGCCCATTATGTCAGTGTGCAGATGGATGTGTGCCGTGCCACTGTCAACACCACAATGTGCCTACCACAGTGCCATTGCAACCCCTCTGTTGTGCACCATGGCACACACGTCGAAGCATGGTGTACATGGCTGCAGTACGCAAGCATCACCAGCAGGGCATGCCACATGTGTGTGTGTGTGTGTATGTGTGTGTGTAGTTGTGTGCCAGTGCACAGTGCACTACCACCCCTAGAACTGATTATATGCTTTCTAGAGTGTATGTAAGTTGTCGTGACTTACCTGGGCATGGCACTGCACCCCTGCATGCCTGGCCCCAAAGGCTATGAAGCCGGTCAGGGTCCCTCGGCTGCAGGTCACCATAGAAATGTCTGCACTGCTCCCCCATGTGTGACACACCAGTCCTGTGCACCAGATGCTCTGTCACCCTTGCCCACACAGCAGAGTGTGATTCGTGCAGGTTCTGTGTTCTGAAAAGCTGTCCCTCAAGTAGCATTATCAGTGCCACCAGGTTGGCCAACTCAACCTCCCCCCAGTCATGGCTCTGGGTCCAGCTGACTGAGCATGTGGCATTGTTATATGCAGGTGTGCACACTACAAGCTGCAGGACTGCTATGGCCTATTCGCTGCATATGTGCAATAGGTCATTGAGCAATGGTCCACGCATCACAGGCTTGTGGCGTGGCAATGCACAATTGCTGTCATGCGCAGTGCTCACAGTATAGGTGGAAGACCAGGGTTAGGGGTCACACCTGGGTCATTCATGCGCAGTTCACATGGAACCACCATATTGTGAATGGCACATTTTGCCACTCACAGTGCATTGTAGATGGCACATACTACCATATATGTCCGTGATCTGCAGGGGCGCATTGACGCAACGTTACACTGATGCACCATACCCACACAACATGAACCATGCAGCACAGATCCAATAGCCCAAGTCGACTGACATGTGCTGCTGACAGCAATTGCACTACCACCAACACCGAACAAGATGCGTTATGCATGGCATGCAACGGACAACACATCACACATGCATGGGGATGCACCGTGTGACTTGCGCTGCATTCAGAAAATGCCCCCAATGTGACCATACATGTGCGGGGATGCACCTAATGCCCTAGTTGTGCATTGCTGAATGAGAAGAGCTGGGGGCAATTATGCAGTTCACAGACAATGCTCTCAGATCAGCTCATTGCCATATTCAGGGGCATCTCACCTGCTTGCATCCCGTTACAGTTGCTCCTAACCTCATTTGCATAAGCTTAGCCATAAATGCTCCTGAATGCGCTTCCCCATTCCACAGGTGACCAACAGGTATTGCAACCTTGAAGGTAGGTCTGTTTATATTCTACCATGTACGGCTTGTCAGCAACATCTGGCAGTGGGGTATTGAGGGCATCAAGGGGGCTGTGACTGTGCAGCTTCCAGCCACATTGCTGGCACACGTCCACAATTACCTGAACTGTGCTGATGCCTGCATATTCCCATCCACAGGAACCACAATGTCTGATCAGGATGACACTGCAGGATGGAGATGTCCTATCTTTACATTGGATGAGGACAGGGTGGTATGATGCTTGGGAGGAGGTTGCCCGGCACGTGAATGCCCATGGCATATACAACTAGTCCCCAAAGGAGTGCCGCAAGCACTTTCACGATGAGAAGTGGAGGGCCAAAGATAAGATGGCCACCATCAGGGCTTCTCTGGGGGTGACAGGGGGTGGGCCCCAGACAGCAGTGTGCCTCACCTTGAATGAGGAGAGGCTGGTAGCTAACATGGGCTGGGCCATGGTGGCGGGTGTTCTGGCTAATGACTTCCAGACTGGTGGCAGTTCATCACAGCACTGTGAGTATTCATGTTCCAGTAACTGTGCAGGTCTGTGTGTGTGTGCCATGGTTGTTTTGACATGCCCCACCTTGGCCAGCTACGTGCCCATGTGTCGGTGCGCACTGCGCATGTCAATGTTCATCCTTGTCCATCCACAGTGTGCTTCTGACACATGTTATGCCACCCCTGTGCAGCACCTGGGGGGGCACTGCCATGGGGGTGGGTAAGGGATGGTTGCTTGGGATGTTGAACATGCGGGTGGTGGGCATGGGGGGGCACCACTCAGTGGTGTGCTGTTCTACACATGTCCCTGAGTGGCTGAACTGGCCACAGTGCATGTTTCCCTATGCTGGTGCATGGTCATGGCAATGTCCCCTATAGTTGGTACTCACCTGTGTGGCATGTCAGGTACACATATGGCACACATGCATGGCTCCATGTTCATACCTGTCTGTACACACCATTGACACATGTCACTAACCATATTTCCCTTCTCTCTTTCATCTCCGTCACACCTCATAGGTGCTGCAGGGTCTGGGGGACTCTCCGATGACCTGGCAGGGGAGGAGGCTGGACCATCACACTGTGCTGCAGCTGGGGCTCTAGCAGATCCCATGCCAGGTACAGCCAACACCACAGCAGTCCTGGATGTGACAGTGGATGGTGCAGGGCCATCAAACCCCTCCACAGCTGGTGCCACAGCTGGTGGCCATGGTAGCACATGGCTGCTCAACCGACTGGGCCTTGCTGATGAAGACACTGTGGATAGGGTCGACATTGCGAATGACCTGTTGGTGCTGGCATCTGGAACGGAGGGGGTGTATGATGACAGTAATGTTGATGCCACATAGATTTGGGGGGATACGGACAACATCAGCCCGGCTGAGGCAGATGTGCATGCACAGGAGGCAACATGCAACGTTGGTGGTCCTGTGGCCCCATGCGAACCCACAGGGCCAACACAACCACCCACTGTGGTGGTTGTTGGGGGTCATTTGTCTGGTGCTGCTGTGGGGCCAGGGACTGCTGACACTGGTCAGCAGGGTGCTGTGGAGCAACAACAGGTGGCAGGGGACCATGATATGGGTGTCACTGGGTGCGCAGTGGCTGCCTGTGCCCAGTCCCCACCCAAACCATGGCCTGTTGTGTGGCATCCTCCTACGATGGATGTGGTGCAGCATGCCGGAATCCCACCTGCTTGTCAGCACCACCCCCCGTTGCATCCCCCACCGCTGAGGTTGAGGGTTGCGCACACCTGCTGTGGGATACCATAGAGGGGCAGGCATCCCTTAAGGTGGAGCTATGGGGCCTTCAGACACAGCTGGTCATGAAGCATGAGTCGTCAGCTGCGTGGTGCACCCAGATGCTGGCAGAGGTTCGCCTACTGTGGATGGGCACAACTGCTGCACTGGAGTGGATGGCACTTGCTCTCGAGGCGGTGAGTGCTAACGGTGCACCATGTGGATGCCAGGGTACCAGCAGCACCCCCAGGAGTGCCTCACACCCCCCTCAGGTCACAGAATCTGGTGAATCCATTGCTGCTGATGCCGTCACCACACCTAGCCATCCCTGACACCCCGGTATCCAACCTGGGTCTCGGGGGTGACACACCAGCGAGCACGTGTTCACGGTCTCACTTCAGTACCCCACCAGGGGTGGTGGACGCCCCCTCTGTGGCCAGTGGTACTGACTCAGTGACTGCCAGGTGAGGGTGTGGCCACCTATGTGTCCGTGGTGGCTCCCACTAATGCCTGGGTAGACTGCTTCCATGGTCCCTGTAACCTGCATCCATTGCAACCCACACACCAGGCTGACAGTGCCAGGGATGGCATGATGTGGAACATACCTGCCCCCAGTACAATGCCTGTGTGGGACACCTGTGAGGTGCACTGTGCATTGTCGGGGCCACCGGTGTTGTGCTGTGTGGCATGGGCGTGATGAGTGTGGGCCTGTGTCTGCTGTGCATGTGTGCTGGTGGATGTACACTGATCCATGACATACCCAACACAGACATTGAGTCCCCCCATCCATGTCTGGCCTTCTATGTGTGTGTCTGTGCATTACTGTCACCCCTCATGGGTGTGCTGTGCACCCACTGTGTGGTAGTTGTCTGCACATGTGTGTGTCATTCCCAACCCCCACCTGTGGGGGTGTGTGGGTGTGGGGGGCTGCCGTGTGTTGCCCACCTGTGTTACTCACCTTCGGTGTCCAAAATGCTCCTCTATGGTGACCCTGTGCCACTGGGACCTGGAGACCAGGCATGGGTTCCTGCGACCCAGGGGCAGTTGCCCACCTCCTCCATGGTGCCCCTGCTCTGCATCCTCCTCCTTCTCCCTGGAGCTGTTGCCCTCCTCAGCCTGGGCAGCTATTCCACAGTCAATGGCCATGTTGTGCAGCATACAACAGGCCAGGAATATGCCACAGGCATTCTCTGGTCTATATTGTAGGGCACCACCAGAACTATCCAAGCACCTGAAGAGCATCTTCAGCATGCCAAAGACTTGCTCAATGATGGTGCATGTAGCAATGTGTGCCTTGTTGTACCGCTGCTCCACCTCTGTGCCAGGATGGTAGTAGGGGGTGAGGAGCAAGGGTCAGAGGGGATATACTGCATCACCTGTGGGGGAACAAAGCAGTCTGATAGTACCCCACATACATGTGCATTGTGTACCACAGCCTCCCCCTTCCATCACTGCACACTGATACAGCTACTGCCTGTCCACCTCTGTACCTGTGGCCCACCTCCCGGTGCAACACTTTACTACCATGGTAGGATGGTGCATTTGTGCTCTCAACAATGACTACAGTGCCCTGGCTGTCCTCATCTGCCCTGCACCTGACCATGCCCTCATCCAGGGCTGACCGCTGCTGCCCAGCAATGGTAGCCCTCCATTGCTCTGTGGCTGCCTGTAACTGGGTGTGTGTGGCACATTCTGCCCTGCCATACATGCCTGCTGTTCCACCTCACCTCCAGTGCTGCATCGTGCTGCTGCACTGTCCTCCCTTTTTGCATGTGCCATCCCATTGGCTTGCTCCCTTCCACTGTCCTGCATGGGTGCATGCCCTTGCACAGCCCTGTCATTGCCCCCACACCAATGCACTACCTCCTGACATATGTTGCACAAGAGTGTGCTGTTTGTGGACAGGTATTCATGCCCACTGACCCACTAGGTGGTCGCTGGGGATATAGCCGTCTCAAAATGATGACACAGGGCTGATTGGTGCCATATGAAGGCATCATGTATACTCCCAGGTTGTGTGGTACAGACATTGCTGATGTACCCTGTGGCATTGCACACCAACTGGCAGTTTATGGAGTAGAACCCCTTGCAGTTCATGTAGGGCATCGCCTCATTGCCAGGTGGTGCACAGATTGCCAAATGGGTGCAGTCAATGGCCCCTATGATGCCTGACATGTGTGCCACCCTGTGGAATTGCTGCATGACTTCTGTCCACTCTGCCTGTGTGCTTGGGAATCGAATGAACTCTGAAGCATATTGGAGCAGTGCTGTGAGGAATTGCATGGGGATCTGGATTTGGATGGCTGGGATATGCCAGTGGTGTCTCCAGCTGGCCTCTGGAAGGTGCTTGTGGTGAGCAAGCATGTTGCTGTTGTCACCTTGGTCTCCACAGATATAGCATGACCCCTTCCAGTGGGTGCCTGCATTTCATCATGGCACAGATCACAGAGCTGCCTCAGAATTGCCCTGTTCAGGCGGTATCAGCCAACTGTTTCTGTGTCTGTCAGTTGCTCGAATGTTACTCTGGCACAATACTGTCGCGGGCCAGGCAGCCTACAGTGCCTTCCGCCACCATGTTCTTCGTTTGCCCATCTCCTCATCCCCATTAGCATGCCCACCATCAGGAATGGTGCAAAATCCATTTGGGTGACCTCTCTGGTGCTGCTGCTAGTGATACTGCTGCTGCTGCCCTGCTGGCTGCCTGCTGGGGGCTTGCACTTAAGTCTACTTCTTTTATACTTATCTCCTTAGTGTGCATATGGGTGGATGCGCTGTGTGTGCACTGTGTTTGCACATTCATTTTGCTTTCTGAATGGGGATATGCAGTGTATGCAGCTACATGCCCCCTCCAGATGCACCACATATCATTATTTTCAGTCTTCGGCGCATCCTTGCCCTGTGTGCATCACGCCAGTGCACATCTCTGAGATGCGCCGTGCGCATCTCTTTTGTGAATCCTGCCCTGAGTCTATAAAAATTGTATTCAATACACATATATAAAATAAAAGTACTGCACTATATTCTGTAACACACCATGCACTCTTCTAAAGCACACAGACTAAAAAACCAAAGAAAATATACACCATCCATGTATCAACGCAAATACTATGCACTATAAAAGAGAGATACAGTTCTGCAATACATTAAAGAGCTACTGTTTTTATTTATTCATGTCTTGGATTACAAATCACTTTGAGCCAGGGGCTCATTTACAAAGGGTCCATGTCAAAGAGAATACAAAACAGTAAAAATACATTAAAATTGAACAGAGAAAATAATCAATGAACAGCTGAAGTTCTAAAGAAACATAGGGATACAAAATATGGTACATAAATAAATAAAGACGTATGTAAGAAAGCTGGAAGTCCTGACACAGCCAGGAAATGACTTTGCCAGTAGAATATAACAGGAAAAAGGGAATTGAGAAAAGAAGTGTGAGAGAAAAGGGGGAGGAGTGAAAGGGATGGTTGAGCCAATGGGGTGGCAAGGGGTAGTGGTAAGGAGAGAAATAGGAGGGGTACTGAAGGGAGGGTGAGGCAGTGGCAGAGAAGGGAGTGGAAAGGAGGCAGTGTATAACATAGTCAAATATAATTAGGTTAATGGGGGGGGGTAAACAAAAATCCCAAGAGATGGGGTGGAGTGGGAGGGGTTGGTGAGAGGGTGGAAGGGATTGGAGAAAGGGTGGGATGAAGTGAGGCTGAGGGTACTCTAGATTAGGAAGAGCAGTCACAGCTGTTTAGTGTAGTGAGGTGTTGGCGAAGCATGTACTTAAAGGGGGCAAGCTTGGTTTCATAAAGGATGTCCACAGGGAGATAATTTACCCAGTAAGGTGCCCTGTGCAAGAATGACCACTGGGCCTGAGAGGTATGAGAGAAGGGGACTAGGTAGGCCTGCTTTTATGTGCCATGAGTGAAGTGTGAATTAGGGCCAAAGGTGCGAATTTCTAAATGGTCAGTGGAGCAAGGCCCAGGCAGATTTTTTTTAGCCAGAAAGCAGGTTTGACATGTGATCCTGCCCTAAAAGTGTAGCCAACTAGCCCGGTCATACAGGTCACAGGTATGCATCTGACTATGGGCCCCAGTAATCAATCTACAAGATTTATTTAATGCAATGCAGATTCTTTTTAGTGCAGTATCTGTGGCAATACCATTGATGACTAGGCCATAGTCAGTTATTGAAAGAATCGAGCTAGTAACGGCTAGTCATAGAGCATCGGGAGTCATGCAGTGTCTATTCCGGTACAGGAGTCCTATTCTTGTGTTTGCTGACTTGCCAATACGATCAACATGGGAGGAGTAGGACAGGGAGCTGTCCAGAGTAATTCCCAGGTGCCTGAAATCCTGAACTTGTTCTAAAGGAGAGCTGAAGCTATTGATAATTGTTAGCTGGTTGGATTTGTGTTTTTTTTTTTTCGGAGTATGTTTTTAATTTTTTTATAATTAATTAGGAGCTTATGTTTAGAGAACCTGGTCTTGACAGATGTGAAGTTATGCTGGAGTTCCTGTTCTAGGGGGAAGGGGAGGATTGGCTGGAACAAATAACAGCGTCATCAGTATAAAGCAATATGTTGTTGGAGCAGGCCTGGGGCAGGGTGTCCAGATAAAGACTAAAAAGTAGGGGGCTTAAAATTGACCCTTGGGGAACCCCGGCATGCACTGGACAGCTATCCAAAACAGTGTCAATAATGCCACGCCATATTCGAGAAGCCTATGGTGAGGAGTGAGTCAAGCAGCAGTGTATGGTTAACTGTATCAAAGACTTTAGTGTGGTAGATGTAAATCAACCCCACTAAATGACCTCAGTCAAGCGCTTGATGGATGAAACCAGTGTATTCAAGTAAAGCAGTGGTGGTACTAGGAGCTTTACAAAATCCATGTTGCTGCGGGGACTGGAGTTGGTATTTTTATTGAAATGTTTCACCAGGAAGGCACACTGAGCAACATGTTGCTCTTCTCCCGGTGTGGTATTTGTTGAGATACTCGGCAAGCTGGTCTGATACAATATGTTCTAATGCCTTGGATGGGGGGAGGGGATTGATATTGGGTGATAGTTTGAATGCTGTGCTCTATCACCACTTTTGTGGATGGGAGTAACTACTGCTGATTTCCATCATAGAGGGAACTGACCAAGGCAGAGCGACAGATTCAACAGTTTCATTAGTGGAGACAGGATTACATCCAATGTGAGGTTGAGGAGTTGAGGTCAAGAGTATCACTACTAAATGTAGATTGCCCAGTACTCAATGTAAGTACTTTTTGGCTTCATTAAAGGTGATCCTCCTGAAGTGGGGGGGGGGGTGGAGTGTTGTGAGTGGCCTAGATTATCAGCCTCACCTGTGCCAGCAGGACCAGCAAATAACTCAGGGGGGAGAATGCCATCAAGGTCAGTAAAAGCATTGTTAAAGGTATCAACAATCTGCTTAGGGTCCTGAATTGTAATATCATTCACTTCAAGCATGGGGGTAGGATTTGTTAGTTGTCCCAGAATTTCCTGCCATTGCTTCAGGAGTTTGAGAGCACCTTCTGAAAGTGATGGGATTTGGCAAGGTGTATTTCACATGTACAAGCATTCTTGGCAGCTTTTTGGAGCTGGACATCAGCTTGCTTCCCTGTGGCTAGTGCACAATGCCAGAGTTTATCTCTAGTGGCTATTTTTTTGAGAAGGAAGGGGTTATCCAAGTGCTATTTAACCCCTTAATCTTTCTTTTTCTGATGGGGCAAAGATGTCACAAGCCGAATTGAATCTAGAGATGAAGAGTTCTAGTGCCTGGTCCATACTTTGGGCTGAGTCAATGGGAGACCAGTCACATTGTTATAGATAGGCTTTGAGATGTTTAAGTTGCTCAATGAACAGCTTTTTGGCAGGTGGCTTGGGGGCTCTATTAGACCAGTGGCAAATAATAGGGGAGTTGTCACTGATTGAGTCAGGGAGGATGGCAGTTTCAATGATTCTGTCAGGTTGAGTAGTAAGCAACCAGTCAAGTAGTGTGCTAGTGCCAGTCCCATAACTGATTCTGGTGGGGGTAGTTACTATTTGGGTAACATCAATGGCAGAGATGACATCCTTAAATGGGTCTGCCTCTGGGGCCAGCAAATTAACATTGAAATCCCACATCACCATAACTTCAGAGTGCCAGGGCAGGTTGGTGGGATATTCCTTTATAGAACTGAAGCCACTCACCTGGTCTCGAGGTGGTATATAGACTGATAGTATGGTGAGCAATTTACAGGGGTGTCCAAGGAGTACCCAGATGGTGAGGGCCTGCACATTATTCCCAGTGTCCAGTTTGGGAATGGCATACAACTGGAGAGGCTTATTTAGGTAAATGGCACACCCCCACCCTTTTTGCAAGCCTATCTAGCCTGAAAAGGATGTACCCAAGGAGAGAAATGGATGTATCTGGAACTATAGGAGTAAGCCTGGTTTCCACTATTGACAGCACATCTAGCCTCTGCTGCACAATCCAGATTTGTAGGTCATCAAGTTTTGGCAGAAGGCTATGAATATTTAGAGATGCAAATTTTACCTTTCACTAATTGGGAAACTACATTCCAAAATAAAAAAAATATCCTATGCTCCAAAATAAAAAAAAAAACAAAAAAACAAACAAAGAGAAAAGAAAGAGTTATAAGCTGTAATTCAAAACATACTAAGTACATATCAAGTATGCTACCTCAATCATTTTACAAACTAGAATACAGTAATCACAATAATTTTTGCAAGGCAAGCAAATCATAAATACATTTACTACTGAAAACAAATACTTATAAACAATGCCACATTAAAAACATACAAAAACAATAACTTGTATCACTACTTCCACAATGGTTTATTCTCTTACAACACTTCTACCTTGACACTGAGCTCATTATTACAGTAAACCACAACTTAAAATATAAAAAAACACACTTACAAACAGAACACCCATACAATAAATAAAGCAAAATTAAAAGAAATATGAAACTATATTGAATCACAGTAAAATTATCCAATACACAATGAAAGCATTAGCAGTCATAAAACTGTAAATGCGTAATCTAAACAACTTACACCTTCTCAAAAACTCTGGTGAAAGGCATACGTTTTAACACCTCTCCCAAAATGTACAGTCAGCACACTGTCATCATGCTTTTCGCCCAACACTTCCATAACACCAATCCACTTCTTTACAACAGTCACTCAGTAAAAGATTTCAATCCTCTCATCACCAACAAATGGTCCTTGTGAAACCATGACAAAGAACACACATGATTTTACAAATGCAACACCACAAAGACAAAGCAAAAGCCTAGCATAAGTGCAATCCAAATTTAAATTAACACATACTTAGCAGCAAGAAGTACACTACATGTGACATATCCAATATATCTCAAAATGCTAATACTATATAAAACATATATAATATTACACTACTTTCATACCACTGACACAATCTACTTTACTATAGAAAACCTTCAACACATGAATCTGACACTTACAAATTCTATGCAATACACACACAATGTAAGTTATAAACATGTAATTAAAAAACAGTTACACTTCTAAACAAATAACTCACAACCTCACAAACTCACTCAAGGATCTCACACACAACACTACATAATGACTTCTATAAGGAATAGTCCAACATATCTTCCATCTAAACTGGCTTACAAATTTCTTCTCTACACAGATTATAGCACTGCAACACTTAGACACACACACACACACACACACACACACACACACAAACAATAAATATAAAAATTCCATATGTGAACATGTTCTAACCACATACTAAACATATTTCATCTGAAACGAAGCTCACTAACAGTTCTTCTCAATAAATTTTAATGCACATCACATCAATCTATTCTCAATCACATCAATTAGAAAATATAAGTTATGCATACAGTGGTAGAGAAAATGATGGAATCACTTCTGAACAGAAGAATTGTTGAGTACCTAGAAGCCAGTGGGGCACAGGACTCAAGGCAGCATGGATTCACAGCACAAAGGTCATGTCAGATGAATCTAATACAGGGGTTCTCAAATGGTGAGGCCAGTCTCCCTGGGGAGGCCCCAACCTGTTCAAGGGGAGGCTCAAGCAAGTCTGAAAAGGCACTGTATTTAAATTTTGGGTTTTATATATTTTATGTGAAGAGATGAAGCAAACTGAAAGAGGATAATAGTAGGTGAATTTTATGTATATATTTACTAATAGGTGACAAGGGAAGGTGAATGAACCAAGGCTCATTTCAGGTGTACCCGGGGAAGGGTAGGGAGTGAATACATTTCAAAAGTTAACTGCAAAACAATAAAGGAATATACAATGAGTAATAGTGCAACAAATATGAACAATAAATTAATAATGAGTGGTGGTAATTGATCAATTTGTAAACTGATGGCAGAACTGCCCAAATACAAGGGTTGAGCATAGAAGTGCTAAGAGCAATAGCAGAAAGGAGAAAAGTAATCCCCGAGATGTTGCTTAGGAGCAGAGAAAGAGAGGGAGAGGCAAAGTATGTAGGAAGGTTGTTTCATATAGAGAGGAAACAGAGGAAGTAGTCTGACACATGAAGGTACTGCAACAAGGGGTAACAATGGTTCAAGAATGAAAATAGCAGAGCAAATAGGTTGGCCTGTGGGGGGGGGGGGGTTACAATAAGCTGAATAATAATATTTGTTTATTTTATTTATTTGTTATTCAGATAACACCTTTGAGCACAGGAGCTCTTTTTCAAAAGTTCTAAGTCAGTATAAGACAAAGAACTAAATGTGAGCCAAGTACTCAAAGGGGTTTCAATTTATTCATGGTGTACTGCACAAAGTACAGTACGTTATTTTTCCATGGGAGGCCCAAGATTATTTCAGTTTTTTTGGGAGGCTCGAAATCTTTTCCATGGATTTGGGGAGGCTCACTGTGATAAAGTCTGAGAACTATTGATCTAATAGATTTCTTTCTGGGTGACCAAAGTAAAAGACATGGGAGGGGCTGTGGATATGGCCTACCTAGACTTTAGCAAGGCATTTGACACAGTGCCACACAAAAGATTAATAAACACATTAACCAGCTTGGGAGTGGGTCCCAGGGTGGTAGCCTGAGTAACAAATTGGCTGGACAACAGGATGCAGAGGGTAATAGTAAATGGAGTACATTCTGAAGAAAGGGTGGTTACTAGTGGGGTACAGCAGGGTTCAGTACTGGGACCAGTCCTCTTTTATGTCTTTATAGGAGACATTGTGGAGGGGCTGGAAGGAAAAGTATACCTCTTTGCAGATAACACAAAAATCTGCAACAGGGTTGATACACAAGGGTGGGTGGAAAGGATGAGAAGGGACTTGGTAAAGTTGGAGGAATGGTCAAAAGTATGGCAGCTTAGAGTCAATGTAAAGAAGTGCAAAGTAATGCACCTGGGAAAAAAAATGGGGGAAGTATACAATGGGGGGGTACTAACAAAAACAAAAATGGAGAGGGACATGGGGTAGTTATATCAGATGACCTTAAGGTAGGCAAGCAATGTGAGAAGGCAGTAAGGAGGGCTGGGGGGATACTAGGATGCATAGAGAGTGGCATCACCAGTAGAAAACAGGAAGTTGTTATCCCTCTGTACAGACAGTTGGTGAGACCCCATCTGGAGTACTGTGTGCAGTTCTGGAGACCCCATCTTTGCAAAGACATAGACAGGATGGAAGCAGTCCAGAGGAGGGCATCTAAAATGATGCAGGGTCTGCACCAGAAGCCATACGAAGAGAGACTAAAAGAGCTTAATATGTATACCCTTGAGGAAAGGGGGCGTCAAGATAGAAACTTTCAAGTACCTCAAGGGAATCAACAAAGTCCAAGGGAGTAGCATCTTTCAGAAAAAGAGATGTGCAAGGAGGACAAGGGGACACAATTTGAAGATAGAGTGGGGTGACTCAGGGGCAATTTAAGGAAGTATTTTTTCATGGAGAGGGTGGTGGACACATGGAATGGGCTTTCTGAGAAGACTGTGGGGTCAAAAACAGTGGGGGGGATTCAAGAATGCATGGGACAGACATAAAGCAGTTATAGTGGTGTAGGAAGAAGTAGGTTGTTGGTTAATTAGGATTTGCGACTTATCCAGTAAATAGGGAAATGTGCAGACTAAGTGGGCCAAGTGGTTTTTATCTGAAATCAAAGTCTATGTTTCTGTGTTCTATGTAAAGCAAATCAATACATCTACAATGAAACAAGTACTGTAAGTCTCTATAACATTACTACACACACAAAAATGCATTAAACTAGTACTTACACAACACATATTATTTTTGCTTCCCTGAAAGCAAAAAATATACACTGATTAGTACAAGAAACACACTCACAGCCACATTCAGTTAATAAACTCCATATAACATATACAACAATACATACGAAGGTCTGTTTAATGACATGTTACACACACCCAAGGTGTTGGCTGCTACATAAACCCAAAGAGTGCAGTGCAACAGGTTTATTCAGGTATTCAGCACTGAGACTGTCTGTAAAATCTCAAGTTAAACACAACACCTCATGTCTAATTTTATATCATTACTGAGGATCATTACTTTGCCACACCAAAACAATCTTGCTACAGGGCTTGTCACACACATATTCTACAATGTCAAGGAAGTGGGAAATCGATAAATCCTTCCAGAAGCACACATTTCTGAGTATCACTATGTGACACATGCTTGTTTTCACACTACTTAGAATTACCTTCTCTTGCTTGTATACTTTACATTCCACTAACAGCTACACAGTACTTCCTGACCAGCACACAACATGAACCACATTACACTCTCAATACAGTACTCTTGTAATGAAACTTATGACATATATACAGATCGATACATGCAAACCACATGCCTAATCACTCTGTAATAAAATCAATGACGTCCACACTAAACTACTAGACCCCCTCACTTCACATGTTCTTTTCAAAAAAAGTAATGACAACCACATTGGTCTATCACACTTAGTGAGCCTCAATCCTGTTTTTAATAAAAGTAATAACATGCATGCCAACTTAGTACAGCACTACTCTAAAAATTCACTTTTCAATAAAAGTCATGCAATTCCTACTAGTTTAGCACACTACCACTTTCAAAACACCATTTGAAAGAAATGTAACAAGCATTTGTCAATGCCGAATGTTGCTTGTTTGTATGTGCTGTTTAGGTATTTGGAAGTCATTGGAGTGCAAATACTGAAAATTCGCGAACTTACGAGCGTGTGTAGGAATTGCGCAACACACGTTCGTAAAACAGTCATTTTAAGGAATTTTTACACCAAATTATCAACATAGCCATTTTAAGACCTTTGCTCATGAACAGTGTCACTGTGATTTTCTTAATGTGTCCCATACATGGATTTAGCACACCAACTGCGTGATTATGCGCTACATGGGCGGAAACACGTTTTGGGCAAGATGTGAAAAATGACAGCTGTACTGCTCATAAGGAGGTGTGGTAAAATGGCAATGCTGGAAATCTGGAGTGAAACTATTAAAAATTCGCAAACTTATGAGCGTGCGTAGGAACTGCTCAACGCACGCTCGTAAAACAGTCATTTTTAGGAATTTTTTCACCAAATTTTTAACATAGACATTTTAAGACCTCTTCTCATGAACAGTGTCACTGTTACTTTCCTAATGTGTCCCATACATCGATTTCACACACCGACTATGCCATTGTGTGCTACATGGGCGGAAACGCATTTTGGGCAGGATGTGAAAAATGACATCTGTACTGCTCATAAGGGGGTGTAGTAAAATGGCAATGTTGAAAATCTGGAGTGAAAATATTGAAAATTCATGAACTTACGAGCATGCGTAGGAACTGCTCAACACGCGCTTGTAAAACAGTCATTTTTAGGAATTTTATTCACCAAATTTTCAACATAGGCTTTTTGAGAGCCCACCTTATGAACACTGGCAGTGTCATTTCATTAATCAGCCCCAAAAGGTGATTTCGCGCAGTGATGGCGAAATCACCCTTCAAGCCGATTAACGCCATGACAGTGCAAGAATTCATGAGGAGGGTCCCAAAACCCCATGTTAATTTGAATTAAAATTCCCAAAATGGCTGAGATATACAAAGTTGAAAAACCCTATTTATTCCATTATACAGCTTACGGCATTTCCTCAGTTCGCGGTCAGCTTTCAAGAGTGTAGCGTGTTCCCAGTCCACTGATGATCGTCGTACTCGAGCTCCAGAGGTAAGTATGGGGTGAGGGGGTGTGAGGAGGCAGGTGCGCAGTGGGTGGAGTGCTGGTGGGGGCAGTGAGACTCTGAGGGACCGTTTTTATTTACAGGGTTTGTTTTTAAATTAAGATGGCGTGGGACATTTGCCACGCTGGGGTGGGCTCCCAGCATGGCAGCTGGAAAGGCTGTTTGGGGGGGCTGGAGCTGATGGGGGATTGGGCATCCCCGTCAGCCATAACAAATTGCCATGCTGGGGTGGGCTTCCAGCACTGCACCTGGAAAGGTTTTGGGGGGGGCGTGCAGCCGTGGAGCCAAAGGGGGATTGGGCACCCCCGTTGGTGATAACATTTTTTGCCATGCTGGGGTGGGCTCCCAGCTTGGCACCTGGACAACTTTTGTTGGGGCGTGGAGCCGATGGGGGATTGGGCACCCCCGTCGGCCATACAGTGTGTGGGGGGAGGGAGCGCATCAGCATGCAATATGCATGCTTGCATGCATGTGTGGGGTGGGTGGGAGAGCTCTGCTCACTGGAGCGGAGATCTCCCTTTCAACTGTATGCCACTGCATTTTCGATGCTGTCATAGACAGCCAGGGTTGGACTGGGAAGCAAAGGGCCCACCTGGAAATTGGCCCAGGGGGGCCTTGGTACTGGCAGGGGAGGCCCTGTTAGGGTCATGGGGGGCCCCCCAACCACGGCATGCTGTAGACAAGTACAAGATGTCAGCATGTATTCTATTCAGAAGAAAGCTATTGTATACTATGAAGAAAGCTATTACATTACTGGAAAATGTATATTCATTATTTTGGAGGCTTCAGTCCCATTGATTTAAAGTGAACTCTGACACCTTGCAAAAATGCTGCTAGCCATGACCTGCTAGTCCCACCCCTGCAGCAATACTGCAGGAAAGCAGGTTACCAATTTAGCAATACTTGTTTCATTAACTGATCCTGCAACATTACATTTATCCAGCTACATGGCTGCAGGTGAGCAGAGAGTTCCCCTTTCAAACAAAATCAATGGTTAAGCTCAACGCCCCGGCAAGGCACCTCCAGAGGTTGAGGCCCTACCTTTCCCTACCCTTTCCCTTTCTGAGCAATTTGTGAGGCAACATGATGTGAACAGGAGAAAAGAGTGCAGTGCAATGTGTGTTATGCTAAGATTCTGCCAAAAGCAGCCTATGTGACCCCAACATGATTGTTCCAGTACTATTGTTAGCCCCAATAAAGGAACACGAGGCAGCAAGTCACAATGCTCTGCCTTAAGACAGAAATGAGGTTGCGCTCATCTGAAGAGATTGGTGTCCGCTAATTATATACACAGTGAAAAGTTTCCACCAAGGCATTTTCACAAAGTTTTGAAAAATTTTTAATTTTGCTTTGGGTTCCCCTCATATCTACTTGCATACAGTTTCACTCAGCTACTGAGTCATGTGTAAGTGTTCTATGGCCTTAATAACCCCACTCTATGCTATACATCTGAATGGTCTCGAATGGTGTTATTGATGTCACAGAATGTTCGGGCAGTGTGAAAGAGCAGCAGCTGCAGAGGTAAAGGGGATTCAGGGACTGGTTACAAAGGCAATAAAATCAGATGCAACCCAAAACGTCAGACTCAAAAGGACAATTGAATGCCATCTAGAGGTGTAAACAGTGTAACAGTGTTCTATTGTATATTGATGTTAGTGCTGCTGTATTAAACTGCACTGTATTGTGTGACATGAATTTAATCAAATTGGTACTATGCACACCGAGTCAAGGCACATTTCCAGCCAGGTGCAACCAGAGTAAAAGGAAGAGGAAAAGCACAGGTGGTGTTAGTGAGGGTGACAATGTATATGTTTAATTGCAGCACATATAAAATGGTTGGTGATAATTCTTATGAACTAGCATAGAAATTGATAATTGGGCAAACTAAAATGCATAGTGCCAGAGTGAAGGGAGGCCAAGCTGGTGCTCAAGTTACCTAAAGCAGGAAATAGCTGCCAGGATGTTGCAACTGAGGGTGGAAGGGTGGGTGAGGGGTGGTCAAAGGCCCAGCCATGGTAAGAAAGGGTTCAGAAAAAGGGTTTGCATGGAAAGACTTGAAAATGGGCCTTTGACTCAGCTTGTTACACAGAAGTAGATCTATCCTAATCTTTCCCTACACTTTCCCTAATTCTAAACATTAGCTGCACAGTAAAATCTGTTGTATGTTTCCCATCGTCATTTGATCAGTTATACTTTAGTCTGTCCACAGTGTCATTTGATCAGTTATACTTTAGTCTGTCCACAGTGTCATGTAATTTGTATTTTAATAAAACAGAGCTGTGTATCCATTGTGTGTTTCATTGTCATTTGATCACTTATACATTAAAGTCTGCCAACAGTGTCCTGAGTGTAATTTTTATTTTCATAAACTAACTGTGCATCTGTTTTACCACATACAAAGTATAAAAGTACAAATTCAATGATAAGGTCTCCATACAAACAAAACCAATAACCAGAACAATGCATACCATGGTTTTTAGTCAGAAGAAATTAAAATGTATACTTCCACAATTCGTTTCAGGATCTCTTCTGCATGCACTCAGCTCACATTACAGCGAAGACCAGCATGGTAAATATCCCTTTCTTCAGTTCAGACATGATCACTACTCCAGGTAGCAAATACAGTAGCCAGTCTTTTTTAAATTTTTTTTTATACACTTTTAGTTTTAGATTTTCAGTTGCTTTATATCAAAGCCACAAAAACATTGTATCCATGACAGTCCATACATAAATCAATTTTAGGGGACGCAGCCCCTTTAAACATAGGATTAGTGCATCAAGGATATGTTGATACCACATATGGGGGAAAACTAGATAGCCAGATTTAAAAATATATCGAAGACTTATGCTGCATAAATTAAGCACATGAGCAGTAGGACTTTATTCAAACACAAAAAAACTAAAGTCCACAGAAAGGACAGCTTTTGCCTGCCTGAACTCAGGGTATTGGCATCATACTAAAAACCTAAAGGTAGTTCCTAAAATAAAGTGAAATCTGGCAGCTAAATCAACGTTTAACTATATTTACTCAAAGCCCAGAATTTTACAAAAATCTCCAACTGGATTTAACAAGATATTGAAAAATTGACATCACATTTTACACTAGGGCTCCTAGAAAGCCTTCCAGCACTAAGCAATTATTTAATAATGGCTCGAAAAACTGAATAGTCTGGAGCAAAGCTCAGCAGGAAAGGCTGAAATACATATAAAGGCACTCACACCATCTGAAAATATCCAGACAGACCTTCCTGTTATATACCACTCACAACCTGGCAGGGAAGAGCACTGTGTGAGGGATATGATTCTCTCTAAGTCGCCTTCTAATTCCATCAAACTTTTTCCGGCGCATGAGAGTCACATAGCTTAGATCAGGAAATAAATAAACAGCCCTTTCATCTTGCATTAGAGAACCCACTCGACGGGCCAATCTCAGAATGTGGTCTCCAGTCCCAACACTGTCTGTCACCAAAAGTAGAGTGCGTGGCGTGTCCGAATCTGACCTGTATCCTCAAGGTGCAATTCTGTACACTTTTTGCAAGCCAAAATGTGCCAGGGGTTCTTCCATAGACAGTTTCTCTTGAAGCCACTCTTGGATAAACATCACCAGGTGATCTATCCCTCGGGCATTCCTAAAATCCGAATATGCATGGATTGAGCCTGGTTTGGGTGTCTGTAACCTAGCCAAGTCGTGTTTTCCTTGATCAGGTTCATGGTAGTTACCATGGCCTTCTCTGTTTTTTGACTTCCTCCATCTCACTTTTAGTTTATTCCATGGATGTTTCAACTACAGTCAGTCGGGAATTGTATGCATCCACTTTTGAATTCAGGTCAGAGACCAGATATCTGCCTCTGCAGTTTTGTCCAAATCGACAATAAAGGTCTCTTCGGGTTCCGTGGTGGATGAGGCCTGTACAGTCAGATTCGTCCTAGCAGAGTGAGAGGATCCTGTGGCTTTTCCTCCTGGACCGCCGCCTTTCTCTTTACGAGGACTACCCATAGCGTACTTCCCAATGGTACTCTTCAGATTCTCAAAATAGCCTCGAATTTCTGTCTACCGATGGTTAATTTGATTTTTAGAGTAAAGATTTGGAGCGGATAGATTTTGCTGCCAGTTAGCTCGGGCTCCACAGCGCCCCCCACAGTAGCCAGTCTAATCCATTGAATCCTTCTGGACCTGGGTACCTCAACCCAGCATCCAGCTTTGGCCCTCTAGTGACAGTAGCAGTAGCCTTCCAGTGTCAGGGTGACAGTACTCGCTTGTATGCTTCAGATCGTTGAATTAGTTTCTGGATGACATCTTCTGCGCGCACTCCATCAAGAAGGTCTCTCTCAATGGCCATAATCATGAATGCCTCCAGTTTCTCTTGTCCCAGCAATGGCGCAGTCAGTCTTTATTATCTTTAGCTTGCTGAAAGCTCTCTCACAGGACACCTGAGTAAGCGATAGAGTCAACAAATACTAGTGAGACAACGAACAAGGTTGAAAATGCAGACAGTGCATGTTGTACTGTGCAAAATTTTATAACAGCACATTAGGCATTCTTTGCAGGACTTGCATTTGTCTGGCAAATCTCTTCTCTCTTGTTGCTCATTCTGGTCACTAGTTTCACTTTCACGAGTGTCGGAGTCTTGGTCATGAAGTCAACATCCTCTGTCAACACATCCGCCGTGTATTCTTCAGGCAGTGATCTTTGCAGTCGTCTGAATATTTTAGCAAACGTTAACAACTCCAGTTTAAGTCTGCTACGGTCTACTTCTGCCAAGAATGCCACTTTCTGCAGACTTTCATCTGGTATGCCACCTTGAATTATACTTTCGAAGTGATGTGGGTCCATGCAGCTGGTATCCAGAATCAGTTGCTTGTTGTTATCAAAGTGATCATTTAAGCTCATCCGAACTTGATCCATAATACGAGTGTACACTTCACATTCAAATCGCTTCATGGGATCTGCCACTCGTTTGTCACTGACATTTTCCCCTGGCATTCTCTTCTTCCTGGCTACCCTTTTATTTGGCAGATGATCCTCAAGGTCAATGTCAATACCCAACTCATCAATTTCTTCTTGTCTTCCAGCAACAAAGTTAGAAGCTTTTTGCTGGATGTTTATAAATTCAGACCTTTGCAACTCCATCTTAGCATGATCCACCATGCGCCATGCCGAAAGATAGTCTAGTCCTTAGTCTGCAGATACTTTGATACTGGCCCAATTACTTAAAGATCTTCATGAACATAAAGGCTATCAAAATGACGTCAAACTTCTTCCATTTGTCAAGCAGTGAATCTGCCTCACTGGCAGCTTTAGCATCAAACTTTCCAGAGGTACTAATAAAAGCAAAGTCTGGAGGAGTGACACATACAGATTCTTCTCTTGGTTTTCATATGTTCGAAGATGCATGCCAGTGCTCTGGGTTTTGCCCCATCTGGTTTCACCAATCTTTTGAAGCCGTCTGAGTTTGTCCTGTCCTGTACCATCAATGCTAGATTTCCATATAGTCATCCATTTGTGCGATTCACTAATGAAGATGGATGTCCTTGTAACAAACCAAATAATGTCTTTGCTTCCACAACTGCTTCACTACAATCTGAGACACACAAATTGAGAACATGTGCATAACACCAGGTATAGACACTGTTTGGTGAATCCTTTTTATCAAAGCTCTAACCCACAACTACAGCTCCATGTTGGCTGCACCATCAAATGACTCCCCACGATGTTCTTCATATCGAGTCCATGCATTTAAAGTTCTCCTTTAAAACCTTGTACATTCCTTGTCCAGAAGTGTCCTGCACCTCAACCACAGCAAAGAGATGCTCATGAACTTTAAGGTCCTTCACATACCGTAGAATGATAGCCGCTTGGTCAGTCACACCAATGTCCTGTGTGGTATCCATCTGAATGCTGATCTTCTGGTCCATAGCATCCTTTACAATGCTGTCTCTGATTATCTGCATAATAATCTCGATAATTTGATTCTGGTGGTCTTTGACAGCAAGGTAATCAGCCCTCCACGACCGCGCTTCTGAAGTGTCCTTTTCTTTCTCCATTCTCTGCTTCCTTCTCTTGCTCTGCTCTACTGCTTTTGGATGTGTGTATTCAGAGGAACATCAAATTGGGATAACAGAAGAATCAGCTCAAGAAATTTCCATGGTTAAGTGATGGGTCCTGCACACTGTATAAAGCTTAATCTTTTTCCACGATATATGGCAGGCACTGGCGTCCAATAAACTTGACAACTTCAATAATTCTCCGCATGACATCTATGTTCTCCTGGACTTGCTTCCTCTGACTTGCAACCATATCTTTGTTCACCAGCGTTTCAACATCAGCATCCACTAAGCAGGCCAGATCGCATCCACAGCTGCATTGTGAGCTCTGGAATCCTCATGTTCTATCATGCCTTGGTAGATGTGCTTAAAGTCTTGGTATCCTGTAACAAACCTAGTTTCCACATCTGAAAATGCCATGCAGATACTGCAGTGGAGAATGCACCAAACAGTCAACCACCTGTACAGTGACCCAGTTCCTTGGTATAACTGTTGCTCCCAGGAAGAATCCGTGTGTAGATTTTTGACAGTTTATGCGGTGGGACTTTAACATCTGCGAATCCGGGCTGAACTGGATGCCTTTGTACAAAGGCAACCTTTTTCATGTTGCGAGGCAGAGCTTTTGGGGCATTGAAAATAGGGATTTTGATTCTTCACAACATCAAGTGGCACAACTGTCCCCCTTGCAGAATCCACTGGCTGTATTTGCTGAGTATTTAGATTCTGACTAGCAGTGCAGCTGCTCACACAGTGAGCCACAGTTTGTCCACCTTGTATTTCAGCTGCATCCTCAAGACTAGTTTTGTTCTGAGGGGTAGTAGCTTTGTTTTGTATGCGTGTAAACAGTGATAGCTTCCTTTGTTTTGGATCACTTGATGCTGCCACCAGTGCAGACAAGTTAGCCAGTTTCCGTTTCTGTGCACCAGATTTGACTTTGCTCAGCTCAGACGTCATGAAGACCAATTTCTACCACGCAATAGGTGATCCTCAGACAACTCCACAACTGTTCTATCTGAAGGCAATAACTGTACCAAAAGAACACGACAAACACGCAACAAACAGAACCAGAAAGGACAAATAACTGAACCCAAAATTCAACCAGATTTACCTTTGCTAGTTCTGCTCCTCTGGTCAAGCTACACTGCCAGTGATGTGCTGCGCCAAGCTCAGTCTGTCAGTCACCACACTGTCCACTCTGTTCCTGCTGCTTTTACCTGCCCATTACAGTAATCCGGAGTTGAATTATATGGCAGACAATTATGCAACAACATGAGTGGTTGCCCAGTACCACTAAACAAATTTCCTTTCTCTATACACAAGAGAACCCCAAGAACACCCCCCCCACATTACTCCATGATAGCGGCGGCATTGGGCGTGATCTTGCACTCATTTTCCATGAAAAATGAAGACATTTTGAAACTGGGTTTTAGATGCTGGTATAGCATAGCAAAAGCTGTAAGCAAAAAACAGGAGGTAATGCCAACCATTTCCAAAATGGCACATCAGTACACCGCCAACCATTTTCTCCAGTGGATTCATGGCAAATCTATGCCACAATGGACACAGATGGTACGGGACTTAAAAAAAGGCATATATGACTGGAGAGAGCACAGTACCTCAATAGAGAGAGACACACACACACACACACACACACCAATACGAGAAAGCCTTCAAATATCTCAATGGAATAAAGAGGGCACTGGAGGATAGCATCTTTCAGAAAAGGAGAGGCAGAGGAATGAGAGGGCATGACATGAGGTTCGAATGGGTAGACTAAGTGGCAGCATAAAGCATCATTACTTCACCAGATGGGTGGTGGATCCATGCAACAGCCTACCTGCGAAGGTAGTGGAAGTGAACAGTACAGGGATTCAGTAAAGTGCATAGGATAAGCATAGAGTCACCCTGCTATACAGCAGAGTGGGGGAAAGGTAGTCCAGAGAAGAGTAGGGATTGCCAAATCAGGGAATGAAAAATCCAAGTCAAAGGTCCGATACACATCTAAACAGAAGCAGGACGTGAACTGCACAGCCCTTTAAAGTCCTTATTCTCTGAAACTTTAAAATTACTTAAAAAAAGTAATGCACAACATCATATTAGCAACTGTCTGTAATTATTTTAAACTTCCTGAGATGCTCCACCCACCCCACAGAAGATGAAAATAAAATAAAGCTATTACTTTATGAGGAAGCTCCATCAATCAACCATACCCCCCACACCACCGCACCATACCCCACCCCACCCACATCACACCCCACCCACCCACACAGGGGTGACCGGAGTCCACAGCCATTTTCTTCCACCAGCACCTGCACCAACACAAGTTAACATTACTACCCTATGTGATGGTCCAGAATTCCAGCCCATACAGCAGTCTCCACTCATGCTCAGACATGCCAGGAAACCAGAACCCAATTTTCCTCCCTTGTCCCATTACCCCCCAGCTGCTGCTGTGCACTGCTTTCAAATCAGAGATTTACCAAGCAGGGCTGCTCGTCACCAGCCCAGATTCAATCTGCAAGGAACACTGCCTGACCTGACCATTATACCATTAACTGGTGGAGCAGCCTGGCCTGGACCCCAATCCCTTTCCCACTGTCCAGCCCCATGCACCAACATTGTTTGCTTACAGAGAGCAGCATCACAGTCTCACCTCCCGCCCCCACACACACAGGCTCATAAGTGACTACACCCCCAGTCCAGGCACTGAAACTGGTTTGTTCCCGACAGCAGCATTGCCAGCATACAACTCATGCCCCCCACAGGCCCGTAACTGACTGGTCGATGATTAGCCAACTACAAGACAACCCAACCCCACCCCAGTGACGACCCTCCTGGTCCCATCCACCACCACATTAACACAACCATATGATCCACTGCACAGTCTCCAGCTTAAATGTTAAAATGCATCTGAAAGTTAAATTCTTACCTTACCCTGGAGAAGCTGATTTTGGGTCCAGAGATGCTGCCTGGATATGTGGTGGGGCAGCACTGATCTGCTCAGGTTCAGTGTCTTGCAGGAAAATCTGGTTCCAATCCTGGATTTCTGTCCTCCGAAGTCACCAAACTGACCACGATAAGCACCGGAGCGGAACCTGTATCAAGCTCTCATCGACCAAACCAGCCGAGGGTGAGCGTGCTTGGTAGTACTGTTAAACGGTTCAGCTGAAACATAGGAACATAGAATTTGACGGCAGATATTAAGGCCCACCTAGTCTGCCCATTTTCCTACCTAACAGATAAGATGCAGATCCTGTTAAACAGCTTACTTCCTCCTACCCCCCCAGGAATGGTTTACGTCTGTCCCATGCTCCTTGAATTCCCCTACTAACCCGCACCCTGTAAGCCAATGTATTTTGGAGTTGTGTATGACACGCTCAAATGCAGTGACAATCTTTAGTTGAAAGGGGCTACGCTTCAGTGAGCAGAGATAGAAGCCCACTGAGCGTAGCTCCCCCTGCTACGCGCAGGCGGCGCCCCGCACCTACCGCGAACCGGCGTGGGGTGCCCAATCTCCATCGGCTGAGCTGCGTCTCCCCCCCCCCAGTCGCACTGTAGCCACATCCATATTAGTTTATATGTTGCCAATGAAGGCATCAAACTTTTGCCCCTGTGCATTGGCCTCCTGAAAATTACCAAGGGAACGATGCACAATGTTTGAGTGTGTCTCCCCTGCCTGCCATACTAAAGATATCCCCATAGACCGCATTGTTGCACCCCCCCATGCAAAATGGCAAATTTGTTGGTACCGTAATGAGGGGGCACACCCGGAAATTTCCGGGTATCCGGGCAGGCCAGTCCGACGCTGTTGCCCTGAAGCAGGAAATATCCCCTCTGACATTAACATGATGTGCCCAGCAGGTGGATGGTTAATGAGCAGAATAAAAAGGAGGAAAGCTATGAAGCACAGCAAGGACATTCCGAATAGGGGGAAAATTACAAGGTGCATTAGTAATACACAAACGATGTCTCACGTGCCTTGTGGAGGCGGTCAGGTTGCATTAGGCAACACCAGGTTAATAGTTTTGCAACTGTGATCATTTTTTCTGAAATATTACTAATGTAAAAGTGACTCTGTATCTGAGTTACCACATGGGGGCCTGAAATTACATTTGTAAACCAAATCAGGAATTAAAAAAAAACTCTTAAAGCTGTTCCTCTCTGGCTGTTTGTCTGTAATGCTAATTTTCAAGCTGAAAGGAGCACCTAGGCTTTATGCCAGGCAGAGGGGTGAAAGACGCGGTCAGGAAAATTCATCATATTATAAATTTTGCCCCGGATTCTCAGCTACCCCTGGCCTTGATTTCCCTAGATGCTGAAAAAGCATTTGATCGGGTCTCACATCCATTCCTCTTTGCTACAATGGAGAAAATGGGGTTCCCTGGGGGCCTTATTAGAGGTACAAAGAATTTATACGTGGCTCCCACAGCCAGAATTCTATGTAATGGTTATATCTCGAGGGAATTCCAACTCAATAATGGGACTCGTCAAAGATGTCCCCTTTCGCCGATATTGTTTAACATTTTTTTAGAACCCTTGTTAAGCTCTATCAATGGGGATGTTGGGGTGTATTAGTAGAAGTATCACAAGTCAGAAGAGGAGGTAATAATCTCTCTTTACAAGACACTGGTTGAGCCCCATCTGGAGTATTGTGTCCAGTACTGAGGCCACACTTTCACAAGGACATTAACCACAGGACATTAACCAAATTGAGGCAGACCAGAGAAGAGCAACCAAAGTGGTGCAGGGACTGCATCAGAAAACATATGAGGATTAACGGACCTCAATATGTATACCCTTGAGCAAAGGAGGGGAGAGAAGTAATATGATCGAAACATTCAAACACCTTAAGGGCATTAACAAGGTGAAAGAGTCTAACATGTTTCAATATAAGGAACATAGCAGGACAAGAGGACACAGCATGAGATTAGAGTGAGGCCGATTAAGGGGCAATGTGAGGAAATTCTTTTTCACAGAAAGGGTGGTGGATGCATGGATGCATGGAATGGCCTATCTCAAGAAGTGGTGGCTATGAATACAGTGCAGGGCTTCAAACAGGCGTGGAATAGGCATAAGGGAGCAATACAAATGAGTATGAATAGCTAGGCCACTGACAGAGCAAAGGCCGATGGCACATTTATAAGGTAGAAAAAAGAAATGGGCAGACTGGATGGGCCTTGCGGTCCTTATCTGCCGTCAACTTCTATGTTTGTATGTTTCTATCTCAGAACTGCTAGCATGCAAACAAAAGACTGTTCATGCACCAGTTTCATTTTGGGAGAATGGTGAGCATCTTAAACTTTGCACAAACAGAGGCATTCATTTAGATAGTTTTCTTAACATGCATCTGCATCTTTGTTAGGTCCCACATTGTGAAGACCAGCAGCCCACATTTTCCAACATTTTAAATTTCAGCTCATATATTTCAGTGATACATCAATTGACAGTTATACTCCTTCCCACCACCACCGTTGACATTTTGTAAAACAAACTATTTTTGCAGTCATGCCCTTCTGTTTTAGAACTTCTAGAGTCACTGTCAGTTTTTTTTTTAATGGGAGTGCCTCTGATGCAGGTTACCACACTGTAGGCAATACATTTTCTTGTCCCTCTGTTTACTTTTGCACACAAGCTCTAATGTTCTTGAGTGACTCAAGTAACAGTGGCTGAAAAGACAGTAAGGGAAATATTTGTGTTTTACACATTATTACTTAACCTAAAAATTGTGTAGTCTTTAGGTGTACAGGATTACAATAATATTTTGGGGAAAAAAGAAAAAAAAATGACTGTCCTCATTTACTGTTGATTCCATTCCAAGATGCAGTCATGCCCCCCCCCCAATCCCCCCAAAAAAACATTGTTCTGGTGCTATGTGTGATAAAGATGGTGATCATAACAAGCTTAAACAGGCTTTAAGTGTGATCAAACTGTATATGTATCTGAAAATCAAAACAGTACAGAAAATAACAATATTATACTTGCTACTCGGGGACTGGGGCAGAATCGATGCCTCAATACAATTACAGAGTTTTTATGCAACATCTAGGTAATCAGCACATTTATTTTGAGTCACATAAATAACATCTTCCTTTTAATACAGAGGCAGAACAGTCATTCTAGAATCTAATAATGATTGTTCAAAATAGATGCAGTCTCATTCAATCTTCAGATGTCAATCAAAAAATTGTGATTAAGAAGGCTATTTTATTATATGGCACTGAGTAGATAGCAGAACCTGTAAAAATAATGTAAAGTATTAAGAAAAAGACACAGGGAACACATTTTTTATTTAATTGATGGCCTGCTGCCTGTCGTAGCATCCAGTCCTTACAGAAGCCAAATAAGTGTTGTATTTTGGCACAACATTGGCAGCAATGACGAGTGCTCCACTTTCTTTTCTAAATTGTAACCAGGCAGCTTGGTAGTAGTCAGCATGGAAGCACTTTGTTTTGGAGGTGTGCTCGGCTCTGCTTTTTAACCCCCTGCTCCCCTCCCCACCCTCACAGCAACCAGCAGGCATATCTAGAAGGGTTGGATAGTATACCTTGGACTAAGCCTCACAACAGAACAAAACAGAAGGTGATATGTTGCTTTTTCACTGAGCTGCTGGTTAGTGCAGTCGCGTGCTTACCAGCCAAAAAGAGAGTTGGCAGCTGTTCTACTAGTGCTACTTTGAATTGTCTACACCAACAATTCTTGTAAACTCACACACAGCAAAGAGCAAAAGGGCCAGTAGGCCTGAAACTAGAGTGAGGGAACAGCTAGGAACTCTAGGCCACACAGCACACACAGGCTACACAGCAGCACCCTCTAGTAGCCAGAGCACAATCTAACAGCCAAAGCAAAGCACAGGGAAGCAGATTAGACGGCACCTTTCCTGGTGTTCAAATCATTCAAAACCTGGAGAGCCTTACCTGCTCCGTAGCATGAGCCTTACCTTCCTCGACTCGACCAGACCACCGGCTCTTTAACGCATGATAGCGGAAGACCGTGGGACAAAAGAAAGCGACTCCACAGTCTCCACACGTCCTACGATGGCGGCCCGGCGGCGCAAAGCAGTAAGTGGCACTGTAGTTTGTAGTAGACTCTGACTCCTCACTCCCCGAGTGGCGTGCTGGAAAAGGACCGAATGGTGTTGCAGGGGTCCTTTTAAGTGCCCGGCTGTCGCGTCGCGTGCCGTGATGTCATCATTTGAGCGACAGTGACGTCCTGGGCGCAGTGATGATGCGACACACGGCATGATGCTGCCATTAGAGGTGGTACCATCTAAGTGAACGTAACTACCATCGCTGACCTGTGGCTGTGCCGAGACGAGACGTCTGACGACCCCCCTCCCCCGCAACCTACATGCAGCTGAAGCGGATTCAATTTCAATTGGTACCGTGGCCGTGGTATGCATAACAAAGGGGCCCAACCCCAACCCGGGATGACTAGGTCGGTGACTTGAGTCCGTCTACTACTAGCCATTCAGGTCAGGCAATCACTTGCTGTGTTTGCGTTGTTATGTTAATTTATTTTTGTCAGATTGATGATTGCAACAACTAATAAAGGATTCCGATTTGTGACCTGACCTGGCAGTGAATTAATCTGTTAGACTTGGTTGTTTTAGCCGCTTAGCATTAGTGTTGTTGTGCCCCCCCATGGCTGCATGCAATGATGGAAACTGAAAGAATTAAGAAATGAGTCAAAGTTTAGTGACCGCGCCGCGTTGTTGCGCCCCCCATGCGAAATGGCGTATTTGTGGGTACCGTAATGAGGGGCGCCCACCCTGAAATTTCCGGGTATCCGGGCAGGCCAGTCCGATGCTGTAGACAGCTGCAGCAATCATTGGAGAACTGCGGCCGCGCCTGCAAACTCACTGACTGAATTGGAAGACGGGGTGCCACACCTCCGAAAACTCGGATGATGGCACTATGTTTCTTGCACATGCATGCAAGCAATGTAAAAATGTTGTAAATGCAGTAGTACACCACTTCATCCTTATACCATTTGTAACAAAATAAATGTTATCATTGTCACCCATGGGCTCCCCCTCAAGACATAGTGCTGAACTACATGACTGTCATCTATTTCCTGAAATACCAAATACCACAACTCTATACTAGCCACCACATCCACTCCATGAACAACCTTTCAACACAGACATACTATAGCTATCAAGCAACACAGACTGTACAATAAACTACTACGATACACACTCCTTCACAGGTACGGCAGATATCCTTCCACAGCTCAGTAAACACCCACCTCTGCATAACAGCACACCACCATACTGTTCACAGCATTAAGAATGTCACAGAACACAGGATACTGACTTAAAACATGCAAAAGACAAGAAAACACAAGTACGCCACTACAAACGATTCACTTTAGTACAAATCAGATCACATTTCACACAGTACATTACACCACCAAGAGCATCATTACTTTTATTAAAAAACACAGTGCACCTCAGAAACTGTTCCAACACAAAGAATGTCACTACTTTTATTAGACACCATCAAAGTGCACCACTCCAAAAGACACAAACAACAACCTTCAATACTAAACAATTACACACCACATTCTAGCAAATCATCCAGACATGCTCTGCCTTTCATACACTGAAACAATTCACACAAACTACTAGACTTTCATACCAGCATTCAACCCAAAACTTAATTGTGTACACTTTGTCAAGACCAGCACAAATAGGCACAAACCGCCACCACACCTTGTACTGACTTTTAAAAGCAACGTGTTAAATTGTACTTATCTAGAATTATTCACATCTCCATTAACCAGAAAATAAGTACCACAGTTCTTGACAAAATAAAACAGAGCAAATTTATAATCACACACATACACAGTACAAAAGCAAAAACACAAAAAAGCACGTACATTACAAACTCACATCCATACATCCTTATACGTGTCTACTTATCAAACGTAATACATACCTCTCTTTAATTTTTGTTGAGCTAAAAATAAGAATCACGTTATGATTAAAAACATATCAAAACAAAAATGCATTCTCTTCTCCCTATTACTACAATTTTCTCTTGTTTATCTATATACTCACTATCCATTTTTTCATGCTACAATATTCAAGTCACAAATATAGTCAGATTCATACACACCAGAAAGTAACTCCCAGAACAACATGTTATTCTACAAGACAAAGTGCACAACAATACATGTAAGTCATTACTTTCTGACTTCAGCACCACAGACACAACTGCACAATTCCACTATTCAACATACACAGACACCCAGCAGAGAACATTACACTAAGGAGGTTTGCCTGTTTTAAAGACCGGCCCATTTGTCAACAGGCCCCTGACCAATAGGGTGGCTCTGAGGCATTGCAGAAGAAAGATGCAGAAAGGGGGGTGGGGAGACAGGAAGGGGAGTTTTTTTTGGGGGGGGAGTTGAGCAGGAGGCATGCTAATCAAGAAAGAAGGAGGAGGCAGGATGACCTCAGAAAAGGGGTGGAGCCTCATGACATCATGATGAGGTGTGTGAGTGTGTGTGGGAAGTGATAAGTCAGACACACTGTTTCTTTAAGGAACACACAGAACTTGTGTGAAATTTAATTATAAATTTCAAAATAAATCACTTCACAAATGAAAAAAAAAATAAAGCACCATCTGACTTTTTCTCAACCTGAGAAACTTCAGTACTTCTTAACAGTGAATCACTGCCACAGAGTAGATGTACTTCCCTCCAGCACCTCTACTATCCTCTGTGCTCAAAGACTATCTGATTCTTTCAACTAAACAGTCACATTATGAAGGTGTATGCTCTGACATCATAGGTCAGCTGATCCACTCTCTATTCTAATACATCAAATTTCTACGCTAGTACATCATGTAGGGGGATCTGCATGACCACAAATTATTGTATTCAGTAATAACATTTATCTACTGTTATGTCCATCTCCTAAACCTATTCTGAAAGCAAGAAAAGGCTTAATTGACAATTAGTGATCTTAGTCCCCTCCCACAAGGTGTTGTCCTCATTTCTCTGCTCATTATAAATAAGCTTCAGATGTGGGCTACTGGCCCTTAGAGATGCAGTGCTGTCCATGACATTACCAACCTGGGAAAGGTAAGAATACAACTATTATATACACATACAATATGGCAAGGGAATGTGTTAGTACCAAAGAAAAAAGTTTTAATCCAAAAAGAACCTGTTTCCCTTGCACAAGTTCTATTTATTAAATCATGATAATATGTTTTATAGGTAATTATTCTCATTTGGAGCTTTGCTAGCTGGTTCTTAGAACTACTTCATATTGTGAGCTGCAGACTGAGTAGTTCATCCGGGAGTTCTAGATATTATGGGCTGCTTTAAAACTATCATTGTCTAGCCCAACTAAAACTTAATGGAGCCCCTTTTTCTGTCACTCACTTGAAAGCCTAGTGATTTCCTTTTATTTTTGTCTGTGCAGGCATCTTTGTACTCATTACTTCAATGCCTGTTTCAGATGTGCAGATAAGACTTTCTAGCTGTCTTTCAGGCGTTACACAACTTGTGCACTTTGCAGTGTGGCTCCCATGCTTCTGAGCCTTCTTACAGCTGCATTACTCAAACTAACATAAAAACAAACAAACAAAAAAAAACACATCACTGAGACAGGGGAAGGAATATAAAGTGGGGCAGTTAGATTAAGATATCATAATGGGAGGCCACCCCATCATGATAGAAATGTGAAAGTAGAAAAAGACAAGAAATAAGCACTACTGCAGTAGGTTTTTCAGAATAAAGGGGCAGAGAAAGAAATGTCTCGTGATGTCACTAAACATAACAAAAAAAAAGGGGGGGTCCCCAACTCTGACAAAGTGGATGATAAGGATTGGTTAGAGAAAGAGAGGGGTGAGCAAGAGGCCTTTAAGAAGGGCAAGCAAAAGGGATAAATACTCACAATTTTTCTTTCTGTAAATTTTACTAGGAAGAACATCAGTTTGGCAATTGATTCTATTAGTCTTAAATTAGTTTTTACTTCTATGAATTGGTTATTTTTTTAGCTAAATTGGTTTCAGTTTATTGTGGTTACAGAGTTTTGTGGTGAGAACTTGGTTTTTTGAAAGAGGTAAGTCATGATTTTAATTAAAAGTACAGGCTTTGTTTAACAGCCAATGCAAAGCATATGTATTCCTTGAATGGTAGAACAAGCCATTTGCAATTATGGATAGCAAACTTACAATGTTGGTGTTTTAAGCAAATATAGAACCTGCTCCCTGAGAGAGAAGAGTAGTTTTCTAGGAACAGATGCTGTTTTCTAGACATTTGCTAGAATTGTGCTGTTTTAGTGCAGCAGATACAGAGTTAAGAGCTTTCTTGGGCCACATTTCATTAGTTGGACTGGCTTTTTGGTATCTCCCAGAATGGGAGCTTGCATTTAAAAAAAAAAAAGAAGAGTTGTGGTGGCAGAATGTAGTTGGGAGACCCGCTCTAGCTGACAGTACAAAGAAAGGAGTGGGTCCTCCAAGCAGAAGAAGATGCTGCACAACTAGTTGCAATGTGGCAGATGCCATTGAGCTCCCCCGACTGATGAAGAAGTTGTGCAGCATATTGTGGCCATGTGGTGGATGCCAGTGAGCCAGAGGAATGGGAACAGTCATACCAGGGAGATCCATGGGGGACTAGATGCAGCGCCATGGGGGATATGGGTGTTAGTTTGGGCTGGATGGCAGTCTGATTTGATTACTTAAAAAAAAGAGAGGTTCTTTCAGTTGGGGCATTGGGGCCTCTTTGATTCAGTCCATGGGTTTGAACATACTCAATTGGGTCCATGCAGAGGGTAGACTGTGTGGCGGTTGCCAGGGTCTGGAAGAGTACCTTAGGCCATGGAATGGCCTCATTGGAAAAGCAGCCCTCGTGGGGTCACCATAGAAAATGGTTGCGGCTGCAAGTAGGGAGGAGGGTTGCTCCTGAACTGAGGCAGGCCATGAGGCGGCCACTAGGTCTTTAAGCATGCATTAGGCCATGTGGCAGCCACCATAGAATGGCTAAGGGGAGCAAATGGGAGCGGACCACATGGGGCTGCCACAGTTGGCAGTTATCAGCTGATTGGTGGTGGCCTGGGAGGATTTTTGGGATGCACAAGGTGGGCCGCATTGTGGCCACCATATTAAGAGAGTATGGCATCAGGAGGGTGGACTGCATGGCAGATGCCATCTTAAGAGAGTAGTATGTGTATAGGGAGACCACCATTTTAGGTATGTTGAGGGTGGCTGCCATGTTATGCAAGGGATGCCACGTGGCTGGCACCATTTCATAGGTTCATAGGTTCAGAGGTGTATTACGAGTTTGGGGTGAATTCCTATTATGAACTCGTCGCCTATTGGCAAAATTAAAATTTCTTGTCACCCATATATTTATCCAATTTAGATTTAAATTGTTCCAAATCTTTAGGGGCAACAACTTCTGTTGGCAAGGAGTTCTATGAGGGAGGTATTCTTTGTGTTAAAAAGTTTTGTCTCTTTGAAGCAGGTGTCCAGCCATAGGGTAAATATATATATATATATATATATATATATATATATATATATATATATATATATATATATATATATATGACATATTTGTATGTTTTCCACAAAAAGAAAAAATAGAGACCACAAGTGGGAGCCTTTGTCAAGCAGGCCTGCAGGTCAGTACACTTGCTAGGGTGGTTTCTGGGTGCAGGCACATGGGGGGTACAGTAATCAGCTGCATGAAGGAAGGCTGGGTTTTTATTTTCATATGGTATCAAAAATAAAAAAAATAAAAAACAAAACCCGGATGCCTGGAAAGGAACTGCAACAGTTAAGCGTGGGGGAGGGGGGAACAGCAGGTAATAGCAAGACATTGTATAGCCAGTACAAAAAAAATTTATATAAATGAGAGGGGAACTACATGAACAATGTTCAACTACAAGGAATGTTAGCACTTTTTTGCTATTATTTTTCAGTTTCCCTGGGCTTGTGGATACAAACAATATGGCACCCAGAAAGAACAAAACCACCAGGGATGATGCTTACAGAGCTGTTGTGGAACTTGTCGAAAAGGCAAACAAGATATTAGAGAGCACCGAGGAGGACCAGACAGGGCGTGGGGAAAAGCAGAAGGTGGACAAAGGGAGAGGTGGGAAGGGCAACAAGAAAGACCCAAAGGCTCCTCCAGCCCCAGAGCCTATGGGTCCAGCGCCACCATAGGCACCAGTGCCTGTTGACCCAATCCCACCTCCAGTGCTGGTCCCATAATCTCTACCAGTGCCCTCTCCCACACCCACATCCCAACCAGCTCCTCTGACTCCTCCAGCCTCCATAGGAGTGCCTGTGCCTCTGGCTCCTCCAACAGATCCCATTCCTCCCACCAACAGGCCCAGTAGCACCAGTGCAGGCCCCAGTGCTGGAACCACAGGAAACAGGTAATGTATATCTCACACTGGAAAGTAGTATTAAAGAGTATGTGGAGCAGATGTTAAGCTCCATGGGAGATAATGGGATGGGCCAGCTTGAAAAGGTGTTGGGGGAGATTAAGAAGGGTAAGGGGGAGGAGCCAAGGGTAGCAAAGGCAGAAGCAGAGAAGGCAAAAGTTGGGGGGTTAGAGACAGAGACACCAGGGATTAGAATCAGGGACCATGTGCCACTGGCAACAAAAGAAATAATTTGGAAAGGGGAATATGTGGATGTGTTTGCTTTAGCCAATTTAGATGCCATAGAGAAATATGATGAAAAAGAAAGTTTTGAAAAAAAGGATAAGGCAGCAATGGTACTACTGGGAAAAGGGGAGGAAGATAAGACATTAAAGGGGAAAAACTTGGGATGCGTGGTCAGCTGATTTCATGTATTATACAGCCATTGATATAAAGAAGAAACTGGACTTGGCCACCTCCTTGCTGACCTATTCCTTGATAGTAAAAAAAGTGTATAAAACAAAGGGTGGCCACAGTTGGTTATGATATGATGAGAAATTTAGAAAATGAATGCCAAATTTTGGAGATGTAAGATGGGACATCAGGCAAACTGATTTGTGGCTGGAGACATTGCTAGGCATAGGTGGAAATGATGGGGAGTAGGATAAAAAGACAGGGGCCATGCAGAAATGTTGCTGGGGTTACAACAGAGCATATTGCTCTTGACCTCACTGCTGTTTTAGACACGCTTGTTAGAAGTGTGTTGGGACGCATCCAACCTCAAAATGTAGGACCTTTTGGGACAAAAATAACAGTAATAGTCATTACACTCAGTCCTTTCAGGCTGGCCACTCAGGTTTCAGGGGGAAAGACTTGGGAGACAGGGGGCAGAGTGTGGTGTGGGGTGGTGGTGGGGGGAGAGGGCATGCACAGTACAGGGGTCAGCAAGACAGCTGAAGAGGTTGGCATAAGAGCATTTAGGATGGCAAAAACACCAATTAAGGCACAAGTATTGGCAGAATGGGTTAGGCATTGCCTGGATAGGGAAGCAGCTAAGAAATTGAGGGAGGGTTTTCAATGGAGTTTCAGCCTCCAGTTTCGGGGGAAAAAGGATAGGGACAAAGGCAAACAAATCAAAGGGAAGAAGGATCTTCTAGAGAGAAAGATAAGAAAAGAGATAGTGGCAGGCGGGGTAGAGGGACCATTCACTGCACCCCCTTTGCCTGACTTGAGGATATCTCCTTCGGGTTTAGTACCAAAGAAGCAGATGGGGGAATTTAGAGTGATACATCACCTGTCCTACCCAAAGGGGAATTTAGTGAATGATCACATAGATGAGGAGGACAACAGGGTCACACATGCCACACTGGAAGAAGCAGTGCATTGTTAAGGGTGACCCCAGAGACCTGGTTAGCGAAAACTGATATTGAGGCAGCTTTCAGGTTACTGTCAGTAATGCCTGAGGACTGGGATTTGTTAGGTTTTCAGGTAGGGGTGCAGTACTATTTTGACAAAGCAAAGCCAATGGGTTGTTCCATTCTCTGTGCTATGTTTGAGATGTTTAGCACATGGTTGCAATGGGTTTATCAGGAGAAATATGGGTATAGGTCAGTCATCCATTATTTGGGAGATTTCCTTCTAATTGGGGAAGGAAGGGAAGAGGCTGAAAGGATGCTAAGCAGATTTGGGAAGATGTGTCAAGAATTGGGAGTGCCTTTGGCACCAGACAAGACAGAAGGCCCAAACTGGCAACTCACATTTTTAGGGATAGAGATAGGTGCAGAGGGGAGTTATTTAGGTTTCCTGTATCGAAGGTTGAGAAACTGAAGAGTTTGTTGACTCAGTAAAATGGCACAGGAGAGTTCAGTTACAGCAGGCACAGCAACTCATGGGGCACCTGAACTTCACATGTAGGGCCATTACGTGGGACGTATGTTTACACGTCGTCTTGCCAGGATGACAAGAGGCACCACCAGACCGCACCACTGGGTGGACATTTCTAAGGGTGCAAGGCAGGATCTGGAGATCTGGTAGGCATTTCTAAGGGATTATAATGGTAAGACCTTTTGGCAAGAAGACTGGGTATTTAACACTGACCTTCAATTGTTTGCTGATGCAGCAGGGGGTTTAGGTATGGGGGCCTATTTTCAGGGGGAAGTGATTCTCAGAAGCATGGACAGCAGAATGGTTAAGGCTGGCCATTACAAGAGGCATCACTTTTTTAGAAATCTTCCCCATATGGATGGTCACCTTAGTGTGGGGGAAGGAGCTAAGAAATGACAAGGTCACATTTTGGTATGACAACAGAGCGGTAGTTGAAGTCTTGAATAAAAGATGAGCGATGTCCGAGACCGTGATGAGGGTATTGAGGCAGCTAATTTTCCATGGACTAAGACTGAACATGTCATTTAGGGCCAGGCATATAGACATGGTGAGTATGTAACACAATACCTGACATCCTCTCCCATCTGCAGTTGGACAGGTTCCCCGCCATCATGCCAGGAGCAGAAAACAGACAGACACCAGTTCCAACATACATATGGGAGATTGGTTGGAAGGAGTTGAATTGCTATTTTGCAACTCTTGGTCCACCAGGACTTTAAAAGCCTATGAATGGCCTTGGAGAATATTCCAATCTTTCAGGGAGAGTCATGGCTTTGAGGTAAGTGGAGCTGTAATGGAAGACCAGGTGGCAAAATTCATGGTACTGCGTTGGAAAAAGGAAACTGCACATGCAACCATGGGGGTAATTTGTCAGCAATAGGACTAGTTTTTAGTCTAAAAGGTTGGGGGGACCTGACGAAGGGCAATCTGGTTAGGAGAATGATGCAAGGGTGGCTGAGAGTAGCAGGCAAGGTACCAGACAGCAGGTGGCCAATCACGCAGGCATTGCTATAGAGGCTAATGAGGGCACTGCCTAAGATATGCTGGTCTATTAATGAGGCAACTGTATTTTGGGTGGTATATACAACCATGTATCATGGAGCTTTTAGGGTTAGTGAAGTAGTAGGCCATGGGAATGGAGACAAGCATGGGAGTTTGAGATGGGGGGATATAACATGGAGGGCCAAGGAAATTGGCCTAATTCTTATAAAATCAGAAACAAACCAGGTGGGGAAAAGGGGTCACATTGTATTACAAAAACATCAAACAGGTGCCTTATGCCTGATGAATGCATTGTCAGCGTACACTGCAATGCAACCAGGGGACAGTGAACCATTGTTCATACTCAGAGATGGCACCCAAGTAACTAACTTGCAGCTAGTTTCCATATTGAAGAAGGGGCTGGAACTCTTGGGGGGAAGATCCAAAGGGTTGCTTGTCCCATTCCTTCAGGATAGATGAAGCACCCTAGGTTGCTGCACAAGGGGGAACAAGTGAGGAGGTTAAAAAGATAGGCCGGTGGGCCTCCAGTTGTTTTAAGAGATATGTTCAGAATGTTAAGAAATGAGGCACTGACTACATCTTTCTTTCATTTCTATTACAGGAACAAGGTGTTGTAATAAGTGTGTGACAGATTAAAAAAAGGGGTGGGGTAGAAGTAGAAGGGTTAGCTATAAGAGGTAGGCATAATGGCAAAAACTCACGTTTATTTTACCCAACAGGTCAAAAATGAAGGTTAGAAGTTTGGATATGTGGGCACTCCTTTATATTTTGGCCAGAGAAAAGGGCATCTAGATGGCTCAGGGGTCATCAGCTATATCATGATCTGACCCATATTAAGTTGACCTGGAAAGGAGTATGGGGAATGCTCTGGGCCCAGCTGCTGCTACTCCTTCACAAGATGAGGGTGGAAAACATGAGACCAGATATGGTCATAATGCATCTGGTAGGAAATGACCTAGGGACCTGGCCATGGCTGAACATTTTCTTTCAAATAAAGGTGGACATTGCAAAAATAAAAGAGTGGTGGCCTGATGTTACTTTAATATGGCCAGAGATGGTCCCTAGGAGGGTATGGCACCATGCACATAGCCACAGGGCAATTGAAAAGGCAAGAAGGCACATGAACCAGAGGGCAGGCACCTTGTTAATGGCAGCTGGAAGAAGGGTCATAAAGAGAGGGGTAGAAGGAAGTCTAGAAGAGTTCTATAGAGGGGGCAGGGTTCACCTCTCAGGTATGAATCTAGAGCTGTTTAATTCTGAAATGGTGGATACAATAGAACTTTGACTAAAGGAAAGACAAGAAAGTAAAAAAAAAAGAGAATGGGGTGGGGGGGCACCTAACATGGGAAAGCCCACCTTCCTGCACAATCTAGAGGTGGGCTAGTGGAAAAAAAAAGGGGATGGGAAGGTGGGGGGTGGGACAGTTGGACCCAGAGGTCCACAGAACAACACTGGACAGAAGAGGAGCATGGTTGTACACCATACCCAACAAGAAAGAAGAAAAGGAAGGGGGGGGGGGGAGAAGAAGAAAAAGACAATAATGAAAAAGTGTTGTTTATAAATATATTGTATAGAATAAAGATAATGATGGACATATTGATGTAAATATGATGAAGAAGAAATACTTTGGAAATGGATATATGAAAATGATTGTAATAAATTAAATGCCAACTGAGCACCCACACAACAGTAGTTTCTGTTTTATTGGGAGGGAATCTAGGGACAAGGAGATTTGCCTGTTTTAAAGGCAGGCCCATTTGTCAACAGGCCCCTGACCAATAGGGTGTCTCCAAGGCATTGCAGAAGAATGATGCAGAAAGAGGAGGGGGATGGGTAGGCAGGAAGGGAAGGGGTTTTGTTGGGAAAAGCTAAGATGGAAGCATGCTACTCAAGAAAGAAGGATGAGGCAGGATGACCTCAGAAAAGGGGAAGAGCCTCAAAACATTATGATGAGATTGATGATAAGGATTGGGTAGGGAGAGAGAGAGAGAGGTGTGAGCTAGTGGGGTTTAAAAAGGGCAAGCAAGAGGGAGAAAGCATTACAGTTTTGTTTTCTGTAAATTTCTCACCCATCCATCCCAGAAAGTAAGGGAAGTGGAAGAGTATATGTGTACAAGGGAGGGGCAAACTGCTGAAGGTCGACAGCAGATCTGCTAGGACTGCCAAAGGCAGACAGCAGATAAATTGAAAGGTATTGGAAGAAAAGAAAAAGGGAAGGGGGAGGTAGAGTGGGTGGGACAATCAGACCCAGAAGGCCACAGAACAACACAGGACAGAAGAGGGGTATGAGTGTAAACAGGTACCCAACAAGAGAGAAGAAAAGGAAGAGAGTGGTGCCCAGATATACATCGGGGGGGGGGGGAGATAAAGACAATAATGAAAAAGTGTTGTTTATAAAAAATATTGCGTAGAATAAACATAATGATGGACATATTGATATAAATAAGATCAAGAAGAAATACTTTGGAGATGGATATATGAAAATTATTGTAATAAATTAATTGCCAGCTGAGCACCTACACAACAGTAGTCTGTGTTATATTGGGAGGGAATCTGAGAACAAGAACATCCATCTTCACAACCACACTGGATGCCACACCTCATGCTATGCCAGTGACCTGGGTTCAGGAATGAGCCCGGGCCATCGGGGTTGGTGGGGGGGCAAATGATGTATTGAGAGACCGTTGGGCAGCTCTCCACTTTCAGGTGGGGATCCAGCTGCTACCACTGCAGGGCTGTCCCTGGGCGGAGGCCCAGTGGTAGTGCAGTTAGAGAGCAACTTGAGGGTGTCATGGGGTTGCTGCATGTACCTATTTCCACACATGTGTGGGCTACTGCAGCAAGGGGCAGGGAGAAAACCAGCAAAATCTTGGAGATGGCAGGCTTCATGACGGCACCCACAGTGCCCAAGCCATGCCCCCCAGAGTCTAGGTGTTGGTCACGGGGGGGAAGGAAAGTCAATGCCTTCACTCTTGGCCCTGCCATGGGGGGGTAACCCATGGGGGATTGCTAGGAGGGTCAGGGTTGGGAAGGTTGGGTTCTGAGACTAAGCCCCTCTGAGGGAGGGGTCAGAGTTGCCTGCCAGAGCCATTATGTGCCTCCCCATCACCAAGGAGGGAGATAGCAACCCAAGAGAGAGCAAAATAGCTGAATAAAAAAAGAAACACTCAGAAAATGTGCCAAACAATAGAAATGATCACAATCCATCAAAATTTTAAACTCTGACAAACTCTCGCAAACCACCACGAAGATCGTAAACTATAGAGACGTGAATTAAATATATCTGAAAAGATCGGAAAGTCTCCTAAAGAATCAGAAATGATCACAATCAGCTGAAAATTCCTGATAGTGATCAGAAACTGTCAGAAACACTCAGAAAGTGTGCGAAATAGAAAACTATTGATATCTATCAAAATCTGTAAACTCTGAAAAACTCTCGCAAACCATCATGAAGACTGTAAATTATAGAGACATGATTGAAATCTATCGGAAGAGATCAAAATGTTTTGTAAACAATTGAAAATGTTAGCAATCAGTAGAAACTATTGGAAACACTTAAAAACTGTCATAAACAATAAAAAAACTATCGCAATCCACAATTTCTAACTAAAACAAACTCTCACAAACCACCATGAAGATTGTAAACTATAAAGATGTGATTGAAATCTATTGGAAGAGACTGGTATGTCTCATAAACATTCGGAAATGATCGCAATAACTTGAAAATTCTCGATAGTGATTGGAAACTGTTGTAAACACTCAGAAAGTGTGCCAAATAGAAAACAACTGCAATTCATCAAAATTTGTAAACTCTGACAAACTCTTGCAAACCATTATGAAGATCATAAACTATACAGATGTGACTAACATTTCTCAGAATAGATCGGAAAGTCTCATGAAACATCAGAAATTATCAAAATGAGTTGAAAATTCCCGATAGATATCGGAAACTGTCGGAAACACTCAGAAACTGTGCTAAACAATAAAAAGAAATCACATTCTATCAGCATTTCTACACTCTGACAAACTCTCTCAAATCATCATGAAGATCATAAACTATAGAGATGTGATTGAAATCTATTGGAATACATTGGAAAGTCTCGTAAACAACTGGAAATTATAGCAATCAGTTGAAAATTCCCATAGTGTTTGGAAACTGTCGGAAACACTCACAAACTGTTGCAAACAATAAAAAATTATCACAATCCACTTTTCTAACTGTAACAAACTCTTGCAAACCATTGCGAAGATCGTAAACTATAGCAACACATCAGAAACTCTTGTAAACAATTGGGAGTGATCAAAATAATTTGAACATCCTCGAGAGTGATCCATAACTATGGAAAACACTCAGAAACTGTGACAAACTACACAAAATTACCTAAATCCATGGGAATTTCTGAACTGTGACAGACTCTTGCAAACCATCTGAAAAATCGTAACCTACGCAAATGTGATTGACAATTGTACCAATGACCGCAAAGTCTTGAAAACAATTGGAAAGGATAGCAATCAATTAGAATTTCTCACTAGAGCACAAAATCTGTTGGAAAAACTCTATCACCTTGAAGGACTATCTAAAAAGAATCAGATGCTCCCTCAATCTCTAAAGTACTGTCAAAAATAGTAATCGCGTGTAAAACACAGAAACTATCAACACCTCCCGAAAAGTATCAGACATATCTAGAATCCTTCCAAAATTATAGGAATGAGTTGAGTCCTATAAACTCTCTTTTTAACTGCATCTACCCCATTTCTTTAAACCCCTTTATAAATTTATAAATATACATTTTCTACACATTCCCACATTATATTTTTACAACATTTCTTACACACTTTATAAAACAAACAACAAGCCAACTAAAAACACCCCATATACTTAAGTAACTTAAGTGGCCAACTTTATTAATATTTAATTTTAAATAATATTCTATTAAGTGGTAGCTCCTGCAGAAGGCAAAACACAAATACAAAAACAAACATTTTATATAGAAAGTTTGAAAAAATCTGAAAAAACTTCCTTTCTCAACCCCTTTACAGGCAATTAAAAAACAATCAGGAGACCACAAAAAAAAAAAGGAAAAAAAAAAAGGAAAACAAAAAAAAACCCCACAAGAGCACAACATTGTAATATTCTAAAAAAATGTGTTGCATTGCAAAAACTTTTAAATTTAATTTTGTAATACATTTTCAGTTGCACCAATATTACCATTTCTACAACAAAGTTCTGTCACAATTCTTCTGTACATCAACAAATTACTTTTACATTATTCTGTTACATACCATACTAGTTACAATTCAATCAATACTACTAAACAAATTAATATGTGGCACAAAATGTGTCTTAATAAATTAGCAAAAAAACAGAACAATAACAGGTAACATGTATAACATTACAACAACCACTGTTTATGTTTTCTTCAGCTATATAAAAACAAGAACACAACACTCAGTTCATGAAAATCTGCTTGTACATCACATGACAAATATACAGATTCCAAAACTAAACTGCACAACTATGCTTTAAAACACTACCAGTAAAACATACTGCAGCTTAATAATCTTAAAAAACTAGATAGGAAACAAAGTCCATAAAAATAAACATGCACAACTTTTTTAACAAACGAGTGAACACACATAACTTATTATACATATGTACATAAAAATAAGCATAACACAAATCCTGAACATGTGAACTATCTCCAGCTCTGCTGGCATCAACTATAAAAGAGTATCATAAATGCAGAGCACGAGAGACAGCTCACAAAAGCAAACAAACAAAAGCAGCTCAATACAAACTAATATAATATGAGGAGAACTAAAACAGGGACAAATAAACATAATGCATAACACAAAAAAACTATACAAAAATAGGGAACTAGAAAATAACATTTTAGAACACAATCTATTTAATCTTCTACACTATCTTCTCTCTTACTATGCCTACAAATACCCACTAGAAAATAAAAAATACACTAATACCTACACACATTTTAAATCTGTATCTACCACTCACAGTACGACTTGATACAGCTTGTACCTATGGACCAATGTCCAATTATACCCTATTAAACTGATCTAAAACCACTGCTTCTTATTAATTAATGAACCTATTCAGTGGGTCCCTCCTAACACCTAAATCAAAAACTTTAACTCTCAAACTAGTACACATAGTGATATTCAAAAATACTTTAAACATATATTTAATATCACAGTTTATACAATAGAGTGTTAATGATATGCTATACTCTAGCCACAAAAAAAAACACACCAGTGTTTCCTGAACAAGCAATATGTCAGCAGAGTGTGATAACAAAAATAAAACCACTGTGCCTATGTAAGCAGAATGTGATAAAAATAAAACCACTATGCCTACGTCAGCAGAACATCAACCACTCCGCTAACGCTGGTGGACACTAACCAGGAACCAAAGCTTAAATAACCCAACCCATGCTTACACGAACCAACATAATCTGAAAGATCAATGCCACAGAAATAAAGTAAGTCATACCAGCACTACATAAATCGACAATACCACAAAACGGGGCCCTATTGTATAAACTGCACACATAATGTATGAGTTGAACATGGGACACATCAGAATTCATGCTTAGTGACCTCAGGATATATCACTTGTGGCTCCACTATGCTTCACCACTCATGTTATATCACCCGAAGTCACTAAGCACTCATCCTGATAGTTCTCATATTCAGCACTCACACATTATGTATCCCCTATATAGCACAATGTAAATAACATAACGTTACTGCGTCATACAGAACAGCTATGCACCTTACACTATCTCATGAAGAAAATACTGTAATAAAGTATATATATATATATATATATATATAATTAGAGGCAAAAAACTCCATTTAATGCATTAGTTAGGGTTGTTCCACAGTGACAAAAGTGAGGAAATGCAGTGTTAGGGTTGAAAACCCCTTGAACCCCAAGCCAACCCCCAACCGGCATTGGGGTGTGCATTAGGTCGTCAGCCCTAACTCTCACCCCATCACATGTGTAAAGCAGCAGAAGTATAGGAGAATGGGGTGAGAGTTAGGACTGACGACCTAATGCACACCCCAATGCGGTTGGGGGGTGGGCTGGGGGTCAAGGGGTTTTCAACTCAACACTGAATTTCCTCACTTTGTCACTGTGGAACAACCCTAACTAATGCATTAAATGGAGTTTTTTGCCTCTAATTTCCCTTCTTTTTGAGAATGATAATGAGAAATAGTGAATGTAATGCTCCTGCCACGTGATGTCTTGTGGCATAGTAACAGGAACAGCAACGCAAACAGAAGCGCTAACAGTGGCGCACATGGTAATGCAAGCACGAATGAGAACAAAAAGGGTAACGCACAAGGTGGCATAGACGGGAACGGTCTGCCACGTGATGTGTTGTCACATAATAGCATGGTGCCTGCAAACAGAAATGTCGATGGGCATGGTGACGCAAAGTGAAACAGAAAGAGAAACAGTACTGTAGACACAAATGGCAAAAATAACAGAAAGCATAGCGCAAAGGAAGCGCAAAAGGATAACGCACATGGTGGCGTGGGCGTCGATGAAGTAAAGCGGGTATGGAACATAGCGGAAGAACGCGGTAACAGTAATGTAAGCGACAGGCTGGTTTTCCCAAAAGCTGCATAGAGAAAGACAGTGAGTACAAAGAATGTATGCATAATAACGGGTATCGGAGCAGAAAATGAGGACTTGGAATACTAAATAGGTTGTATCTCAGGAACCGTACGACGTAGAAAAAAAATTTAAAAGTCATATGATTTATGACTGTCCTGGCTAGTTTTGCATTTAGCCCCCACTAGGGGGCTAAGCATTTTTCCGACAAAAAGTCCGTATCTCGCACCGTTTCCGAGATACGGGCCCTGAAAGGTGCAGCAAATGCTGCAATGTTATCCTAAGGGAAAAAAAAGAGAAGTTCAGAGTGCCATAACTTTGCCTCCCTGTAATATTTTTTCACCAAACCACTGAAAGGCACACCTGTGGGCTGTTGGCTGTGTTCCCTCCAAATTTCAGGAAAAAAGACCAAACCATTATTTTGCAGCAGTGTGTCAAAGGATTCCTGTAATGCGTCGGGCGCCGTAATGTTATCCTATGGGAAAAAGCATCAACTTTGGAGTACCGTAACTTTGCCACCATATAATATATTTTCAACAAAACACTGAAAGGCACATCTGTGAGATGTCGGCTACATTCCCTCCAAATTTCAGCCCAAAACTCCAAACTGTTCTTTTGCAGTGGAGTGCCAAAGAATTGCTGTCATTTTCCCACAGACTAGAAAAGTACTGTTGCAATTTGCGAAAGCTTTCACCAAAATTTGCGACACTTTTGTGAGCACGAAAGTACTTTGCGAAAGTACTTTTTCCATAAATTTGAAAATCATATTTCTGGGGTGTTTTACCCCAAAATAAAGACATGGCTAGCATCCTCCGGGTCCAACTAGGTGAATACAAAAAGAATTAGGTTGCTAGAGGGTCCCAAATTTAAATACCAAGCATTTTTCTGATCACTAACTGAAAACAAGATGGTGGAGTTGCGAAAGTAACAGGGCCATTTGTGAAAGTAAAAATGCATTTGCGACACTGTCGAACTTTTTGTTAACTTTTCCCATTGACTTATAATGGGAAATTGTTTTTTGAATAACTTTTGAACTGTTTAATATTTTTTCATGAAATCTTTGAAAGGCACATTGGGGACCCTGGCCACATGTTCCCTGAAGATTTTGGGCCAGTCGCGCAAACTGTGTGACCTGTAGGCGCGACTGTAGAATTCCAGAAAAAGCGTAAACGCACACGCAGATCATGCTTAATAACTCCACAACCGTGTATCCGACCAGTACAAAACTTGGCAGATCCCAAGGCATATAGGTCTTGATCATGTATTCCAAATTTCAGGCAAATCCGTCAAACAGTTGCAAAGTTATTAAGGTGCAAAATTTTGGGTTTAACATGTATATGGCTTCTCAACCCTAACTATGGTAGCACTACCGTGCTACCATAATATATATATATATATATATATATATATATATATATATATACACACACACACACACACACACACAAAGAACCTCAGTGCACAAGCACTAAGGCAATGGTTACCCCAAAGGACATTGGCCGGGAAGCCAAGTTTCAAAGAAATACAAAATCACACGTGCCCCCATAACACAAAGCGTTATGGGCTGCATATGCAAACCACCACAGAATATTATGGTGGTTCCACTTTAAGCAGAAATGCATGGTGCTAAAAGGCCTCTCACAGAGTTTGCAAAGGGTGGCAACAGAAGACACAGACGTGTTTCGTGCTACTAGGACTCATCAGTGTGCCTTATCTGTTTGACACCCCAGTGAAATGAACCAGCTACCCTAAGATGGTCTGTCTGGGTTATGTTGTGGTGACCCCAATTAAAACAAAAAAGAAGTTAAAAGACAAAGAACCTCAGTGCACAAGCACTAAGGCAATGGTTACCCCCAAAGGGCTTTGTCCGGGAAGCCAAGTTTCAAAGAAATACCTAATCACACATGCCCCCATAATGCTAAGCATCATGGGCTGCATATGCAAATTACCACAGAATATTATGCTGGTTCGACTTTAAGCATGGTGCTGAAAGGCTTCTCACACAGTTTGCAAAGGGTGCCAAGAGTAGACACAGACACGTGTTTTGTCCTACCAGGACTCATCACTGTGCCTTGTCTGTTTGACACCCCAGTGAAATGAACCTGCTACCCTAAAATGGTCTGTCTGGGTTATGTTGTGGTGAACCCACTGTAAATTCTATACTACAGCATATTAATTGCACACACAATACAACACATTATGTTGAGATATGAAATATAATCACAAATAAAACTGAAAATAAAAACACTTTGTGAATATTACCATAATCTCAACTATCCTACACAACACACACCAAACAACCTAACAAAAGCTCCCAATACTATAAGACCTCATTAAACATATTATAAATTAACTAATACTAACTCTAACGATTTCATTTTGACACTACTGTATGTTTCCCTATTTTACGAGCTGCATTAAAAAAACATACCCTAGCCTGGTTATAAGCCTTTACTACCATCACTATCCAATGCTATATCTAAATTTTATATATTCATATACATTGAACTCTAAATTTACAAACTAAGAAACAAAACACTAAACTTCTTAAACTCAAACAAATTAATACTGCCTCTCGATTACAAATATATATAGTACGCATCTCATAGATCAGATGTCCTATACAAACTGCATCATTACACTCTATCCAGTTATTTGAAGTAGACAACCATGTCACATAATGACCAGAAATAGTTCTCTCACCAATATGAAAAACAATAGCTTTAGTAAAAAAGTGGTGTCAATCAATCCTCACCCTCTTATATCTGAAATCAGAAATCTTAGAATTTTATGTCCATAAGCATCAAACCTCTTTAAGACAACTACAAAATATCTGTGACAATCAGTTACATTAAATGATTCTCTCATAGCACCTCCACAACCAGGACAATCTCACCAGTAACATTCTTTATTAAGGAAGAAAACTTCACCCTACTCACACTAGGAATTGCCGAAGACAACCATATCTCATTACTACGATAGTCTTCCAATTGCACTCCACATTTACTACATATCACTCCGCAAAACCCATTAAAAAGAAATAAACTTCTACCTGAAATACCCTCTTCCTCTAAAGCATTTAACAAAAACATAAAAAAATTCACTGGCATCTTGCTGCTGATTCATAGAGAACATTTCACAAGACCTATGCAAGGAAAAAGACATGCGACCTGACTAGAATTATATACACCACTGTGACGTTCTATAACTCTACAAGCCAGATCTCTCACTGATTGACTAACACCCATACCAGAACTCTTAATAACACCTTCAATAAACTTATCAATACTCAGTAAGCACTTCAATACATTATTTTCATAACAACTTATACCATCATCATTCCTAAACCCAGGAGGACCATTACAAATATTATCACTGCTATCATCTACCGTATTTCTCTTAGCAAACACATCCTCAGCAACAGTCACAGCTTTCCTTTTAGCAGCCTTACAAATAATCCCACTTCCTTTAAATAAACTTCTAAATTCCCACACCTCTGGAAAATGAGGTAAATTAGAAGCAAACAACAAACGTAAATGATTATATTCATGTAAACGTGGCATATCCACTCTAGCCTTTCAGTTACCAAATGCAATCAAATGTAAACCACTAAATGTCCTAACTGTAGACAAACTCACATATGCCATTGCTTCTTTAAACACAGAACTTCCAACATCAACAATAGCGGGCTTGATGGAGGTGAAGAGTATTGGGGTGGTTAGGAGCAGGAGATGCCCTGGGGTTAGATGGAGCCTAGAGAGAGGCCAGACATGCTTGGTCTCTGTTTCCAGGGTTTCCACCAGACTGAGTGGGCAGGTAGTCGGGGGCCTGCAGCATCCACTAGTCCTCTTTGGGCTATGCTGTGCAAAGCCAGATCGATGAGGAACAAGACTGCAATTATTGCAGACTTTATTTCTTTAGTTGATCTGGCTTGCATTACAGAGACCTGGTGGGTAATGACCCCGGGCCAGTATTGGAGGCAGCCGTCCCCTCTGGGTACTTTGTGGTGCACTGCCTGAGAAGGGAATGTAGAGATGGGGGTATGGCCATCTGTTTTAGATCCAGGTTGGACTTCTCCATGCATCCAGTGGGGTCAGCCAGATCCTTTGAATGTGTAGCGGTGCATAAGGGTCCAGGTGCAGGTTGCAGGATTCTCCTCATTTGCCACCCTCTGGGGTTGGGAGAAGATTTCCTGCAGGAGGTCATGGACATCATCATCGACAATGTTTTGGAGTTGCCTAGATGGTTGATTCTGGGGGACTTCAATGCCTGGATCGATGATGAATCCTCGCAATTTGGTCATGACCTTCTCTAGTTGATGTCATCACTGGGCCTGACACAAGTAGTTACTTCTGTGACCCATCACTATGGCCACATATTGGACCTGGTTTTCCCACTGGGGCATGAGGTGATGAATCTCAAGACTGATCAGGTCGTATGGCCTGATCATTGCACGGTGAAGTTCTTGTTTGGGGCCCCCAAAAGTCCCTCCTCTGTTGAGATGATTAGCTATTGCCCTTTAAGGTGATTGCCCCCAGATGGACTGCTGGCAGTAGCTGATTTATCTAGTATTGATGCTGCATGTGCGGTGGGAATGGGTGAGATGGAGGCAGCCTATAATGGGGCGGTATCTGAGGCACTCGATGCCATTACACTGGTCCATATATAACCCAGATCCTCTCACTTGAGATCCATTTGGTTTGATAGGATCTCAAGGCGATGAAAATCAGAGGTCAGAATTTGGAGCATTGCTGGCAGAAGACCCAGTCAGAGGAGGACAAATTGGCCTTGCGTGCTCATTATGATGAGTACCAAGGGGTAATCAACTGTAAGAAAGCAGAGTTTCTGTCCATGGAGATTGTCGCAGGGAAGAACAGACCATCTCAGCTTTTTCAGTCTGTGGACAGACTTTTACATCCTGTCTGTCTACAGCCAAAAAAAGCTTTTTCAACTGGATTATGTGATGAGTTTGCTTGGTTCTTCTCTGACAGAGTATCCTGTATCCAGTCAGAGATCCTGTCAGTGAGGCATATTTTGCCTCACAGTGGTTGGCCTGGTGGGAACAGAAACACTCTGATTGTTTGGGGTGAGTTTAGTCCATTGGAGGTAGTCATGGTCATTCAGGTGATCTCAAAGCCAAGGCACACTTATTGTGAACTGGACCCAGCCCTGACCCATTTCTTGATGAGATGCATCAGGACCATTGATCCGGTGTTCACTGGGATTGTCTGGTGTTCATTGTCAGAGGAAGTCTTTCTGGATACCTTGAAAGAGGCTCTGGTGAGACCCCTCTTGAAGAAGTCATCTCTTGACTCTGATGTCCTGGTGAATTACTGTCCAATCTCCAACCTTCTCCAACCTCCAACCTTCTATTTTTGGGAAAGGTTGTTGAGAAAGTAGTGGCGAAGCAGCTCAAGGAGCACCTCACGTCCTTTAGTATCTATGAACCATTCCAGTCAGGTTTCAGGGTCAGGCATAGCACTGAAATGGCGTTAGTTATGGTGCAAAATGACCTCCTCAGGGTTAGAGATAGAGGAGACAGGTCAATTCTTGTACTCCTTGATCTCTCATCAGCATTTGACACTGTGGATCACATTGTGCTTCTTGATCACCTTCGAGAATATTGTGGACTCACCGATACTGTCATTAACTGGTTTGAGTCCTACCTCACTAGCAGGAAGCAATGGGTGGTGATGGGGAATTTCTCCTCCTCCTCCCTGAAGCTCCTGCCATGTGGAGTGCCTCAATGTTCTCTCTTGTTGCCCATGCTATTCACGGTGTACATGCTGCCCCTGGGAGAGCTCATTATGTGTTACAGTGGAGGTTTTCATTGTTATGCAGATGATACCCAACTGAATATGTCCTTTTCTCTGGGAACACAGGATGCTGTAGAAGTGCTTAACAACTGCCTGGCTGAGATTAATGACTGGATATCTTCCAATTGGTTGCAACTGAACCCCAACAAGATGGAAGTTCTGGTGACTGAGCCGGGTCATGGGCATGACGAGAGTGCCTCTGTAGTAGCTACAGGATTGTTGCTGGGACCTGCTCCATTGATGGCCTCCCCTAGGGTGCGGGATCTTGGAGTTACCCTGGATGACAGATTGACACTTGAAGCTCAGGTGCCATCTGTGGTCCAAAGTGGATTTTACCACTTAAGGAATATCACCAGGATTAAACCCCTAGTTCTGCCCACATACCTGCCATCACTGGTACATGCCTTTGTAAAATCCAGGCTTGACTACTGTAATGCTGTATACTTTGGGGTCACTGAAGGGACCCTCTGCCAGCTGCAGCTGGTGCAGAATGCAGCAGCCAGGTTGCTGACGGGCCTGTCTAGGTCTAGTCATGTGACCCCTGTCCTGCAATCTCTGCACAGGCTGCACGTCAGGTGGAGGATCATCTTCAAGGTGGGCTTGCTCACCTACAAGGCCTTATATGGATTGGGCCCGATCTGTCTGGCTGATCTCCTGCCACCTGACACCTGAGTTCACTCCCTCCACTCCTTGATCAGGGGCCTCCTCACCATTCCAAGGGCCAGATTAAAAACCTCTGGTGACCGTGCCTTTGAAGTTGCTGGACCATCCTTTTGTAACTCTTTTCCAGCATTTGTGAGTGAGGCTCCCATGATCGAGATGTTTAAAAAGGGTCTAAAGACTCACCTTTGTCTGGCCTTCCCTGATGTCCTTGATTGACTAGAGCTAATTTAATTTTAGATCCAAATCTGTTATTATAGTACTATATTTATTGTTTTAATATTTATGTAATCTCCTCGGCTTTTAATCAAATTGCTCCTGTCCGGGTTCATCCTCTCCCCCTTCGACCTCGATTTCCACGGTTTGATGGGACTTTGAGGGAGATGTGGTGACAAGGACGAAGGTTAGAGCGTCGTTGGTGGAGAACGGCCCTTGAAGCTGACCATCTTAGACTGATAGAATATTATCAACTCTATCATTCTGCAATCTCTCGTAAGAAGGCAGAGTTCCTGTCCGGGGAGATTGCAGCTGCTCAGAACCGATCAGCTCAGCTTTTCCGAACTGTGGACAGATTGTGCAACCCAGCCTGTCTTCAGGTTCGGAAAGCTTTTTCACAAATAGAGCGTGATGAGCTTGCTCGCTTCTTTGCAGATAAGGTGGTCGACATCAGGGCTGTGCTCCAGCCTGCTTCCTCTATGGGAGAAATTATTGATCCATGTTTAGTTGCATCCTCCAGTTGCTCCTGGAGTTCCTTTGACTGGCCTGAGCTCATTGATGTCATGAGGATTGTCCATAGTATGCATAATACTTGCTGTAGTTTGGATACGGGTCTGACTTCCCTGATAAAGGGTTGTCTCAATACCATTGGCCCTGTCCTAGCACAGGTAGTCTGGTGCTCCTTGGATATGGGTAAGTTTCCTAGTTCCCTGAAGGAGGCGGTGGTGATGCCTACCTCAAGAAAACTTCCTTGGACCCTGGCTGCTTTGCTAACTACAGACTGATCTCTAATCTTCCTTTTGTTGGGAAGATTATTGAGAAAGTAGTGGCTGCTCAATTGGAAAACCATTTAACCGTCCATGACATCTATGAACCGCTCCAGTCTGGTTTTCAAAAGAGGCATAGTACCAAGACAGCGCTGGTTCAGGTGCTCAATGACATCCTGATGGCTGGAGATCAGAAGAAGCATTCCATTCTTGTTCTTCTTGATCTCTCATCAGCTTTTGACACTGTGGACCATGGGGTGCTTCTTGCGCGCCTGGAGTTTATCTGTGGCCTGTTGGGTACAGTCCTCAGATGGTTTAGATTTTTCCTCACTGACAGAACTCAGAGAGTGGTGTTGGGGATAAATTCTTCCTGCCCAGTCTCTGTCATGTGGGGTTCCCCAGGGCTCAGTGTTGTCCCCCATGTTGTTCGCAGTGTATATGCTGCCCCTCGGAAACATTGTAAAAAGGTATGGGCTGAGGTTTCACTGCTATGCAGATGATACCCAGCTCTACCTATCTTTTGCACCTGACCAGGATACAGCTCTCTCAGTCTTTAATAACTGTCTCACTGAAATCCAGTGCTGGATGAGTTCAAGCTGGCTAAAGTTGAACTCAGAGAAGACGGAGGTAATGGTTGTGGACCCAGGTCGTAGGGTAGAGAGGGTGGGAGTTGGTCCTCTCTCAGGTTTATTTCTTGGAGGTGTCCAGCTCCCTACCTCTGAATGGGTGCGGAACCTGGGGGTGATCTTTGACAATGAGCTGACGCTTCATTCCCATGTGTCGGCAGTTGTCAAACTTTCCTTTTACCATCTTAGGAACATCGCCAGGATTAAGCACCTTGTTTCGCCCGTGGATTTACAATATTGGTCCACGCCTTTGTGTCCTCACACCTGGATTATTGCAACTCCCTTTATCTAGGGCTTCCTGGGGTTGATATCTGCCACTTGCAGCTGGTGCAGAACGCTGCGGCCCGGCTATTAACAGGTACGTCTCGTACCTGTCATGTTTCGCCGGTGCTGCGCGATCTGCACTGGCTGCCAATTCAGTGGTGGATCACCTTTAAAGTTGGTCTTTTGACTTACAAAGCCCTACACAGAAAGGGTTCAGACTACTTGAAAGAGCTTTTGGTCCCCTACTGCCCTATGCCATCTCTCCGCTCGGCGGACAAGGGGTTGCTAGAGATTCCGAGGGTTTCTTTAAAATCATCAGGTGCTTGTGCCTTTATGTATGCTGCTCTGACCCTTTGGAATTCTCTACCTCACTCGCTTCATCAGTGTGCATCTGTGGAGGAATTTAAAAAGGCCCTAAAGACCTATTTATGGTAGAAGGTCTATTTTAATTAATACTGTGATTTTAGGAGCTCAGATTATTATGTATTGGTTTTTATTTATAATGTTGTTGGATATTGAAAGGCGCCTTGATTTTAGAAAGGCGCGATATAAATAAAGTTTTATTATTATTATTTATTTATATTGCATGTATGTTGTATGTGTTTTTTACTTTTGTATTTCCCTGCCTGCTTTTATGTAAAGCCCTCACAGCCTCAGGGATTGGGTGCCATAGAAATAAATATGCCTTGTCTTGTCTAGCCTAGCATGATCTAAACTACGTTCCTGTGACTTAAGTACAGAAACAGCATAGGCTACACACAGAGAAAACTGTTTTCTAGTAACATAAATATCTTTGAACAGCTCAAATGCCACACTAACTTGACCCAGTTCCATAAACTGTTCAATACAGTCAAAATTTACTAATATCTTCTCAACACTAGCTCCCTTATCATTATACTTAAAACCTTCAACTACTCCCATTGCACCATTTACTAAACCTTTCTCTGAACATTTATTTCTTCTAAGCATAACACAACACTTACACAGAACAAGAACACTATCTAACCCAGCTGTCCTAGAAACATCTCCTTCCAAATCTTTTAACTTTTCTTTAACTTGCTGTGTTATGTATCCACAATAAGTAGAACTATGAAAATTATCTGAACACTGCAATATCACAATAACTTCCACTTCCTGAGCTATGATTTTGTCATTAAAAGAGTTACAGTCTGCCAACTTTGGCATCAGACACACAGGTACTTTACCATCATCTAGCAACTGCCTAAACACAACAGCAGCATCGCTTCAACTATCAACAGACAGAGGGCCTCAAATAACTGGTACAACAACCCACTAGAGACAGGGCTATCCTAGTTCTAGTACTGACTAACAGGGAAAGGATCACAGCTCTCCATGTAAAAGGTCACCTGGGGGCCAGTGACCATCACATGGTATGGTTCAATTTGGCCACTAGAACTAAATCATCCCATTCCAAGGCAAAAATATGGAACTTCAGAGGAGCTGACTTTGATAAGATGGTCAACAGAGTTAAGCTAGCCCTGGCAAAAAGAAATACAGGTGAGAAGGTACAGGCAAAGTGGGCAAGCAGTAAGGATGCAATACTTGAAGCAACATCCCATTGTGTTAGAGAGAAAAGGAAGTGCAAAAGAAGAAGGAAACCACTTTGATTCTCAAAAGCAGAAAAGGTCAGAGTCAAAAGGCTGGCCTTCAGAAAATAATAGGGAACACAGCGGGATGAAGACAGGGAGGCATACCAAACTTCCCTAAGGGAAGCAGGGAAGGCAGTTAAGCAGGCAAAGGCCCAAACTGAGGAAACACTAGCACAAACAGTAAAAGAAAGTGACAAGACTTTCTATAGATACATTAGTGAAAGGTGAAAGTCCAGAGGGGGTATTGCTAAGATCAAAGGAGATAAGGGGGCATGTGAGAAAAGGACCATGTAAAAGCATCTATCCCAAATAGATACTTCTGCTCAGTATTTACTGAAGAGCAGGTAGGGCAAGGCCCACAGTCCAGCACCATGAACACGGGAGGAGGTGTGCACTAGTCCCTTCACAAAAGAAAGGGTCCTACAAGAGCATGATATGCTCAGGGTGGACAAGGCAATGGGACCTGATGGCATACATCCCAGGGTACTAAAGGAGCTAAGGATGGAACTAGCAGAGCCATTATCAGAACTGTTTAGTGAGTCTCTGAGCACAGGAGAGGTCCCAGAAGACTGGAGAAGGGTGCATGTGATCCCACTCCACAAGAGTGGTAGCAGGGAGGAGGCAGGTAACTACAGACCAGTCAGTCTCATATCTCTCAACTGCTATGAATTCTGCATAGAGCTATGATTTTCACACTCAGATTTACCCTTGCTCCTCACAAGTTTACCAGTGTTCCTCATAATGTTAGAGCTATTTCTGGACACACAAACTATTAAATCATTGAACTAAGCTGATAGAAACATTCCTTATCACTTACTATATGGGGTACACTATCTGTAGACATAATATTGTTTAAAATAAGAAAGTGCTCCACATTCTGACCCTTTGCTATGATTTTTGAAGGCCAGTGCTATGATTTTTAATGCTGAGTGGTTGAGAGGTATGGTCAGTCTTACCTCAGTAGTGGACAAGATTATAGAGGCACTCCTTAAGGAAAGGATAGTGCATCACCTGGAATCCATAGGAGCACAGGATCCAAGACAGCATGGGTTTACAAAAGGAAGGTCCTGTCAAACTAATCTCATAGATTTCTTTGACTGGGTAACCAGAGTGGTGGACCAAGGGGAAGCAGTTGATGTCACCTACCTTGACTTCAGCAAAGCTTTCGATACTGTTCCACATAGAAGATTGATTAATAAGCTTGGTAGGCTCAGGGTGGGTCAGAAGTTGGTCAACTGGATGGCAAACAGGTTGATGGGCAGAAGACAGAGAGTGGTGGTAAACGATATACAGTCAGAAGAGATGCAAGTCGCAGGTGGTGTACCTCAGGGATCAGTCCTGGGGCCAGTCCTCTTCAATATCTTCATCAGTGACATTGCAGGTGGACTGGAGGGTAAGATTTGTCTGTTTGCAGATGACACCAAGATCTGCAACAGAGTAGATGATCCAGATGGGGTGGGCAGAATGAGAAGAGATCTGGATAATCTAACAAAATGATTGGAAGAGTGGCAACTGGGGTTTAATGCAAAGAAGTGCAAGATCATGCACATAGGGAAGAGAAACCCTGAAGCCACCTATTGGCTGGGAGGGGAGTTGCTGGCAGTCACAAAGGAAGAAAGAGGCTTGGGCATCATCATCACCGATGACCTGAAATCATCCAAGCAGTCCACTAAAGCATTAGATAAGGCTAGGGGGATGTTGGGGTGTATTAGTAGGGGTATCACAAGTCGGAAGAGGGAGGTAAAAATCTTTCTTTACAAGACACTGGTTAGGCCCCATCTGGAGTACTGTGTGCAGTACTGGAGGCCACACCTTCAAAAGGACATTAACCAAATTGAGGCAGTCCATAGAAGGGCAACCAAAATGGTGCAGAGACTGCATCATAAAATATGAGGACAGATTAATGGAGCTCAATATGTATACCCTAGAGCAAAGGAGGGAGAAAGGTGATATGATAGAAACATTCAAATACCTTAAGGGCATTAACAAGGTGAAAGAGTCTAACATGTTTCAATATAAGAAAAATAGCAGGATAAGAGGACACAGCACGAGGTTAGAGGGAGGCCGATTAAGAGGTAATGTAAGGAAATTATTTTTCACAGAAAGGGTGGTGGATGCATGGAATGGCCTACCACAGGAAGTAGTGAATATGAATACAGTGCAGGGCTTCAAACAGGCATGGGATAGGCATATGGGAGCAATACAGATGAGTATGAATAGATAGGCCATTGACAGAGCAAAGGCTGATGGCACATTTATAAGGTAGAAAAATAAATGGGCAGACTGGATGGGCCTTGCAGTCCTTATTTGCCGTCAACCTCTATGTTTCTATGAGACAGCAACCTTTTATTTAGCACACCTATACTATCACTTGTCAACTGACCAACTCTAATCTCACTCAAAATTTTTACGTAACATTCATCCTTCTCCTGCCTAACATTTACAGTTAACTCAGTATATTGAAACTTCCTCCACAAATTCACAAAACCTATACTACCAATACTTTTCTTAGAATCACTGCTTGTAAGCATGCTAAACTAAGATTTCCCTCTCACAGGTGTCAACTGCAACAAATCACCAAAAACAACTTGTTTACCACCAAAACAAACACTGTCATTACACTTAAACATCTCTTGCATACACAAATGAATAAAAGAAAGCATAAGATTAGAAACCATAGTAACTTCATCTATAATTAACAACTCTCACTTTTGTAATTAATGTCTCACACTGCTCTTCACATCTGGACCTAATTTCCTATACTCTGCCTTACTCCCATGCTCTACAGGTAACATAAACAAGCTATGCAGTGTTACACCACAAAATAATATATGCTGCTAGCCCCGTAGGAGCAGCTATTGCATGACACAGTATCACCATTAATACAATGCACACATCCAGCAATAGCAATAATGAAAAAAACGTTTACCTGTACCAGCTGCCCCACTAACTAAAGGCTCATATCTATCATAACTACACCTAGCTGACCTATGATCTAATCCATGCAAGACAGAATTCTCCACTTTTTTAAAAACTTCCCATTCAACATTCAAACTATCAATCATAATGCTCAAAACATCTGCTACACACCCATGCTCCACAGCCTGCACCACATCATTCATAACTACATCAACCTGTCCAAGAGGAAGAGGCTCTCGCAACAAAGCATTAGCACTACCAGAAGAGACCTGGACCCTTCATGAGTATCCTCTGCAACTTTACTAACAGTTCTCTCTTCTAGTTCAACCTCTTTCTCTAGCTTTTCAACATAATCCTTAAATTTAACACTAGTTATCAAACCTCCACACTCATTAAAACGCTGCTCATAAGACTTACATTCTCCAGTCAAAGACAACTCATCCCTCCACGGCAAGAAAAGAAAAACACTGCAAAATAATACAACTCTTTTCTCTCAGCAGTTTTCATATCTAGACACCTGTGATCTATCAGCCATGGCTTACACCTGTGTGCCACAAAACCCTTACCACCACATAATTCCAAGACAACTTTCTCTCTGTACCACACTGACTCCTGTAATCATAACACTGCGCAAACTCGTACAAACACTTTGTAAAACATCTGGTTGCTTTGGATAGTAAGCATCCAACACATTAAGTTTTAATATATCTTTAGATTTTGGCTGTTTTGCAGCAAGTTCCTCCAGATCCTTCAAAGGCTTTAAAATGCCTCTCCTACTATGCTTGAAATTAATATTAATATACCAAATGCCTTCTGACTTACCATACAAACAAGTTCCTGTCTAATGATCTACAGCATCATAACTCCCACATCCATGGTGAGACAAACTCTTAAGTCCCAGACACCACAGTCTTGATGACAAAGATGTATCACTAGAAATTTTCTCCCACATACTTTTCAATTCACTCTTCTCATGCTTTGCGATATATGATGTAACATATTGCGCCAAAGCAAGAGAATTTTCTGCAACAAACTGTACATATATATTAGCCTGCCAAACCAGTAACAAAGCTGCACTATAATCATTTACACATCTTTCATAACTTCTCGGCAAATCATAGCCTCTTTTCATAGACTTAGGTTGCAAATGGTGCCTTATTGCTGAAAATAAATCATTCACAGCTCCTCTTTTACTAACCTTCCTGGGAAAATCAAACCCACGCTGCATGTACCATGTATCTCTACTCTTCACCTTCCACTTGCAGTACTTCAAGACATGATGAACCTGAAACTTATCCACCAAATTCCTCAAAGTAGGACATGATACTTCACTAGGCAACTGACAAGTAACATATTGTTTAGTAAAATTCAGCACTGTCTCATTGTCATCTCCTATCCAAGGGGGACCTTTAACTGACAATAGCATATTCTCTCCTCCCACCACCTTTCCCCGCCCACTAAGCCCCCTATCGTATCCTGCCCAACCCCCTTCTCTCTCCGCCCAGTCTTACCTGGCCAAGTGCTAAAATTACTACAGTCACTTAACCCAACCAAAGGTAAGTGTCCATCGGGCCTTGATTCCAAAATGCTCCTACTCTCAGCGCCAGCCATAGCCCACCCTCTAACCATGCTCTATAATCTATCTTTTAAACTTGGGGAAGTCCCCACAGCTTGGAAACAAGCCACGGTCATTCCCCTCCCCAAAGGTGGAGACCTCTCCTCCCCATCCAACTACCGTCCCATATCTCTGCTCCCCAACCTAGCCAAAATTCAAGAGCGCTTTGTACTATCTCAGCTCCACCACCATCTAGACACCATTGTCATTTTTCACCCCCTACCAAGCCAGCTTCAGAAAGAATCACTCCACCACCACCTCCCTCCTTCGCCTCACTAACTCCATCCTTACGGTCATCGATAAAGGGGAAATTACAGCAGCCATATTTATAGACCTAGCAAAAGCCTTCGACACGGTCTCTCATCCCCTGTTGCTGGCAAAACTTGCCCAAGCTGGTCTGTCAATGAATGCAAATAACTGGTTCCAGTCTTACCTGACAGGTAGGTCCCAATCAGTCCGCATAGGCTCGGCTAGATCCACCTCACTTCCTGTCACCAGTGGAGTCCCCCAAGGGTCTGTACTCGGCCCACTACTTTTCTCCATTTTTCTAAATGACCTACCTGCGGTCTGCTCTCAATTGGCTATCCATATGTACACAGATGATACGGTGCTGTTTGCCTCTGGCCCATCCACATCCGCTGTGGCAGCCTGTCTTCAGAAGGATTTTGTTTCCACCCAACGCTGGTTCCTTTCAAACCAACTATTCTTGAACTAAAAAAAAACAGTCTCCCTCACTTTCGGTTCTTGGGCCAAGCTAACCCGACTTACTGCACCACCCACTTTCTACACTCTGGACAGATCTCCACTAGAGACCTGCACGTCATATCGTTATCTCGGCGTCTGGTTAGACCAATACCTTGATTTCTCGGTGCATATTGATGGTCTATACAAAAAATTGCACCCCATGCTGGGAGCCCTCTGCCGAAACAAGAATTGCATTCCTCTACCAACCAGGCAAGAAATAGTTCAGAAAATGATCCTCCCTATTATTGATTATGGTGATGTTGTCTACGGTGCCACCCCCCAAACCTCCTTAGAGAGACTAGATCCCCTTTACAACTCCTTCTGCCGTTTCTCCTTGGACCAGCCTCCCAATACCCATCACTGTGACCTCTACCAGTCCTTGGGCCTCCCCTCGCTACATAACCGACGATTGCTCCACTGTGCTAGAACCTCTGCCAAGTTCTGGGCACAGTCGCTCCCGTCCTACCTGTCATTCTCCCTTACCGCTCTCTCTCCACCGGCCTACGCTCTCAGGAACATAGACTCTAGGCTCCTGCACATTCCACACAGATCCACCCGGTCTGGACAGTCTGCTTTCAGCTACAGACTGCCCAAATTATGGAACTCCTTGGCAGCCGATATAAGACACTCCACAAGCACCCCACAATGGAATTCCCTTCTTAAAACTCACTTCTCTTCCATATGCTCCTGTTCCCCCCCGACCCCCACCTCATTTTCCTTCCACCCATCTGCTATCACCTGCCTGACTTTCCTTTTCAATCTGCACCTAATATTGCTAAATGCTATTGAAAATGCACTTCTTTACTTACATAATGACTGCATCATCCATTGTTGCACCAAACGTATTATGTAAAAAACTGCTGTTATTATTGTAGTTGTTTTGTGATTCGTTTCTGTATCTACTGTACCATTGTAAACTCCCTACCCCAGGGCGCATCTGGAATCAAGCGGTACTCTGCTCAGTATGCTTTCCTGGTAAATCTCTTAAATAAATAAATAAATAAATAAATAAATAAATAAATGTATATGAGGAGCTCCCCTAGCCTGATACTCAACTCTCCGAAAGTAATGCTCAACTAACCCTAATGGAGGAGAATCTTTATTTTTAATAAACTTCATCACAGCACTAAATCTATGGCGAAAATGCCTACACACTAACAGGATCCACATAACACAACACACCAATAGTCCTATTACCTATATCTGATAAATCACAGTTAACAGCACTTAACAAATCTGCCATTTCTTCCCAGCTATACTCAGCACAACTTAATGTCGCAAATCAAGTAGGAGATCCAAACTCTCTTAACATACACAACACTTATGAATTATAACGATACCAATACTACTTAGTTCCATGCATATTACCTAAAATACTCTGGAAATTCACCTCTAACTTTTCATCTTTAGAAATAATGTTAGAAATCAACTCACAGTCATATGCTCATACTCCCTACTGACTTTCAAAGTGTGTGCAATACTAGCTGACAATGAACTAAGCTCACTCTCCCACAAACAATGAAAAATATACTGAATATTACATCTAAATCTACCATCCTTGCTTAGCAATCTAGAACACCTGTAGTCTGGACCATTAAATGGCAATTCTATTTTATCTAATCTACCTCCAATACCTGTAGGAAACAAGCCTGGAAAAAATCTAGGTTCCAGACTTGCCTCCCACACACTCACAGGAACACTTCAACATATTTCATCTGATACAAATTTATATTACCTTCAACAGGATCATGATCATGCAGTGGAAGAATAGTAAACTGCTGATGGATATCCTCAATATCTTCGAAGTTCACCTAATCCAGCATAGACCTCTTACTAACCTCCATCGCTTCCTCCCAATTCAAATCACTGACAGAATCTACCTCAATATCTGCATACAAAACATTATTCACTTTTAAATATTCCAAAGCACTGCAAACCTTTCCCACATCAACTAAATATTCGCCAAACCTTTTTACTTCAAATAGGAACACCATTAACTAACACATTAACATCACTGTTAGTTGACTTTCCCTCAGAAATGATCCACACCTATTCAATTTTGGGTGCTCGACTGGCAACATTTTTATTAATACACCTTGATTTACATTTCCTTCAAATCCTACACCACATTATTTACAATTCAAATGTTCCATCAACATTAAGTCCATCATTCTTTTCCTTGAGTCCATCAGGTTACATCCAAATTCTTTGTCCTTCCGCTCCACCTTCCTTCTTCTCGGGGCCCAGATGCCTGATCCGAGACCCCATACCATCACCATCACCAACTTGCTTTCATCTTACTTTACCTTTCCTGGGCCTGGATGCAATCACCTGACCCCTAGTACTTCTATTTCCACCCTCCCCAACCCCCTCTTACTCCACGGCCAGGTGCTACTGATCCCAGCCCATGTTTCCCTCCCCTCCTGCCCCATAACCTGCCCCCCACTTTTATCCCAGCTATGCTCTGCTGCCCTCCGCCCTCCACCCCCTCCTTTCTCCGTTCCTCTTCCTTTTGCAAAACCTTTTTTTTTAATGCCTGTGGCCCATTGTTGCCTCCAGCCTGATCTCTCCCAGCAGTTCATCCTCCAACTCTGCCTGTTTACCTTCTAACCAGCCCCCATGGACCTGCCCCACCAGCCGAGCTGCCTCCCATCCAGCGTCCCATCCACCAGTACTCCTTGTCACAAACCCACTCGTCAGGTCAGGCCCTCTACTCCCAAAGTGCCAACCTTCGAGCACCATCTTGTGAACAGTTTAACAGAACAAGGTAACTCTCTTGTCTGTTTTGTGAGTTCGGATCAACCTTTGGTCTCAAGTCTTGGAGGGATTCAAACTGTGAACCTCTTGCTAGCGTACCCAATGCACAGGCTCAGATATTTCTGTCTTCGGGGGGCCAGATATCTTTGCCTATGGGCACCTAACCAGGTATACAGAGATGAACCCTTAAAAACTTTAATAAAGACCTCAGATTTAAAATGCTTCTCTTTCCAGTTTGGTACCACCATTCAAGCTTATATTTAGTGTCTACTATAACCATATATACTTTTCTTATAAAATAAAAAGAAATCAAAGATAGACCAAGTATGCTCCAAAAAGAGTTTTACTAAAATTAGATAAAAATATGTAAAACACAAAATACAGAACTCTTATATCACAAGACATACAAATCTTTTAAAAGAACAAGGTTTAAACAGTGCAGATTCCTACTTACAGTACTTAGATTTGACTCTCTTTCTAAATACTTGTTTACAGTGCTCACCGATGTTTCTTGGTCTGAGTCTAGATAAAAATGTCTCTGAAGTAAAACAGAATATTCTTTAAGCAAACTGTATTTGTCAACCCCTTTTGTGTGAGTTCATCTAGCTCCTCCTCTGTCAGAATATATATAAAAAATATATATCTTATACAAAAACAGGATGTCTTTTCAAAGTATTACATCCTGCAACTTCAGCATAATTCATGTCCTTCAAATGACACTACTTTGATCTAATAATAAGCTTTCCCCTTCCAGGACATGAAAACATCTTTATGATTTCGCACTTCTATGTAAGAACCTGGGTTTTTTTCCTCCAATGTCATAAAATGGATATGATATAGCATCTTAGCAATTACAGCTGTAATTAACTCAGAAACACAGGAGATCCTTGATTAAGGCCTTCCATGTAACACATTGTCTCTAAAACCTGTGTGTATGATCTCACATGCTGTTTTCAGCATTTTCTCATGGCTTGCATCTTTTAGCTGAAACCTGGGGGAGGGTGACCGAGGTCACTCCTAGAGCATCAGATTTTCAGCAGAGACATTCAGTAATACATTTTATATTAAAAAAAAATGATACAGCACTTAGAACTGGCTGTCCATGTCACACTCCTCACCTCCCCTCTTTCTGTCTCCTGATGTCTGCTCCAACCCAAAGGTGGGTGGGTGGGTCAATCAAAAATCCTAGCAGAAAGAGGGTGAGTTCCTCTATGCACTGCCTTATAAACCCCTTAAGGAACCCTGGCTAGGCCCTTCCCCTCAGCCAGTCACCTTGTACCTGTCTCACCTGCATCATCCTGCACATGCTGATGTCATCTGCCCCTGCCCCTTCCCCCTTCCTTCTGTCCCTCTCCCTTTTCCTTTCTGATTCCCCCTCCCCTCCCTCCCAGTTCCTTAAGCCTTGGCATTTCCTCTGAGAGGCCACCTGACAATTCAGGTTGCCTTTTATTAGCAACTCCAATTTTCAGTTGAACCTCCCTCAGAAATTATCCACACCTACTCAGTTTTGGGTGCTTGACTGGCAACATGTTTATTAATACACCTTGATTTACATTTCTTTCAAATCCTTCACCACATTATTTACAATTCAGATGTTCCATCAACATTAAGTCCAACATTCTTTTCCTTGAGTCCATCAGGTTACATCCAAATTCTCTGTCCTTCCGCTCCACCTTCCTTCTTTTCGGGGCCCAGATGCCTGATCCGACATGCCATACCATCACCAACTTGCTTTCACCTTACTTTATCTTTCCTAGGTCCGGATGCAATGACTCGACCGCTAGTACTTCTATCTCTACCCTCACCCACTCCCCTCTTGCTCCACAGCTGGGTGCTACTAACCCCAGCCTGTGTTGCCCTACCCTCTTCCCCCATGACCTGCCCCAGGCTATGCCCTGCTGCCCTCCAACCCCCTCCCTCCTTTCTCCCTTCAACCAGCCCATCTCCAGCTTGCAATGGATGATGGGCTTCCTCCTTGTGGGTTAATAATTCAGTCTTACTTTTTCCAATTTCCCCACTAGTTGCAGCAATGGCATCTGGAAAAAGGACATGACATCCGACAGATGCACCCCATCTGACCTGTACAACCCCAGGGTCTCGAATGAAAAGTCTTTATGTGGGTCATACACCCCCATCTCAGCAATCAGATCTGCCACCCTCCTGTTAAGTCTCTTCCTAGCTTTTTCCATTGATCTGATATCCTGAGTGTGCCTCCATACCCTTCTGGAAGTGACTTCAGACCACCCAATCTCCACCTATGACCACCAACCCTTCACCACTTCCAAGTCAGCTTTGATCACCTAGAATAGTGCTCCCCATGGGGTTTCCCCCAAGTCATTCATCCCAAATGAGCTATGAACAGGTCAGGCCTACACCACTTCAACTTCAATTCTTCAAGCAATGGTAACAGTTGGGCCCATCTCATGCCCTGGACCCCTTCCAGTACACCTGTGTCCATTCAAACTTCCACCACAGCTGTCTTCCTCCTGGCACTGTGGCTTTATACTTTTTGGCCCAGTAAACAAAGCAATGCCCCACTATCCACACATGCCTCCTCCTCATCACACCTGGATACAAAAAACAGATTAAATTTTTTCCTAATGTGTCTTTTAAAGCAGCTAGATCTCCATCTCCCAACACTCTTGATCTTCTCCTCTGAACCCCCTTAAGCCACTACCTCGGAAGGTGCACCTATCCTGAATGAGTATGGGGCAAACTGCCTGGGATCCTCCCCCAGGAAAACCATTTCTTTCTTGAGCACCACCTGATAAGCCATGACCGGTGACTCATCCCCATGCCTAAACCAGGTTCCCTTCCCTCTTACCCGAATGTTACGGTATCCCTCCATCACCTTCACCATGCACCCACTGCTCACCCTGTTCTTGGGAATCACCACCTCTGCCCCCCTTCTTGCCTGATCTATCTTTGATTTCGTAAGTCAAATTATCAACCTGTCACTCTCAACGGATATATCCTCCACCTGTAATCCCCCTGTCAAGTCCACTTTGTTTCTTGCCATCACTTCGCCTGCCCCCCGACCATCAGAGTAAAGATTGCCTGAAATAGGCATGCCTCATTTGCCGACATGCACATCTGCCTTAATGCTTCCACTAGTCTCACCAGTATCAATCCTGTAATAGGCTTCCTGGTATCCAACTGGTGGCCCTGGCCTCTCTGCCACCCGATCAGCATGCATCTGACACTCTTGGCCTTGCCTGGTTCTGGCCAATCCCCGGAACTACATGCCCATCTTATCCCTGCCAACTGCACCCCCATTATGGAGTGCGCCACCCCCCCTTCCTATTTCCCTACCATGTAGTGCATTATCTAGTCCTCTGTTATAGGCATACTGACTTCAAAGCCCTCTTGCCACCTAAACTCCTGGGAAGCCCCCCAAAACCCTTCATATGCCTTCAGGGTGTTGGCTGACCAGGAATTCCTGTGTAGCATTCAGGCTCTCAGCACCCTATCTTCCACAGCTGGTCCAGTACTTTGGTTTTCAGGGCAGTTGCTCATGGGGCCAATTCCTGGAACCTGTCCAACTGAAGACAGGAGAGACTGTCAGCAATTTCATTCTTGATTCCTTCAATATGCCTTGCATTGAAGGACAGATTGATCCTAAGCCCTACCAAAACCAGCTGCCGTAATACCCTGGTTACTGTATCTGTGGACCCCCTCTGTCTATTAATGACTTCTACAACCCCTTTATTATCACACCAACACAAAATCCACTTGTTCTGCATCTCCCTACCCCATACCAGCAGTGCTACCCATATGGGAAAATTTCCAAGAAGGTGATGTCCTTCAGCAGCCCAGCCTCCCGCCAGCTCTGGCCATGCCTCGGACATCCATACTCCCTTGAAGTAAGCTCCCATACCTTGTAACAGACATCCATGCTCCCTTGAAGTAAGTTCCCATACCTTGTAAATCTGAGGTGTCTGTGTACCATTCCATGTCTGTACTGTACATCCATTCCTCCTGCCAGAATGTCACGCCATTGTAGGCCGGCATGAATGTTTTCTATACCTCCAAATCCTGATGGATTCCCTTCCTGATGTCCACCCAGTGATGAGGGAGCTTGGCCTTCCCTGTGACTCATGCCAGCCTCTGTGTGAATGCCCTAACAGACGCTTTAGTCTTGCAGGCCAAGTTTAGGTATCTGAGCAGTTGTTGTACTAATAACAGCGGCTCCCTTCTCTTCCCTTTCATCTGCCTCAGCAGGCCCCTGAGTCTGTCCATCTTGTTCCTCAGTAGTCGAAAACATTTCTGTTCAGTGTCCACCTCTATCCCTAAGAATTCAAACTTCCTAGATGGGCCCTCTGTTTTCCCCTCTGCCAAGGGTATCCTGATCTTCTGGAACATATCTCTGAAATCTCCCAACATCTTCATTGCTTCCCACTGGCTCCTACCTATGAGCAAAAAATCATCCAAATAATGAACCACCTGCCTGTGTCCATACCTCTGTCCAAACACCCACTGGATCCAGGAACTAAATGCCTCAAGCATGGAGCACACCATGGAACACTCCATGGGCATGGCCTTATCGAAGTAGTATCCCCCCTTCAAACTGGTGACCTAGCAGGTCCCAATCCTCTGACCTAACCAGTAACAGCCTAAAGGCTGACTCTATGTCAGTCTTAGCCAGCCATGCCCCCTTGGTTGCTTTTATCTACACCACTGCCTGGTCTAGTGAAGTATAAGACACAACCCGTAGGTCCTCTGGAATGCTGTAATTCACCAAGGCCCCTTCTGGATAGGATAAGTGATGGATGAGACAGAATTCCCCCAGCTGCTTCTTGGGCACCACCCTCGGGGGGAGACCCGAAACTCCTTGCATGGTGGTTTCCCAAAGGGGTCTTCTACCCGCCCTGCCTTTACCTCTTTCAAAATATTTTGTTGTACCACGTCTTCCTTCCCCTTGATGAACCCCAGGTTCTTGGCAGTCATCTTCTTGCATGCCCCCTAGTAACTAATCACAACCCCTCCAGAAACCCTGCCTTAATAATGCCCCCCTTCTCTATTCGGATAATCCTTTGTCCACTCCTCCACTACCCCCCCAACAATGGGTGTCACCACTAAAAAGAAACCCCACCTCCCTGCCCTTGCTGGCATGTCCTCAATTCCAACTGTAATTGAAATTTTAGGACTCCCTGTTGTTGGTTCCATGGCCTCTTCCCTCATGGAACAACATTCCCAATCCCCCCCAAAAGAACTGATCATTGTAATGTTTTCCCCTCCAGTGGATCTACATCTGGACACCAGGTGGTGTCCTGCACACTTGGAGCAAATGTGTCTAAATTTTACAATTGGCCCAAGTGTACGAGGTCTTATTGTAGCCCCAATACGTCTTGGCCACTGTGCTCCCAGCGCTCTTTTTGCCGGTCTCGGACCCACCTCCCAACTGCCCGGACAGGGTTCTGACCCACAGTTCCAAATGTGTACAGTCCCACCACAAATCTCCCTTGGCTGCCATCCTCTGGTAGAAAGCCTCGTCAAACCTTGGTCACCCATACCCCTTTTTCACCTTACAAGCATCTCATATTATTGCTGTATAAGTCAACAAAGGAATACCCAACTCCATCTGCTTCTCCAACAGCTTAGCACTGAAGATAAGAAAACTGGCCTGCCATGTGTTGATGTTCTTACCCTAACACGTCATCTCCTCCTCCTTATGCCCCACTACTGCTAAGGCCACCACCACCTCAGACTTCCCCACCGATTCCCTCTGCTCATATTTCTTGGTCTTCTCCTTGTCCACCAGACCAAAAATGTGCACATATTCCCCTTTCCAAATTTTTTCCTTAATGGGGAGGGGTACATGATTCTCCAGGGTAAAGCCTGGCAGGCCATCATATAACTTTTGTGCCCCCTTTTCCATTCTCTCATCCCCAGCCTTACTGCCCTTGTCACCTTTCAAGTCTTTCAAAACCTTTTCATTTTCTCCATGCCTTTATCCCCCATGTCACCTGTAATTCCTTCTAAGTAGTCTTTCAAATTCCCCTCATCTGACAAGTCTATCTTGTTCTTTCCATTGTCTGTGTCCAGTTCCCTTGGTTTGGGAATGGGTTCTGGCTACGGTACCAGTACTGGCTCGGGGGCCGGCCCCCGGGGACATTTTCTGCCCCTGCACTCACCCCTCGGTCTGGCAGGCTTCTTCCTCTTTCTGGATGCCTATTATTCTTACCTCTTCTGAGCTGTCTCAATGAGCTGTTGCACTTTCCCTATCAGAGCAGCTGCCTCTTCCCTCAGCTAGTCACTGGTCACTGGAACTGCTGTCCTTCTTGGTGCCATTATGATTCAGCTAAAACATGATAACAAAAAACTCCAGTATCACCCCATTAAAACCCTGTCCCTGGCTTACCCTGGGCCTCCCTTTCCTTTTTTTTTTAAAGGCCAGAGGGATCGAGGCATATGGGGAGGTGTCACAGCCCTTCTCCCATTCCAACCCTCAAGACCTCTGGCTTTGCCCCGTGCTCTGCTTCTGGCGTGCCTCCTCTCTGGGCTGAGTTAGGAACCAGAGGCCCCCCTTTCTGGCCCTGCCCTGTGGCCTTTCACCCACTGTGTGGCCCACCTTCCTGATCCCATTGCCCCTGTTTTGCCCCACTTCCCCCAGAGGGGGGTCTCATCCCAAGAGCCATGGCCTGTCTCCAGGCCCCTTCCACATGGCCTTGCTTGCCGTGGTGTTCCCCATCTTTTTTCTCTCACTAGGCCTGACTTCAGGGCCTACCCACTTCAAATATGTTATCCCCCTCTCCCCTGCTTATTAAACACACCCTTTATTTTTGTTTTTTGTTTGAACTACGGCCCCGAGGTCCTGCTGTGCTGGGCGCTCAGTCTGCTTGAGCCTGCCCTAGCTACCCTCATCCATATTTTCCTCTCCCCACCCCTCCCTTCTCCTTGCCCAGAGGCCTTGACACAGATCTCCATCTACTCACGCTTATCCATCATCCTCCATGGGGTAACTGGACCCATTCGCGGCCCTTTCAGCCTTCATGGCCCGGCCCCCACTCCCTGCTGTATCTCCCTTCCTTTCAGCTCCAGTCTTTCTTCTGACCACCTTTTTCCTTTTTTTTTTTAGGTCCAAAGCCTTCCTGCAAGTCCGTGCAGTCCATACTACCCGTCCAGCCTCCTTCCACCAGTTCCATCCAGACCTGTCTTGTCCCTCCAGAACCAGATGCAGGGTAGCTCAGCGGTCTACCAAAAACACCCACCCCACCATGATCTGCTCACCTCCTTTGTTCTGGTGGCTCCACCATGTTTGCAACTCCACCCACTGGCAAGTCGTGCCATCCCCCTTGTGAGCCATTGAGTAAATCCTCCATCTGCTCCCATCGCATCCCCCAGGCACCACCAAAACAGAGTCGTTTCCCTTGTGGCCGTGTGTCACAGCTGCCATTTTAAGGTGCCTTGTGGCTGTGCCAGTGGCTGCCACCTTAGATGCCACATGGCTGCATTCATGTGGCCACTAGCCAGGAAATGCCACCATATGGCCCCCTCTGCTGTGGCCACTACTCTGGTCGCCAACTCAGGCCAAACCATGTGGCCCTCTATCCCTCCTAAGCCCCACACTGCTACAGTCATTACTCCGGCTGACAAACCCAGGTCACACCACGTGGCCCACTAGCCCTCACTATGCCTTGTGTCCTGGGTTAAGCCATACCTTGTGAGTGACAAAATCTTTGCAGGCTTCACCTGACCTTTGTCCTGCCAGCCGCCCTTGTACTGGCCACCTCACGGTTATCCCCCTCTTGAGATTGGCCACTGTCTGCTGCCAGCGTTCTCATATCCAGCCATGTGGCCATGTGTCCCCAGCAGGTTCCGCACACCCATGATTTGGCTCCTTAGCTACTGTAGCAGCTCCCTTTGCAACCTGCTGCATTCATTACCGAAGTTACAGACCACGCATGAAAGTGCCAGGGGGACTTTTCTTTCTTATTGTTTCTTAACTGACTGGCCTCCTGATGGGACTACCCCACACCAAGCAACAAACCCTCAGGCCACACACCGTCTCATTACCCAGCTTGCAACCCCTTCCAAGAATCCTGTATTACCACATGCAGAACAGCAGGCCATGATCTTAAAAGCTGCTCCAAAGGAAAAGTATTCTGGTTGCTGGACACTTGAGTAGCAAACCCCACAACCAACGCACACTTCATTAGAGAAACAAATTGCTAATGCCTGGAACAACAGTAGACACTCACAATCACCACACACAACAGGCCCTCTAAAAAGGCTCCGCTCCACACCATGAAGAGCTACAAGCCCGTTAACCTGCCTGATATTAAACAAAAACCACCATTGCATCTGTCTGATAATTACCTGGGTCCCCTCTCCTGCCTTGGCCAGACCCTCTCCGAAATAAATAGCTTAAATTACTTTACCTTTTGTGTATCAATTAACTTCAATTGCCACTCGATGTGCTAGAACCACTCAATCAAAAATCCTAGCAGAACGAGGGTGAGTGCCTCTGTGCACTGCTTTATAAACTCCTTAAGGACCCCTAAGGACCCCTGGCTAGGCATCTCCCCTCAGCCAATCCCCTTGTACCTGTCTTACCTGCATCATCCGGCACATGCTGATATCATTTGACCCTGCCCCTTCCCCCCTTCCTTCTGTCCCTCTCCCTTTTCCTATCTGAATCCCCTTCCCCCCCAGTTCCTTAAGCTTTGGTATTTCCTCTGAGAGGCCACCTGACAATTCAGGTTGGCTTTTATTGGCAACCCCATTCATCACTTTGGGCACCATTACTCAGGGTACACATATTGGTAAGTACACTACACAGCCTTTTATACCTTTAACCAACTCATTTACATCTCTCTGTCCAGACTTTGTGTTCAACCTTATCATTGTCTGCAAAGGTTTAACAGTCTGAATCAGAATACTCTCAAATAGGTTTAACTCCTTAAGCTCATCTGGCACAGGAAACAGTTCCAGACTATTTATTTATTTGAAAATGTTTCACCAGGAAAAACATGAGCTGCAAACAAGCTCATTTCCAGAAGCATCCTGGGGAGGGGGTTACATAAGTGGGGAGAGCAAAAAACATTTACCAGCAATATACATACAATGCAACACAATTACAATACGTTACAAACCATGACAAGGAATAGAACTAAGACCGATGGTACTGTAAGGATACAACATACAGGGTTTGCAGATACTATAACCACAAGGGAATCAACAGGGAACAGAGAAGGTGCAGAATGAGAGAAGGAGTACACCTAAAGTGCTGGAAGTGGCAAGTTGAGTACAGGATACCAAGTGCTAAGTTTACCTGGGAGGATGGCAGTGAAATAGAAAGGGAGAGAGAAATGGGGAAGGGAGAGGGGAAAGTAAAAAGAGGGATGGTAGAGAGGCAAACCGAGAGTGAGACCCCTTCAGGATGCTGAAAACCCTGCAAGAGGGATGGGGACTCTGCAAGGAAGGGGGGGAAGAGAAAGAGAGAAGGGATGAGGGGGATAATTGGGAGGGTGGTAGAGGAGAGGGGAGCTAGACCTCCCCAGGATGCAGAGAACCCATCAGGGGGAGATGCAAAGAACCCATTAAGTATGAAGGTGAGAGATAGAGAGGAGATGAGGGAGAGGAGGGGGCAATGTTAGACCTAGATCCCTTCAGGATGCTGAGAACCCTGCAAAGGGGTCAAGGACCCAACAAAGATGGGGGTGAGAGATGGAGGGGGGAGTAACTAGGGAGGCAGGGTGGGTTGGAGGGGAACTAGATCACTTCAGGATGCTGAGAACCCTGCAAGGTGGACTAGGATCCGCAGGTAGGATGGGGGGGAGGTAGGGGTAGTGGAGGCTGCTGCCAGAGGTAGTTGAAGAAGTGCAGGGGATAGGAAAATTGGAATGTAGAGAAGGGGTATGATGTGGTCAGAGAAAGGTTAGGTGCAGAAGCAACAGTGAGCAGAATGCTTCCAGATGAGCACAGATAATGAATAGAGGGATTGGGCTGGGTGAATTTCTAGTGGAAGGGAATTCTAGGTATTAGGGAAAGTGTGCTGATACTTGATACTTGATATTAGGGCCCCATTAGAAGTGCAGGGGATAGGGGAGAGGAGAATTGAAAAGTAGAGAGGGACGCCTTACCTCATGCCACGCCAGCAACCCAGGTTCGAGAGCAAGCTCAGGCTGCTGGGGGTTGGCAGGGGAGGGAGTGGATTGAGCATCCTATGGACTGCTCTCCTCTCCTCTCCTCTCCTCTCCTGGGGTGGGTCTGGGTACAGTGTCCGACATAAGTCTGACACGTACTGGAGGCTAGGTGTCAGCACATCTGTCCTAGTAGAATGGGGTGGTAGGCAGGGCAGCCAGTGGGTGCACTGTGTATGGACACGTGCGCAGGGAGCCCTTGTCAGCATTGCATGCCCTGCCTCCAACAGAACATGTAAAAAGGGGAGTGTCCAGCTGTTGCAGCTTGATGGCTGTCCGTGATGTCCTGCACCACTCTGAGGGACCACCGTGAGCGGATCTGTTGTGTGGTGGGGGAGTTGATCAACCCCTGCCGCCCCCACCATGGGGGGGGGTAAGCCGTGGGGTAATCAGTGGTTGCCCTCAGTAGGAGACGGTGCAGGTCGGATGGTGACCGGATCACAGGGGATGCAAGGATGATGAGGCTGGCTGGGACCCCCATGGGAGAAAAAAGTAATACAAAAAAAAAAGAGAAATGTGGAGAGGGGGTTTGGTGTGGATAGAGAGAGAGGGAGAAAGAGGCTAGGTGTAGTTGCGATGGTGAACAGATTGCTTCCGGAGGAGGAGAGATAATGAATGGCGGGATTGGGCAGAGTGAATTTCTAGCGTAAGGGAGTTCCAGATATTCTTCTATTTAGGACTGCACAACTCAGCAAAAGACCAATCCCAGCAATACAAAAAAACACACAAATTGCTAATCCTATTAAGATTCACAGGCAACAAAATATAGCCATATAATCTGCACTTAGCATCATTCCACTCACAATGCTCTGCAGCATTAACATTACAAACCCATTTCTCATAAAGCATCCTATTACAACAGCAACACACACTAGTAAACTCAACTCAAATGACAATATCTCCTTTCTGAACTTTGCAAATAACTTCTCCTCAGCTATCTCATTCACAGAACTCACATCTATATAACTACCTGCACAACCTATTTCTCTGAACAAAGAATACTTCTTCACAATGTCACTGAGAAACTGTAATACTACTCTCGCATCACTAAGTATTGCAATCTTATTTAACTTATCTACATCAATAACAATACTTCAAACTCTATACAACTCTCTAACAAGAGACCTCACACCATTACAGTGCGACCCTAGCATTCTAAAATGATGCAGCTCACTACTACATCTATCACTATCTAAACATGCAACAGAATGCCCTAAAAAATTAGCATGCTTACGCACTAAACACCTATCCATATTTAATAACCGCTTCCTCCAAAAAGAAAACAAAAGTCTCTGGAAATCTCTCACAAACCTAGAGACACACTACAATGATTTCTCTCTTACAAAACAAAGATCAGTACAGCTCCACTTCTTATCACTGTTACTAATCTCCCCTTCAATTTAAGCACATTCTTGAGCTACACTGGAACTACTAAAAACACCGTCACTAATCTCTTGTACAACACACTCCCTTCCAATAACAACACCTGACTCTTTCAATACAGAATAAACTTCCTCCCAAAAGAAAGGCTCTGAACCAACAGTATGAACAGATTTACCACCAAACACAATACTCAGATTCTCCCTCAACAATTTCTTTTCCCTTGTGATGTAGACAGCCAGCTCTGAGTGCTCGAGTGCTGTATTAATTTTTGTTATTACATATAAAATATGTGAAGGGAAGGGTCGGTTCAAGGAAAAGGCTGTCTTACTGGAACTGACACATCAAGACCCCCCAGGGATAAGTTCAAAGGACAGGAGGTATTTTAAACTGCAGAGATCTGGGGTGCAATTACCTTGTCAATTTGCTTTCATCCCAGGAAATAAGATTAGCCATTCATAATGCCCTTAGGGAGATCCTTTGACTTGCATATTTGCCAGGAAGGACTTGTGGGGAGGAGTGTCGAGAGAGGCCAGAATGGACATTGAAGAGGTTTGATGTCTGAGCCAGGGAGGACCCAGATGGATTTGGAAGGTCCAAAATACATTCCCGGGGAACCTTTGAATTACATCAGAAAGACCTGAGGTGTAGATTCCAAGGTCCAGATGGGATTAAAGAGGCCAATACACTTTTGCTTTGAATACAGTGACTTAGATCAAAGAAACTTTTGAGATGTATGTGTAGCAGAGCACAAACCAGTTCTGACCAGCTAACCTATGGAGAGGAAAGTCAGTGAGGTCATCTCATATGTTTTTTTAAATATTTTATTTGGAGACTCTGTATTGTAAAGTATATAGTTTGATACACCATGGCGGAGTTAGTGACCTCATGAGAAGACCGGCTCAGAAGTGTGTTTAAGTGCTGAAAGAACCTGACAAGAGACACACAAGAAAATATTTCTGACTGACACAAGAGAATATTATCTGACAGAGGGAGAATCATCACAACACTGAAAGAGAATAAGATTAGATCAGTCTAAATGTATGTATTGTAGGAACTGTACTTTTTTTCCCTGTTTGTTTTAAGGCTGTGTGTGTTGGAATATATATATTTTGTTCTGTAATTATTGTTCTGTTTTGATATTTTTAAAGTAAAGATATTTTTTTACAAATGAAACTGCTGGAGTGCCTGGACATTTCTTTTTATTTTAAGTGGAGCTTTTAAAAGGTTATTAGTACACTTTGTATGGGCTTATTGTATACCAAACTGGGAAATGTATAGTGTTCTCTAAAAGTCTTGCATTGAGTTCTAAGGGTTCATTTGAAAGACCTGGTTGGGTGCCCATAGGCAAAGTTATCTGGCCCCCCAAAGACAGAATTATCTGAGCCTGATAATTGGGTATGCTAACAAGGGGTTATCAACTTGAATCCTTCCGGAACTTGAGACTAAGGTGACTTGAACCCACAAAACAGACAAGAGGGCTACCTTGTCTGTTCACTGTACACAAATCATATGCTCAGAGGTTGGCACTTTGAGAGTAGAGGGTTGACCGGCTGAGCGAGTTTGTGACATCGCTTACCAGATTTTACAAACTGAATCCACCCTATCTACAAACCTACTCATCTTTTTTACACAACCTCACCTATAACTTCTTCCGTACTAATGGGTGTTTACTCACCTGGTAAAGGTGATTGTGTTGGTTGGCATCCATGGCACTCCAGTCATTACCTCATGGGTTGTAGCCCACCTGATAGGCTAGTGATGCACATGACCCAGATCAAATTTCTAGCATATCCAGGTCCCAGGAATCCCTGCTCTCCAGTTCGAATCTTCCATAGCTGAAATCAAGGTTAGTTAGTGTAAAAGAAGAACATACCGTGCAGGCACAATCACCTGAAAAATTAAAGAGAGAGAAGATCAAAGAGCAAAGTAGAATGCGGGCTGCGTAAGGGTACAGACGGGCCGGCTGAACTCTTATTCCTCTAGTCTGTATGGACTAGTCTCGGTCCGGAGGCCCGACTGATAATTAGTTCTAGAGCAAGACAACTTTCGCTTAGTCCCCTATTGGGTCTACCATGGGGGAGATCCCCCTTGATCAGTCCCGGTCACTCTGAGCACTTGGATGGGAGGGCCATGGAGTGCCATGGATGCCAACCAACACAATCACCTTTACCAGGTGAGTAAACACCCATTGTGATTGGTTGGCATCCATGGCACTCCAGTCATTACCTCATGGGAGATAAGAAGCAGTAAGAACCCAAGGGTGGGAACTGAATGGTCTAAGAGTGAAGGGCTGAGGGTATCACCGTGGGGGGTCTGGGCAGCAAGTGGGCCCTCTGGCCCATGACTGGACCAGTAATAGATTAATAGATGCCTGGCGGAGTGGAGGAAAGAACTCCGTGACTGCCCTACCTAGGTCCCCCGAGGCTGCAATAGCTCATTCCCACCAAGCGTGGCGATCACTCTGGAGGGATGAGCCTGAACCCCTGTGGGGGTTGGAGTCAATCGGCTAGCAGGTGCATCATTCTGGGTGATTCTCCTTAGTCATCCCCCAATGGGCCTTGGAGGTGGTTCTGCTCTGCCGCTGACCTGCGAGGTGGCTGCAGACTCTCTGTCTTGTGGAAGACTCGGGTTCTGATCAGAGTCCAGAGGGGGGCGGGACCAACGTACAGGTAACGTGGGGCCGCAGTGGGGCCCTGTTGGGGCCCTTCCACGAAGCGGTTAGTTCGATTGGTTGCCCTCTGTGACAACCAGGGAATGCCCTGGCTGGTAGACTGGAACCGATGTCCGGCGGACCCCTGATGGGATGAGCACTGACCAGGTTCTGCGCCGGGTAGGGCCCCAAGCACCCCAGCACTCCTAGCTGAGCCGATTGCCCCCAGATCCAGTCTTGAGGAAGACCCCGACTGGTCCGTTCCACGTGGGGTTCCAAATCGGTTACACTGGGGGCCTGAACCCAGGCCTTCGCGTGTGAGGTAAGCGTGATGACCACTACACTAGAGAACTCTCTGGCGAGGAGCCCAGTCAAGAGACTCTAGGACCAGAGGAAAACCCACGGATCCGTTGCCGGTCGCGTCCCCGATCGGAGGGTCTCTACGATGAGGCCTGTAGCCTCCCCTAGAACTGGTGGCTGCACCCTGAGGACGGAGGATGCTAGTCTCTCGTCTACTCCCAGTTGGTGGAGCAGAAGGGTGTTAGCCCTGTCGTCCTGCTCAAGGGCCTTGCCTTGTTCCAGGTACCCCCAGTTGTTGGAACAATATGAAGTTAGCCCTGTCGGCCTGCTCGAGGACTATGCCCTGCTCCGGTTACCACCGCTGGAACCGGACCATGACTCCCCTATGCGGGGGGGGGCGAGACCGTCCGACTGGGGTGGGTGTTGATGACGTCATCATAAGCCTGCTGCCCCCGGACCCCTCCTCCCTGGAGCCGGGCCGTGAGCTTCAGGGTCCGTGGCGTTGCTGAAGCCCTGACACCTGAGAAAGTATGCCTGTTCAGGAGGGATCCTGAAGCTGACAGTGACCTTCTGCCTGGCCACTGCGAGTCATGGCCTGCGTGGCCGGTATGGTGTCACTAGTGGCTGGGCACCGTGACTCCCGTGCCTGGTTGGGGCGGAGGAGTTGGTGGAGGTGGAGGAATAGTGACCACTGACCTGATCCCCCTTGCCAGGTGAGCCATTCCTAGGCAGCTGGAGTCGTGTCCCCCCTAGTTTGCTGTGTGGCCATAGCTCGATTGTCAACCGGGCTAGGACGGGTCGAGCATGGGCCTGGAGCCGACACAACCACCTAACCAGGTGAATACAATTTTTGTAGGTGTTATGGTGAGCAATACGGTTCTCGCCTCCAGTCGGATGGAGAGTCCGACCCTGCTGGTGGTCACCGGCCCTGTGGTGTTGCGTCTCCCGGCAAGCTCTCCTGCCGCGGAGTGTCACGTCCGCTACAATGGCGGTTGGAGCGGTGTCTCCTGAGGGAGTCCCCATATCAAGTTGGTCTCCACTGTCCATCCTGCCCAGGCCAAACCTCACTGCGAGGGGGCGCGGTGCCCTGGCCTGTTGTGAATTTGCTTGGTGTTGCCCCTTGATTTGGAGAGGGCGTATGGGCCGCCTGGCTCAGGGTGGGCCTTCGTTCCATGGGCCATGACAGGCCCCTGTGTGATTGAACTTGCAACCCCTGGTTGACCAGATCAGTGGTCTAACCCCTGAGGCATGGAGCCCTACCGGAAATCCTGCTGTTGGCTCTCGGGTTTTAGTTCTTGTATCCCCTCCTGGGTAGAATTGTGAGTGTTCGCCTTGCTTGACCTGTGAGTGAGAGAGGGGAGCTTTCTTCTCTGTTTTCCATCCAGCCGTGGACTTCGAGTGCTCGTGAAGTGTAAGGCCATTGAAGTCGTAGGAGTTGTCACGGTAACTGTAGGATGATAGAAAGTTAAGTAATTTGCTCAGGGACACACAGTACACACATGGAGGCTGTGGGATTCAAACCCAGGACACCACACTTGCAGGTCAGAGCTTTTGACCACTGCACTATACTGCCTCCCGATATGGGGGAGAGCGGCCATGTGGTCTATCGGTGGTAGGAAGGCCTACCGAATGCCTCGTGTGATGTGCCCGGTGGCCGTCATTGACAGGGTGCGACGCCACATGGTGGCATAGGTAGCGACGGGCCCGCGATAGGTCAGGGGCCCCCCTCCGACTTCTTGGTATCAGGGCGAGGGTAGAGAGCTCCCCAAGAGTCTGTTCCGTAATAAAAAACGGTACGGAGGGGCCCTCCTCCTAGTTCAGGAGGGGGGGTAACCCTTGGGGAAAAAAACTAGGTGCTGAACGGTTTATGGGGTATCCCTTGGTACCGTGACTTGAACCCACTTATCTGAGCCGAGAGGAGGAGGCGGGGTTTGCACCCCGCGGGACTTCCTCCCCTTGACATCAAGTCATATGCCTGAACTGCGCGGCGTTTGGATTGACCTGAGATGTTGCGAGGGAGCAGCCACTGCTACCCCCTGTAGTTCTACCTCGTCCTCGGGATTGGAAACCCCCGGACTCCGGGAAGGGGAGCTGAGGGCCCTGAGGGAACAGTACGTGGGGTCGGATCCTCTGACTCGGGAGCAGAGTCTGATGACGTGAGGCGCATCCCTGGTTTGGCTATAGTGCTGGGGGGCGGCAGTGGCCCTGGCAAGTGGACACATGGTGACTACCACCAAGACGGCCAGGAAAATTCGGCTGTATTAGGCACATCCCCGCAGTTCCGCCTCCCTGGGTTCAAGGGACTAGTTCCTGAGGGTCCTAGGGTTAGTGGGTTCGCTGGAGCTGAAGGGTCGGCTGGTGGCTGCCTAGCTGCAGTGTCGTTGAGAGTGGAGACAAGGACCCCCCCGAGTAATCTTCAGTCATCCTTATAGGCGTTCTTGGGTGCTAAGAACCGCATGGTAGCACCGTCCTTTCTAAGGGCTGCTGCCTAGGGCCAACCGGGGGGAGTGCCCTGCGCCAGGCATCTGGTTCTCCCCCGGGCCCGGGTGACCTGTCCGATTTCTTGCAGTAGAGTGCCATAGAGGCCTTAGCCTCTTCGCGGGCCCTGGGTTGAGGCGAAGTGGTAGACTACATCTCCATGTCCTCGTACGCTCGACGTAAGGAACGTGTAGGACAGAATCCTCAGGGTGGAGACTCTTCTGGCTGCCCCCCGACCTGTCTGGTTCCGGTTCGGAGGTGTGGTCTGACGGGAGACGGGCCGAATGAGTAAGAGCCCAGGCAATACCTTGTCCCTCAGAATTTCTCTCCCTTTTTTTTTTTTTTTTTTTTATATATACTGAAAAAAGACTGAATACAGGTTGTGGAGGAGCTAAGCGAGGAGCCCCGCAACCAGGACAAAAGGGAGAGGGAAGGTTATGGTTCCACAGGTTCGACACCAGGGCTCACTATGGGAGGGAGCTGGGACGACCGGGAGAGAGACTACCTTCTCGGGTCACTGTGGGAGGGACCGGAGTGGTAGGGGACAAGAGAGAGAAGAAGAAGGAGGCTCCAGAAAAAAAATCGATAGATCTGTTGTGTGGGGAGAGAAACTGAATGCAGGTTGTGGGGGAGCTATGAGAGGGCCCCCGCAACCCGGGCCAAGGGTGAGAGATGGTTTTTGGTCTACGGTTCAAAACCAGGGCTCGCTATGGGAGGGAGCCGTGGGATGACCGGGAGAGAGACTACCTTCTTGGGTCGCTGTGGGAGGGACCGGAGAGGTAGGAGACAAGATAGAGAGAAAAAAGGGGGGGGAAGCGGAGTGGGTAGACCTGTTGCAGGGGGATCCCGCCGGAAGGACGCTGTGGGAGGGACCCTACGTCGGAGGAACCCCCAAACATCCGCTGATGGCCCAGATAACCACCCCCGCTTGCGTAAACAGGTTAAGTGACTTGCTCAGAAAACACCTGATGTGATGAGCTCGATCGCACCCTGATCCCAGGGTCACACAGTATGCAAGTGGAAGCGTGGGTTCAGCATCAGGTCTGGGCTGCTGGATGTCACCAGCTTAACAGCTTAGAGCCTAGACCACTGCACTATACTGCCTCCTTGCCGAGAGAGGGTGGCGAGCCTCGAGGTCAGGGCTGGAGCACCTGAAGTAATGGGCTCGATCGCACCCTGATCCTCTAACCTGCAGGATCTTTTTTTTTTTTTTTTTGAGGAGGGGGGTCCTCAATGCCCCCTGGCTAGAAGGTTCTGATACTTCCCCATTACTGGGAATGAGCGGCCAGAAAAGCGCGGCAACCGGCGCCCACCAATTTAGGCTGAGGGTCTGCAGAGGCCGAGGTCTCCCTGAAGAAAACGAGTCCCTGACGGCACTGGTGCACCCCTGCCATTGGTGTTTCTCCCAGGTGCGAGGAACACAGGCTGAATTGTGCCTACACAATAAGATTTTTCTTCCTTTCTGCGACGTGGGAACCCCCGCTGTAGCCAGGTCGCGTGGAGAAGAACACCCTGGCATTGCCCCCCTCGCTCCGCTCAGAGTGGCGGCCTAGCCGGAGAGAGACGCCAACCACCAGAGCAGTTCTGGTTGAGGGGGAAGCCTGGGGGTGAAGGCCCGGCCAGCGACCTACTAGAAGGCCGGTGAGCGTGAGGAGGCGTCGTGACTGAGTGGATGGGGCCGGGATCCTCTGAGGCCCCCTCTGAGTACGGATTCGAAACCTGGACTCCAGAATCCGGCTCGGAGCTTAAAACCACTGAGCTATGCCGCCTCCGCCCGGCGAAACGACGTGAGCGGCGACTGGATGGCCCCGGCGCTCCTCCCTAACCTTCCTAGGAGGGATCAAAGGGGGGAGAAAACTGCTTCCCTGCTACGGAGGCGTGATGGATCGGTTAGACCACCGAGAGCTGGCGGTACACAGAGAGCTCCGATGCCGAACGGCCCGACTCTCCCCTACTCCCTTCAGGAACCCTGGTGCAGGAAGCCACGCGGTCGACGCGTGGTCGGGTAGGCTGCCGACCAGCCGGCGGTCTGGGAGGCTGAAAAATGCTCTGCGAGAGAGGGAGAGAGGCCGCAGGATGACAGGGAGGGAAGGAAACAAGGAGGGAAGGAAGGGAGGGAGAAGCCGGAATAGTGAGCGCCAGTGGTGCTAAAGTGGAGCCAGCACGGCGGCCCCCCTCTCCCAAGCTAAGGAGCCTAATCCGCGAGATAGCATTACATGAGGGCAGACACCCAAAACTTGTTGCCCCCTTAGCACAAAAAATAAACAGGTACCTTTTATATCTTCTGCTGGGGTAGAGAGATATATATTTTCAACTTTGTATGACTGAGGTAAAGAAAGGCATTTTCAATTATGTATTACTTGAACTCAGTACCCTAGGAAGGAAAGCAGAAGCCTGCTAGTGTACTGATTAACAGCATTCATGGTGCAAACAAGGCTAGCTAACACTGGGGCTGAGCTAGCCCCATATATTTCTCCCAGTTAATTCCCAGGAGGGTTTTTTTTTTTTTTTTTACTGTAACTGCATACATGCCTGCGAGGTTGATACTTGGTTTATATAGATATATCCCATACAGGATCTTACCTGGTAGGAGTAGACAGGGATCCCTGGTGTGCTTCCTGCCTGATCAGATGCACGATTCGAAACTGGAGAGCAGGGGTTCCTGGGACCTGGATATGCTAGAAATTTGATCTGGGTCATGTGCATCACTAGCCTATCAGGTGGGCTACAACCCATGAGGTAATGACTGGAGTGCCATGGATGCCAACCAATCACAATAAAAGATACCTAACAAGTCTCTCAACATGCAACCTCAAACTAACCTCACCCCTCTTAGACTTAGACTTCTTTTTATACTTGGACATCAGACTAGTAACTAGCTTTTGTTTGAACATTTTAGTAGCTCACTTTCTAAAATACACTCTGCGTTTGTCCTTAATTTTATAACATTCATCACCAACACATTTAGAACCTACATTACTGTTGTTATTTTTTGAATACTTAACTACACCCATCCTCTTAATACATCTTTTGCATACATTATTTACATCAGCACACTTATTACTAGTTACATTATTAGCTAATGAACTTCTTTTTTAACATTCAAAATTGACACTATTTCAACTTTATTTTTCTTTATTGCATCCGTATCTCTAATAAATCTCTTCTCCTCATCTTAAACTCTCAAATATCTCTACTTCCTCTGAATTCTTTTTGCCCATGCTTTCCTTGGCATCTTGAATGATCATAAAACACCTACAGAAAAAAGGAAAAAAAAAAACAGAATCAAACAACACAAAAAATAATTATTTCCTAAACAAAGTAATACCGATAAAATTCATTGTTACATTATTCAAATGATATTTTTCAGTTAGAGACATAGTAACACAGGCACTCTTCAGCACTGACAATAACTAAAAACATTTTCTGGGGATTGATCTCTCAGAAAACTACTAGTACTTCCACTAGCAACCCCAGTATCCCAATACAAAAACTGACTTCAGACTCAAAGGGCTGCTGAACAAAATAAGCCTTCAGCATCCTAGGCACTGGTCTCCTTCTCCAGCATGACAAGGCTTCACTGTCCAGTACACCATTGACTCCTGGCATAAGCTGCCACAAGCAACATCCAGCAACCCTATTCAGCAGCAGACAAACCAGACGTCACCATTCTTGCTCTCAATTTCATTCAACATCCCTCCTCTCACTACTCTTTCTTTGAAAAACTTTCACCACTGCATCAGCATGAGGATATTTTCCCTACCTCAAGACCCCACACCATGACCCATAAACCCTCGCCTCCCCATATGTTCATGCAACACAGAACAAGCACTTCCACCCTGCATAAAAAGCAAGATGCCTCCTATTATCACAGCAAAAATCTCAACAGGGAAACACCACACACACTCCAGACTAAAAACACCACCATTTCTGAAGTGGAAGTCTCTCACAAAATCATACTTGTCACAATACAACTGTGCCATTAACAAGACTTATAAAATGCATAAAAATGTCCCTACTGTTGATTGGCTCAAAACCATTTTCAGCCTTGTCCTTATCACCACATAACCATACAATGGGCACTAATTGCCCCAGGCTAGACACACAACATGAATGTATCAGTGTGCCACACTGAAGAGAATTAGTGCCACCCTAAAATAAGGAGTACTCAGAACAGCAGTGAAACCTGACAGAAAAAATGTCCAATACTGCACACACTCACTTGTACCTCACCAGACTCTTGGTACTGAAACTGTAGCCAAATAAGAACACTGCCCCAACACATAGTTTTTACCTCAGAGAAGAGAAGATGACAGCAGCCTTGAAACCCCAAGTCACTTGCTCACCTCACCCATCTGCCCATAACTCCTGGCAACATCTTTATTTTATACAGCAATAACCCAATATACCTCCTAGCAACACAAATTTATTTAAACCCCAATGAAAATGAAACAGTAATTTCTTTCAACAAAGGAAAATGCAAGCTGCTCCCTACAGCAGCTCCTGACAGACATGCTCACTCCTGGAAAAAGCCAGCAGCACACACAAAATTATATAGGACACTCTCAGCCTTTCGTACACTACAAAATACAACATCAACTAAAAAAAAGTAAAAAAAAAAACTTAAATTAAGCATCCTGTCACTAAGGTGCTCCTAATGTGGCAGGAGAGGTGGCACTGCTCCACTATCATCATGAAACACTCTCACTCCCACTAAATGTGGCCCATCTGTTGTTCCCTGGCAAAGGCACTGTTAAAAAAGTTACACAAAAGTAAATAAAAAAAAACATAAAAGTGTGAGTCACAGGTGGACATAGTCTGTGTGATTAACAGTGATGGGCACACAATCTCAGGAATACATGAAACAGTTATGAAACTACTTATGAAAGGGAACTGCATATAACTGTTTCAGTTATCAAAGACACTCCGAACTGTGGGTTATGGATTGGTAAGAGCACTTCCCAGGTGCTAAAGGCACTCAATACAAGTGACCCATGCCTCATGATGCACATGGGGCATGCTCTTATCAGACCTTAACCCACACCTCCTCATGTCTTACTATCTCCATTACCAACAATGCCCAGACAAATACCCACACAAAACCATAGTTAATAAGAAAAAAAACGACTTTCTGAACTATCACATTTTAACACTTCTTCAACAATCACAATACCATGTAACAAAAACTATAACTACACAACCAAACTACATACAAAACATAAACAGTACGTATCACAACAGCACACTCAAAAACATGCAATTTTTCAAAATTTAAAAATAATACCAATACTGTACATCTCTATTGCATTGCAAATACCAAAAAGGAAAAAAGCAACAACATACCAACAACTCTAAAAACGAACTCCTCATCACTTCCAAAACAAAAAAAGAAAAAGTACAATACATTATAGCACTCAAAGTGCTAAGACAATATACACATACAATGAACTTAACATACAAAATAACTCTTTACAACAAGCCACAAAACAAATATTCCATAAAAATCCTTTATAGTGCATGGTGGAACGCTGTTCCGCATGGAAATCCATGCCTGGAACAGCATTGTTGTGCTGTACTCTGTGAGTCACGATCTTGCTGCTGCACCGCACGCCACCGGCAGCACAACAAGATCGAACGACCGCTACGCGCAATTCAGCGCCCATGGCAACGTGAAGCAAACATGGCGACAGACACCAAGTAAGCCTTTTTTGGCCATAGACTTGTTCTGGGTTCTCTCTGAGTACTGCTTATGGTTGCCCATACACTATAAAGATTGTGTATGAGCAACTACACAAACAAGGCAGTGCTGAAGATCCTGAGGTTCCCAAGTGGTAATGGACCTCTCGAGCTGTGGTCTTGAGGTCTCTGGTTACCACGGAAACCTCTCAATCACAACTGCCTTGTTGTGTATGCTTGCTCATACACAATCCTCTATATTACAGTGCACACTAAATCCGCTCTAGAAACAACACCATACTAACTCACAAATATCAAAGCATATCTAACATCTGACAAAGCAGCACATAACTAACACAGTAAAAGACAACCCAAACCCTCCCAAAGTACCTCTACACACTATTCCCATCCAACAAAATGCTTTACAAACCAACACTTTTCATATGACACATACAACAATACAGCCAAACAGCACCACATCCTATTATAAACATCAACAGAACCAATATCCAACACCATATTAAATATACACAAAACTCTCTACCATTACACACACCAACCACATCACATAAAAAATATAGTAACAACAATACACAAGAAATACAAGACACTCTCCATTTCTGAAAATTTACGATCCTTAGCACAACTCTGACCCACTCACGATAAAACCAAGACAAACCAATAAGAATACTTATAACTAACACAAACAGCTACTGTATATTATACCATATCTAGTACACACTATTAAAAAAACAGAAACTTCCAGATCTCTCATAGACTGACACCTCTATACTGCCACACATTTATATTACAACAGACAATCGAAAATAAAAAAAATCCAAGTGTCAACTGCCCCATTATCAAGCACAATCAGTATACCACCCAAAAATTTACTTTTGAACACCTGCCTTCCTTTTTCTCTACAGTGACCAAAAGCTGCTTCCCCCACACCAACACCAGCCACAGTGACACCCGTCAGCTATAACTCCAAAGGAAATCTATATACACTACCCATGTTCACCCCTGCCCCCTCTGCAATCTCAATCTTCACTATCTAAACTAGACATAAAAAAGTGTCCCGATTGCAACCCCACAGTAGGAATAAAGGAGGAAAAAATACAACCACAACTCAGAGAATACAACTGCCTTGTAGACCACTACATAGTAAGTAAGTAAGTAAAATTTATTTCTTTAAGGCTCCCTTCCTACGCTCATGGTGCCTTTACAAAATTTCACATACAGCATTTAAAACCATAGTAAAAAATAACATCATATCCATAATAAAATGTATGTTTCCGAAAATGCTTGATTAAATAAAAAAGTCCTCAGAGCTTTTTTTAAAACCCTCCACAGTCAGGCTATTTCATATCTGGCAAGGTAGAGAATTCCACAGGGTAGGAGCCATAAAGGCAAACATTTTTCCACCAGATGTTTTTAAGGTTACTCTGGGAATCTCTAGCAATCCCTCACCATAGGATTGGAGGGAGCGGGAGGGGCAGTAAGAAGTCAGAAGTTCTTTCAGGTAGTAGGGTCCCAAACCATGTAGGGCTTTATAGGTCATTAAAATGACCTTGAAAGTGATCCGCCACTGTACAGGCAGCTAGTGCAACTCACACAGCACAAGTGTTATATGGCTGGATCTCAGGCTTCCAGTCAACAACCTAGCTGCCATGTTTTGCACCAGCTGCAAGCGGCGAATATCCACTCCTGGCAGCCCTAGATAGAGGGCATTGCAGTAATCCAAATGACTGGCAACTAAGGCGTGGACGAGGGTAGGAAGGTCCTCTGATGGAACCAAGTGTTTTACCCATGCTATATTCCTTAGATGAAAAAGGGATGATTTGACTACGGCCAACACCTGTGCCCTCTGGGTCAGGCCCTCATCAAATATAACACCAAGGTTACACACCTGGCCAGATGCCATAAGTGGGGCCCCCCCCCCAGAAATAGACCTGAGGGTTTTCCTGCCCATGGACTTGACATCCTCACTTGAGGTTCCACCACCAATATCTCTGTTTTTCTCGGATTCAACTTCAGCCAATTAGCACTCATCCAGTTCTGTATCTCCAGGAGGCAGTTGTTAAACACTATACTTGATTCAGACTCCTGCCTGGGCACAAAAGACATATGGAGTTGAGAATCATCAGCATAGCAATGAAAATTCAACCCATACTGTCTTATAATGTTCCCCAATGGCAGCATATACACTGCAAATAACATGGAGGACAACACTGAACCCTGTGGCACCCCACAGTGCAGGCAGTGAGAGGTCAAGGAATAAATCCCTGACACTACTCTCTGAGTCTTACCCTGCAGGAAAGATTAAAACCAACTGTGGACCACCCCCCTTAGTTCACAGAGAAACCACAGGCATTCGAGGAGCACCCCATGATCTGCGGTGTCAAATGCTGCTGAGAAATCAAGGAGAACAAAGATAGAATGAGTTGGGGGTCACGTGATGCGGCGTGGAGAGTAAGACGCACTTCTCAGAGCTCCGCCCCTTTTGCCTAATAACTTGCGAATATTCCCCACTTACATCTGCTATTTAAAGATAACTAGATCGCTAACCAAGTGCTGGACGGGAAAGCGGTGTACTCAGAAGGTGTTTACATCGGCATCATGTCTAATTTATCAGATCAAGAGGAGGCCGTGCAGGAGTCTGAAGCTAAGCGCCCTCGCCGTAGTTCTTCTCCCCAGAGCACAGTGGAGGAGTTGTCACCTTCCCACGTTTACTCTGAATTACCTTGATTAAAGAAGCTCTGCTGAAATTAATAGAGGATGTGGCTGATTTCAAGCCAGCGCTCACTCAGTTAGCCCGGAGGGTTACAGACACCCAAGTGAGAATAGCTTTGATGGAGAGGAAGCAGGATAAGTTGGAACCAGAACTGGTGGAAGTTAGGAAATCTGTTACCAAGTTGGAGGATCGCATTGAGGACCTGGGGGAAGGAATAGAAGAAATAACTTGGTACTATTAGGGCTCCCTGAAGGAGAAGAGGGGCCAAATACAATTCAATTTTTGCAGAAGTTTCTGAAAAAAATGGTGGGACCTTCCCCGAATGGCCCTAAGTTTATTATAGAAAGAGCCCATAGGTCCTTGCGTACTAAGCCACCGTCCTCTGATCCACCAAGACCTATAATATTCAAGCTATTGAATTATTTGGACCGGGAGTTCATCACCAGAGAAGCCAGGAAACTAATGGCTATACTATAGGAGGGTAAAAAATTAAGACTTGTCCCTGATTTGACTGTGAAAACACGCCAGCTTAGAGCTGCTTATCGCCCTATCACCTCCAAATTCGACTAGAGGTGACTCTAAAGGATAGATCAAAGTGCTTTGATACTGTGGAGGAGGCAGTCAAGGCTCTGAAAAATGTTATCCGGACTTATTCCCTAAATGAGAGGGCGTCAGCCCATTTACATGGAAGTTGAAAGCCGACTTGAGATCTTTCTAGAAGTCCTGCTACAGAGAAGCTGATGGCTGACTCCCAGACGGTTTCCCTCTGGTCTGAATGGCTGCAACTAATATATCTTTTCTTCCTGTCGCATTAGAGTTGTTTATACTGGACACTAGTATTTTCGGTGGTTTCAATTTGAAATCTTGTTCCTTTTTTACTTCAATTTTTTATATACACTGTGGGATAGAATTGGGGTAACGTTTTGACCACTAGAGGGGGTTCTACCACCGTGTATAGGTCATGATAGCTGGACAGCCTATTTGGGCAGCTATTCATTTTCATTTTACTTTCCAATGTAGCCAGGCTATTATCTGGTCTCTATCGAGTTACTGATTGTTGACAGGGGCTTACCTTCCCCTCGGTTAAGATTCTGATAGCCACAAATTCATGTTTATAAATCTACAGTAACTCTTTGGGCAGTATATTATAAGCTTAGACTGCACTCTAGAGGCTACAATTGCACCTTAGTTTCATAGGTGTTTTCCCCTGATCGTCTTTTCCTGTTATAAGCTTTATTTGTTGTTAACTATTTTATTTAGGTAGTTTTAGTGCAAACAGGGGAAAATGCAGATTCATAGCCTTTAGCTCAAACATTCCACGAATTTAAGCGGTACTTCAAGGCTCTGTCCTAATGGGAAATAAGCACAGTTTGTGTGTAGAGCGGTGCTTATTTTCCCATGTCCTCCTGTAGCTCTCTAAGGTTTCAAACCTTGTTGGGGATATGTTTATTGTCGTTATTACTTTAGCCTGATCACGTTTATGGGAAATGGAGGCAATTATGATATGGGGTTAAGGCTATTTTTACATATTCCTCTTTGCCTACGGTCTTTCACTCTGTTCACATGGGTCAATGATGTCTGTGGCAATGGACCCTATCAGACGGTAGGCAGGAAAAGGGGTTTGATATGAGGGAGAGGTTCCCCGATGTTATTAAGTTGGGAATTGTTTGCTTAGCCTTTTTTTATTTAATTTTTCATGTTTTGGGGTAGGCGGGGGAGGGAGCTTGCTCTCTAGCGTGCACCATGGACTATTTGTTTTGGAGTAGGCTATGGGCCTGGGTATATGGATATGTAAATAGGTTAAACTTTTTGGGGTTTAAATTGGTGTTTGGGGGTTGGGTTAGGGCTCTCCAAATTCTTTTTTATTCTTGGTCAGGGGAGGGGAAGGGCAGCAGTACAGGCCACTATTCAGCTGTGACTATATGGCACATTTGTAGACATTACTATGGCTAACTGTTTAAATGTTCTCTCTTGGAATATAAAGGGAGGGAGAGACAATAAGAAGAAATATGTCATTCTAAACCATCTTGCTAAATATGATCCTTCAATTATGTTTCTTCAAGAAACTTATATGCTTCCAGAGCAGTTGCATTTTTTTAAAAAGAAGTAGCTAGGTCAGGTTTTCGGGTCGGGGTTCAGCTCAAATAAATGTGGGGTGGCCTTGCTCCTAGCTAAAAAGATCCCCTTTATGTTATTGGAATCCATCCCTGATCCTGAGAGGAGATTCATTTTTGTCATTGGTAGATTAGGTAACCTGGATATTGTCCTGGGTTCTGTTTACGGCCCTAATTTAGAAACTCCATCCTTTTTTGTACATCTAGCTATGGTTCTAGCTCCCTTTCTGCACTACCCCATTTTGGTAGGTGGTGACAGGAATCTGGTGCAAACCAACGACCTAGACCGCACTTACTATAGGGGGGCAAGCGTTTAGCCTGTGCAAAGAGCATTAAAAGAATTTACTTCTTCTCTGGGCCTTTTGGACCCATGGAGGGTGCTTAACCCTCTGAGTAAAGAATTTACATTTTTTTCTCCAATACATAAAAGCTATTCTCGATTAGATTATTTTAAAATCAGCCATCAGTTATTGTCTAACATGGCTGATGCTAAAATTTTGGCTCGAGTGATTTCAGACCATTCGCCAATCTTAATGCAGTGTGCTTTACCTAATGCTTTTGTCCGGTCTCACTCATGGTCCCTTAACAATAAATTGCTAAATGACAATCAAGTCATGGTACGATTTCAAAGTTTTCTACAAAATACTATCAGTTTTAATTGGGGATCGATTCCTGCGGTAGACCGGGTCTGGGCAGCTTTGAAGGCAACCTGAAGGGGAGAGTTAATTCACTTAGCTTCGGTTCAGAAAAAGAAAAAAACAACTTTTTGAATAGCTGTTTGGCAAAAATTAAAATGCTGGAAAGTAAAGGGGTCGACAAGCTCTTACCCATAGAGGAACAAGAACTATCTACTTTGAGAGCTACTTATGCTAGTGCTCTACTAGAGAGAGTGGAGAGATCCGCCTCTCTGTTGAAGGCTTCGTACATCAGTCAAGGGAGTAAAGTGGGCAAGCTTCTGGCCTGGCAACTAAAACAACATTCAGTATCTAAATGGGTTACAGCCCTTAGACACCCCCAGACAGAAGCTTTGGTGACTAACTCTTCAGAGATATTAATATTGTTTCGAGATTATTATAAGACATTATACTCTTCAGACCCGAGGTCCGTAGCCAAGACAATAAGATGTGGGCTGTTTTGGAGAAGGCTCTTCTACCATCTCTGGCAGAGGGAACCAGGATTTCCCTGATTGCCCCAATTACTGGAGAAGAAATTTCAGGAGTTATTGACTCCTTAAAACCTGACAAAGCACCAGGTCCAGATGGATTTACTGGTTTATTTTATAAGACTTTTAAAACTCACCTAATTCCCTTGTTACTCCAAGTGTATAGCTACTGGTGTTCCCACTCGGTTTTTGAGCAATCATTATTTGAAGTGAGAATAATTCTCTTGCCCAAACCGGGGAAGGACCCATCTAAGTTTGGTAACTATAGGCCCATTTCACTCTTAAATATCGATTTAAAAATATATGCCAAAATCCTAGCCAATAGATTGGGGTAGGTGTGGGAGGGTCTGCTAAGTCCCGAGCAGGCAGAGTTTGTTGCAGGACATTCCTCAGCGGATCATTTTAGAAAGATATTTTACCAAATTTCTGCATCCAGGGCTCCTGAGCTAGAGGCGGCTCTGGTGCCCCTGGACGCAGAAAAAGCCTTCGATAGAGTGGAGTGGTATAACATGTTTGTGGTTTTGCAGAAGTTGGGTTTTCCGCAACCCTTTTATTAATCAGATTCGTGTCTTGTACTCTTGTCCGTCAGCTAGAATTCAATGTAACAATCTTATTTCGGACACGTGACATTGTGGCACCTGTCAGGGCTGACCCCTCTCTCCATTTCGATTTAATTTGTATTTAGAACCTTTAGCTAGAGCTCTCAATCTAGATGAAGCAATATGGTGTATCCACTTGGAGCGTCTTGAATGCAAATTATCCCTTTTTGCTGATGATTTACTCATTCACATAGAGAATAGTAGGCAATCTCTCCCTCGGGTCCTACAAATTATTTCCTACTTTAGTCTGTTTTCAGTTTATAAGCTCAACAGAAATAAAACTATAGTGTATTCGTTATCTCCTCTCCCATCGAAGGATTGGTGTTCTTCCTTGGGCTTACAGTGGGAAAGTGATTACTTAGTTTATCTCAGTATTAAAATATCTAGAGACTTTACTAATCTCATAGGCCTCAACTTAACCCCACTATTAAAAACTATTAAGGAAGACTTGGAGAGATGGAATAAGCTACCACTGTCCTTTTGGGGTCGGGCCAACATTCTTAAAATGGCAATTTTACCCAGATTTTTTTACCCCTTATATAACCTTAATATCTACCTTTCCAAGTCCTTCTTTATGCCCCTTTGTAGGCTCTGTTCTGATTTTCTCTGGAAAGGCAAAGCCCCACGTCGGCCGTATGCAAAGCTTACTCATTCTAAGGTGTTGGGGGGACTCCAATTACCTGATTTTTATGTTTATTACCTAGCTATTCATGCTAATCGATTTCTGTACTGGTTATCTACTTCGGAGTCTATACTGGGTTCCCCTCCTTGGCTGGTTCTGGACCAGTTGCTAGCAAATTCTCATAGGCTGGACCTAGAGACCTTGTTATATACTCCATGGTCCAAGGTTCCATTGGAGGTGAGGAGCTCCCTGTTATGCTGGGACATGAGGGCTTTACAGCAACTTTGTTCCTTACTCCAAAAATCCAACCTAAAAGACCTATGGCAACCTATTCTGAATAACCCAAACCTACAGATAGGCAAGCACCCAATTCGCATCTTTCCAGGAAATTACTCTACTAAACTGCACCTAGCAAACTTTGTTTCTGGCAAATCCCTTCTACCTATTTCTGCTCTGGCTTCAAAATTTGGGGTGGCTCACAAGGGTCTATTTTGGCTGTACCAGATTCGCCAATGTATACATCTTTTTTTGGGGAAACCTCCATGGTCTGAGGGAGCTGGAGACATGCTAGAAAACCTGTGGGAAGTAGCTAAGGGCCGGAAAGCAATAACTAAGTTGTATAAAGCAATCCTGTTTTGTGTGACGTCCAAGTGCACCCCCATAGCCTATTATTGGGAAAACAATTATAACAAAGGCTGGGCAGTTAAAACCTGGAAAACGATTTGGATTGACATTTATTCCCTGATTAAACAGGATCATCTAAGAAATATCCAGTTTAATATTCTACATAATTTATATTTTACGCCTGCCAAGTTATTTCGGATTCATAAACTACCTTCACCTCAGTGTGGAGATTGTGGGTGTGAACTTGCTGCTTTATATCACAAACTCTGGGCATGCCCCAAATTTGCTAAACTATGGAACTCAGTCAAGCAGTGGGTGGCTCCTTATCTTAACATTTCATTTTTTTTTAACGAAGATACATGTCTGTTAGGGATGCATGCTCAGATCCCTACCCTTTCACAAAAGGCACAAGTAGCCATGGTTGCTATGGTTACTAAACTGTTAATACTTCGGCATTGGCAGAACAATGGGAACCTTCATTTAAGGAATGATGGGACGAGTTTCTTAATGCTCTAAATGCGGAGAGATGTGTAGCCCGGTTTTTCCATACTAGTGAGAAATTTCATAAGTGCTGGGGCGGCCTTTTGTTAAGCCTTAGGTGTAAATTTGGATATTAAGGTCAAGTTCAACTGCTCATTTTTCCTTCGCTCCCATCGGTCTCTTTACATAGAAACATAGAAACATAGAAGTTGACAGCAGATAAGGACCGCAAGGCCCATCCAGTCTGCCCATTTCTTTTTCTACCTTATAAATGTGCCATCGGCCTTTGCTCTGTCAGTGACCTATCTATTCATACTCATTTGTATTGCTCCCTTATGCCTATCCCATGCCTGTTTGAAGCCCTGCACTGTATTCATAGCCACCACTTTTGAGGTAAGCTATTCTATGCATCCACCACCTTTTCTGTGGAAAAGAATTTCCTCACATTCCCTCTTAATCGGCCCCCCTCTAATCTCATGCTATGTCCTCTTGTCCTGCTATTTTTCTTATATTTAAACATGTTAGACTCTTTCACCTTGTTAAAGCCCTTAAGGTGTTTGAATGCTTCGATCATATCACCTCTCTCCCTCCTTCGCTCAAGGGTATACATATTGAGCTCCATTAATCTGTCCTCATATGTCTTCTGATGCAGTCCCTGCACCATTTTGGTTGCCCTTCTCTGTTCTGCCTCAATTTGGTTAATGTCCTTGTGAAGGTGTGGCTCCAATACTGCATGCAGTACTCCAGATGGGGCCTAACCAGTGTCTTGTAAAGAGGGATTATTACTCCCTTTACGGCTTGTGATACCCCTACTAATACACCCTAACACCCCTAGCCTTACCTACTGCTTTAGAGGTCTGTTTGATGATTTCAGGTCATCAGTGATGATGATGCCCAAGTCTCTTTCTTCCTTTGTGACTGCTAGCAACTCCTCCCAGCCTATAGGTGGCTTCAGGGTTTCTCTTCCCTATGTGCATGATCTTGCACTTCTTTGCATTAAATCCCAGTTGCCACTCTTCTGACCATTTTGCTAGTTTTTTACAGCTCTCTCTCATTCTGCCCACCCCATCTGGATCATCTACTTGTTGCAGATCTTGGTGTCATCTGCAAACAGACAAAGCCTTACCTCTAGTCCATCTGCAAGGTCACTAATGAAGATGTTGAAGAGGACTGGCCCCAGGACTGATCCCTGAGGTACCCACTTGTGACTTGCATCTCTTCTGACTGTATACCTTTTACCACCACTCTCTGTTTTCGTCTTCAACCAGTTTGCCACTCAGTTGACCAACTTCTGACCCACCTAGCCTACTCAGCTTATTTATCAATCTTCTATGTGGAACAGTGTCAAAAGCTTTGCTGAAGTCAAGGTAGGCGACATCCACTGCTCCCCCTTGGTCCACCACTCTGGTTACCCAGTCAAAGAAATCTATGAGATTAGTTTGACAGGACCTTCCTTTTGTAAATCCATGCTGTCTTGGATCCTATGCCCCTATGGATTCCAGGTGTTGCACTATCCTTTCCTTAAGGAGTGCCTCCATAATCTTGCCCACTACTGAGGTAAGACTGACTGGTCTGTAGTTCTCTGCCTCCTCCTTGCTACCACTCTTGGCCTTACAGAAGGCCCTTGGGGTAACTATATCCTATTTGATAAACTCCACTCCCCAGGATAGGTTAATTGTCCTGACTTATTTTGTCATTGGTTTTTACCTTCTGTCCCCTTTTCTGTGATATGTTTAATACTCCCTTGGCAATATTTCCTCTGATGGGTCTCCCCTCCCTTTCTCTCTACAATATTGCCTTTACTTGGTTATTAAATCTGGATTAATGCATGTCTCTGTCCTTTCCTCCTGTAATGGTATTTCAGAATTTATTGGTATAGAACCATCATGGCCATAATATGGGCCGCTATCTTTTATAGGGGTCAGTAGGGAATCTGCTGCGAGTGGGTGGGGGTGCTTTTTTTTAAATTGTTTTCTTGTATTGGTTTGGCTAATTTTCCTTACTTTATATTTTCATGTATGTTTTGCTTCTGCTGTATGGCTACCAGGTATTATCCACTCATGGTAATGCTGGATTATGTTTATGTTAAGCTAAAATAAAGTTAATTGCAAAGATAGAACGAGTTCTCTGTTCTCTCGCCATCAGGAGATCATTCAGCACCCGTATAAGAGCCGTCTCAGTACTATGCCATTTCCTGAAGCCTGACTGAAGAGGGTCATAGATATTGTGGTTGGTTAAGTGATCTTCCAGCTGCAAAGCGACCATCTTCTCGATAACCTTTCCCACAAAGGGAAGGTTCGAGACCGGTCTGTAGTTTTCTGGGCAGTCGGGATCGAGTGAGAGCTTTTTCAGAAGGGGGCACACTACTGCATCCTTCAAGGGATCTGGAAAGATCCCTCTCTCCAATAATACCACTATTATCCCAGTAAGGATCGGGCCAATGACCTCTATACACCCCACAAGTAGGTGAGTAGGGCCCAGACCCAAACTACAGTAGTCTGGACGCAAAGTCTGGATAATCCTCACTATATCCATGACTGCCGGTTGACTAAAGGTGGACCACGTTAGTTGGATATTAGTGCCCCTCAGTTGATCACTGCAAGACCCAATGGGGAGGCGTTGGCTGATCTTATCCCTGATAGCGGACACCTTATCAGCGAAGAACATTGCAAACTCCTCACACTGTAACTGTGACAAAGCTCGACCGGTTTGGAGACAGACTGGATTGCATAGTCTGTCCACAGTCCAGAAGAGTTGGGCAGGTCTATTCTTCACTGTTGCAATTTCCCTGGACAAGAACTCTGCCTTCTTAAGGGAAATTGCTAACTGATAGATCTTATAATGTTCTACCAGTCTAAGCTTGTCCACTTCCAGGCATGTTTTCTGCCAACGTCTCTCCAATCTTTGGCCCTGTCTCTTCAACTCATGGATCAACCCGGTAAACCATGGAGCCCATGGGTGGAGAGTACAAGGACGAACACAGAATGGAGCAATGGCATCCAGGGCCCCCACAACTGCCTTATTATAGGCTAGCACCAAGGGACCTGGATCAGTGCTATCCATTGGCAATCCTGAGAAGTCCAGTTCCATCATAAGGCCTTCTGAGGTAACTCGTCTCAAAGGATGGAACTTTACTATCTCCTTAGGGGCAGGTCTCTTTTGGGGGGCTGCGAAACTGAACCTCAGGGCGTGATGATCAGACCAACTGATAGGCTCCACCTCCACATCAGAGACTTCCATCCCCAGATGGAATATCAAGTCCAATGAGTGTCTCCCCGGTGAGTTGCAGAAGTAACAGTCCATGTCAGGCCCAATGAATCCATCAGTTGGAGGAGGTTTTGTCCAAATAGTGTGAGTTCATCATCAGCCCAGGCATTGAAATCCCCCAGAATTAACCATCGGGGGGATTCCAATACCCTCTCGGCGATGAAGTCTGCAACCTTCCTCAGGAATTCCCTCCCATCACCTGGTGGACAATAAATGAGAAGAATCCTGTAGCCTGCACCTGCACCCACAATACACTCAAAGGAGTTGATATATCCAACTGGCACCTCCCTGAGGTCCAGTTCCTGTCTAAAACAGACTGCAACTCCCCCACCCCTAAGGTCCACTCTCGGGCGGTGAATCACTGAGAACCCAGCCAGAACCACGGACTCCAAAATGGGGTCTGCATTTTCATCTAGCCAGGTCTTGGTGATGCAAGCTAAGTCCACAGATGCAACAAGATCCACCACCAATGCGGTCTTGTTTCTGATGGACCTAGCATTGCTTAACACTGCCCGAAAGGGACAGGACTCCAAGGATGACTCCACTTTCTGCCTGACCAAGTCAGTGCCCTTGGGTATGGGTGCAAGGCATGATGGACCTCGCTCCTGCATCCATTTTGCCCCAGGGCGCCTCCTGGTTCTAACTATCCCTATCCACCCACTCCTTTCCCATCCCCCACAAGAGTTCCAGGATCTCCACTTCCTGCACTCCTTCGTCTCACAATGCCGAATACTCGTCATTTCCTATAAACTTCCAAAGGAAGTGAGGGACATTCGAATGGTTGGAGATCCCTCAGTCTTGAGGGGGAGTACCGCCTGACTGTGTTCTTGCCAACCAAACACATTCAGACTCTAAAATAACAATCAATCATTAAAAAACCCCACCAAATCAACACTTTTACTTTAAGAAAACCACCCCACTCCCTGCTTTAATATTCAAATCAAAAACCAAATACTGAATAAACAACTATTAACAATTTTATACATAAACAAAACATAAAACCAAAACCATACCCCTCTCAGATGACAACTCCTCCACTCTCTCTCTCACAGAGTGAGGGGGAAAAGAGGGTAGGTCTACAAACCCCACCCACTGTTTCTCACACAGAAGGGGAGAACAATATACAATACAAAATTAAAATTAATACTTATTCAAAGTAAAAATAAACTATTAAATCAACTCATAATTTCAATTCACTTTACAGTCGTAGTCAGTCCAATATTTCTTCTTTAATCAGCTTTCACACTCTTTTTTGTCCAAATGCAAAGGGTAGAAAAGCTATACACTGAGCTCACATCTTAAGGAGCCATGAATGCCATTCAGCCTCTCATGTGGGCTCTCACTTCCACATAGGAACCAACAAGCAGTCACAAATCCCAGGAGTAAATTCAAAATCAGTTCTGTGTTCACATTCACTTTACAAGCAGATTTGTCTGTCCCAGGTATTACATACCCTACCATTACCACTCCCGGTTTAGTCACCGATCACACAGGTTCTGGTAGCTGGATTAATTCCATGTCTCCTCACCATCTTCACTCCAGCCAGAGTCGAATTAAAATATTATACCTACACAGGCATTAAATCCATGGATAATATTCAGGAGCTCAACCCAGCCGTAGAACCCCTCCCCAGACCCGTTCTGCACCACGGCTGCTCACCAGCGACCGCTAAGCAGAACGGAAGTACTACAGAGCTGACCGCCCAACAGCAGCAGACCCACAGCACACCACCAGGTTGGGTTAAGGCTGAGAAAAATTCCTCCCAAACATCCACAGATCCATTGCCCAGTAAGAAAGCTGGCAACTTCAGTCAGAGCACAATATGATCCAGTCTTAGACTCTGCTCCACTCCCCACAACCCAGCTACTGAGGTAGGTAGGTAGGTAGGAAATTTCACTGTGCTACCAGATTTTGCTCTCACTTATTTCTTTTAGTCCTTTTACTCATAGCACTAAAACAGCACTTCTCTCGGTGATCAGATCCAGCTGGTAGGATAGTAATTTCCTACTTCCCCAAGTGGCATAACACACAAACAAAACAAAAAGCAAGTTGCAGAAGACAACAGTTGCAAATTGAGTGTCTACAACAGGACAACAGCAGATCACAATCTCCTGGCTCTTGCAGTGAAATTTATGAGGACATCTACATACTACTTTATAGACAAAATGTACATAATAGTTTTACTTCTGAATTTCTACATTTTAGTAAAAACATTTCTGAACAACTAATTTAAAATATACACACAAAACTATTTTCTAGCCACAATAATACCTCACAGCCTAGATGATACTGTACTTTACAAAATGGCATTCTGATTGGCTAGCTTGGTTCCATTGCAGTGTGGGTATTTTCCAATACAGTAAAACTCTCTAATTACTTAGTGCCGACAAGATCCTGAAAGGCAAGCTGGTATCCTTGTCCCACCCATGAAATTGAAAGCAACTAGCCACCATTTTTTTCTGCTCAGTAAGCAAATTACCTAGTGAGGCAGCCCCTGACACACCCCCGCAAAACCATCCGTGGAACATATCAGCCCCTACAGCGAGAAAAAAGGGAAACAAATACAAACACAGCTTCAGCAAATACAACCGCCTTGCAGACCACTACATATTTATTTATTTAGTTTTTTTCTTGATTGGGTAAGTGCACTAGACAAATCCTGCCTATTTTCAGGCATGACCCGGGGAAGGGGGATACAGATGAATGCCAACTGATCTTGAACCACATTAAGCTGTTGGTAGTATTTTTAGTGAATATAGTGACGTAACACACAAACAATACAAAAGTAAGTTGCAGAAGACAACAGCTACAAATCAAAAGTGCCTACAACAGGACAGCAGCAGATCACAATCTCCTGGCTCTTCCAATGAAACTTACGAGGATATCCACAGATTACTTTATAGACAAAATGTATGTCATAGTTTTACTTCTGAATTTCTACATATTAATAAAACATTTCTGAACAACTAATTTAAAATATACACCCAGAACTATTTTCTAGCCACAATAATATCTCACAGCCTAGATGATACTGCACTTTACAAAATGGCAATTAAAATGCTAGCACCCTGATTGGCTAGCAGGGTTCCATTGCCATGCAGATATTTTCCAGTACAGCACTCTAATTAACTAGTGCCAACAAGATCTCAAAAGGCAAGCTGGTATCCTTGTCCCACTCATAAAATTGAAAGCAACTAGCTGCCATTTTTTTTCTGCTCAGTAAGCGAATGACCTAGTGAGGCAGCCCCCTTACTCTCCCCCCCACAAAACAATCCATAGCACATACCTGTAAAAAAAAAAAAAAGACACACACAGAATTAAAACACATTAAGGCTACAAATTTAAATTCAGTTGACACCAGCAGTGCTACCTCCTGCAGTTCAAGTATGTATCACAGCACTGGTACTTTCCTCCTTTTCTGTACCTCAGATGGATGTCCACTTGCTGAACAAACAATGAGGAAAGTACTGCTACTCTGACACACAACATCACTACTGGAACTAACACTCTCTGTCTGTTACTAACTTTTGGCTATAGCAAGTAACGTTTCTATTTTATCAAAGCAAAACTATTGCTCCATAGCCTGCACCAGAAATAACAAGGAAATACAATATTTATTTATTTATCTTTGTACACTTGTCTAATTGTAAAAAGCGCAACAATGATATTTGACTTTTGGGGGTGTGTATGAATCACATTGCCAGTAAACTATAGCCTGCTACAGCATTCATCTGTAGAAGAGAAGTTCCCTACAACTAGTGATCAGCAGGGAGCAAGAAACCATAACAACCACTAAAAAAAAAGTTCAGCTACGGAGCCTCAACTATGACATAACTTCAACATTCAAATGCAAGCGGTGGAACTATTACAAAAAAAAATATTTTTAACATCTAAACATAAAAAAAAAAAATATTTTTTAATTCATGTAAAATACACTTTGCCATTTTCTAAGCCCAGTAATACCCTCCAGAGTAGGCAGTATTGGGGAATACTGGACCTTCCAGGACCTGTAAGGCCCTCCACCTTTAGCAAAAGGTCTCATTTGGCCCTGGGCAATCCAGGATTCCCGAGTACCACTCACCCTGGTGGGTATTATTCCTTACTTACATACCACACCTTTCAAAAGCTATAACACTGTAAGCCTCCCACATGCAGTCTCATTAGGCTCCTCGATAATCTGGAATAGTTTATTACCGCCCACCTTCTCAGCTATTATGAATTCAAAAAATAATATACACATCAACAATCACAAATGCAATCATTCACAAACACAACCCACCCTGACAAAAATAGTAGTAAAAAAAGATAACTTTAATATCCAGAATAGAATTATCTACCTGCTAAAATCACAGCTGCTCAGTAAAGGTCTACTCAATAAAAAGAAACACCTTTTATAGAATACAGTAAACAACATCCACCAATAGGAACATAGATACTATGAATCCTAAATAAATGTATTCATAAACAAACAGTATCACCAATTAGAAAAAAATCCACATGAGAGAACCAAGACAAAACACAGACACCAATGAAATACAAGAGACTAAACAAACAAAACCAAGCAGCCATACACAATACCTAGTTCACCTAACATATCAAATAAAAAAAAACAATCTCTACTAAGCACTTTTTAACAGTGAAATATTTACTTACAGAAATACTATCAAAAACCTCCCTTTTGCACCCCAAAAACAATAACTCCAAATTTAATTTCATGAAAAAATAAAAGGAAGTGAAAAACCAACTTACCAAACATAATAAAGCATCTACTGGTGACCATAAATACTAATAAAACACACCTACAAGAAAATATGATAACCTACGATAAAATATTACCATAAATACAATAAGAACCACAGACTACCATATTATACAATCAAACAAAACAGTTCCTCAAAACTAACAGAACATATAGCACACAATAGATTTCACAGTCCAACTCACAACATATGACCACACACAGAACTACACACTAAGTAACTATTGTCCTGGATTTTCCCTCCCCAATGATGACAGACAACCATATTCAGTGGTGCTCAGATTGGCAATTAATTAATTTAACAATTTTTACATACATTTTATTTATATCATCCCATCACCATTCCAACATTAGGCATGATTCACAAAAGAGACGTGCTGATGCAAATGAGATGCGCAGGTGCAAATAGGATGCACCCACCAAATGCAGAGCAATGCACAAAGGGATGTGCCATGGGATACGCCATGCCAACCCCACTGTGAATTACGTGCTAAGGGTATGGCACAAGTGGAGATGCACCAGCGCATCCTGGATGCGCACAACCACCCAGGGGAGCAGAACAGTAATTACGGAGCAACCCAGCAAGGCATGTGGGAGCTACAGGGGACAATGCAGTGGGACAAGGGAGAGAGGGACACATGACCAAAGGGACAAACCAGAGTGGCCAAGGGCACAACAGTGGCCGAGTCAGGCACAATACTGAGACAGGGAACACAGAACAACACCCAGAAGTACAGGGCACACCACACACAGGCCCATGGCAGGCACACACAACAGGTACACTGCTGCTGGCATGGTGCCACACAACAGTGGGGGGAAGCAAGCAGCAAGGTAGTGGCCACTGGACCAGGCCAACACCACAGGTGGCCAAGACTGTGGCTGTGTGGGAAACCACACATGGCGACACCGTGGCATATGTTGGGTGGTGCACAGTGCCACCACAGTGCCACATAGCCAGTCCAGACCCCTACCCACCGGACACCGCACACAAGGCCACAGACCAATACTGCAGCAGTGCAACACATGCATGCCACAAGCAGCACACACAGACTGGGGGCATAGACATGAGCAACAGGACATGAGGCCCACCCACATGCCACAGGCAACAGTGGGTTCACATGGAGGCTGGGGGGGGCAGGAGGAAGCAGACTGTACAAACACAGGAGCAGACAGAGGTATGGCAGCAAGGGAACCATGAAGAGCTGGAGACAACAACAATCCCAGGCCCAAGAACAGTGAAGGACCACAGTTAATGTGTCACATAAGAAAATATTTAATACAAAAATAAGAACAGCAACAACAATATATACAAAGGTAAACTAAACTATATACAGGAGTACTGTTCATAGAACAAGGGATGGGGTGTGAGGGACTATGTACAGCAATAACAGGTGTGAATGGGGAGCAGACAGCATGTGGGGATGGGCATAGGGGACGGGGACAGCAACATATGTAGGAAGGGAGATCGGAAACACACTATGTAGTAGGAAACACATTATTTACAATATATATAATTATGGGTGTGGCCGAGCGACACATCCACACACTCGCCAGTGGTCATGTGCCAACAGCAGTTGTACAACAGCTGCAATGGTCCACATCATCCAGCCTTGTTGATGCATGCTGGGCTGCAGTGCATCCCTGATGGCCCTCCACACGCCAGGCCCCACATTGTGGCATCGCTCCAGTGGCCATCCACGTCCTGCCACACTGTGACCATCCTGGGGACCTACAGCAGGAACACAGAGAACAGATACTAAGTGCCATTAAAGACACACAACCCCCACAAAGCAGAAGTCCACCCCACCCGACAGACACTACATGCACAAGAAAGCCACTTACCTGCACTCATAAGGCCACCACGCCATGCTCTGTCTGTGGCCCCCTGCCTGTGTTCTTCAGCAGCCTCTGGGGCCCACCACCTGGCCTCTGGCCCTGCAGGACACAAAAGACAGAGACCACCATGAGTAGACATGACATACCACAAACTGCCCCCCAACACCAGTTTGGGCATACAGTGATAGTGTAAATAGCCAGTGCAACACCGGTGAATGGCCTGCCATTGTGCAGCTGTGCACAGCACCCTGGCCTGAGCCCCCAAAGTGCCTAGCTGCAGTTATGCACTGCAAACGGTGGTCCCACTCAATGTGTGACACAGTGTACCTGTCACACACACCACCACAGAGTGGCTCACCCCATGTGGCATGCATGACAGGGCACCACAGGGCAGGTGCAGCCACACCCAAGTGTGCGTGTGCATGTTGTTTAGTGCTCATGTGAGTGTGAAATTGTGTTGTGCATCATCCCCACCCCACAAGCACCTGTGCCACACATGTACACATGATAAATACCTGGGTGGGGCAGTGCACCCCTGCATGCATGGTCTCTCAGCCGCTACAGCCGCACACCATCCCGTCGCACGAGGTCACCATACCAGTGCCTGCACTGTTCCCCTGTGCGGGGAACACCTGTGTGGCACACCAGCCACCACGCAGTGTCAGCCCACACCTGTGACCTGGGCATCAGCAGGTCTTCTCATCCAAATAGCTGGCCCTCCACCTGCATCACCAGGGCCACCAGGTGAAGCAGTTCCAGGTCTGACCAGTTCATAGCCCTTGGATCTGACCCCCTGTCTCTTGGCATGGCTACAGCACAGTGTTGCAACAGTGCAGTATCTGAAGCCTGTGCTACTGAATTGCCTAATCGTGCTACTTGCACCACTAGGCCACTTGCAGTCCCCCGCGCACAGCAGTGTGATGCGTGATTGGTCAGTCATGTGCTCACAGATGCATGTGCTATGTGCAATGTTATGGCCATAATGCGGGGTTATGGATCATGACCGGGTCACACATACGCTATACGTAGGTGTCCGCCATGATATGTGTGTCATGCATCATTGCACATGGTGCCTGTGATGCGCAGTAGCACAATGCCGCACTATGGCGTGTAATGCGTGATCAGCGCACAACCATGGACAGGTGGCATAATGTGCATGTGTGTACAGATGGCACCACATGACGTGCACTATATACATGTCCGCGATGCAACTGTTAGCCCAATCACGCATATGCATTGCAGTGCCAGCTGTACAACATACACAGTGCATGCATGCAGAATGAACCCATGCACTTACGCCCCATTCAGGAAGATGCCCCAAACACACCGCCCATGCGCAGGTAATGTGCTATTTGGAAATGCACTCAACACAGCAGATGTGCCATGCTGATTGGGATGACCTGAGGGCAGTTATGCAATTCATGGACAATGCGCCCAAATCAGCCCATTAACGTATTCAGAGGCATCTCAGCTGTTAAGCATCTCATTATCACTGCCCCAGTCCAAATTTGCATGCCCTAAGTCATAAATGCTCCCAACTCAGCCCACACTGAGATTAGGTGACTGAGAGGATTCACAGCCTTGAAGGTGAGTACTGTTTTACTATACCATTACCAGTGTAGCCAGTCCACATGATGCAATGGTCAGTGGACAACCTGTTGCTGTTCAGACATGTGCAGGGACATCTGTTGCATACCATTCTGTGCAACACACTGTCCCACAGGCCACCCTATGACAGGAGGAGGGGAATGCTGTCAGCTTCTGTACATGCACAAACAGTGAGGTGTGCATAGTGTCAGTAATGGCCAGGCCAGCTGCATGTGTATCTGGACATGCAACACTTATGGCATGTCCATGGATGTGCTGCTGTCCATGGCATTGCAGATGACCTCAGCGGACGCAGCATAGACTTCCCCAACAGACTGTGCACCACAACAGACATGCATTGACTGCAGGCCTTTGTCAGGTGGTTGCTGTGGTGGAACACTATGGCCACTGTATGGTAGTACTGGGCATGCGGGAACCTGCATGTGCATGTATAATGTCTGTCTGTGCTCTCCCACAGAAGCCAGAGTGTCTGGAGCAGACAGTGCCATGAGTCGCAGGCTACCAAACTTTACAAAGGATGAGGAGACGGCCATCATACAGGCATGTAACCTGCACTGGGATGTACTGACTGGTAGGGGTGGCAGGCGTGCAGCACAGGATGAGGGCTGGAAGGTGGTGGCATGCCATGTCAATGCTGTGGGCAAGTACAATAAGACCTCCCTGGAGTGTCGGAAGCACCTCAATGATGGGAAGCGGAGGTCCAAGGAGAAGGTGGCCCACATTGAGGCCTCACTGTGCAGAACAGAGGGTGGCCTACTGTCTGACGTGTGTCTCTGCCCAAATGAGGAGCTGCCAGTGGCCACCATTGCAGTGTTGAGGGTATCCCTAGAGGGGGGGGGTTCCAGATGGGTGGCAGCCCATCGCAGCACTGTGAGTAGCCATGCCCATGACACATGTCAGGCCATGTGTGTGCCATGGCCGCCATGCCAGATCCAATGTGTGCTACTGTACAACTGTGTGCCTGAGGTCTGTGCCAAGTGTGGCAGTGGCCCATTCATGTCCCATGTTGTGGTCAGCTGTGTCTGCCAGTCCATGCCCACGGTGGCACATGTGCTGTGCTGGTGCCAATCAGGCTAGTGAGACACTCCCACTGTTGGATGGGCATGGTGTAGCACTGGCACACATGGTGTCATGTGGACATGTCCAGTCACCACACAGCCACAGTCACAGCTGGTGCATGGCTGCAGTAGCATTACAGACATTACACAGCCATACCAGGGACTGTCATGTGTAACCATGGCACAACACTGTGACACACTGTACATGTCTGTTTGCCACTGTATTATAAATTGACATTAACCATGTTCTCCTTTCTTCTTTCCACAGCTTCATCATGCCTCACAGGTGCAGCTGTGTCCACAGCTGCAGGGGATGCCTTAGCGGGCAATGCTACTGCCCGTCACACAGGGCTGCGGACATGATGGGAGATGGCGCCATCCCTGGACCATCAACTGCACCAGTGTCACCAGCTGTAGTGCCAGTGGTGGCAGGTCTGTCAGACCCTTCAGCCATTGCTGCCACTGCTGGCGGGCATGTCACCACATGGCTGGAGGGTCTACTGGGTTTGTCTGATGATGAACCAGTGGATGCAGTGGACATTGCTGCTGCCCTACTTCTGCTGGCATCAGGCACGCCTGGGGTGTACAGCGATGTCCCTGCAGATGATGATGCCACACAGATAGAGGGAGACATGGTCCACAGTGGGGCACCTGACGCCGTTGGTGGCCCTGCTGCACATGGCATGGCTGCAGAGACCACACAGCTGCCCATGGTGGTGGGTGCTCTGCCCTCTGCATCCAGTCCTGGTGTGGCAGTGGGTCATCCAGCATGTCACGTCCGGGTGCTGTGGGACACACGCAAGTGCCATTGGCCAGAGATTCCACCAGCTGTGGATGTGATGGGGCCATGCATGCTCATGCCCACCCATGCTGCAGTCTGCCATTGTGCAACCACAGACCGTAGATGCCCTGCAGCAGGCTGGATTACCACCCACCCATCAGTGACATCACTGTGTGCCATCACCCACTGACAAGATTGAGGGCTATGCCCGCCTCCTGCGAGATACCGTGGAGAGCAGGCATCCCTACATGTGGAATTCAGGGGCATCCGGATGCTGATGATCCTAGAGCATGAGTTTGTGGTCACATGGTGTGCCCAGATGTTGGCAGAGGCACGTCTACTGTGAGTGGGCATGACTGCAACTCTGGAGCGGATTGCAGCCACTGCTGAGGCAGTGTGTATATCTGGTGCGTGTTGTGGCCATCGGGCCTCCAGCCGGACACCCAGGAGCACCTCCCGCACACCCAGGCAGTGGTGTCAGGTGGACCCATTGCTGCTGGTGCCATCACCACAAATCACAATGCCCAGCATTTCTGGCACAGACATGGCTTATAGGGCCACCACACCAATGAGCACCCATTCATGGTTTCATTGCAGTACCCCTACAGGGTGGCTGGTGTTGCTGCGGCTGCATCCACAAGTCATGGCAGAGGCCGTGCTCATGTGCATGGTGGCCATGGTGCTGCCCAGTGATGTCCAGCTTCCCAATCCAACGGCCACTGCACTTGCAACCTCTGTGTCCCACTCACCTGGATACTGATGCCTGGGGTGACATGGGTGGCATGCGCCTGCCCCAGTGCACCACCATCATGGGCCCCCTGTGAAATGCCACTTGCATGTCTGTGTGCACCACTGTTGTGCCATGTGGCATGGGTGTGATAAGTGTGGTCCAGTGTCTGCTACACATTTGTGTCAGCAGCAGTGCACACTGATCCATGCCATCCCTGGCACTGTCATTGTGGCACATGGCTGTGTTGCATGCTGTGTGTGTGTGTGTGTGTGTGTGTCTAGGCCTCGTGGTCCCTGGCATGTCTGTGGTCCACTGCTGCCCTGCCACCATTGTGTGGCATGTGTTGTGTTTGTGCCCATGTGGGGCTGTATGTGTGTTGTGGTGTGTCCACCGTGCACTGCATGCCTACTGCGGTCACCATTGTACACCTGCACTATACAAACCTATGCTACTCACCTGCGGTTCCCAAAGTGCTCCTCCACCAGTGTGCTCCTATAGTGCTGTGCCCTCATAGCCAGACGTGGGTCATTCTGTGCCATTGGTGGTCCCGTCTGCATGCCCTTGGTGGTGCATCTTCCTCCCCACCCTACTCCACCTCCTTCTCTTCCCTGGAACTGTCGCCCTCACTGGCATCAACAGCTATTCCATGGTCAATGGCCATGCTGTGTAGTATACAACAGGCCAGGAATATGCTACAGGCCTTCTCAGGGTTGTACTGTAGGGCCCCACCTGACCTATCCAGGCACTGGAAGTGCATCTTCAGCATGCAAAGATGTGCTCTATGATGGTGCGCGTAGCAGTGTGTCCTTCTATGTACCGCTCCTCTGCCTCTGTTCTGGGTCATCGGATGGGGGTGAGGAGCTAGGGTCTCAGTGGGTATGCCACATCACCTGTGGGGGTAAGGGTGGCTGTTAGTATACTGGTCACATGTGCAGCATGCCCCCCCCGCACCATGCTGCACAGCTGTGTGTGGTGTGCATCCATTGCTGACTGTGTTTGTCCTTTCCCTGCCATCCTACCTCCTCCATCCACCTGCTCTTGTCTGGCCCTGCTGCTCCTGTTGGCCCCAGGCCACACATGCCATTACATTCACACGTGCCCCGCACACCATTGTCCAGCCCAGTGTGCATGGTGTCAGTGCCTGCTGTCTGCATGTGTTGTGCTAGGCCCTGCCACACATGCCCCCCATGGCACTACACCCAACATGCCATGCATTGCATGTGTGCCACCCTATACTGGTTGGTGCCTGCCTGTGTCACTGTACCCCCTCCACTGTCCCACATCTGCTGTACCCCCTGCACTTTGTACATCATGCTACCTGCACACCTGCACCCCCTTCCTATCCTGTGTCATAGTGTCCTGTTATGCGTCAGGTTGCCATGTCCCACACACCTACTAAGTGGCCACTTGGTATGTCCCGTGCCGCGAATCTGGATCATGTGTGCTCCTTGGGTGTGTGGCACAGATATTGCTGATGTGCCCTGTGGCATTGCACACCACCTGGCAGTTTACGGAGTGGTAGCCCTTGCGGTTTATGTATGTTACCACGACATCGCCAGGTGGTGCACGGATTGCCACATGGGTGCAGTCAATGGCCTCTATGATGCCTGGCATGTGTGCCACCCTATAGAACTGCTGCATGGCTTCTGTCCGCTCTGCCTGTGTGCTTTGGAAGTGGATATATTTTGAAGCATGTGGTAGTGTGGTGAGGAACTGTGTGAGGAGACAGGAGGTGGATGCCTGAGAGATGCCAGTGGTGTCCCCAGGTGGCCTCTGGAAGGTTCCCGTGGTGAGTAGGCACATTACTGTTGTCACCTTGGACTCCACTGATATGACATGACCTCATCCAGTGGATGCCTGCATTTACTCATGGCACAGCTTACAGAGCTGCCTCAGAATGGCCCTATTCAGGTGGTATAAGCCTACTGTCTTTGTGTCAGTGAGCTGCTCAAATGACAGCCTGGTATGATACCACCGTGGGACTGGCTGCCTATGGTGCCTTCCTCCTCCCCGTCTCCTCTTCCCCATTATCATTCCCACCATCAAGAATGGTGCATCATCCATGCTTCTGTGCTGCTCTCTCTCTCTCTCTGTCTCTCTCTGTCTGCTGGCTTCTGTAGTGCTGTCATTGGCCTGATGGTGGCTTGCATTTAAGTCTGATTCATTTATACTTATCTTTCCATGGCACATCTGGTACTTGCACAATGTTTGCTCTGTAGTTGCTCCTTCCTTTTGCACTGTGAATTGCTTTGTGCTGTGTAGGCCTGTGTACACCCCCTCTAGCTGCACTGCATATCATTTACATGTGTCTACGGTGCATTCTGTTTGGTGCAGCATATCTGGGATGTGCCAGGGCATCCACCCTATCTGTGAATCATTCCATGGTGCATCTTTGGTATGCGCCGGTGCATCTCATTTGTGTCCGGTGCATCTCATTTGTGAATCCTGCCCATCGTGCTTATAGTCCACTCAATTTCTTTAACACTGTAAACTCAATTATATCTCTTCCTTTTCTTATCCCTTCTTCTTCTTCTCTCCTCCCAAGTGAAAACCTGGGTGCCTTCTTCACTTCTTCATTTTGTAGGTAACAGTGTTACCGCTTGCTCTCCTTTCTGTCGTTTTCTTCTATGTATTGTTTTATTCCCCTTCCCCTTTTTCCCACCCCCACCCATGGCCTCTTCTTACCCCCCTTTCCCATAGCCTGTCTCCAGCTTGCATTGGATGAATGGCATTCCCCCTTTCACTTCCTTTCTTGGCTCCTCCATGCCTATATAAAACCCATAATTTCTGTATTAAACATGTCTATTCCCAACTCCAACAAATGTATCCCATCAGATCAGTAAAAGTCGTCCACTCTCTCTTCTACCCTCCTCAATATGACATGTCCGCCCATGGCTCAGAATAGTGTGCCCACCTTCCTGTTCATCTTATGTCTTGCTCTCTCTACTGCTAGGTGGCTGTACTCGTTACACCAAATCCTTCTCGGTATCATGTCAGACCATACTAAGCTGACTCTGGGTCACCATTGTTTTATTTTTTCTGTCTTGTTTTATCTGTAAATAAGTGTCCACCCGAGGCCTGGATCCAATGTCATTACCTCCCAGGTGTATGATAATCAAATCCGGAGTGGGCCGCCTGCCCCTCATCTTGCTAAGGGTTGGCAAGAGCTGTGCCCATCTCATCCCCCGAATTCCTTTCCAGGACAGCCTACATCATCTGACCTCCTGATACAGCTGTTTTCCAACTGCTTTCTTTTCCACTCTCCTTTCGGCCCAATAAATGTAGGAGTGCCCGCATATCCATGCTTCCGTGCACCGTCTGTGACCTATTTATCAAGAGGCAATTTTGATTAAATGACTGTTCTCGGCTGCCCATTTTCCCTTTACCCTTTTGTACCTTGTTCTGTTCTTATGATATGTCACCTGATAATTTATTGTCCAAGGTCCTCTCTATTCATTGCATAGGTAGACACCTATGAACTTATGAATGGTCTACTCTGTATGTCTCTGATACATTGTATCCACTTTAACTCATTGTATGTAAAGCGCTTTACTTTGTTTGTTCTGATATATTGTATCCTCTTTAACTGATTGTATGTAAAGCACTTATAATTTGTTATCCTGTTAAGTTTCTGCATATCTGTACTCTCCTGGGTCATGCCTGAAAATAGTCATTTTATGGCTAGTGCACTTACCCGGTTAACAAAAGCTAAATAAATAAATAAATAAATTATTCCTCCCTCTGCGTGCTCCCCCCCCCTTTTATTTATTATTATTATTCATTCTTTTTTCTTTTCACCTGAAAAACAAAGAGAAACAGGTTAGAATTATTCATTTATAGGTCATATGCACCTTTTGTAGCTTCCAGACTTTCAGTGTCCAGTCTACTGTACCCTTGTGACTGATTCTCCATCCGCAGCCATTTTAGATAGCGCTCCAATTCTGAAGGAATGGGAGGAGTACTTTGTTGGGTCCTCTCCTAAAAACTCCATGCCTTTTTTTAGTATGGCTGTGACTTGGTATCTCGAAACCCTCTCTCCGTCCCCATGCACAAATAGTTGCTCTTTTTTGTCATGTCTCTCTGTGGCATAAACCGACAGAGCTTTTACTGGGCACAGTAAAGAATTGGCATGTGACTCAATGGTCACTGAGCTTCCCTTTCCCTCTTGGTCCATCTTGGACTTCCTAATCACTATTTGAATCTGATTCACTCCCCATGTTACATCCTTCCACGCTAGCCCTCCTTCTTCTTCCTTCCTCCCATGTTCCACTGCTTCGCTCACCCTTAAAGGCACCTGCAAACATTACTTAGTACACTGTTTGTAATAAAACTGCCTCATCCCTTGAACTACATAGTGTGTGTAAGATTCTCACCAACTTGTCTAACAAGAGGTCCATTATTGGGAACCTTGGGTCCACTGCCGTTTTGTTCATATGCCCCATCCCTGTACCATTCGGCTAATGAACATGTTTTTTGTTGGGTCACGCCATCCTTTCAAACTACAAACAATACTGATCCCTGCCAGGTGCACCCCCATTGTATTGTTTGTGAGCCATCCCTCTTTCCCACTGATATGCTATAAATTTTTTTCTATTTGCTCTTCTGTAACCGGCTCACTTACCTCCATGAGGTGCAACTCCCTGAATGCCTGGAATGCCCACCATGACCCTTCGTATGCCCTCAAGGTCCTGTGCACCCAGGAGTTGCGAAACAGCACTTCAGCTCCTTCTTGCCAATGTCCCAAATGTTCGGTGAGATAGATGTTTTTTGTCCCTCTGCTTTCAGAGCAAGTGCCCAGAACTGATCATACTGCAGACAGGAAAGGCTGTCAACCAATATGTTCTACACCCCTTCTATGTACCTGGCTCTAAATGACATGTTCAGCTGTAACCTCTTCAAAACTAATTGTCTCAGTACACTCATGACTGTCTGATTTTGACCCTTCTTTGTTGAGTACATCCATTACTGCCCAGTTGTCACACCAAAATGTCACCTTTTGATTGCAAAGCTTTATCCCCCATAATAAGGTACAAACCCAAATAGGCATGATCTTCAACAGTGTAGTATCCCATGTCAGCCCCCTCTTTGCCCACTCCTCAGGCCATGGTTTGGAGAACCATTTTCCCTGGAAATACTCCCCCATTCCTAGTCCCCCTGCTACATCTGTGTACAGTTCCAGATCTGAGTTGTAGACCCAGTCCTCTTGCCAAAAGGATCTCCCATTGTAATTCTGTATAAATGTCTCCCATACCTGAAAATCATCTTTCAGTCCCTTCATAATATCAACCCAGTGGTGTGGTCTGGTGACCCCTGCTGGTGCATTGGCCAAATGTCTGGTGAATGTTCTCCCTTGGCCTATGTCCTTGCACGCAAAGTTGAGGTGCCCTAACAGCTGCCATACCTGTCTTAGCTGCACCCTTCTTCTGCTAGTGTGTACCCCAATGAGCTCTTTCAATAGCTGTACCTTGTTGTCCGGTAACCGGACCATCTCTGCCTGTCTGTCCACCTCAATCCCTAAAAATTCTGTCAGTCTACTAGGCCCCTCTGTTTTCTCTGGTACGAGTGGTACCCCAAGTTCTATGCACAGCTCCTGGAAACATGGTAGCATGTATTCTGCCTCCTGTTTCCCATTTCCTATTAGGAGAAAGTCATCAAGTTAATGTATCACCGCCCTGTACCCAGTTTTTTGTTGAAAAATTAATTGAAGGCACATGCTGAATAAGTCAAATGTAGCACAGGCAGTGTAATACCCCATGGGCATGGCCCTGTCAAAGTAATACTGTCTGTCTATCTTAAAACCTAGCAAGTCCCAGTCCTCTGGGCTTACTTGCAACAGGCAAAATGCTGATTCTATGCCTGTTTTGGCCAACCATGCCTCTGGGGTGGCCCTGATAATCTGACCTGCTTCTTCTACTGTGGCATACGTGACCCTGCTGTGTTTTTCATCTATGTAGTCACTGACCGACTCCCCCCTTCTGGGAAGGAGAGGTGGTGGATAACCCAAAACTCTCCTGGCTGTTTCTTTGGAACCAAACCTAAAGGGGATACCCTCAGATCCTGGAAGGGAGGGACCTTGAATGGTCCCTCTATCCTCCCTGCATCTTTCTCTTTCTTGATCTTGTTCCTTAAAATGTCCTCCTTTCACCTGACCGACCCCAAGTTTTTAGCTTCCTTCACCTCTCTGAGCCCTGTAAATTGAAGACTGAAGCCTTTTCCAAAACCTTCCCAGATTTTTTTCAGCTGCCTCTCTGTCAGGGTACCTTCGTAACCAACTCTTGAAAGCCTCGACCTTGATGAGTGTCTTGGCCTTCAAGAAACTGTCCCTATGTTCTGCACCCTGTTTAGCCCCCCTGTCCCCCCTCGCTGTCCCTCTGTTTATCTCTCGTTACCTGCCGCCCTCCATGCCCTTGGTCACACCCCTCCACTCCCTTAATAGGCTTGATCTCTCCTCCCCATGTACCCTCAGCCTCTGTTTCCCCTGCCCCATGGTTGTCCCCTGTACCCCTGCCCCCCAAAAGGGCTGGTTGGCTGGCCCTTGTGCCCCTCCTTGTTGCCCTCACTGGCTCCAATTTGTCTGACATCTCAACACTGGGTGGGAGCCCCCACATTTTGAAAAGGCATGCCAGAATCTGAATTGTAGCCATGAACAAAATGCCCTGTTGTATCCCCAGCAACATTTTTCCGTTAGCGTTCCCCTTCCATCCTCCTTCTCCTTCTGGTGTGGACTGGTCAGTAACATAGTCTGTCCATAAGTCCAGTTGCTTTGTGTCCAACCTGATGTCCCCTAGGTCATCATCTGTTGTCAGAAGAATTCTTCATAGTACAGCCAACCAAACCCACCCTTGGCTTTTGCTTTCCTTATGATCAGGGAATACGTGATAAGGGGTATCCCTAGTTCTGATTTCTTTTCCAGGACTATTGCTGAGTAGGTGGTGAAACTGACAAACCACCCATCCCATGTCTTCCCTTTTTTAAATTTATCTTCCTCCTTTTTTCCCCAAGAGGACCACTGCCGCTGCCATCTCGCTCTTGCCTATGTTCTCTGCCTCTTCATATACCGCTTCTCTATTCACTAACGCAAAAATGTCCATGTACTCCCTCTTCCAAATTTTTTCTTTTGTGGCTAATGGTACCTGCTCTCCTATCATCAAGCCTGGGACCCCAGTCTCTCTGGACACCTTACCTACACTGGTACGTCTGTTGTTTTCCCCCCCTCCCCCGATGTAGTTTTTCCCGCTTTAATATCAGCCAATAGTTTTTCTGACTGTCCAACACCCCCTGTCCCTAGGGATGATATCATCTGCTCTACATAGTCCTTTATACTGTCCCTGACCATTCCTAGTCCTTTACCTGTATGCGGTTCTGCTCCTGTTTTCATCCCAGGTCTCGGCTGAGGCAGCTCTCCTGGCTCTGTATTGATGAGGCTCATAGATGGTTGCCACAGCGACTGTGAGGGATCTGGGTTTATGAGAGGCAGCTGGCACAGCTCTGTCGGGGGCCATTGGCATGGCTTCTGTTGTTGGCACAGGAGTGGGCTCAGGCCGAGGTGGAGGCAGACTGGGTGGACTTGGCTGTGGCTGTATTGGGCTAACTGGTTGAGGAGCACCCACCGGTGCTGGCTGTTGCCTCTCTGGGCTGTGCGGCCTCATCGGTGGTCACTTCCCCTTTCTGCCCCTTCTGCTTTTTTCCTGGCCTACGAGGCTGTCTACCCTCCACCAGTTGCCACACTTTGTTGGCCTTCTCCACCAACTCCAATATCGCACTGTATGCATCCTTTTCTGTAGGCTTGTTCTTTCTCAGTGCCATGTCTCGTCCTGCAGTACCTAACAAATTCAGGGAAAACTGAAAAGAGATACTGTGTTAAACTATGTTTCTTATTCCTTTGTTCATTGCTCGCTTTAACCTGCGGTTCTAGCTGAACCTGCCCCCCCATGCTCTGGTCCCTCCTTCCAATTTCTTTCCCCCCTGCTGCATGCCCCTGATGCTTATTTAGACCTTGAATAGGTCTTGCTTCCCTTCTGTTTTGCCTTCCAGCTCACTCTCCCCCTGTTCTTGCTCCTTCCCGAGGTGGAGCTTGTCTGTCTACCGTGCCTCCGGTCTCGCTGAGGCAGCTGTTTGGTATCCAGGCCTCCCTGGGCTTCCATAGCAATAGCAACCCTGTAATAAAATTCCTTCCCCTATTCTGTGGCGGTGCATTCTTTCCTGTATCTGCACTTGCCAGTGCTGCTTGTACCATTCTGCCTTTTATATCTTTGGTTTATGTCCCCTTCCTCTGTGTTGGAGCGAGTGCCCTTTGTGGGCCCTCCTTCACCCTCTGTGTCCTTTTATTATATATATATATATAAGAAAATGTTTTTATTTGCCCTTCCCTTTGTCCCTTAAGCCTTGCCACAATGTATATGCCCCCATTAGCCCCCTTGTATTTTTCTCGCCCTGTGTGCCGCCCTTATTTGTAGGCCGCTGACCTGACCACGTGGTGATGACATCAGATGCCATCGACCGCATGGCCCACTTGCCAGGCCCTCTGTTCTTCTCTGACCTCTTTTCACTCCATCATCCCCCCATCGTGCCTGCTGTTCACCCCACACAATTCCAATGAGTCATTGCTTCCATGATTCTGCGGTTTATGCCCCTTATTAAAGCATCCCAGATCCCACTGTTCACACAACCACGCCTCTGATCTCCCCCTTCTGTTTCTGTTTCTGCCACGTCTTGTTAAAACTCCTTGTGGCTCCTCTGAGACTTTAATATGCCCTATACCCTGAAACAGTCACAGACCAAGGTTTGGAATAATCCATACGTCGTCAAGCAGAATCTTAACCAGCAGACTAATAAAGTATAACAAATCTATCCAAAACTTTGCAAAAACTATTAATTTAAATTGACCATGCCTGATAAAGATGTACTGGGCCTGAACTGCATAAATTACTCACTGATTGTTTGGAGTCCCAGCCTGTTAAAACAACTCCTCATGGCTCCAATGACTGGGCCTACCCATGTGGCTGCTCCCAGTGGCCCAACCTGAACTCCTCAATTTTGCTATGACCCTGCAGGCTTCTCCACTAACTGGCAAGCCTCCCCAGTGCTCTCATTTTTATTTTTTTTTTTACATTTTAGATTTCTTACCTGTACCAAACTCCCATCAGTCGATCTCTGAAACTCTTTGCAGCCTCTTCCTGCAGTCCCGCTCATTTGCCCAGCAGCTCTCCTCGGATCCTTGCACCTCTCAACACCAGCTGTTTAAACCAATCTAACTAAACTCTGCTTCTGGGCAAAAATTTCTTTTTTTTTTTTTTTTGGCAAATCTGACAAGCTACTCAAGAGTTTAAAAATGAAAAAGTGGCAGCAAAAGAGGCTGATTTACTCTAGCAGCCCCTCAGTATCGGGACTTGGCCATGCCTCCTTAGCCCTTCCTTATTATCTCTCGCTTTTTTCCAACACTGACCCCATCTAGTTTGTGAGGTCATGTCCCTCATGACTCACTCCTTTGCTGGCTCCTCCCCCTTTTACTCTCCCTTCCCCTCTTCCTCCCCCCTCCTCCCTCCCTTTCCTTTCCCTTTAGCTGAGCACTGTCATTGGGTGGTGTCTGCCAGGACAACCCGGTCTGTCCATTTAATGGGCAAACTCCATTATTACATATCATAACATACACATACACATGCACCCACAGACACAGGTCTTTCATTGTATGGATTTAGTGGCTCTGAAACAGCCTTTTGATTAAAAAAAATAAATATATATATTGACAAACACAACTATACATCAATAAACTCCTCCACCTGAAAAACAGGCTGGCCATCAACAACACCAGCCTTAACTAAAACTACTCAGAAGAGGGCACTCCAACCATCCACACATTAATCCGGAGTTGAATCTCTAGGTCCACAAAAATTAAATCAGACAACAGGAAAGGTACAGAATTAACCAAAGGAACACTTTTAGCAGAGCAGTTAACTTTTAGCACATCCATTGGGATGCTGCTACAGGCAGAGTTGTTGCTTCTTGTGTGAGGAGCTGTTTTATTTGCTATTTTCATTATTGGACATGATCCCTGGATGCACTGGGGATTGGGACACTGGCAAGTGGAGCGCTACTTCCAGTCCCCCCCTATAAACACCTTATGCCCTTTGAGTATTGGTAAGCCCAGCAAAATGCCTAACTGTGTCTGCCGTGTCAGCTGTGGAAGACTGCCTAAACCTCTAGTAAATAAAACAATAATCAAGGTGTGTGTCAATAAAACAGGAAGTACTACAGAATTATAGTACTGATTAGGAGGAATATATCTATATCTATATATATATATATATATATATATATATATATATATATATATATATATATATAAAACAGTAAACAGACATAGAATAGCAAGGGTAAGAAGCTGCACATATGACCGAGAAACAAAATATTTTGGGTAGTAACTACACAGTGTAGCAGCCATTTCATTACTATCTATTTAGGTAAATATGAATTCAGACATACTGAGAAATTTAGCTTGAAGTCAATATGGGACATTCGCATGCAGGGAATGTAGAGAAATAAGAGAACTTGAACTGAAGGTGAAAGCCCTTGAGATGGAATTAGTAACTTTAAAACAACAGGCTTTAAATAACAAAGATGGGAAAAGCCTAATCACAGATCAAGATCCACAAACTAAGTTAAATAATGACTTAAATAAAAAGGTACCCATTTGCGATGCCGAAATGCATCGCCCCAACATTCACTGTCCTGACACTGGGCACTCAAAACACGATTGCCCAATGTCAGGATATTACCCACAGCAGAGTAGGAATCCTAAAGTATGGGGGTGTGTGGGGGGCAGAGTCCCCCACATGGGGGGTATGGGTGCAAAGCCCCCCGAAACATTCACCGGGGGTAAAATCCAGATGTCGGGCAACCATGTTTCGGGCACACGGGGTCGAGAGAGTGCGAGTCGGGACAATGCATTTTGGCATTGCATTGTATATCCATTGTACCCAGGGACCTAGCATAGACCCCAGATCCACCTGCAGTTTGTGTGAACAACAGCTGCCATGGGGAAAGTCAACTATAACAATAGCAGACACGTCCATGACAGCAACAGGTCAGGGAGCCTGGCCCAGCAGAGATAAATCTGCAGGCCGTAGAATCGGGCACTCAGAGGGCATGGACAGGACCAAAGGAGAGCCCAGCAGCTTAGTAAGAGGAAAGAAGTGGAGACAATGGAAAAGCAGCAGCAGCAGCAGCAAGAAGACTGTAGAAGCAGCTTACCTATGTGCATCTGAAGGAAAGCTGAAGGAAGAGCCGTAGCAACATTTGAGAGGGAACTGCTGGAACGTTCATGCAGGCAAAGGAGAGAGCCTGTGCAGTGGAGTGGAGCAAGGGGCAGCAGGTCTGGGTAGGGGAAGTGGAGGATGGTGGGAGGCATGAAAAGTGGGGGCAAACAGTGTGCTGTTCTGGATCCAGTGCATGCCGAGCCTGATACCGTACAGTCAATAATCCTGCCCTCAAAGACCGTGTGGCACAAGTAAAAACAGAATATAAAGGGAGAGGAAAATCTTTGTGCTGGGCAGGTCCCTTTACCTCCCGGGCCCTCGGTATGTGCCCAGTTGCTCGACTGGTCAGTTCGCCCCAGTCTGAAAATTGATATTGTTCTGTGTTTTGATGCCTTTACTTGCAAACTACTTGACCAAATGTTACTTAATTTACTGGCTTTGAATATCCTGCACCAAAGAGTGAGCATGACAATTTGCATGCCAGTGTCAGTGGCTCAGTAGGTAGCACACTCGCCTCTGAGGCCGGGAGATCAGAGGGCTGTGGGTTCAATTCTCACATCTGGCACTTGGGTTAATATCCCAGTACTGACACTGTAGTGCAGCATGAGAGGGGTGCTGCACTTCTGAGGTGCCGTCTTTTGGATGAGATGTTAAACCGAGGTCCCATCTGCCTGGATTGGTGGTAGTTCAGGTGGATGTTAAAGATCCCATGGCACTTATCGAAAAGAGTAGGGGAATTTCCCTCATTCACTAAAAAAAATACCACCAACAGCTTAATCTGGTTCAAGGTCAGTTGGCATTCATCTGTATCCCTCTCCCCCGGGTCGTGCCTGAAAATAGGCAGGATTTGTCTAGTGCACTTACCCGGTCGACAAAAAGCTAAATAAAAAAAAAAATGCCCCTTGGACAAAGGATAGCAGAGTTATAAGCAGTCAAAAATCCTGATTCAACATACTGTAGCAGACCTACTCAACCTTTCAGTTATGGTACAGTACCACACTACTATACTGTATCTCTCCAGTATTCTGCCATTTGTTATTGTGTTTTCATAAAATAACAAGGAAAAAATCCTGAAACCTCATTGGTTGAAAGACATCATCTGACCATGAATGAAAAAGCTAGTGATGCACAGTCTCACTACAGAGGCAAAAAGTCTAATTACTTACAAAATCGGGGACTGTTTCAGGTGTATAATTTTGACATGTAGAATATATTTAAACAAATGATTTTATGCTTTATGCGTTATGCCTTTTGCCTCATGCCTCACTCCCCAGGGGTGTACATTAAAATCCTTTAGAAAATAGGCTGGAGATTTTTAGGTCTATGATTGGCTGAGAGCCATGTCAGGGGGGTACATTAACTACCAGTAGAGCCCTGCTAAAAACAAGTGCCAGTCTTTTCAACCTCATCATCATATCCTTGTGCACACCTTTTCTTGTGCCCACCTTTTCTGCCATTTTTTCTCTCGCTTACTGAGTGAGACATAACACAAATCACTGTACCCCCACTCGACATCAGAAAACCTAAATGGAAGTCTCATTTTTTTGCTTGCTTAGCAAGTGCCCCCTCCCTCCAACTCCAATCACTACCAAACGAGTGCTGCTCACTTTCCCTGCTCTAAATTAACTGGCAAAAGAAAGAAAGAAATAAAGTAAACAGCTTGCACCCTCAGTGCAAATCAGAGTTTGTGTTTAAAATATCAGTGATGCATGCAATGTGTGGTACACCTGTATCCCACCCCCCACAGCACCCAGTTAAAATAAATTATGGTACCACCATTTGTTCCTTACTACATTTTCCAGCAGAGACCTGCTCCCTATCAATAGCCCCAACCCACCACTCGGCTCTTCTCCCAGTCAGAAACTGTAACTCCACCATGACCTGCCACTTGCCTCCCAGTAACAGTCTCAGAGCCATCCCTAGCATTTGGCAACTGCAGTCATAGACAGACCTCCCTTACTAAAATAACAAACAGAACTTTAAAAGAAAGAAAAAAGCTACCTTTTGAACATAAATGCTATGTAAAAGGTGCCATCTAGGAACAGCATTCTCTGTTGGCGACTCCACCACAGACGGGACTACTTTGCTGGAAGTGACTTAATAAAAAAAAGATTTCAAATGTTTCTTTCAGGTTTTTCAACATTTTATTTTTCTTACATAGATTTTTCTACCTGTCCATTTTCTAAATGCAATAATACTCTCCAGGGTGGGTGGTATGAGCCATACTGGACCTTCCAGGGGCTATAAGGCCCTCCACTTGCAGCGCTGGGCCTCATTATGAGTGGCTCAGCAGGTAGCACACTCGCCTCTGAGGTCAGGAGATCAGAAGGCTGTAGGTTCTATCCCCACCCCAGGCACTTGGTTTACTATCCCAATACTGACACTGCAGTGCAGCATGAGGGGGGTGCTGCACTCCTGAGGTGCTGTCTTTCGAATGAGATGTTGAACCGAGGACCCATCTGCCTGATCTGGTGGTAGTTCAGGTAGATGTTAAAGATCCAATGGCACTTCTTGAAAAAGAGTAAGGAAATTTTCCTGGTGCCCTGGCCAGATTTCCTCCCATTCACTAAAATTACCACCAACAGCTTAATCTGGTTCAAGGTCAGTAAGCATTCGTCTGTATTCCCCTCCCCGGGGTCATGCCTGAAAATAGGCAGAATTTGTCTAGTGCACTTACCTGGTCAACAAAAGCTAACTAACTAAATAAATAATAAAATTACACCCCGGGTGGTCCGGTGTAGCCCAATACCCCCCCACCCTCAAGGGTATTATTGCTTGCTTCTAAAATGGTTTTCAGTCAAAAAACAAATTCTAGAAACTTCATTGGTTAAAAAGCATCACCTGACCATGCATTAAATCCCTGGATATGCACACTCTGTTACCAGCCTAAACTAATCTACCCAGTAACAGCCTAACTTCAGAGTTCTCCAGAATCCTAGCAACCTCATTGGTCAAATCTCATCACATGACCATTCATTAATTCCCAGTAAATGCATGGTTTGCCACCAACCTAACATAATCTACCTAGCAACAGTCAATCTGTACAAAAAGAAACCACCTTTCCATTAATTTTTTTTTACTAATTTTTAAGCACAATAATCAATGTTCAGAGTAGAGAGTCCTAAAGGACAAAGCAATGAGGCTAGAAGGGGTCCACACAATGGTATTATGAGAACTCAGGGAAGTACTGGCTGCACCTCTGATGGCCCTATTTAACAGCTCATTGAAAACAGGAGTGGTTCCAGTAGATTGAAGGAGGGCAGGTGTAGTCCCACTTCACAAAAGTGGTAGCAGGAAAGAGTATGGCAGTTATAGGCCAGTCAGCCAGACTTCGGAGGTGGGAAAGTTAATGGAATTACTGCTGAAGAAAGGATTGTGGAATATTTTGAATCCGGTGGGTTACAAGACCCGAGGCAGCATAGATTCATGGGGGTAGATCATATCAAACTAAACTGATAGAGTTCTTTGACTGGGTGACCAAGAACTAGATCAGTGTAGAGTGGTGGATGTAGCCTACCTAGATTTCAGTAAGGTGTTCAACACCATTCCACATAGGAATCTATTAAGCAAGCTGTGTAGCTTAGGAGTGGGTCCAAAGCAGGTAAACTGGGTAAGAAGTTAGTTAGAGGATAGGTGGCAGAGGGTGATGGTAAATGGAGTTCACTCAGAGGAAGAGAAGGTGACCAGCAGGGCACCTCAGGGATCAGTGCTGGGACCAGTCCTCTTTAATATCTTTATAAGTGATATTACAGAGGAGTTAGAAGGGAAGGTATACCTCTTTGTGGATGACATCAAATTCTGCAATAGGGTGGACACTCTGGGGAGGTCAAAAGGCTGAGCAGCAACCTAAGAAAACTGGAGGAGTGAGCAAGAGTTTGGCAGCTGGGTTTCAATGCAAAAAAAGTCCAAAATAATGCACTTAGGGCACAGAAACCAAAAGTGCAGAATAAAAATTGGGGGTGGGGTGGTGGTGGTGGTACTGATGATCACGAAGCAGGAAAGAGACCTGGGGGTGATCATATCAGATGATCTAAAGGTGGCCATGCATTACAACAAGGCAGTTGGGAGGACAAGTGGGATGCTGGGTGCACAGGAAGGGGTATCACCAGCAGAAAGTGGGAGGCAGTGTTGCCTCTGTATAGATTGCTGGTAAGACCCCAACTCAATGTGGTCCAATTTTCTTTGGTTGGAGAAGTGATTCAGGTTGGCATTTGACAAAATGTGCCAACCTAGGGAATTGGGGGGCTTACAGATACCACAGTTACTCCTGTATTGCTTTGCTTTCTATGGCAGTAAGTATTTTCAGTGGCTGAGATGTCATTAAACTCAAGAGTGGTTGAACATAGAATGCTTCAGAATGAGTTCCCAACATATCTCATTGGCTTCCCTACTTTACACCTCCATTGGCAAACTTTCTCTTAGCTGAGAAATTCACCTATTGATCAATCCCTTAGATTACACCAACAGTTCTATCAGTTTTTTAAACTTTCTGCTAAATATGATTTGGGATAGCCATTCTGTGCAAACCCAAATGTTATGATTGGTAACAAAATGGTATTACTGGCTGCATGGCAGGGGCTGACAGTCACTTCTCTTGCTGACTTTGTAGAACAGGATAAATTTATATCTTTTTTGGAGCTAAGATACCTATTTCACCTCCCGGCATTTTCTTTTTTTGGCTATGCCCAGATCAAACATTGTGTACAGTCAGTTTTGGGGAAACCTCTATGGTCATCTGGCGCAGGAGACCTATTTGCTTCATTAGCTACTGAGGCGCTTCAAGTTAGACCAATTTCTAGATTATACTAAAAGTTGGGAGCCCAGGCCTGAAAATCATGTTCTCCAGTAGCTTATTATTGGCAGCTGGCCACCCACATGTTCTATGATCCAGTTAGTTGGAAAGCTGTTTGGTCGGACATTTATAAATACATTAAACAAGATAGACTAAGTTTAATTCAGGTTAAAATTGCATCATAATGTATATTATACTACACTTTGACTACATCGAATGGGCAAGAGGACAGACGCTTCATGCCATAAGTGTTCCCAGGAGGAAGGTTCTATGCTTCATATGATCTGGGCTTGCTCAGGAGTGGCCTCCTTTTGGCAAAATATTTTTTTTGGTCATACCAGATATTTTTCCTTGGAAGTCTGTGTCTTAGGCAATTATTCATCTATTGGCTCTTCAGGGCATAACAAATATACGGTTTTAATATCTGCTGTAACCAAGCTTCTTATAATGAGGCAATGGACCAATTCTTCTTTTCCTACTTTAAGAGAATGGATTTAGGAATTTTTTTTAGCACTAAATGCAGAATGGTCTATTGCAGTCCAGTATCACAGACTACATAATTTTAAACTTTGTGGGACTTTCTAATGCAATTTTTTGCCGGGAGGTGAGATAGCTGAGATATGGCATTTTACTATTTCTCTCCCAATGCAAAGTGTGGTAGTTGAAACCTTTCCAGACTCCAGAGTTGTTAGCAATCAGTTAATGAATGTATTGCCTCCTGCAGTTTATTTGGTTCTCCCATAGGGGAGGGAAATGTGGAGGGTGGAGGATTTTGTGAGGGGTATCTGGGGAGGGGGGTTGGGGGTTGTTCCTGACATTTGACCTTTACAGTGCTCTTTCTTGTACCTTTGTGTCTTATGTGGTGGGGGTGGTTACGTACTGTACATTCTTCTTTTTTGATGGTTCAAATGTTGTGGATTTGTGACTTTATGTACTTTAGAAAAATTAATAAAATGTTCTTAATTGCAAAAAAAACCAAAAAACCACCTACAGCACTGTGTCCAGTTCTGGAGACTACATCTAAGAAAGCACACAGACAGAGTGGAACCGATCCAAAGGAAGGCAAGTACAATGGTACAAGATCTGCATCAGAAGCCCTACGAGGAGAGATTAAAGAACCTGAATATGTAACCCTGGAAGAGAGAGAGAGAGAGAGAGAGAGAGAGAGAGAGAGGGTATGACAGAGACCTTCAAATACCTCAAGCGGGTAAACAATGTACAAGTGGGAAGTATTTTTTAGAAAAAAAAATGCTCACGGACATGGGGGCATAAGAAGCTGGAGGGGGTAGATTCAGGAGGTATACCATTATGACAGTGAAACATTTACTGCAATGACCACTATAGTGACAAATCTGACAGTACGCTGTAATGGTCGTGTGGGACCTCAGCACAGTCTCTTCGGGTGTTGCGCCCCCTCCCTGAAACAACTCTGACCCAGAGTTGATTATATTTAATTCCAGGGGTGCGGGAGGCAGAGCCACCTGCATGGGGGGGTTCATGGGGTGCAGCCCCCGAAAAAGCAAAACACTTTTCCTGACAGCACAATGCCATCTCTGTAAAGGCTTTCTTCTTTTTTTACTTATTCCTTTTGCCCCTCTCCATGATCGCCCCTCTCTTCGGGGTCCCAATGCACCCTTGCTAGCTCCCATGAGTGCCCCATTTCCCATGGATTCACAAGCTCCCATATTACCCCCCGGCTGGGGTGGAGGAGTCCCCCTTTCTCCCCCATGCCTCAGGAGAGAGCGTGAACTGGAGCTGTGGTACTGGGGACCCATCTACAGGTGTGGTCATGGAGTTCCTTTTTACTTGTTCTCCCCACCTCTTGCACATGTCTGCACACAGGGAGGACCAATGAGCTGGAGACCCATAGAGATGCATCTCTGCCCCAGTCCTCGGCCAACATCTGTCCCTCCCTTGACTTCTGCCTCCTCTGCTGCACTGTCACCACCCGTGGTCACCCAGGTGGTGGTGGTATTGTGACGAGGAGTGCTGCCCACCCCACCCAGGGAAGGAGAGCAGCCCGCTGGGCACTCAATCCTTCTCCCCCCTGGCCAGCCCTCTGATGACCCGGGCTCACTACTGAACCTAGGTCACCAGCATTGCAGGCAGTAGCACTACCACTGCACTGACGGGCTGGTTCCATATAAAGGCTTTTGATAGATTTTCTGTTGAAGTGACTTGGTGAAACCAATTCAGGAGAGATGTGAGGAGGTACTGTACTACAGGTAATGTTCACTGTCCTTTAATTTTCACTATGTTCACTGATCAAGAAAAACTGCTAAATTAAAAGGACAGGGACATGAAAAGGATACTGTAATTACAATGATGTACAAGGGCTGATTGCCAGGGCGCTAAAATTAATGGAGGCAAATGTGTTTCCATAGACAAAAGACAGAACTTTAAATGGAGTGACCATATTCTGTAGTATGGTACTTCTTCATAGAAAAAGTAGTAGATTCCTGAAACAGTCTTCCAGCAGAAGTGATAGGGTTCAAGAACGCATGGGGTAAACATACAGGAATCTTCTTAGGGAAAGGGAAGGGGGTGGGTGAATGTACCAGAGATCAAGTAGGATCTGCAGTGATACTATAGGCAAGGAAAAATTGGCAGACTAGGCGGGCCAAGCACTCTTTATCTGCCATCAGATTCTATGCTTCTATGTTAACCCACTTAAGAACATGCATTTCTTGAGAATTACTGCACTACCCGAGTGTGTTGAAAGACACAGCCATTGGCCTCATGCCTTCCAGTTCACTCAAGGCATGCATTAATTCTCTAAAAATGCACTTCCTGTCATGAGTTATTGCTTACTTAATGCACACCCTGCTTGATTTATTGCTTACTTCCCACTAAAGACCCCCCATCCCCCAGTCCAACAATGGGGTCTCCATAACTGCACCCTTCCACCATTGGTGACTGTGGGCAAACAGCTGTCTTCACAGGTCATGCCAGCGCCACTCTGTGATTGGCCAGCATAGATGCACCCTCCCCCCATGGGAGCTGAATATCTCAACTCCATGATGCACCCAGTCGCCAGCCAATTCCAGCATGGAATTCTGGAGCTCACACACAAACCCCCTATATCACAGGTGTCAGTGCATCATACTACACACAAGTGGCGAGAGCTATCACAAATGCAGCAGTTCTTTGAAAAATGACCAAACAGATGAGAACAAATGCAAGCTTGAAAAGCCCACAGGCTCCCATTGACAGCCTTTCATATTCCAAACCTATGTCTCTCACTCAGACTGCAGACAGCAACTCAAGATTTAGCAAGCTTACAGGAAAAAGAATGTGGTTGCAACAGATTTAGAGAATGCTCAGAGCAGAGTCCAATTAAGCTTTTGGAAACCTTAGAACAAAGTTCCAAGCCTTTATTTCCTGCACAGCACATTTTGAGTAGCAGTTTTTCTGGCAGTTTGGTTAAAATATGACATATTGCAAAGAGGCAATTCAATTTTGATTAGCAGCATCCTTGTTAACTGCTGAAAGTGTGCCTCATATTTAAGTGACTGATTGTGTTAAATATCAAAGTATTTGAAAGAAGATGGCTGTCTCAAATATAAAGCCATTAAGATAAGATTTAAAACACCAGTCCATGTAAAAAAATTAATTCACTTTATAATGCACTCCTACTCACCTCCTTATGCTGTAACAAGACATTTATTTTAGTCTCCAAGTAGGCTGCTGTGGTACTGCATTTCATTTTATTTTCTCTTGCAACTGCACCATGTTGGAAGGTGCATTTTGCAAGTTGAAGTTGTCAGCCCCACTGTCACCCAGTGCCCAAAGAGCCCAGATAACAATGTTTACCACTTCATCATTTATCTGTTCCTAAACATTTGCTGGCAAATGGAATAGGGTAGGGTAAGGGAGGCAGGGAGAGATAACATAGGATAGCATAGGATAGGATAGATTATAAAATAGGAAGGGAAAACACTGCATCCACTTGATTGTTGCCTGTGCATTAGGTCTGTCTAATGCACAGGTAAAAACAAGAACTCAAAACTAGGACTACACTACAAAATAAAATCACTGTGCCTTTCGAATCTTAACATGTGAAATGGCTTCCATTTGTTTCTGCTTAGATGAGATAAGACACCAAGGGCCTGATACTAGAAAAGGGGCAAAGTGAAGCGCAACGGTTTGCGCTGTGCTTGCCCCCTGCCCTTGACCCTGAGGATGCAATATTCAGTTGGCACTATCCAACTGAATATAGGGCATGTTGGTGCAGTGCTAAGTCTAGTAGCACTGTCTCGACATGGAACCTGGAAGTTCAGGGAACATTGCACCCAGACCTGAAAGTGCTGGGAGCTCCCAGCGTGATATTAAGCTGGCACCAAGCAAATGATCCCATTGGGCATGCAAGGCACTATGAGACATATGCATGCCCACTATGGGCTCATTTACATGGGTAGCGGCAGCAGATTTGCACCCCTCCTGTGGTTGGCCTCACCCACCCTGATCACCCATCCCCATTAAAATGAATACTTCCTTTGTGACCAGTGGTTTCCCCCTCCAATTCCAAGCCTCATGAAAATAAAAGTCTTCCTTGGTGTCCAGTGGTTCCCCCCACCCTCCAATTCCTGGCCCTGTGAAAAAAAAGTTTTCCCTGGTGTGCAGTGGTTCTCCCAACCCTCTGATCCCCTGCCCCATGAAAATAAAAATCTTCCCTGATGTCCATTGGTCCCCCTGCCCTCTGATTACTGTCTCCAGTACAAGTAATATATTTCCTGGTGTCCAGTGGTAACCCCCATCCTCTGATCCCCATCCCCATAGGTTTCCAGGTAGTCCCTGGTGTCTAGTGGTATCCCTACCCTTCTAAAGCTTGCTGCAGTTTCATAAAGGATTTTCCTGGTGTCTAGTAGCCACCCACACTGCCTGCTTTGGGTACACTACCCTGACACGCCCCATTAGAATCACTGGCACTGTGTAGACCCCAAATGGTGACTGACACAGCTCCTCTCTCACCACCTCAGCCAGCCACTGTATGCAATGTCAGGGAGCGCACATCCTGTATACTGTAAAAGGAGCATGTGTACTGTCTACAGTACTGATGCTCCCTTTACAGTACACAGGATGTACACTCCCTGTCATTGCATATGGCAGCTGACTGAGGTGATGAGAGGAGGGCTATGCTGGTCGTGGTATGGGCTCTCCATGGTACTAGCATTTCTAGTAAGAAAGGGTGGCAGGGCAGTGGACTCTGATGTGGATGGTGCAGAGGAGCCACTAGACAACAGGCACCTCCTTTGCAAAACTGCAGTGACTTTTTAGAGGGTAGGGGAGTGCCACTAGACACCAGAGACTATCTGGATGCTGACAGGAACAGGGATTGGAGGGTGTGGGTATTACTGGACACCAGGAAATATATTACTTGTACCGGGGATGTCAATCGGAGGATGGGGGAACCACTGGACACCAAGGAAGACTTTAATTTTCACAGGGCCAGGGATCAGAGAATGGGAAGTACCACTGAATATCAGGAACTATATTACTGATAGTGGGAGTGGCGATCACAGGACAAGGATCACTTGACTCCAGGGACTGCATTATTCATAATGAGGATGGCAATCAGAGGGTGGGGGTGCCACTGTACATCAGGAAGCAGGTGTGCTCCCCCCACTATCAAGGTGATGAGAGGAGGGCTCTGCTGGTCATCCTATTGGCTCTCCATGGCACCATTGCTTCTGGTAAGGGGGGGTGGCAGGGTGGTGTACCCAGTGCAGGTGATGCATGGGACCTCTAGATGCCAGGGATATCCTTTACAAAACTATGGTGAGTTTTCAGAGATAGAAAGTGGCGGCCAGCCACCAGTGCAGCGGCAAGGTGTCCAACTGCGGTGCCGACATCCTGGGTTTGGTAACAGACTCGGGAGTCAGAGGCTGACTGGGGGGAGAAGAACTTAGTATCTCAGAGACTGCTCTCCTTCTCTGGGGGAGGGGTAAAGAGTGTCCGGCACTATGTGGACCTCTGGTGGATGCTGGGGGTGCCATCATGGCTGGTGCCACATGTTTGGGTGGTGGGGCAGATGCTGGCATCATTGCACATCCCTGCCCCCAGGAACAACTCCTGTAAAAAAATGCAGTCCGCTAATGACATCCCCCACCTGTGTCGCTGCTCCCGCTGCAAAAAGCAAGGTCCACTGGGGGGTCACGCTCCTGTGGCCCTGCCCTGGGGAGCAAACCAGGGTTTAGAGACCATGTTTTCTTGGGGAGGGGGGTGCCTGCCCAGTGGCCCCGCTCAGGGGGTAAGTCTGGGAAAAAGGGGGAGTGGCGAGCAGAGCGGACAGACCAGAACCTCCAGAAGGGGGTAAGGAGTCATTCACAAAAGAAAGGGTAGGAAGTGCCACTAAACACCAGGGACTATCTGGAAATCTATGGGGCTTGGGACTGGAAGGGGAAGGGCACCATTGGATAGCAGGGATTATATTACTTGTACCGGGGCCAGTGATCAGAGGACAGGGAGACCACTGGACACAATGGACTGCACTATTTGTAATGGGGATGGTGATCGGAGGGTGGAGGTGCCACTGTATACCAGGGAGCAGGTGTGCTCCCCTAACTGCCAACTTGACTGTTGGCTGCAGTGGCTCTGCCAGCCACTAGGGTTGCCCTTAGTAAGTCGGGCTTTTTCTTGGACGTAAATGCATAGCACAAAATCGCCTGTGCTAACCCTGTTGCAAAGAAAAATGCTCTAAATATAGCGCTTCGCTTGAATTCATGTCCCCACTCCCCCTTTGCCCACCACATGCATTATTTTTTAGCCTGCACTAACCCTTTTAGTGTGTGCAACTGCCACCTTTGAATATTGTACGCGGGCACACAGGCTGGGCAAATGGGGCCCTATCACTTTGCTCCCCCCAGGCAAAGTTTTAAATATCTGGATCTGCAAGTACAAAAATGGACCACCCTACATAAAAGCAATTGATTTTTTTTTTGTACCACATTACACAGATTTTCATTCAATAAAACCTGCTTCATGTTAATTGTTAAAACTGAAGGAAAGTGGCACCTCGACACATCATGGTTACGTTGAACCATACCCTGTAGCTCCCATAATCAGTAGCAGCTTCACTACCACAATAAATATAAATTCATTTTAAAAGCACAACTGCACCAAACAGTACCTCCCAAATTAAAGTTACAGCACATTGGAACAGTCTCATAAAATTTAAATTTTACAAACTGGCCTGGTCACTGTACCTTGTACCGCTGACATCTCACTCACATTCCCTCTTCATCATGCCATATCGCACCGAAGCTGTCTTGCTCTCACGCTCTTACTTTTACTCTACAAAATAAAAAGTTGTCTCTCTAACTTGCAGCACCACTTTAGTACTATGCAGTTCCTCTATGATTCATATTTTTTTAAAGCAATATGGGGGAATGAAGCAAATGTAATCAACTACAGTAACAAACTGAAACTACAACTGTGGATACAACAATAGGACACATCTCTGTAAAGCAAAACCAAAAGTCTTAAGTGGAAGAACTATTTCGCATAAGATCACAATAAATAACTACATTGTTCACAGTTCAATATATTTATTTTAATTTTATAAAATTGTGTTTTAAATTACCCATTTTATAAGAGCAATAAGACACTTTGTAGTGTGCATTGAACAGATCTAACTGCACTTCCAGGTGCTGATGGCACGGGGCTACACTATACCTGTGGGTGTGCCGTTAGATCCATTTGGTGCACAGAGGAACGGATGGTATGACATGCTTGAGGGAAAAAAGGAAGCAGTACAGAGCAAGGCTGCCAGCCAAACTACACAAAGAAAAGTAGGAGCTCTGCACTTGTGGAATAAATGAGGTGAATCAAAGAGAAGTTACAAAAGTTCTAATGCGGTACCAAAAACAGAGTCCAAGCTAGCATCCAAGACCCCAGCACTTCGACCCAACAGGGTCTTCATCGGGGGCAGGTCTAAAACAGAACAGGCATACACCTGCTGCCTGAGGAAGACCCAGTGAAGGGTTGAAGTGCTGGGGCTAGTGGATGCTGTCCAGGCACTTGCTGAATAAAACTTTGCACTGATTATTGAATTTCTCTCTACGAGTGTCGAGTGTTTCTTTCTTTGTCATACACCCAATATAAATCCAAAAATTAAAGTGACACACGGTAATATAAAATAATACAAAGGTCCTCAATTTAATAACCTCAATAGAGAGTACAAACAAAATGAGTGTTAAAAAAGGGTACACTAAGTCCTTATTAACAACATGACACTGAATTAAAAAGTAAAAAAAGTAAACTACAAGTGCATATTCCATACAATTAATTATCAGTGGCAAGGCTAGTCAAATAAGGTGGACATATAGAGAATAAGGAGAAAATGGGGAATGTGGGCAGAGGTAGCCAGTCTTCGATCAAAGCTAGCTCAAAGGTCAGTTGTGGAGACCAAGGAACACCTGACTAGGCTGGGTGACAAACTATCATCTGTTTCGTCCGGCATCTCCTTCTCTGAGATCCTACCAGTCTGGGAGAGGGGAGCAGATGGACGGAAGGTCAGAGAAGGGGAGATAGGGGAGCTAAACACGTGGCTCAAGGACTGGTGCCAGGAAAAAGGACACAGATTTGTAGGGAACTGGCAACAGTTCTGGGAGCGAAAGTTCTTTAAATTTGATGGACTGCATCTGACTAAAGAGGGAGTCAGTGCATTGGGGCAGAAGTTTGACGTCTTTGCAGAATATTTAAACTAGCAAATGGGGAGAGGGGTACAGCACCCCATACGTCGAATGGGAAGAACACCCTTCCCCCCTCAGCTAGTGGTCAAACAGGAATTCAGCGTGTTTGCTGCTCATTTGCATCACCAGGAAGAAAAAAGGTTTGTCTCCCCATACGATGCACAGGGGTAATGCCAAACTTCACCCAACTACTAACACACCAAAATCTGGCCAATGGAAAATCATGTACACAATGCTCACAGCCTGGGGAAATAAGATCCCAGACCTGCAGGCAATAAATCAGAGGCTAAACTGGACATAGTAGCAATTAGTGAGACGTGGTTTACCAGTAACCACACTTGGGAGACTTCTAGTACCTGGCTATGTATTGTCTAGAAGAGACCGAGGTGCAAAAAGGGGGAGGAGTGGCCCTGTATGTTAATGAAAATATCAAAGCTATGAAATTCAGAATACACATAAGGAGCCAGAAGAACTGTGGGTCACCCTGAAACAGGAAATGGGACAGCCATAAGAACTGGGTTGTCTACAGGCCCCAGACCAGAGGAGGACATAGACACATTACTGTTAGAAGATATACAAAACATGACAGCTAAAGGGAGGTTCTGATAATGGGAGACTTCAACATGCCAGATACAGATTGGTCAATACCAGCAGGAACATCTGCCAGAACTAGACTCATAGTGGATTCCTGCAGGAGAGGGCCCTCAAACAACTGGTACAGCAACCCACAAGAGACAGGGCTATCCTAGATCTAGTACTGACTAACAAAGAGGGATCACAGATCTCCAGGTAGAAGGTCACCTGGGGGCCAGTGACCATCACATGGTATGATTCAATTTGGCTACTTCATCCTAAGTCATCCCATTCCAAGGCAAAAATATGGGACTTCAGAGGAGCTGACTTTGATAAGATGGCCAACAGAGTTAAGCTATTCTGTGCAAAAAGAAACACAGGTGAGGGGGTACAGGCAAAAGTGCAAGCATTAAGGATGCAATACTTGAAGCAACATCCCATTGTGTTAGACAGAAAAGGAAGTGCAAAAGAAGAAGGAACCACTTTGGTTCTCAAATACAGTAGCAGAAAAGGTCAGAGCCAAAAGGCTGGCCTTCAGAAATATAAGGAACACACAGGATGAAGATAGGGAGGCATACCAAACTGCCCTAAGGGAAGCAGGTAAGGCAGTAAGGCAGGCAAAGTCCCAAACTGAGGAAACACTAGCACGAACAGTAAAAGAAGGTGACAAGACTTTCTATAGATACATTAGTGAAAGGAGAAAGTCCAGAGGGGTATTGCTAAGCTTAATGGAGAAAATGGAGCATGTGAGGAGGATGACCCTGTAAAGGCATCTATCCTAAATAGATACTTTGCTCAGTATTTACTGGAAGAGAAGGTAGGGCAGGCCCACAGCTCAGCATCATGGACACAGGGGAGGAGGTGAGCACTACTCCCTTCACAAAGAAAGGTCCTACAAAAGCTTGCTAAGCTCAGGGTGGATAAGGCAATGGGACCTGATGGCATACATCCCAGGGTACTTAAGGAGCTAAAGGAGGAACTAGCAGAGCCATTAGCAGAATTGTTTTAGTGAGTCTCTGAGCACAGGAGAGGTCCCAGAAGACTGGAGAAGGGTTTATGTGATCCTGCTCCACAAGAGTGGTAGCAGGGAGGAGGCGGGAACTACAGACCGGGTCAGTCTTACCCTCAGTAGTGGGCAAGATTATGGAGGCACTCCTTAAGGAAAGGATAGTAAAACACCTGGAATCCATAGGGCACAGGATCCAAGACAGCATGGGTTTACAAAGGAAGGTCCTGTCAAACTAATCTCATAGATTTCTTTGACTGGGTAACCAGAGTGGTGGACCAGGGGAGCAATTGATGTCGCCTACCTTGACTTCAGCAAAGCTTTTGACACTGTTCCACATAGAAGATTGATAAATAAGCTGGGTAGGCTCGGGGTGGGTCAAGTTGGTCAACTGGGTGGCAAACTGGTTGACGGGCAGAAAACAGAGAGTGGTGGTAAATGGTATACAGTCAGAAGAAATGCAAGTCACAAGTGGGGACCTCAGGATCAGTCCTGGGGCCAGTCCTCTTCAACATCTTCATTAGTGACCTTGCAGATGGACTAGAGGGTAAGGCTTGTCTGTTTGCAGATGACACCAAGATCTGCAACAGAGTAGATGATCCAGATGGGGTGGGCAGAATGAGAAGAGATCTGGATAAACTAGCAGAATGGTCAGAAGAGTGGCAACTGGATTTAATGCAAAGAAGTGCAAAATCATGCACATAGGGAAGAGAAACCCCTGAAGCCACCCATAGGCTGGGAGGGAGTTGCTAGCAGTCACAAAGGAAGAAAGAGACTTGGGCATCATCATCATCACTGATGACCTAAAATCATCAAACAGACCTCTAAAGCAGTAGGTGAGCTAGGGGGTGTTAGGGTGTATTAGTAGGGTATCACAAGTGGTGAGGAGGTAATAATCCTCTGTACAAGACACTGGTTAGGCTCCATCTGGAGTACTCAGTGCAGTATTGGAGGCCACACCTTCACAAGGACATTAACCAAATTGAGGCAGTCCAGAGAAGGGCAACCAAAATGGTGTAGGGACTGCATCAGAAGACATATGAGGACAGATTAACAGAGCTCAATATGTATACCCTTGAGCAAAGGAGGAGAGAGGTGATATGATCCAGGCATTCAAACACCTTAAGGGCATAAACAAGGTGAAAGAGTCTAACATGTTTAAATATAAGAAAAATAGCAGGACAAGAGGACACAGCATGAGATTAGAGGAGGCCGATTAAGGGGAATGTGAGGAAATTCTTTTCACAGAAAGGGTGGTGGATGATGGAATGGCTACCACAAGAAGTGGTGGCTATGAATACAGTGCAGGGCTTCAAACAGGCATGGGATAGGTACAGGAGCAATACAAATGACTATGAATAGATAGGTCACTGACAGAGCAAAGGCCGATGGCACATTTATAAGGTAGAAAAAGAAATGGGCAGACTGGATGTGCCTTGCGGTCCTTATCTGCCGTCAACTTCTATGTTTCTATGTTTCTAGCTGGAGTACTGGGGACCTTCACCCCCACCCAAAGACCACCATGTCCCCAGCCACTGCTGCAACGGTTCTCTGGGCAGGAAGCTGGATGGACTATGGTGGCCTCAGGGAGGGTGAGGGAGGTGAGATGGAGGCATATGCCCCACCGGTCCAACTTAGAAACTCCTATGCTGTCCTAGAGGAGTGGGAGAGTCCCACAAGGGAACCCAAGATTGAGACCAGGGAGGATGAGCAGGTCCTCCAGGAGGGAGACCCAGGTGCAAGAGGCAGAGGACCCTAGAGGAAGAGGAAGCTACTCCTGGTGGGGGATTCAATTGTCCAGTGAATGGATCTGGACACAAAGAGCAGGGTGGAGAGGAAGATAAAGTGCCTTCCAGGAGGCACAGCTCAGAGGGAGAGGGAGCAGATCCAGAGGCTTGCTAAGGCGGTAGCAAGGGGGACTGGAGGTCGTTGTCCACCTGGGGACAAATGACCTAGCCAGGAACAAAGCAAGCATACAGCAAGTGCAAGAGCACTTCAGGGAGTTAGGAAGGAGCTTTGGGGAAGTAATGAGCTCTGTGACATTCTCAGACGTGCTACTGATCCAGGGCAGGGAGGGGCTAGGAATCTCCGCATCAGAAGCTTCAACATTTGGTTGGATAACTAGTGCAGGGAAAAGGGTTTTGGCTTCATTGGGGACTGGGAACCCACCTGAAAGAATACAGGCCTGCACAAGGGCGATGGCCTCCATCCAGGAAGGGGATGGTGGTCCTCAATGAATGGTTTAAAGGCTTCCTCAGCCAAGCTTTTAAATTAGCCAGGGGGTGGGGCAGATGGGAGCAGGGAGACTCAAGCAACCCACCCCCACAGGTTAGAACAGCTAGAAAGGAAGATCAGGAAGTCAAGCTGTTGACAAGTACACTTGAACCCGTTACAAGGGGTATAACAGAGGAAGGGAGGCAAACAAAGGAAATAAATGGGGTCTGGAGGAGGAAAAAAGAAGGCATAAGCAGGAATAAATGGTGGACAGGCAGTGATACATGGAAGGTCATGCATGCAAATGCCTTCAGCCTGGGAAATATAATCCCAGACCTGGTGGTCCTGATGGCAGAGTCTGACCTGGACATAGTGGCAGTAACAGAGACATGGTACACTGTAAACCACGACTGGGAGGTAAGTGTACTTGGTTATGCTCTATTCAGGAGGAATAGGGAGGGTAAAAAAGGGGGAGGAGTGGCCCTGTATGTCAGGGAAGGAATAAAAGCTACTGCGGTACAGGATAGATGGGGGATGGGGGCTGAGGCACTGTGGGTCACTCTTGAGCAAGGCAATGGCACAACAATTCACACAGGGGTGATCTACAGGCCTCCAACTCAGGGGAGGAGGTGGATAGGGAGCTAGAGAATGAAATACCTGAGGTGGCAACAAAAGGGGAAGTACTACTGCTGGGTGATTTTAATATGCTAGACGTGGGTTGGACCAACCCAGCAGCTACCTCAGCCAGGAGCCGAGACATCCTGGATTCCCTGAAGGGGGCAGGCCTCAGGCAGTTAGTGCTTGAACCCACCAGCGACAGGGCAATTCTTGACCTAGTACTGATCAACAGAGACAGAATCACAGAAGTCCAGGTAGAAGGTCACCTGTGGTCCAGCAACCACCACACAGTGTGGTTTAACATTAGTTTTCAGATTACGGTACCTTTGAGCCTTAGGCTTGTTTACAGAGGTTCTGCATCTCAGCAAGCATATAGGATTTATTACATTTTGGATTATGGTACCATTGAGCCTTAGGCTCATTTATAGAGGTTCCACGTCAGCAAGCATATGGGATTTATTACATTTTGGATTACAGTACCTTTGAGCCTTAGGCTCGTTTACAGAGGTTCCGCATCAGCAAGCATATAGGACTTATTTATTGTTTGCACCCCTAGCACCTTACCTGTCATATTCCGTCGACAAGGCCCCCTGGCTGCACTGTCTCCACCTCACCCACTTCCCTCTGCCTCCACTCCTGCCCATGCCCCAACCACCTCCCATACCCCCTTACCCCTGTACCTCCTACCCCCTCAATCTCCCTACCCTCACTTCTCCCCCACCGCCCCTCTGTCTTGCTCATAGCTCAAGTCTTTGTACTGGTTATTACATGTCTGTAATGATGACTGTTGCACATTACTGACGTGGAACCTTTGTAAAAGAGCCTCGGCTCAAAAGTATTGTAATCCTAGATTGAAATAAATAAATAAATAAAATTACATTTCGGATTACAGTACCTTTGAGCCTTAGGCTTGTTTACAGAGGTTCCATGTCAGCAAGCATATAGGATTTATTACATTTCAGATTGCAGTACATTTGAGCCTAAGGCTCATTTACAGAGGTAGAGGGTCGCAGTTGAGTTACACAAAGGTGAGAGTCCTGGATTTTAGGAGGGCGGATTTTGCTAGGATGGGGATATATGTCAAAGAAGTCCTGGCAAGGAAGGATGCAAGAGGGGGCAGAGGAGAAGTGGGCACAACTAGAAGAAGCCATAGTGGAGGTGACAAACCAGTGCAGTAGGCTAAGAAACAAAGGCAAAAGAAGAAATAAACCTCTATGGTTCTCGATAGATGTAGCTGAGAAAGTAAGGGATAAAAAGTTGGCTTTCAAAAAATACTAGGGGACACAGAAAGAGGAGGATAGGGTGGTGTATCTAAATTGTCTGAGGGAAGTGTGGAAAGCTGTTAGGAGCACAAAGGCACAAACAGAGTTAAGACTAGCACAGATGGCGAAGACAGGGGATAAAACATTCTATAGGTACATCAGTGAAAGAAGGAAGGCCAGTGGTGGGATTGTACAGCTCAAAGGAGATGAAGGGGGTGTGTGTGAAGGAGACTTGGAAAAGGCGTTGATACTGAATAAATATTTCTGTTCAGTTTTCACGGAAAAAGATGAGGAACAGAGACCACAGCTAGGCTTCAGATACAAAGGGGGAAGGGAGGTGAACACCAGTCCATTTACAGAAGAAAGAGTCCTAGTGGAGCTCACAAAACTGAGGGTGGATAAGGCAATGGGTCCAGATGTCATACATCCCAGGATATTAAAGGAGCTACAGATGGAGCTAGCAGCACCACTGGCAGCTCTTTTCAGCGAGTCACTTAGTACAGGAGTGATTCCAGAGGACTGGAGGAAGGCACATGTAGTCCTGCTGCACATGAGTGGAAGCAGGGAGGAGGCAGGAAACTATAGGCTGGTCAGCCTCACATCAGTAGTGGGTAAGATTATGGAGGCACTGCTTAAGGAGAGGATTGTGGAACACCTGGAATCCAGTGGAGCACAGTATCCAAGGCAGCATGGATTCACAGCTGGAAGGTCATGTCAAATGAATCTGATAGATTTTTTTGGGCTGGGTAATGAAGGAGGTGGATTGGGGGGAGTGGTAGATGTCACCTACCTCAATTTCAGCAAGGACTTTGACATTGCTCCATATAGGAGACTGGTAAATAAGTCGGGTAGCCTGGGTATGGGCCACAAGGTGGTGAGGGTATGCCAGCGAAACAGCAACATTTTGTTGGCGAAACCCATCACAGCAACAATCTCAACAGGTTTTGAAATTGTTGCTATAATGGACCACCAGCAAAATTTCACCATTTCACAAGTGATTCCCTCCATTTCTAACAAACTCCGACTAGAGTTTGTTATATAGAATTGGGGGGGGGGTGGGAAGCGCAGTCTCCTGCATGGGGGGTTCAGGAGCACAGCCCCCGATAGAAAAACCCACAATGTCTGACAGACAACATTTCATTTGTCAACATTGGGGATGTTGCCAAGCCACATGTCGACAACTTCAGTGTCTATGCAGCTTGGTGGAACTGGTGGTGAACTGGATTAGAAACTGGCTGAGGGACGGGAAGCAGAGGGTGGTGATTTATGGAATCCAATCCAAGGAAAGAGGGATGACCAGTGGGGTGCCTCAGGGGTCAGTCTTGGTGGCCAGTCCTTTTTAATGTCTTCATTAGTGACATGGTAGAAGGGAAGGTTTGCCTATTTACAGATGACGCCAAGATCTGCAACAAGGTGGGCACTCCTGATGGGGTGGAGAGGATGAGGAGGGACCTAGGAAGGCTGGAAAAATGGTCAGAAGTATGGCAACTGAGGTTCAATGTGAAGAAGTGCAAAATCATGCACCTAGGGTGCAGAAAACCTGCAGAGAGCTACAGGATGGGGGAATTGCTGGTGGTCACCAGGAAAGAAAGGGATTTGGGGATTATCATCTCAGATGATCTAAAGGCAGCCAAACAGTGTACAAAGGCTGTAGGGAGGGCCAGTTGGCATGTTGGGGTGCATAGGTAGGGGTATCACTAGCATAAGAAGGGAGGTGGTGATGCCAATATACAAAATGCTGGTGAAGCTGTATCTGGAATACTGTGTACAGTTCTGGAGGCCATATCTTTCTAAAGACAGACATGGTGGAGGTGGTTCGGAGAAGGGTGACTAAGATGGTGCAGGGCTTGCAACAGAAGACGTATGAGGAGAGACTGAAGGACCTTAATATGCACACACTGGAAGAGAGGAGGGAATGTGGAGATATGATAGAAATTTTCAAGTATCTTATTATAGGCATGAACAAGGTATATGTGGGTGACATCTTTCAGCATAGAAGAGGTACAAGAATGAGGGGACATGATATGAGATTGAAGGGGGGCCAGTTAAGGGGAAATGTGAGGAAGTATTTTTTTTCATGGAAAGGGTGATGGATGCATGGAACAGCCTACCCCAAGAGATGGTGGGAACAAGTACAGTGGGGGAATTCAAGCATGCATGGGATACTCATAAGGGAACCAAAGGGGTGGGAGAGAGAGGTTAAAGTCGATGACAAGTAGGGTCAGCAGGCACTGCCACGGGTAGGGTATACAGGCAGACTGGATGGGCCTAGTGGTCCTTATCTGCCATTAGTTTTCTATATTTCTATGAGAAGTAGCAAAATCAAGACTATAAAGCACTATTATTCACAGAGGATTTTCAAAAAATATTAGTTGGGAAAATAAATGGGTGGTTGCAAAGCTCAACAGAAAGGGCACCGATAAGAAGGAAATGGTGGGACTTATACCAGCAGATCTGTATAATAGATGAAGGTAGCCAACTTGGCTAAAGGGGAGAAGGGGGAAGGGAGAGAAAACAAGAGAAACCAAAAAATGATCAAAGGAATAGGCATAGAAAACAGGGAAACTATGAAGAAGAAAAGAGCAGTTCCCTTCCCCAGTCCAATAAGTATCAGACTTAACCTGTAACCAAATGGAATTCGCCAAAAGGGATCTCCACTTGGAAATTGTTTCAGATGTGTCGGGGTTCAAGGGTATCTCTCCAAGGGAATCCAACATCCCTAAAGTTAAATTCAGCCTAGAACAGAAGAAAAGAAAAGAAAAAAGCAGGGTCAGAAAGAAGGCAAGTATTTAACAAGTCTTAATTTATAAATACAGTGTAAAATTAATTTCTTCATTCATCTCTGTTGGACATGCAGTTTTAAGAGTGCAATCCATTTAATTTCTTTCTGTGACAGACTATGAAGTCTGTCCCCTCCCCACAGATGTCTGGCAACACGTTCTGACAACAAAAAGTACATACAATCAGGTTTTGAGTTGTGGGCTTCAGCGAAGTGGGCCCCTAAAGCATTGTGTATATTGCCATTAATAATGACCTTCACATGCTCCTGTATGCATACCTTGGCAGGTCTGGTAGTTCTTCCCACACAGTGGAGGCCACAATCACATCAGCATATATAAACCACAAAAGGTGTTGTGCAGATCAGAAAGTCTGTAATGTCAATTATGTCTAATTAATTATTCATGGACTAAACAACGTCAGTGATTGGCTGCTGTGCAGGTCTGAAATGTTCTGGATGTGCCCAGCATGGCAGCCACACAACTGTTCATTCACTGCCCTCTGTGTTGTCATCCTAGCTGCCAATGATAGACAGTCAAACAGCCGTGTGGAAGCAGCCGTTGCAGCGGCTTTTCTGTTGCCGCTGAACAATTGAAGTATAAAAATTGTCAAATTAAATGTGAAAAAAGCACCAATGACCAATTTGTCAGCATTTTTTAAACAAAATACTTAGTAAAACACTTACTAAATACACTTGAAGGATATCTTCCTGAACACCGAAAAACAGTAAGAGACAACATGCGGCAGCCGTAAATACACAGAAGACACGCAGCACTGTCAGTGTGCCACAAAGAAACAAAAACACTGAAGAAAAAAACCAGTCCCAAAAGGTCATTACTGCGATTAGATTTATAATCTCAATAATGACCTCACAGCTGGTCATTTCCTGTCGACTAATGGCCGACTAGGTTGGGTGGCCCTTGGCTGTGCCTCAGGCCACCCTTCCCCCCCAGCCAGTCATTAATCTCCAGGGAATGACCAGCTCTTTGGTTATTATTGCTCAAAACTATCATTATTCTTTGTAAATCTGTTCCCAATTCATATATACTTACAGATGTTGTACCTGCCACACTTAAAAAAATGACAACTCTGGTTTCTTAGTAAGCCAGTTGGTACCCCCTCCTTGGACAGTGGCTGTAAAGTGACTATGGGTTATTCTGTCACCTATACTTCTGCCCTTGCCAAAGGTTACCCTTGGCCTGGGAGCAATGTTTTCCTTTAGAATTGGGTCAGAAAGCAAGATAGGCCACAATTTATGTATAATCTCACCCACTCTACCAGATAAGGGATTAAACTTTGTAACAAAAGTTATTTCTTGCTTGTCATTCTGTTTTGTGTCAGTATACTTGTTTTTGATTTGGGAGTGAAAAGGTTATCTCTGTTAAGCCTAAGTACCTTCTGTAGAGCGTCATCTAATATAGTATGACTATAACCCCTCTCCAATAATCTGGTTTTCAATGACTCCACCTGGTCCATAAAAGTAACTTTATCCAAACAATTCTGCCTAAGTCGAATCATTTCCCGATTGGGGATGGACAAAATCAATTTCTTGGGGTGTGGGCTGTTGGCATGAATCACTGAATTTGCTGCAGTTTCTTTCTGGTAACCAGCAGTGGACATTTCCTTACGTGGTATATCCATGAGCTTAAGAACTAAGAACTTGATACAGTGATTGTCTGTACAGTGTTTGTCTGCTTCAAATGTAAATCTCAAATTTAAGTCATTTCCATCTAGATACTCCACAAATGGTGGTATCATGTCTGTGTCACCTGACCAAATTGGAATGATGTCATCAATAAATCTGAGCCACAGCACAATGTGGTCTTGATATTTATTCATATTGATATCATAGACATATTTTTCTTCAAAAAGGCCCATAAATAGATTAGTGTAAGATGGCACGTAAGCTACTCTAATTGCTGTGCCTCAGATTTGGAAATAAAACATCTTTGTTAACAGTAAATAATTTAATTATGTGTTAATATGAATTCTAAGGCTCTAAGCAAGAAGTTATTGTGGATGTCTGGTTGGTCAAAAACAAAAAAAACTAGCTGCTTCTAAACCTTGACTATGGCGAATAGACCTGTAGAGGCTGCAAGCATCAACGGTCACCCAGCTGTGGTTAGCATCCCAAATCAATCCCTTAAGCTTACACAGGAGGTCCATACCATACCCTTATGTATGATCTCAAATTGAAAACGTAGGGCTGTAAAAAACTATCTACAAAGGTGGACAGGTTTTGTGTCAGGGAACAAATCCCTGACACTATAGGTTGTCCTCTTGGATCCCTCATGTCTTTATGTGTCTTGGGTAGAATATAAAAGGTTCCAATGATTGGATAGTCTACCTTAATATAGTCTGCTTCCCACTCCATAATCCTACCTAACTGCTAGATCTACAAATTCACGAAGTTCCCTTTTTGAAGCGTGTAGTGGGGTCCCCCTTTAAATTTTTTGTAATTAGATTCTACATTCAACAAGTAAGTAAGTAACTATTTATTTAGTGCCCAATACCAGAGGCTCTGGGTGCTTTACAGAAAATGAATATAAAATAAAGATATCAGAAATAGCAGTAGACAGGTTATGACAGTCAGTAAATGCGATAAATAAATGACAATAAAATAACAGCGTCAATAAAATAACCTATAGCTGTCTTCTAAAGGCTTTTCTAAATAAATGTACCTTCAGACCCTGCCTAAAAGCTTCCACCAATAGAGCTTCCCTCAAGAATCTTGGCAGTGAATTCCACAGGGCCGGGCTGGCCACCTCAAATGTATGGTCCCCCCGAGGTTTTCAGCCAGGACCTGGGAACCGCCAGGGGGCCCTTGGTGGAGGAGCGGAGTGGGCACACAGGGAGGACAGATACAAGGAGATTACTCAGGTAACCCGGGCCTGCACTGTATAGGGCCTTATAGGTGAGCAAGCTCACCGTGAAGGCAATCCTCCACCTTACTGGTATCCAGTGCAGATCGCGCAGGACTGGGGTCACATGGCAGGGATTGGGGAGGCCTGTCAATAACCTGGCCACTGCATTCTGCACCAGCTGCAGGTGATGAAGAATCCCCCCACTGATTCTGAAGTATAGAGCATTGCAGTAGTCTAGCCTTGACGTATAAAAAGCATGCACCAGTGAGTGCAAGTCACCAGGTGGAATTAAGGCTTTAATCTGAGCAACAGTCCTTAAGTGGTAGAAACCACTCCGGATGATGGGTGCCACCTGAGGCTCAAGTGTCAATCCGTTGTCTAGGATGATGCCCAGATATTTCACCTTAGTGGAAGCTATCAACTGGGTAGGGCCCAAAATCAAGCCCATACCCAATCCGGTGGCATCCATGCCGGCGACCAGGCTCAATCACTAGTACCTCTGTCTTGTCGGGGTTGAGTCTTAGCCAGTTAGAGGACATCCAATCTTGGATCTCGGCCAGACATTTATTTAGCACCTCCACAGTGTCACTCGTCCCAGGGGCAAAGAACATATACAGTTAGGTATTGTCTGCATAACAGTCAAAACCCAGACTGTGGCATCTAATAATCTCACCCAGGGGTAGCATGTACACCATGAACAACACAGGTGATAGAATCGAACCCTAGGGAACTCTACAAGGCAGGGGCTTTGGACAGGAGGAGAAATTCCCCATCACTACTAGTTGTGTCCTGCCCCATGAGAAAGGACTCAAACAAGTAGATGACAGTATAGGCGAGTCCAGAGAACTCCCTAAGGTGATCCAGTAGCACTATGTGGTCCACAGTGTCAAATGCTGAGGCGAGGTCCAGGAGGATGAGACCTGACTGGTCTCATCTATCTCTCACCCTGAGGAGATCATTTGCACCCTGACTAATGCCATTTTAGTGCTATGCCTTGACTGAAATCCAAACTAGAATGGCTCATAGATGTCATAGGCTACAAGGTGTGCCTCACGCTGCAAAGCCACAACTTTTTCAACAACCTTCCCCAGAAATGGAAGGTTGGAGATTGGTTGATAATTTGCCAATGTGCCAGGGTCGAGTGATGGTTTCTTCAGGAGGGGCTTCGTCAATGCCTCTATCAAGGTATCAAGAAAACAAAACCTCCAAAAGCAAACACTGGATGATCTCGGCAAACACTGGACCAATGCACCCACTCCAAGCCTGATGGAACAGCAGTGAGCTTGCAGGATACAGCAGGCTGTTAGTGCAGAGGGTCAGTGTTGAGGGGCTCTCTCACTCACCCCCAGCCTGATGGAACAGCAGTGAACCTGCAGGGCACAGTGGGCACAAAGCCAGAGCAGCAATATTAAATGTAGGAGGGACACAGCCAATTGATTTCTGCAGCTGGACATCTCAGTGACTTTGCCTTGTAATGGGTGGATTTCTATCGGAGCTTTAAGGCAGCATATAGCTGTTTGTGAAGGACTGTCTGGAGTGTCTAGATTTCATTAATTATTTGTATATCAGTGCTGTCTAGAGCGTCTAGAGGTCAGGATGTCTTTATTTCTGTATTTCCCTAAGTCTGGAGTTTGTACTGAGGTTTTCTGTGGTTGTTTCTTCCCCCTCCCCCCTCCTAGGTACTACTCTGGGACAGCAGCTCCTTTTGTTTCAAGCCTGGGGCTCAGAAAGTAATTGTGTGTCTCTCTTGCAGGCTGTTAGTGCAGAGCACTAGTGTTGAGAGGTTCTTTCACCCACCTTCATCCCGACAGAGCAGCAGTGAGCCTGCAGGACACAGCAGGTACAAAGCCAGCAGGTCTCACCACCACTAGTGTGGTAGCTGCCCCACCCCTTCCTACCTTGGGCAGGCACTTCTTTTATAGTGTCATAGAGTCACGTGACTCTATCTCCCCAACATCCCAGTATCAGCTTATACAGGTAGACCATTTGAGGGAACTGCTGCACAACCATTCAATTTCTTAAGGTCCTAATAGAAAATAATCGCCTTAGCCTCAGGCACCCCTCAGGGCACAGGATTTACCACTCCCACATTGCTCTAGTAATTAGCCTCTCATGTTCATTCTTCTATCTTAGCTATTTAGCTTTTACTCCAGCAGAGCCTCTGGTAGTGTGAGTCGATCCTCAGCAGTAGCAGTAGCCTGGCTCATTCATAGCCTGTTGCTCTACCCACTAGGCCATATTGCCTGTAATTGTTTTCAGCTGTAGTGTTTCACTTGTACCACAACCCATCCCCCCATTCTAGGCACGCCCCTCTGTAAAGGGTGTATTAACACCTCCTTAGTAAGACTTTGAATCTCTAAGCTAGTACTTGATTTCAGCTGATATCATCTACTAGTGCCTCCCCCCCCTCTTTTTTACTGCTCTTGGTACCTCCCCCCCTTTCTTGCTGCTCTTGGTACCTCCTATTGCTCTGCTGTACTCTGTTCCCCCTGCACCTAATTACTGACTCCTCCAGGTGGCACAACCCAACTCTCACCGCTTCTCTCTGCTGCACACACCTTTTTGCTCATGTTAGTTCAAGATCTGTGTATTCTAAAGGTGAGTGAATAGTGCAGTTCTGACAAGGTTCTGTGTGAGCCCCCTAGTCGGTAGTAGAAACCTCTCAGCAGTGATCAAGGATAAGAGCTTTAAACTCTCCAAATATCTTCAAGCATGTCAATTCTTGCTCATGGCTCTTTTCACCCTCCTGACTTTCCTGCTCCCTCTGTGTTTAATTAACTTCCCTTCTCCACCTTTGCACCCCAGTCTTACTTCTCTGCTCCTAGTCTGTCCAATTACCCTTCCCTCTCCACCCTTACATCTTAATGTGTGCCTTTCCTCTACTTCCTCTTCTACTTCCTCTTCTACTATTATCTCCCTTTACCTACTCCAAATATGCATCCCTCCAACCTCCTTCCATTTGTCCTTCTATTATCCTTCTGCCTACTTCCTAACACCCCACTGTCTCCTGCCTCCTTTCTTACCCAACACTACTCTCTCCATCCAGCCTCTCACTCTGCCTCCATCCTCTACCCCCTCCTCCTTCAGCCTCCCTCCTCTTTCCCACTCCCCTTGGTGCCTAGGTGCTTGTTTCCTTCCATCTGTCTCCTCCTGGCTCCATTTTATGCATTTCAGTCTCTCCTCTCCTCTCATCCTCACCATCCTACCCCTCTCTTTTTACTTTCTCTCCAGCTTTGGCATCCCATTTCCTTAATCAAACACTTACTTTCCCTCCTACTCCTTATGGCTGGTGATGTTGAGTTCAACCCTGGCCCAGTCCATGCCCTTTCCTCCAATCTTCCCAGAGGGCTCCAGGTGGCCCATATCAATATCTGCAGTCTTCTTCCAAAAGTAGACCTGCTTCAACCTCTCATCACCTCTCTCCAACCTGATGTCCACATTGATTCTGAATCCTAGGTCTACGCCAAAATTCTGGACTCGGCCATCTTAATCCTAGGGTTCACCCTTACCCAACAAGACTGACCAAAAAAGGGCAGTAGCATTGCTATCTACCGCTCTTCCTCTATTCAGTTCTCCACAGTACTATCTGTGTCCATTCCTGCTGCATATAAACTCCTTATACTCAAACTCTCTATCCATGCCAGCCTGTCAGCGCAGCGGTTGGATTTCTGCTTGCGACGCCGGTGACCCGGGTTGAGAGCGGACCAGTCATCGGAGGGCCACCGGGGAAGGATCGGCGTCCGTTGGACTGCTCCTTCTCCGGGAGGATGGGGTAGCATCCGGGTGATGGGGACTCTAAGCGGAGGCCAGGAGCACCACGCTGCCGCGCTCAAAGACTGTAGGGGCGGGCGGCGCTGGGTGTCATTGCGCGACCCGCCTCCCCGGAAAAGAGGAAAATGGATGGCTGCGGCGCCCCTCCATAAGCCCGCGCGGCTTTGATTAGCCCCAGGCCAGTCTCTGACCAGTCACGGTCTCTGCGGGATGTCTCGCCTCTCCATCCTACAGCCACCGTGGGGGTAAGCCATGAGGTATCGGAGGACCCGAGGCCGATGTGGGGGGTGGAAGCCGTCGGCCTGTGACCGGGCTGAACATTGGGTGGCCGGCAGCTAGGAGGCGGAAAAATGCAAATTTAAAAAAAAAAAAAACCTCTCTATCCATCTCTCTCTCTCTCTCTCTCCCAGTCTATGTGCTGGGTGTCTACTGCTGCCTAGGCCTATCTGCCACACTGATCTCTGAGCACCGATATCCAGTGAAGATGGTGACTACAGGATGGCGAAACGTGAAAACGATGACTGAAACACAGCATCGACACTTCTGTGCGACCACCAGTTCCTCCCATCCCCACTTGCCCCTCCAGTCAGTATTTATAATAAGGGGGAGTGGGGACAGAGCCCCCCACAAGGGGGGTGCTGGAGTGAAGCCTCCTGCAAGAAAACACTTTCTCAGATGTGGTCACGATCTGGATTCAGCGCCTTTATCACACATCGCCGTTTCACAGCCACTGATATGACATGGAACCCTGAACTGCTGACTACCATAATTGTTCTCGCCCCTTCTGGGGATCTTCTCATTCTGGGTGATTTCAATATCAATTGGCTCTCACCTCCAAATGCTAAATTCTGCCAAAAGGTAAAATCCCTGCATCTCACGCAACTCATCTCCACCCGACCCACCTAAACCTAAAATCACAAAACCACTCTCTCCAGGACTGGGTCCCCACCAACCATCCGCATGGCATGATTGATACAGGTACCCTCCCGGATGCACTTAGCGACCACCACATGGTATACTGCATGCAAAAAATTCACCACCCTAATATGCCCCTGAAAAGTATCCACATCAGCTCCTTCCAATCTCTAGATCTATCCACCCTCCATACTGATCTATAGTCTACTGACTGTCACAAATCTCCAATGCCACTGACATTAAAGCCCTTGATTACTTCAATATCAAATTCATACAGATATGGGATCAGCATGCCCCCCTATGTAAAACCAAGGTCAAAGGCTCCCACCTTCCCTGGATCTCAGCTGAATTTATGGCTTGCCAGCATGCTCATGGCCTGGCATGGAAATCCTACAAAGTCTCCAGCTCCCCTGCTGAACTACACAGGTATAGCACCCTGAGGAATTCTTGCACCAGGAATGCTAGGTTAGCCAAAGCTGAGTTTTTCTCATCATCTTTCCAGAGGAATTTGAGTCACCCATCAAAGTTCTGGAAAGTTATCCATGCCATATTCTCCCCCCAACCTAGTCTGCCCCCCTTACTAAATTTAGAGACCTCCACAGGCTCTGACTCTCCATCTGTGGCCACTGTCTTCAACACTTATTTCACCACTTGTGCATCTACCCTCCTCTCCTCCCTTCCTCCTTCAACCTCTCCCTCACCCCCTCCCCTATCCCCCTTCCCACCCCTTCTCCTCCTTTCTTCTTTTCTCCTGTTTCCCCATCCTCCTCCCTGAAAGCCCTTCTAGCCCTCAACCCCTTACATAGCAGCAGCCCTGACAGGCTCGACTCTAAGCTCCTACACATCTCTGCCCCTTCCGTTGCTTTGACTATTGCTTCTTTACTAAGTCTCTCCTTCTCTCTGGCCTCTGTTCCATCATCTTGGAAGCACCCTTCTGCCATCCCCCTCCATAAAGGCAGCAATTCCTCCTCTCCTAGTAACTTCTCACCTATATCCCTCCTCCCTACCCTCACCAAACTCCAAGAACACATAGTGCTATTCCCAACTCTCTCCTTTCCTGGACTCCTCTTCCTTTTTCACTCCTTTCCAGTCTGGCTTTTGAAAATGTCATTCCATCTCCTCCTCCTCCTCCCTCCTCCAACTAACTCCTCCATCCAAACAGCTATGGACCAGGGTCTTCTCACTGCCATTTCCATTGATTTAGCAAAAGCATTTGAGACCATTTCTCACTCACTCCTACTCCACAAACTCAGTTCAGCTGGTCTTTCAGTCCCTGCCACCCACTGGTTCAGATCCTACCTCACAGGGAGATCTCAATCTGTGAGACTAGGATGAGCCATACCCCCAAGGCTCTGTACTTTGTCCAGTTTTATTCTTCATATTTCTAAATGAACTTCCCTCTGCCTGCTCATCTGTGTCCATACACATGTACACAGACAACATTGCCCTATTTGTCTCTGGTTCTTCTCAAGCTGAGCTAGTAGCTAAACTCCAACCTGATTTCGACTGAGTCCAGAAATGGATTCAGTCAAATCAGTTACCTCTAAACGCCAAAAAAAGGGTCTATGTGCTTTGGCACTAGACCAAGGCTCTCTAAATTCCCATCCCTCCCTTCCTTCCACACTCTAGATGGTATCCCAATTGAAAACATATCTGCCTTCAAATACCTTGGCGTCTGGTTTGACCATCACCTCAATTTCTCCCAGCACATAGACACAATTCATAAAGAGCTCCACCCTAAACTGAGTGCCCTCTTTAGGCATGAGAGCTGTATCCCCCCTCCCTGCTCGCCGACACATCCTTATCAAGATGATTCTCCCCATCTTTGACTATGGTGATACTGTCTATAGTGCTGCCCCTAAACTCACCCTGGCCAGACTGGATCCCCTCTTCCACTCCTTCTGCCACTTTGCTCTTAACTGCCTACCTGCACCTATCACTGTACTTTCTATTCTGCTTTTTCCCTCCCCTCTCTTCCTTGGAGGATCATCGTTTATCCCACTATGCCTCCTTTACTTCCAAACTCTGGCTATTCTCCCTACACCCCAATCTCAACTTCCTACTTTCACCATCCACCCCCTCCTCCTACTCCCTCTGAAACTCTGGGTATCGCTCCCTCAAGTTCCCTTCCTGTAAAGCTCTCACTGGTCAGTCAGCCTTCTCTTTCTGCTTTCCTAAACTCTGGAATTCTCTCCCCTTAAACATTTGCTCGGTCTCTTCAAAACCCTCACTAATCTGTCTTCTCCGCTCTCACACCTTTCCCTCCTGCCACTGTCCTTAAGTGTACTCTGACCCTACCTCCATTCCCCTGGGTCCAAACTACTGTGACTGTGTTTTACACTTATTGTATTCACCTACTTGAACATTGTATGAATGCACGTTAACAAACTGCTACCACTGTATATTGCACTTATTGTGTATACCTGCATTTTTCTATTACAGTCTGTATATTTAAACCACCTCTGTACTCATTATATTTTTCTGTATGTCAGTCTGTGCAATTGTATATAACTTTTTAGAATGTTCATATGCTTTCCCTCTCCCCTTTCCCCAGAACAGATCTGGAAACTAGCTATTTTGTGCTCAGTATGTTTTTTCCAGGTGAAACACTTTACTAAATAAATAAACACATCTCAGTAAGAAATGAGTCAGACCCAGGTCCAGTTCACAAAAAATGTGGGCTGCAGCTTCAAGATTACCTCAACTACCTCAACCACTCTCACCAGCTTAAACTCACCCCAGACAATAGAAGTACCTCTATGCACACAAGGCCCACCACTGTGGGGCTGATCATGCCCCCCCGGGGAGATCCCGGTCCTAATGGAGGACACTCTGTCAGAGGAGAACTGAGTAAACTCCCCACACTGTGTGACTGAAATTGCTCTTTTTGGTTGTAGACAGGCCAGGAGAAGTAGCCTATCTACAGTCTGAAAAAGCAGAGCTGATCTGTTCTTCCCTGTGGCAATCTCCCTTGACAGGAATTCTGCCTTCTTATTGTTGATTGCCCTTTGATATCCACCACAGTGAATTCTCAAAGCCAGTTTGTCCTCCGCAGACCAGGTCCACCTCCAGCAATGATCCAACTTCTGACTCCTGGTCTTCATCTCTCTGAGAGCTCCATTAAGTCACGGGGGTCTCAAGCAAGAAGACCTGGGTCATATATGGATTGGTGCAACGGCGTCTTGTGCCTTCGAGACAGCACTATTATAGGCTGTCACCACCTCATCCACACGTGCCACACATGCAGCACTCATGCTAGACAAGTCTACTGCCACCAACAGTCCCTCTCAGGACAGTTCCCACAGTGGGTGGCAGCAGACCACCTCAAAGGGGTGGGACTAATTGGGGCCCTGAACGATAATGTCACTGTGCAGTGATTGGACCAAAAGACTGGATCAGTCTTGAGATCAGTGACCTCAAGCCCCAATGAGAATACTAAGTCCGAGGTGTGGCCGTGGCTGTGGGTTACAGAAGCAACAGCTTGTACAAGACCCAGTAATGTCATCGTCTGGAGGAAGTCATAACCAAAATGTAAGAGTTCATCGTTGATCCAGGCATTAAAGTCACCCAGAATCAACCACCTGGATGGCTCCAATGCCTTGTTAGTGATGAAGTCTGCAACTTCCTGCAGGAATTCCCGTTGCAGCCCAGAGGTCAATAATTGAGGAGGATCCTGCAACCTGCAGCTGGACCCCCATGCTCTGCCACACATTCAAACAATGAAGTAGAACCCACTGGGTGCACAGAGAAGTTCAAGTCAGATCTATAACAGATGGCCATACCCCCAACCCTGCATTCCAGCCTCAGGCAGTGCTCTATGGAGAATCTGTCTAGTACCAACATCTCCAATACTGGACTTTTGTCATCCCCCAACCAGGTCTCCATGGTGCAGGCCAGATCAACTGAGGAAACCAAGTCCAAGATAATTGCAGTCTTGCACCTAATCGATCAAGCATTGCATAGCAACACCTGAAAAGGACTAGTGGAGGCTGCTGACCCACTAGCTGCCTGCCCACTCTGTCCGGTAGGAACCCTGGGAATGGGAACCAAACACATCTGGCCTCTCTCAAGGCCCCATTTAACCCTAGAGCACCTCCTGGACCTGACCATCCTGATTTGGCCCACCCCAACATCTCCAGTGTTCCACTGCCATCCATCATGCTCCCTCCCAATCCCAGCCTCCCTTCAATGCCTTACCATTGCTGCTGGGAAAGGGAGGTCATAGAAGGGGAGGAGGTCCTGCAGCAGAGATGCTGAGTATGTAATGCGTGGGTGTCTGAAGCCAAGCACAACTCCCAGCTACTGCAAGACCAATACAATTTCTCTCTACCTCCACCCTATAACTTCCTAACCATCTTCAAACCAAAACTCACCCTTAAAACACAAACAATCAAATACCTTGATTCAACAAATCCACACTCACCCTAATTCCCTACACATGCACCAGGTCAGTCAACCACTATCATAAAATTACTTACAAAATTAATGCCATTCACACCCACTATTCACTACAGCCCTAAGCCCACTCACACCACCCAAGCAGACCCCAATAAATTTTAAACACAATTTAAATATAATTATAACAGAACTTTATCTAGACTCCTTTTTTAGTGGGTTGAAGAGGACAAACGGTGCAAAAGTCTCTTAAAGGAGGTGAAAAAAGCTCTGAAATCAGAGCGTTGTCCAGGTGAATCACAATACCACAGTGCTCTCACCACTGCTCAGTAATAGCGCAGTAACCAGTGTAAATAAAGGACTTGGTAGACAGAAAATGTGCTTTCACCCACCACTCACTTCTGTAGATTTTAAAATTCAGTCTGCTCACTGTAGAGAGAACAAACAGCCACAGTTGTTCCTCAGTAGAGACGGAGCTCTCACCACCCCTCTATGGAACAATGATCTTTCGGCAATACTTACCAGTCAATGTGTAAAGTGTACTCACTAAGAGGTAAACAGCTGCCTCAAGCAGGCCCACAGCAGAGATGACAGCAGCAAAATCCAAGACATCAGAGTATGTTCTTGGGGCTAACCAATCCCTTGATGGTCTCTTGCCCAACAGTGGTCAGCTTCACCGCTTCTCGGTTGAGAACAGTCAGCTCTGTTTCTCAATGACAGCTGGCTCCAGCTCCTGGTGATGCTATGACCCCAAGTACTCTGCTCTGAAGCTCCTTCCTCCAGGCAGCAGCCCACTCAAAGTTCAGCTCCCAGCTGCACTACCTCACATAGTCACCTCTCAATGCTGGTTGCAGGATGGGTGAATTCATCAGCTGCAAGCTGCAGGTGTCACTTGACAAGTGGCACCAAGTTTGAAAGTGCTGAAATCTTCTACAGACCAACACCGAAATAAATTCACCTAAAAACAACAAAACTAACTCCTGTACTAATCTTACTGTCAGACCCTATCTAATGCTAAAACCCTATGTCTAACACTAAGCTACTAAGATATTTACCCTAATAATTAAAATAATTTAAACTACAGCATTCACTGGACAATAGTAACATGTTCAGAGAGGCAAACTAACTTCAAGAATTCTCCATGCAGTAGTCCAGGGGAAACAAAGCATTCTCTCAAATTGGACTCCATTCAGAGCCCTTGCAGATGGCAGCCCAGCCTGGCCGCAATCTTTTTCCCCGGTTTCTAAGGGGACAGCTCCATACACTTTTGTAGATAAAAGTTCTCTTTCATCATGACTATATTCCCCCTTTACCTGAGTTTTGAAAAACAATCCCTTGCATATTGTCTAACTCTTGTAGTGCCGCCATTTCCTCTGTGCTAAGATTTTTCTGAAATTTCAGTAAAGTATTATATATCTTTCTCACCTCATCATAAACATCTTTTCAAATGTAGAGATTGCAGGACTAAATACCAGAGGGCAAAACAATGATTTCAGCCTAAACTTACTCTTATGGTCCCATCTAGCAGTCGATCTTGGGACTGTCCCTAAATACTCCATCAACTTCATTTAGTAATGCAGTTAAATCATTTTCATCAATAGTATTAACTACAGACTCACTAAAGTCCTATGCAGTAGTAGTCAGTCCTTCATATTTATCAGACAAGTCCATTTCAGCAAGTCCAAAAATGTTCAGCTGTCAGTCACATCGAAAGCTCCTTCTGAGAATCCCATTATTGCTGGTTCCTCGTTTACTGTATTGACCCTCACTTTGCTAAAATGATATATCTGTTTTAATTTTCTAATCAGCATGAAAATATTAACCCTTACTCAGAAGAAGTCTAATTTCAGAGTTTGTGCAAATGAAAGCCCTTTGAACAAAAGCAATTTTTGTTTCTCACTTAAAACAACATCCATCAGGTTGATTATGTTAATTTGTTTCTCAATGTTCTCTGTTTGGAATTTGGTGGTTCATTTGCCATGTCTCCCCTTCTGTTTTACTTTTTCTTTGTGTGTGGGTTTTTTTTGTTGTTGGTTTTTTTTGCATTTTTTGTTTGTTCTTTTTGTACTGAATCTTCTTTTCTTACAAAAAACTTCTTTAGCAGCTGATGTAGAGGTCGACTGTATGACTGAACTATCATGGTCAATTAGAACAACTTCATTTGTTGTTTCTTGTATAGTTATAGCTTTATTAGACTGTTTTCTTCTATTATGGGGACCAAATTGTCTGCCCCTTGAACGAGAGTGCCCCCTGCTATGGGACCTCTCTCTTCTTTTCCATGCAAGTACTTCCTGCTTTTTAAGATCCACAGTGCCTCTGGCAAGTTTATTCTTTTTTCTGGCAATCAGATTCATATTTATTTGATTTTCTTGAAATAGGCTTTACTCAATTATTCAAAATCATGCTTACCTTTGAAGGGTGTCAGCAAACTCTATATACATTTTTTTTCAATTGTTTAACCAGGAGAGACACACTAAGCTGAAAGCTTGTTTACAGGTGTGACCTGGGAGCACAGGGAGGTTAAGTGACTTGCTCAACGTCACACAGTATGCAAATGGGGGCTCTGGGATTCAAACCCAGGTCTCCAGATTTGCAGCTCAGAGCCTTAAACCACTGCACTATACTTAATTTGCAGTTAATATACTTGCAGTGTCATTGGCTCAGTAGGTAGCACACTCGCCTCCGAGGCCAGGAGATCAGAGGGCTGTGGGTTCAGTTCCCACATCTGGCATTTGGGTTAATATTCCAGTACTGATATTGTAGTGCATCATGAGAGGGGTGCTGCACTTCTGAGGTACCATCTTTCGGATGAGACATTAAACCGAGGTCCTATCTGCCTGGATTGGTGGTATTTCAGGTGGATGTTAAAGATGCCATTGCACTTATCAAAAAGAGTAGGGGAATTTTTTATTGATATCACATCATCACAAATCATAATACATTGTACAAAAAATAAAGAGGAAAGAAAAACAAACATAAAGAAAGAACAACAGGTATTCACTTCACACACTTGATGCAGTATGTTAAAGACCACACAATAATCACCCTTAACCCCAAAGAAACCTTCCCCTCCCTTATTATCTTTCCCCATACCACTGTGGCAGGGGAATTTTGCTAGTTGTAGCTCTCAAACCTAATTACTTCTGAGTGTGATAAGTCACATGAAAGAATACAATTTTAATCCCAAATAAACAAGTATTTCATTCATACTCTGGTTAAAAGTAATTGTTCAAAAATAATTTTCCAACTACTCAGTAACCAATAAACTATTAGGGCAAAAATCAGTAGTACTTTTTAAACATGTCTTGTTTAGAAATAGGTTTTTAGTCTACCTCCTTACTTGTATTTGATAAATCCAAACAACCCTTTCCATTTCCTTAAAACATAGCTCTTAGGATTAGCCTGCAGATCTTTCTTAAACACTGCCCCCATAGCTTGTTCTACCAGTGTCTTATAGGTGGTATATGACATCAGTCTCTGTTGGAGTGTCCATTGACAGCGAGCCTGCCAAAGGTAAAACTTTAAACAGCAAAACACCATTAAAGTATCATAATCATACATTATCTTGAGGTTGGGAAAATGCCCAAGGACCAAAGACTCATAGGTTAAACTGTCTAACCACCTTAGATTCCATTCTGTCTTTAAATATCCCCATAGGGCTTTTGCATAGGAGCAGGTAAAAAGGAAATGATCCATTGTCTCTTCAATATTTATACAACCGTTATATGGACGATTCCTTTCTTCTTGGGCCTTGTGTTTTGCATTGCCTTACATATTCAGTCTCCTGTAAGCTGAAAGCCATAATACCTCCCACATGTATTGGAATTCTGTTGTTATTTAATTGTTTTAACACCCTCCCTTTAGATCTGGTGGGCAATTTTTAAATTCAGGTTGTTCGGATGGATTTGACTCACCATGTGTGAGTACAATTGTCGTCCTGAGAGTCTGGAGATATCCGCTTTAGTGATCTCCCATTTGCAAAGCTTTTTGAGGGCTGGTTTAATGTATTCTGGTATTTTGATACGGGTGGGCAATTTTGGGGGAAGGTTTCCAGTCCAAATTTCCAAATATGCACTACAAGTTTTACAAAACAAATGGTATATCATGCCGGTTGGTTCCCCTAGCCCAATTTTAAGATTGTGAGACAGGAAAAAGCTATGGAAAAAGATTATAGGGTCCACCATACCCAGACCCCCTTGTTGTTTAGACAAGTATGTAAAACACCTCTTTATTGGGTTCAATCTGGATCCCCAAACCATCTGAAAAAAGCATGAATATAACCTGGTTTCTAAGATCACTGGGAGTGGGAAAATCATGGCTGTATACAACAAAGTGGGTATAATGAACCTTTTAATTATGTGCACCCTTTTTATTTTAGACAACCTCCATGACTTCTATCTCTGGACTTTATTTTCAGTCCCCTGAAGAGCCCTTTCCCAATTCTCAAGCGGGAGATTATGTTGTCCAAACGTTATTCCCAAGATTTTTAGTGGCTCTGAGGAGAAATAAATATGGTTTACTGTTACAGGTGCCCTCTCTGTATTTCCTAAGTACAACCCTTTACATTTATTTAAATTGAGGGTGGCATTAGATACTCTAGAATATTCCTGCAGTTGTTTTATTACTGTTGGTAATTGCCCCAGGTTTGCTATAAACAGACATATATCGTCCGCATAGGCTTGGATTTTCAGTTCCATTTGGCCTGGGATCCTCCCAAACCTTCCCATTCTTGAGTATTGCTCAGAACTCTAATCAGAGGATCCAGGGAAAAGTTATAAAGGAGTGGGCTGAAGGGACAGCCCTGTCGAACCCCTGTATTTATGGTGATACCTTTAATTACCAACCCTCTAATAATAGGTTGCACATGGACTCTAGAATATAGAAGTTGGATTTTATGCACAAATTCCTTTGGAATACCGTAATGTAATAAGGTCTGAAAGAGGAAAGGAAGGCATACTGTATCAAAAGCCTTGCTTTGATCTAAAGTAATGATACAACTGGATGTTTGTGCAGCTCCACACATCTCTATTACATCTCTGATAATCATTAAGGCATGTTGTAGCTTCCTTTCAGGGATCCCACAAAACTGGGCTGAATGTATTAATAAAGGAGCTATTTGCCTTAGCCTATTGTTAAGAACCTGAGACAATATTTTAAAATCAGCATTCAGGAGAGTTATAGGTCTCCAGTTTGAGATGTCTACCTTTCGCCCTCCCCTATATAAAAAAATTAAAAGACCTGCTGTGAATTGAGGGGGGCCACCCCTTTGTCAAAAAATACTGAAAACAGTTCTACTAAACACCTTGCCATTATTATGGAAAATGATCTGTAAAACTCATAAGGCAGTCCGTCAGGTCCGGGCGAAGATCCATTTTTTAGTTTCATAATTACATCTTCTATTTCCTGTAATTTCAAAGGAGAGGTTAAAAATTCCTGATCCTCCTGGGCCAAGGTTACCTAGCTTTTCTCCAAATAAGAATTAATCAAATTTGTAGAAGGAGGAGGGGAACTCTCATGTGATGCCAAAAGCCCACAGATTATTTCATGGATCCCCATCTCATCTTCCACTATGTTTCCTCTATCATCTACTAATTGAAACATATCTAAAGTATATTTCTTCTTTTTACAGGCTTCAAAGGGGTCTCCAATTGGGTTTTTTTTGTTCCAAATTGCAATTCTGTATTTAAAGTTTTGCCCTGTCATATTGAAATTTCCTCATTTCATCCTGGATCTGTTCAATGTCAGGGCCATAATCTTGTCTAGACATAGCAGACTGTGAAAGCATGTTCTGAAGTTTTGATCTTAGTTTTAAATAGCTAAAAATTGTTTTGTGCCCTATGCTTGCCATAGTTTTGGAACCATATTGCTATCTCTTTTTGTCCATCCACCATACCCCAAATCTTCGTGAGATCACTCACTGAGGTCCTAGCCCAGAGTAATGAAGAAATTTTCTCTTTAACAAAAGGGTCTGTGAGCATTGAAACATTTAATCTCCATCTTTTCTCCCTCCTTATTTTTGGGGGGGCTGTTTGAAACGTTATTTGTAAAAGAAGGTGGTCTGAAAATTTTATAGGGATAGTATGAAAGTTTGGGTCAGGGAGATTCCTAGAAACAAAAATGTGGTCTATATTCGATGTCAGGTGTCCCCTTTTGTATGTATATTTGGGCCCTTGAGATTGGTAGTGCGCACAATTCTTCAGCTCGCCAATATCAACACATTTTTGCAAGGCATTTGAATCACAGTATGTTTTCCCTCTTTCCCCCCTCAGTCCCCTTTTGGGTAAGTCGCATTAAAATCCCCCCCCAGGATTACATAAGTGGACATATGTAAGTAAGGTTGAAGTTTGGAAATTAGAGCTACTCTATCTGCTTTTGTTTGTGGGCTGTATACATTTATTAATCTATATGGGACCTTATCCCAATATCCATCTAGGATGAACAGCCTCCCTGGAATCAAATCCACCATCTTGGTTATTTGAAGGAAAAAGGTACTAAATATGATACCTATTCCATCGGCCCTGTCTGGCCCAGGGACCAATAGGATGGCCCCATCTCCATCTCGGCCTGGAACAGCCTAAGTTGGTCCGATGTGAGCATCCATGTTTCTTGAAAAAAACAGATATCCAGTTTTAGATCTATCAATAGGTGAAACAACGCTGTTTTGCTAAGAGAATGTAAGAGGCTATGACAGTTACATGACCCCAGGGATAACTTAACAATTTAATTTAAGAGTTCAAGGCCCTTTCTTCCTCCTTTTCTTTTTCTTCCCTTTGTACTCAAGCATATCATTCTTCCCTCCTTCAGCTTGTGTGGGTGTAAGAGCTACATCCATCTGTTCTGTGTCTGATTCTACCTCGGTGGGAGCCAAAACCTCAAAGGGATTAGGTTCTGCTAGGCCTGCTTGCTCACTTGTGGGGTGGGGCGGGTCTGGTTTTGTATTCCTAGTTGTCCTTCTTGGAGGGTGGGTTTTTGGGGTGGAAGAGGGATCACCTGCACATCAGTGGATTGCTTATCTGTGTAGCAAACCGGCAATGGGTCCCCCCACTGGATGGGCTTATCAGGATTGGGACAGAGTGGATGATTCTCCTCATCTATTCTTATCTCTTCAGTCTCGACTTCCTCCTTTCTGCCTGGAATAGGGTCAGGAGCCTTATCTGGGGGGGGTTGTGTTTCACAGGAGGGCTTCAGCCTCTACCACTTTTTGGCTGCTTCCTCTTGAGCTTGTTGGATAAGAAGCCAGGGCTAATGACTATTGCCTTATTTCTTGCAGCCCACGGACACTCCGGAATGTGTGACCTGTGTCCTCACATAACTCACATCATGTCAGGTTTGCGCATTGCATACTTAGTGCCCCACCTCCCCACAGTTGTCACAGTGGGGAGCGATCCCTGCTCGCTAGAGGTGGGTCCCTGGCCCCACACTTGTAGCATGCTCGTGGCTGCCTTGAATAAAAACACACTCCTCTATCTCTACCCAGCATGAAGGAGTTTGGTATATGCGCTATATCACTCTCCAGTTGCCTCAGTTTAACCTTATATTTCCATCCCCCAGTCCAAAACATCTCAGAATCCAGTTGTGCTTCTGGTGCACTCAATACTTCACATTTTTGTTGAAGCCAGTATGTAATGTCATCAACTTGTACCCCTTCATTCCAAAACATCACTGTCACATATTTAATGAGGGGTTTTGTCAAGGGGATCACCATAAAGGGGGACCACAGAGGTGAAAATTTAACTTGATTGAAGCGTTGCCAGAACAAATCCAGGGTGTATGCAGATCTGAAACTAATGTCATAGTTGTCCTTTCCTGAGATGTTTATAAAAGCATAAACATCTTTTGGTGAAAAGGTAGTGAGTCCTTCAGGAGCTTTCTCCCACATATTGCTGATCTGGCCTGATTTCCAGACCCCCTTTGTACCAAATCTAACTGCATTCCTTCTAGGGCAGCCTCTTTTGATTTAGCAAGAGTTCTGACAATAGTGAGCTGGGCAGGGTGGTCAGTTTGTTTTTCTTCACACCTTCAGGTGCCCGGCTCCTCTTCTGAGATCTGGGGTCCCTGCAAAGGTTGTTTCATTCTTCCTGTCCTGTGTCGGATCCCCCCGGGGTTCCCATATGTTTTTCCCTAAAGGCTCTTTGTTCAGTATAATCAGTTCAGTTATAGTCTGAAGCTGTCCCATATTTTCATCCCCCATATCTTGGGCAGAGTCTGGATTTGTACTCCCCTTTTCCCCAGCAGCGATTTGAGGCAAACCCCTGGGACACCATTCTGGGGTGTCTGCAGGCCACGGAGGGTCTGGCAACCACTGGCCTGAAGGCAATTTCTTCCATCCTGCCTCCTGTAGGGCTTTTCCCGGTGACCAACTGCAGAAGGGTTCAAGTCCCTGATTACTGTGTAGGGAAAATGCTTTGCCAATTGCCTCTGTTGTTGTTGTTGGACAGGATTACATAGATATATTTTGTCCCTTGAGTTCTACAGGCCCTTTATGAGTATTAGGCCTAACTAGATTGCGTTTTGCCAACATAATAGCCTCTCTCGTGTTTTTCCCTTCCTTTGATCCTGGTTTAGCAGATTGTGCTAAGAAAGAAAAAATGGTAGCATCAGTCTGTTCAAAGGGATTATTTTGGAAAATGACTTCCCCAGTTTTCTTTTCCTCTGTATTTGGGCCGTTTTGAATCTCTGTGTTGAACCGGGGGACTGTATTACCAGACTTAGGATTGTTTTCCAGTCCTGAAACTACATTAGGCATTTCTTTATCTTGTACAGCAGTGTTTAAACCTTCACTGCTTTGCTCAGTTTTAGAGATAGTTTCAGTAGGGACTTCTGCCTTAATATCACTGCCCTCTACCTCCCGCAGGTTATTCAAAACATTCACCTCTTGGGGCTCTAGGCACCCGAGTCCCTCGGTTTTCCTGCCAGCCCTGTTCACATTTGCATCAGTGGTTGAAATAATAGGGTGAAGATTTACTCATGGGAGTGTCTGTCGGCTTGCTCCTTCCTCGTCCTTTGATGTTGAAGCATCATATTCAGAGCTGTCAGCTGGGCCATACCCATTGTCAATTTCTTCACTGTGATCCAGTAACTTTAATTCAGCTTGTTTTCTTGCCATAAAGCTGCATATTTCTCCTTGGCTTTCTCTAATGCCTGCAAGTACTTCTTTACTTTTGCCTTTAATTCCTTCCATTGGAGTTCTCTCACAGTCCTTATTTCCATCAATATTACTCAAGTCCTCGATCGAGAAAAACATCTCTTCTTGTTTATTTTGAGCTAATTCTTGGTTTATTTCCAGTAAAGTAGCCTCTTGCAATATGAGGTCATGGGAGGAGGCCATCTCCCCTGCCACATCAGCACTTCCTCCTCCTCAGTCCGGCTCCCAACTGGGCTCCTCCATCCCTGCTCACAGGAAGTCAAGCCCCCTGCTGGCAAAAGAGTAGGGGAATTTCCCCGGTGTCCTGGCCAAATTTCCCCCATTCACTAAAAAAATACTACCAACAGCTTAATGTGATTCAAGGTCAGTTGGCATTCATCTGTATCCCCTTCCCCCTGGTCGTGCCTGAAAATAGGCAGGATTTGTCTGGTACACTTATCTGGTCAACAAAAACTAAATAAATAAATAATTTCAGCATTTGCCACCTCTTGTAATTTTAAATCCCTTTTAATCAGCACTGTCATTAATAGATTTGTTCAGCCTGTTAATGCCGCTTCCCAGCCCTTCCTCAGATCCTGGTTGTCAAAACCAAACGAGGCTGTTTTATCAATTTGTAATCCCCTCAGAGAATTTTCTAGTTCCAAATACCATTCTAGAGTGATTCTGTTGTAATAGCGGTTTAACGCCACTATTATTTGTCTCTCCAGTTTGTAAAATAGATCTTTCAGACTGGCATTCCCCTGTTCAGCCTCACCTTCAGTAAATATGGTGCGTCTCCATAGCTCTCTTTGTATGTTTAGATCCTCTGGGTCTTCCAAACAGTCAGAATTATGCTCCTCTCTGATCTGCATTTCAACAGGTAAAACAGGTGAATTCAAAGTTATTTCCATTTATCAGGTGAGTCTAGTGAAGAGGTACCGCAAACACCTGGAGCAACGTGGCTCATTACTAGAAATTCCTCCTTCCCAAGCACTGGCTGGTGCTCTGGGTGCTACCACAAAAGGCTAAATACAGAGGAACAGATAATATGGTGCACTTGAGGGAAAAAGGGAGATGGTACAGAGCAAGGCTGCCAGCCAACATACACAAAGAAAAGTAGAAACTCTACTCATGGAATACATCAGGTGAATCACAGTGAAGTTCCAAAAGTTTTATTGTGGTACCAAAAACAGAGCCCCAGCTAGCACCCAAGTCCCCCAGTGCTTCAACCCAACAGGGTCCTCATCAGGGGTGGGTCTAAAACAGAACAGACATACACCCAATATAAATCCAGCAGGTGAAATGACATACAGTAATACAAAAATAATACATAGGTCCCCAAATCGATAACCTTAATAGCATGTACAAACAAACAATGTTGAAAAACAGGGTACAAGGGAACTATTCAGTGCACACCCTGTTGTGTCTTGTTGCTAGAATAGAATAGAATAGAATAAAATAGAATAGACTAGAACGGAAAAGAACGGAACAGAATTTGGACTTGTATAACACCTTTCATACACTGTATCTGAAAGGGCTTTACAAAACTATGGGTTAGATACTAGAAGAGCAGGCACTGTATGCAATATGCATACAGCAGCCATTAAAGAGCAACTCTGCATTTCAGCTTGTGCCTTCATAAGTAAGATGTTTTGGATGCTACCATTCACTAGAGAATACATTTTTTTCATTTTCAATGTTCCTTTCCAAGATTTATAGCACATCTTTGTAGCCAATCTCGAAAGCCTGTATAAAAAACATTTAAAACATTTACCTCTACCCTGTTAACCTCACAGTGCCTTTGTTTATGACATCATAGTACTCACAATGACAAGACTGTGATGTCACAAACAGCAATTGTGTGGTTAGCAGGAGAGAGTCAGATGTGTTTTGAAAAATTCAGTGAAATAATTGCTGCATTAGCTACAATATTTAGTAGACCAACAGCAGGGGAAAGTAAAAAAAGAAACAATAACAAAGAACTAGAATATAATAAAGTTAGAACATAACTGGTGATAATCTTGTATGTTTAAAGAGCCACCGACACCTTGAGAAGAACTTTTAGAAACATAATACTTTGACACAAAGCAGCTTATATTTTTCATTAGCTCTGTAATTCTGTCCCCATTATTTGTTACTGAGGCCATATGCATGAAAACAGGATAGTTGTTCTTTGAGAGTTCACTGGCTCCTATTGCTTCTTCCCAACTTGATGTCATAATACTCTGCTTGTGACATCACGGTTATTCCCATGGCAACAAATTGTGATGTCACAACAGAGCATTATGACATCAAGCTGGGAATAAGCTATAAAGACAGTGGCACTCTAAGATCTAAAGATCTTGTTTTTGTGGGAATTTCTTTAGTAATGAATAATGGACATGAGAAATCTATAGAAGATGGACAAATACAAGCTGAACTGTGTCTAAATATTATGTTTTCTGACATTTTTCCAAAGGTGTCAGCTGCTCTTTAAGATTTTATTATAATAGAGAGTTGCTATTTAAAGGATTCATATTCAAAGGTCTGAGTTGTCACTATGCAAAATCCCTATCTAGTGTGTCAATTAGTGCAAGAACCAAAAGGTGCTATATTCAAACAAGTGTTGAGCACAGTGTGAGTGCCCTAAATGTGTTAAAATGAAGGTCCCTGTAATGTAACCCTAACTAAGGCACTAATAGGCATGCTCTGCACTAAGCACAATTCCCTGCTTACCGCAGAGAGGTACATGCCTATATGTAACATAAGTTGTAAAGGAGCAAAAGCAGTTAGAGTGTCTCTCCAAAACCTTTTGGTGCTCTTGCACTAACTTGTTATATTCAAAAGTCCCCATGCAACTGGCCTCTTTGCCCATACATGGAACAAAGAGATGACTTGCCTCCCATTATGGTCTCATTACCTAGCGAAGTGCTAGCTTCTGCTGCTTGGATTACATGGAGGACTGTCCCTCCCACAGTGTATGAATATTGCAACCCCCCTCTGCAGGCATCTCTGGTGCTGAGTAAGTCAAAAGAGAACACCTGTTAAGCAAACAAGTCCACCCACTGATGGAGAAACCCCCAATTTGGGGTTTTGTATGTAACATTTTTTTTAGTACCTTTTAGGTGCTTTATTTGACCTGTGTTAACCCTCTGGTTTGTAAACCATGGTGGCAATGCTGAGCAGCATCATTTTGCGTATGCAGCATGGCTCAGCACAGCTCATGTGTATGTATTCAGATTCTTTATTCCAGGCCTTAACCCTTTCTTTAATTTTTGCCCTCTCCAGCATCCAGCTTTCCTTTCTGAATGCTCTATTTGCCATATGATCTTGACCTTTTCAGTGCTTTTGCTTCAGTTGTTTTATTATATGATGTATACATGTTGTAATTTTATTTATTCTTTTTTTGCATTCATGTATTTTATTGTGTATTCTTTTTTACTCCCATGTTGCTCCTCCCCCTGCCCCCTATCAGTCACACTGGAAATGTGCATCGGGTCAGTGTGCCTATATTTGTCACCACATTTGAAACAAAAAATAAGTACATGGCGGCAAGAGCAGGGAGGAGGTGCTGAGCTGCCATCTATATGAATGCCAGATTCCTAGGCTCTGCTCATAATAAGGAGGAAGACCACTGCAGAGGAAATTTGTAATGAGAAGACTGGTGGGCAACCCAGAAGGAGAGCACCTAATCAAAATTAAAAAACTTCAGGGGTGGAGTCAAAGTGGTGCCACACAGAAGAACGGTGGGTATGAACATTAAACACAATCAAAAGGAATTAGTACAAAATTTCAGAGAACTGACTGCTATTATAAATGTAATATTGTTGATATCAGTACTGTCCACTAGCTTTGGTCAATGTGTATGGAGAGCTATTTTCTTAGATCCCTCTTCTCTTAAGTCTGACAGTTAGGAAAAGTCAAGGTAGTCACAATTTATTCAGAGATCTAGGTAATACTCCAGATTCAAGGAAAGAGATAGCTCCAAATCTCTCTCAATCCTTCCCCAAACATCATCTTTTTAATATGGTTGGTGAAATACTGTAGAGTGGACCATAAGTTAGAACTGTCAACCAAGAGGAACTTCCAGATCTAAGTCCCACCATAGCCCCTGGTTTAGGGTGTGGCCTTGAACAAACCTTTAGACTTCAATCTTCTTGTGTAGATGTAGACCCCCTGCTATAATACCACAAAGACTTTGGAGCTGAATCACAAGAGACGGCTCACCACAGTAGTATATGGATGTGTAGAACCCTTGCCAAAGTGGAATAACTCCTTTCATTCTACTACCTGTTTGGGATCATTATTGAAGTGGTACATTTTGGCAAAAAGATGCAACAGCAGCAAAAAAATAAAAGGTCCTAGATTTTAAAACAATTGTGACACTGTCAAATGTATGACATTTTTACTCTTTTTTTTTTTGTCCTTCCACAAGGGATCAGTTCTCCTTTATCCATCTGCAAGCCTCCTAAAACTTTTCCCTCCCAAGAGCTATCCTCTGGATAGACACTGCACCAGCACTAAACTTCCCTTCCAAAAGTTAACCACTAAAAGTGGACATTACTCTCCTGCCACCATAGGTGCAAATTCCAATAATCCAGTGAGATAGGTGGAGGAAGAGATGGATAGGTGCAGGGATGTAGTCTGCAGAAGACTCCTCTCATTTTTGCTGATGTTCAGGCCCCCTCCCACCAGGCATAGCAACATGTGCAGCTGTCAGAGGCCAAATGCACTGCGCATAACATGCTCACACCCTGAGCACTCCCAACTGCACGGCCACCTGCAGTCACCCAAGTGGCAGTGTTAGAGTGGGAGGCACTGCCCATCCACCTCAGAGAAGGTGCAAGGAGGACAGCCACCACTTGATTGCTCGCTCCTCCTTAATATGGCCAGTGTTGATGCCCCATGGCTCAGAACATGTTACATGAACACCGGTTGCCAGCATTAATAATTGCCTAGCCATGTAACGCTGTCAGATGGGCACTAAACACATTTTCATTTACTATCTGTGGCAATTTTTGACTGAATGTAAAACAAATGTTCCTTCTAATGGATATAAACTGTCAAGAAGCATCAGAAATGTAGTGGTTCAGTTCAGATTACCTGCATGTACAAACAATTTTGTAAGTGTAAAATGGCTGTAAATTACAACACCTGTGTCAGAGCTTGTGCACTAATTACGGGACATTCAAACTCTTTTAGTGTTCAGCAGCTAATATACCAGTGATGACAATGTAGTATGCCCAGAAGCTGAAACATGTAAGTTAATGAAGTATGAACCTTAGTATAAGGCTGCAGTCTTGTTTAAATAATCACACCTAGTCATCATACATAAAAAATGAAGACAAAATCAGTCCCCTGTGGTGTTTATTTTCAGTTCACCATGAGCAGTGCCTGAATAATAGCATTCTTCAAAGGAAGAGTAGCAAATGATTATGTAGTGCTTTATTTTGATGACTGCATGCATGTCACTTGTATATACTGCTGAAGTAATCTCCATTGACCAAAGTCTATACCTAGAGCCCTAACCAGTCATAACTTGTGCCCAACTTACTAGCCTCTTTCCCATTTACAAATGATCACAGATATGATCATATACTACTGATGTTATTCGAGCCCCATAGCCCCACTCCTATGGATGAACAAACTGGGATTTGGCTGTTTTTTCATCTGGCTTCAGGGCTTAAAATTTGAGATTCGGCCTTCAGTGGATTTTTATAAAGATTTGGGCTTGTAATATTTTTTTTATTCTATTTGTTTCTCATGTATACCCCTGCCACTCAGACTCGATATTTGGGTTACCACGGCTCGTGCACTTCCTCTGACCAGGAGGGCGGGTGAGCTACTGCTGTAACAGTTGGGACTAATGCCACTCTGTGATGCCTGGAACCAAGCTCTGTGATTGGTCAGCAGGGATGCTAGAATGCGACATTCCCTGCAATCAAGCGCTCACCTCCAAATTTATTATCTTTTTAGAAAGGTTGAATTCTTGTCATAATTTTGACATTCCTCTGAAAATGACCTCTACTGAACAAAGGACTCTCAACTAATAGACTGCTGCATTATACAACAATTTGCTCTTAGTCATCAAAAACTGTAAATCTGTAATCGCATTTAAATCATCCTTTTACAAAGTACTGCCAAATCAGGCACACTGTAACTGTGATTAATGTTTACAATTTTGTAAAGTCTGAATATGTGGTTGTTAATTATTGTTGCACACTTTACATTTGTCTGTATTTGCACTGATCACACTTGAAAAAAGGCATTTTTGCGCAATATGCCAACCAGAATAATAATGAAAGGAAACAGAATGCAAAACCTAGTATACAGGGCTGGCCTGATAGCACTGCAGTACATCTGCCAGCTGCTAAGCTAGTGACTCAGGTTCAGGAGTGAACTCAAAATCCAAGGGGGGCAGCCCAGTGGTGTGAAGGGCTGAGGCATCCATGCCTTACCACCTGCCATGTCAGCGACTCGTGTTCGTGGGTCGCCAGGGGTTGACCGGGGAGAAAGAGGACTGAGCAACTGGAGGACAGGTCTCCACTCCCAGGGTGGGAGACTTGACTGCCCTGCCCCATGACTGCCCCCAGGTGGAGGCCTGAGGGTAGGATGGGACAGGGGTGTCAATGGAAAGATGGGTGTTGCGGGACTCCGCAGCATGCATACACCACCATGTATGTTCACTGATGCGTCGCACCCCAGCAATGTGGAGGAACAGGGAGAAAATGAAGGAGAACACCTCACAGCAGCAGGATGAGGATCAACCCTCCGCAGACTCTGCACTGGTGGCCGGGCAGCTGATCCCGGAGGAGCTGGGTGATGGGGTTGGGGGGAGGATCAGTCAGATAAGGGCCAGTGTGGGAAGAACAAGGTGCAGAAAGTACAAATAAAAAAAATCCAAGGGGGAGAAGGCTGGGGGAGAGAGGCTAGTGTCCCTTTGGACTGCTCTACTGTCTCAGGGATGAGGGATCAGCCACACTGCTACTTGTGTGCACCCAGTGGAAGCCAGGGACAGTACAGCAGAGTGGCTAGCAGGGGAAAGGGCCCCTCTTATGAACACTGATACTTGCATGTGTTTCTCTGCATGCATGCATGGTGCATCATTGCATGTTCAGTGGCCCAAGGGGAGAAAACTGTTCAGCAGGTTGATATACCAGTGATGACCAGAAGCTGACATATGTAAGTTAAGGAAGTGTGCACCTTAGTATAAGACTACATCCTCCTTTAAATAATCACACCTAGTCATCATACATGAAAAATTATGACAAAATCAGTTCTCTGTAGCATTTAGTTTAAGTACAGTATGAGCAGTGCCTGAACAATACCTTTCTTCAGAGGAAAGCTAAATAATTACTATGTAGTGCTTTATTTTGATGACTGCAAACTTGCCACTTGCATAATATACTGCTGAAGTAATCTCTACCCAGAGCCCTAACCAGTGATAAGTTGTGCATAACTTACTAGCCTCTTTCCCATTTGGAAATGATGGCAAATACGGTCATACACTGTTGATGTTATTTGAGCCTCATAGCCTCTCTCCTCTGAATAGACAAACTGGGGTGTTTGGCTGTGTCCTTAGTCTGGTTTTGGGGCTTAAAATTCGAGATTCTGCTGTAAGTAGATTTTTATGGGGAATGGGACTTGTAATATATTGCATATTCTTTTACTTTTTAGTTATTCTGTTTTTTTTTTGTGTATCCCGCTGTCACCCACACCTCATGTTTTGGGTCACCATAGTTTGTAGCCTTCCACTAACCAGGGTGAGCTGCTACTATCACAGTTGGGACTAATGCCACTCTATGATTGGTCAGCAGGGATGCTACAATGCTGGCATTCCCTGGAAGCAAGTGCTCACCACCAGATTTATTATCTTTTTAAAATTGTTGAACTCTTGTCATAATTTTGACATTCCTCTGAAAATGACCTCTGCTGGACAAAGGACTCTCAGCTATCAGACTGCTGTATTATACAACAGTTTGCCTTTAATCATCAACAGCTGTAAATCTATAATTGCATTTAAATCATCCTTTTGCAAATTACTGTCATGTCAGGCACATTGTAACTGTGATTAATGTCTAAAATGTTGTAATGTCTGAATATGTGGTTGTTAATTAATGTTGCACATGTTGTACTTGTCTGTATTTGTTCTGGTTTATTTGAAAAAGGGCATTTTTGCTCAGTATGCCAACCACAGTAATAACAAAAGGAAACAAAATGCAAAACCTAGTATATAGGGCTGGGCTGGCCTGATGGCACTATGGTAGTGCTACCACTTGCTAAGCTAGAGACCCAGGTTCAGGAGTGGACTCAAAATACAAGTGATGGAGGCCAGTGTACCTCAGGCTGCTCTACTCTCTCAGGGAGGAGGGATCATTCACGCTGCACTTGTGTGCCCTCTGGTGGAATCCAGGGGCAGTACAACAGAGTGCTAGCAGGGGGAAAGGGTCCCTCCTACACTTGCATACACACAGCAGGGGTAGTGAGGTCCACCAGAGCCCTAAAGGTAACTACTGTTCTCCAGCTGAACTCTGTTAGCCTGTTGATGCTTTGCATCGACTGCCCCACCCCAACCCTCAATTTAAGGACCACCTGGTCACATGACTTTCCATTTTTTCCTTTCCTAAGTTCCCACTTTCAGGTTATACTTTCCTGCCACCAGGTGGCTGAGCTGAGTCACCTCCAACATCTTCCTGCCTCCTCTAATGCTGATTTTCTCTACTCCTCCTCCTCCTCCAAGCCCAAATTCCCTAGCCCTGCTTGCAGTGCCTAAAGTACCCTCTAGAAGTCACTGCTGGCCTTTGCTGTAAGACTCCCTTGCCACATATTTTGGATGTGCATTTCCACCCTGTTCACCCTACATACATTGGCACCCACCAAGTTGCCAGACCTGGGGCTTGAACCTTGCACCCAAGTCCAGGACACTACCACAACTCCAAAGTGGTTGCCACATTTCAGTATATCAATAGGGACCTCTTATACATTGATCCATGACAACCACTACAATGCTGCAGGTGTCTATCAGACTGACACTCCTCATATTAATGTCGCTAGGCATGACCACACCATCTCCCCACCAGTCAGTGCCGGCCCTGCTTCCCACGCTGCCCACCCATGCCACCCCTCCACCAACACACACACCTTTCCAGCAATCTTACCCCTGCTCACCATGGCCGCCAATTTCCTCTGTGATCCCCACCATCTGCTCGATCACTATTCCCGGCATCACCCCCTTGCGTGGCACCAAAAGCCTAACACACACTGCTGCACGACTAGACGACTGCCCCCTATTTAGAATTATTTCCCTCCTCCTTTTACTATCTGGAAACATCCACCCCAACCCTGGCCCAGGCTCCCGTATGACAATGTGCCCATAGCCAATGTGCCTGCAGCCAAACACGGGCCTTCGTATAGGGTCCATGAACATATGCAACATACTTAACAAAATGGCTGCACTGCAATGCTGGGTCACCAGGCACCAACATGAAATCCTCACAATGGTTGAGAGATGGCTCTCAAAGAAATCCCCTGACTCCCTTGTCTCCCTTCCAGGCTACTCATGCCTCAGACTAGACAGAGTGGGCAAGAGGGACGGAGGATGTGCAATATACTTGTGGGACTCCCTACTAGCACAAGCCATCCGCCCACCTACACTAGATCATGGTGTCCAAGCCATGTCTGTGAAGGTCTCACCTGACCCCTCCAAGGCCCCTATCATAATCATTGTGGCCTATATACCACCCCGCAAGCAAACCCATGCTTTTCTCTCCCTGATGGAATACATTGTAAGCCTCCACCACAAGTCAGCACACATACTTCTGGGTGATCTCAACCTAAACTGGCTGGTTACATCCACACCTACCTCCAAAGATGCCCTCTCAGCCCTTGACCTCCACCAGATGGCGACCCAACCTACAAGGTACAACTCAGCCACTGGGATGCAAACCTTGCTGAACATTGTACTAACTAACCGCCTGCATAAAATCAAGGATGTTATGGTCCTCCCTAACTCCCTCAGTGACCACTCCCCAGTAATCTTCACATAGACAGCCAAGCAACCTGCCCCCCCACCATGCTCTGTTGCCACCTCCACCCCAGCAGTCTTACAAACCTCAAGCATCACCTAGCTCACTGTGACTGGTCACCTATATACCAGGCCACATCTGTGGACGCAGCGCTAGAATACTTCAACAACACATTCACCCTAGCCTGCGACACCTTTACCCCCATAAGAAAGACCCACCTCAGGAGGCAAAATGCCCCCTGGATTACCCCTTCCCTCCTACAGCAGCTCAAGAACCATGACAACCTTTGGTATAAGGCAAATGAATTGGGCAAACCCGCAGACAGGCAAGCCTACCGTGCAGAATGGAACAAATGCATCTGGACCGTCCGCAAAGTAAAAATTGAGCATTACAGAGCCACCCTGACTGCCACCTGGGGCTTATCACACAAATTTTGGGACAATATAAAAACACTAAATGGGAAGTCGCGGCCCCCTCCCCCTCCCAAATCTCCACTAATGGCTCGGTCACTACAGACCCAAAACAAATTGCTGCTACTCTCAACTCCAACTTTACGGACCTAGGCTCTGCGCTCCTTCCCGATTTCTTCAATCCCACACCCAGCCAAGACCCAACCTCCCCCAATGCCCCCTTTCTATCTTTGGACAATCTCCCCTCCGGGTAGCCGAACCCTACCTGATTAAGGCTCTGAATGGCACCAGCCCCCTTAATGACCCTCTAGACATCAAACTCCTCCATCTGGTCCTGGACAACCTGCTTCTCCCACTAACTGTCCTACTAAACTGCTCTCTCCACCTTGGACAGTTCCCCAGCAAATGAAAAAATGCAGTTGTAACGCCCATGCGCAAAGGTGGGGATCCACTACTCCCAGGGTACTACCGCCCAATCTCTATTCTCCCCCCATTGTCCAAGGCTCTGGAAAAGGTAGTGGCAGACCAACTGACCAATTACCTTGAAACCCATAACCTGCTGTGTGTGGAGCAGCACGGGTTCCGAGCTGAACACAGCACTACAATGGCTGTCATTGAATTCTCAAACTACATTCACTCTGCCCTAGACAAGGGACAGCTGGCAGGGGCCATGTTCATTGACCTGTCCAAGGCCTTTGACATGGTTAGCCACCCCCTCCTGCTGAACACTCTGATGCACATGGGCCTCTCTTAAGGTCCTCTAAACTGGTTTGCCAGCTATCTGACCTCCAGGATGCAATGCATTAGGATAAATAATACTGTATCCAGCACCTGTCCCACCCACTCTGGATTCCCACAGGGCTTGTTCCTTGGGCCATTACTTTTTAGCCTGTTTCTGAATACGTTTCCCACCTAGTGCTCTGGCAAGATACTTCTATATGCAGATGACACCGTCCTCTGTGCCTCCCATGCAAACCCCGCCAACCTGCAGGCCTTGCTGCAATACTCATTCAGCCAAGTCGAGCATTGGTTTGCAGAACACAAGCTAGTACTAAACCAGAAAAAAACTAAAACCATGCTGTTTGCACACCACCAAATCAAACTGAAAAATGCCTAACTGAGAATCCTGTCCAGCTCACACCACCCCCTAGAACAGGGTTCATCTTATAAATACTTGGGATCACATTCGACCCTGTTCTCACTTTTCACGGCCACATCAGCACACTTGCAACTGTGATGAATGCCCAAATCAGCCTCCTCTACCGACGCAGGGACTGTCTACCCTCTGAAGCCCTGTGTTTAGCCATCACCTCATCCGTTATGTCACTGGTCAACTAGGGCCTACTGGTCTATGCCACCACTGACACTACTGCTCTCAACAAGATTAAAGTAGCCATCAACAAAGCCTGCAGGCTCCTGTCAGGGGCTGATCGCATGACCCACACCTGCACCCTCTATGATCGTGTCTAGATCCTCAACCTTGATGAAAGACTTCAGTTCCAAGCATGCCTCATGGCCAAAATATCCCTCCTTGGGCAGACATCCCCAGGAGTGTCAGCCTCCTTGCCCCTAGCCACTCCCAAAGTCCATACACTCAGAACAGACACAATAACACTGGTTATCCCCAGGGTCAGGACTACGCTTGTCCAGAGATCATTCCCAGTCACAGCCCCTGCCTGGTATAATGCCCTACCATCCTCAGTCACTACCAACACCAAGCTTGGCCCTTTCAAAGTGGCCCTCAAAAATCACCTTTATGCCAAATGTACCTGCACCTGCCCATGCTAGTCCTACTGCCATTTTCAAACTACAGCCCAGTCGCTACTTAAGTGGGTGCACACCAAGACAAGGTCTAACCCAAGACTGCTCCACTTAACCCCACCAGGGCCCACTATCATGTCTCTGCTCTCTTGTTATTCTGCTTAGCTAACACTGTATCTAAGTCTACACCACTGCTTTGCAAAGAATGTATGTAACCAATAACATTAATATTCTATAGGTTCACACCAATGTATTGTAATGCCTGCACTACTCCACTGCAAAGGATGTTTGTAACTGCTTAGCACTGCAAAGGACTTATCTAACTGCTTAGCTAACACTCTGTATAGGTACACATCAAAGTCTTATACTGTTCAGTAATGTTTGTACATCTACCGTCCAACCAGTTATGCAACATTGTCTTTGCTGTACTACTGTCATGTCTGTATTTGTCATCCGTCGAGAAGCCTTTGGAAATGAGTTTATGACTCAAAGGATTGTAATTCCCAATATTCTAATAAATAAATAAATAAATAAAATCCTTGCATGTTCAATGCCCCTGAGGGAGAAAATAGTGAAAAAGCCATCGACTTTTATAGGTACATTAGGGAGCATAGACAGGTTAAGGGAAGAATAGTGAAGATTAATAAGGGAGAGAGGAGGTGAGCAGAGGGAGACAGTGAAAAGGCAGAGATACTGAATGAATACTTTTGCTCAGTATTCACAAAAGAAGATGAGGAGGAGTTACCAAAACCAGACAATAGAAGCACTCTGGGTAGGGGGGGGTTGACACCAGTCCATTTACAGAAGAAAGAGTCCTGAAAGAACTCCTAAAACTCAAGGTGGACAAAGCAATGGGGCCTGATGGGATTCACCCCAGAATCCTAAAAGAACTAAGGGAGGACCTAGTGACACCACTGACCACACTTTTTAACAAATCATGGCAGGATGGGGTGGTACCTGAGGACTGAAGGAGGGCAGATGTGATTCCCCTTCACAAAAGTGGGAGCAAGGCAGAAGCAGGAAACTACAGACCGTAAGTTTGACCTCAGTGGTAGGGAAAATGATGGAATCACTTCTGAAAGAAAGAATTGTTGAGTACCTAGAGGCCAGCGGGGCACAGGACCCAAAGCAGCATGGATTTACAACAGGAAGGTCATGTCAGATGAATCTAATAGATTTCTTTGACTGGGTGACCAAATAGACAAAGGAGGGGCTGTGGATATGGCCTACCTAGACTTTAGCAAGGCATTTGACACAGTCCCGCACAAAAGATTAATAATCAAGTTAGCCAGCTTGGGAGTGGGTCCCAGGGTGGTAGCCTGGGTTGCAAACTGGCTGCATAACAGGACACAGAAGGTAATAGTGAGTGGAACACATTCCAAAGAAAGGGGGGTCACTAGTGGAGTACCTCAGGGCTCAGTACTGGGTCCAGTCCTCTTTAACATCTTTATAGGTGACATTGCAGAGGGTCTGGAGTGAAAGGTATGCCTCTTTGCAGATGATACAAAGATCTGTAACAGAGTTGATACACAAGGGGTATAAAAGGATGAGAAGGGACTTGGCAAGGTTGGAGGAATGGTCAGACATATGGCAACTTAGATTCAATGCAAAGAAGTGCAAAGTAATGCACCTGGGAAACAAAAACCCAGGAGAAGAGTACACAATAGCAGGGGAGGTACTAACAACAACAAAAATGGAACGGGACTTGGGGGTAGTCATATCAGATGATCTAAAGGTGGGTAAGCAATGTGAGAAGTCAGTGAGGAGAGCCAGGGGGATACTGGGATGCATAGGAAGGGGCATCACAAGTAGAAAAAGGGAAGTGGTTATCCCTCTGTACAGACAGTTGGTGAGACCCCATCTGGAGTACTGTGTGCAGTTTTGGAGACCTCATCTACGCAAGGACATAGACAGGATGGAAGCAGTCCAGAAGAGGGCAACTAAAATGGTGCAGGGTCTGCATCAGAAATCATATGAAAAAAAAACTGAGAGAGCTTAATATGTATACCCTTGATGAAAGGAGGGACGGGGGGGGGGCATGATAGAAATGTTCAAGTACCTCAAGGGAATAAACAAAGTCCAGGAAGGTAGCATCTTTCAGAAAAAGAGATGTGTAAGAACAAAGGGACACAATTTAAAGATAGAGGAGGGACAGCTCAGGGGTAATGTGAGGAAATCTTTTTTCACGGAGAGAGTGGTGGATGCATGGAACTGCCTTCCTGGGGAGGTTGTTGGGGCTAAAACAGTGGGGGAATTCAAACATGCATGGGACAGACACAAGGAAATTGTAGTGAGGGTGGCAGGAAGTAGGCTGTTGGTTAACTAGAATCTGCAGCTTATCCAGTAGGTAGGGAAATGGGCAGACTGGGTGGGCCAAGTGGTCCTTATCTGCCATCAAAGTCTATGTTTCTATGTTTCTATGTTTCTATGACTGAGCAGAATGGCCCTTTGGTCCACCACAGGCCCTGCACCTCCAACTAGATGCCTTCTCTGGATCTTCTGGATTATGCTTCAGGGGCATGGCCAGCCTGGATGGCCCCATCATAAGAGAAGGAATCTTTGAGGGGTCTCTCCAGAGGGCACAAGGTCATAATGTCGCAAGACATTATGCCGCGTGACAAAATTGCGCTGCCAATATAGTGCGATATTGCCATGCGGCATAAGTCTTTTTTCTGTGGGGGCTCCACCCCCCACAACCCCCTATTATGGGGAGCTGTGCCCCCCGGATCCCCCCACTAAAGATTCTCAACTCCAGGGGGGGGGTCCAACTTGGGAGAGCACAATTTGTGTCAAAAAATAAAATGTTTGGGATCAGGAATCAAACCCGGTCTCAGATGCAGCATCTGGGTTCTTGCTGCTGTGGCTCAGTCCAGTGAGCCACAGCAGCTACTCGGTGGAACCCACTCCCAGCAGAGGTCTTATCCTCTGCCTGGGAGTGTGTGAATGGTGCAATACCGCGTACAGCAGTGTACGCGGTATTGCACCATCCGTTGTCATGGACAGCACTGTATCAGGTTAGCTATAATGTCATATGCTATTAAGCGTATGACATTATGACCCAGTAGGTCTCCGGTGAAGAGTTAAGTCCCAAAGATGGTGAGTGATGGAGCTGAGTGGACTGGGGCTGACAGGGGCCAGTGGGTGTCAGGTGTGTAAAGTCTTGGAGTGAGAAAAAGTTAGTGCAGTACACAAGTTCCATGTTTTAGGCTGATGGTTACTGTCTAACTCTTTGAATAAATGTTGGTGTCATTGTTTGTGTTTTCTATGTTTATATTGTATATGTTTCTTTTCCTTTGTGTTATTTTTGGTTGTGTGGGCTGGAAACTCACTGTATACAGGCTGTGTACATTGTGTGGGATGGAACCATTCTGTATAAAGGCTTTGTACATAACACATGAAAAATAAAACTGTTTAGTGAAAAACCTATTAAAGGGACACCGGCAGCTTTTTGAAGCAGATTTAGGGTCTTTTTCAGCACTGACCTTCACTACAATGTAAAAATCACAGGGCACTTGCTGCCATTAGAATTTTATGTTTTTATAATTCATGCTGTTTCAAGTGATCCACTCAAAAAAGTCATGCACATGCTTCTAAGACCTGACTCCTTCACTTAAAAGATGCTAGATGGAGGAATGGGAGTGATGGCAATTGTAGTAGCAGCTACTAACATAATTCTGCCCAGTAGGTTCTCAGGGTAGGAGAATAGCCTCTGAAGCACATACATATCATTTTCAGCACAGTTCTGTTAACACTCTCTTATAAAATACTAAAATAGTGTAGGAATAACATTTGATTCCCTAAATAGGAAAGAAGGCCCCATAATGTTTATTGTCACTTAACAATGGACAGAGCATGACCCTAAATGTCAGCTTGTCATTTTTATAGTGATATCTTCGGGTCCTGAGGGCTAAAATGTGGTCAGAAGTGGCAAAATCAGACCTTGGTTTAATTGTCCTGCTAGCCAGGAACTAGGGAGAGTGGCCTTTAATTGTTTTAGTCTGCACCACTACTTTAAGCCCCCAGCACATCTCTGTTTTCTGCCATGACATTAGAAGACTCCAGCCCTGTTTTCTGGCCAGGTTGTTGTTATCTTCTGACATTCTTGGTGGTAGCTGTCTTCACTGTATCAGTGGCACTGGTCACTATCACTCCACAGGTTAGTCCATCAGTGTCTTTACCAAATTCTTAAATTGTGGTGAGCTAGCTGGATACAAACACAACCCTGGTGCTTTGAGGTGCAACATCTCTTCATCAGGGTGTGTCTCTGGGTCAGTGATGGGGTAAAATGGGATTCCTGCTCTATGCCCTCTCTCTGGCTACCACTTCTCGTCCCTCCCCATGTCCTGACACATATGATGTTGCTGCATTTGGTAGTGGCAATAATGATAGTCATGTTAAAGGCATTGTGTCTCCCCCCTCTGCTGCCACAGCCATTGCAACTGTCTGTACAACTTCCTCAGACACCTGGTTCTCCCACTGACCCCCAAGAAAAAATGTTTCTTCACTTTGGATCCCAAATCTCACAAATGATGGGCTGCAAAGGAAAGGACTTTTGTGACTCCTTACTTAGGTACACCACCACAACCACTGCTCTGTTTGGAACAATCTGCATATATTTAAAGGTCAATGACAAATTAAGTGGTGTGAAATCAGCTTTACATGAGAAACTTCATAAAACCTGGGTCTGCTCATACACCTGACTACAATGCAATTATTTATTCAGTAATTGATTGATTGATTGATTGATTGAGTTTACACATTAGTGACTGAAAAAACACACACACAGAGCTAAAATTAATTTCCAGGTATGATCCCAGGGTGGTGACTACAGTTGGAGAGTACAATATAAACACAAATGCAGCACATAAATGAGAGTAATAAAATGTACAAGAAAAAAACATGCAATGCGGAATACAATACATACATTAATAAATTAAGAGTTTGGGTGTAAAAAAAAATTACCATGGGTACTGTAGGTGCAAAATATAAAAGGTTAATAGGGTTCAGATGCACATGCTGCTTGACATAAACTCTAGGAAGCTGTCTAAGCCCAAAAAAGGGGGAGGTGGAAGAACAGGGAGAGAGGGAAGGGGTGGCTTGGGCTGAACAGAGGGTGCACAAGGAGTAAAGGGTAAGCAGGGCACTGGGTAAACAGTAACTGCCCAAGACATCAAATGAACAAGAGCCATTGGAAGAGGGGGGGGGATGGAGGCAAAATGAAAACAGGGAGGCAAACAGTGGGAATGATCATCAGCAGGTGCAAGTAGAGAGGTCATGGAGGAGGACTTTGAAGGATAGGGAGGAAGTGGAGGAGAAAACAGACAGGGCAGATTGTTCCAGAGGACAGGGAAGTGACAGGAGAAGCAGACTGCATAGCAGAGGTTTTACAGTGATGGTGGTGAAGGAATTGGAATCAAAGGAATGAAGGGAGTATGAGGAGAAAATGATGGGATAGAGGAGGATGGAGAGACAGTGGAGAAGAGAGCTAAGTCGATCACTTTAGTGATGATTTCCCAGTGAACCATAGGTGGGAGGTAGGATCTGTTGTAGTACAGTGCACCAAGTTTGGGAAGGAGCCCATCATAGATGGAGAAGTCAAGGCTTTGATCAAGCATACACTGAAGTATTTGAAGTAAGGAACTTCTTTTTTTGTTGTTGAACGGGAAAGGAGGACTAGACAATTCTGCCTATTTTCAGGTTCATATTGGGAAGAGGGGGATCCAGATGAATGCCAACTGACATTGAACCAGATTAAGTTGTTAGTGGTATTTTTAGTGAATGGGGAAATTTGGCCAGGACAGTGGGGGGAAATGCCCTATCTCTTTCAGTAGGGGGAGCCCTTGTCTGTCATCTCCAAGATGATGCACGTGAAAGAGGTTGGTGGAGGTGCTGGAGGAACTGGAGAATTTGATACAGGAGATCCATGTATAACAGAGTTTCGGACAGCAGATATGGATTTCTCAACATCCAGTACGATGCTGGAGAACACAGAGGTAATTACCTTTGAAGAACATGAAAATGAAAACATGACAAAGAAAAATGGAACTGGACAAATTGCTACAGAGAAACACCAAAAAACTACTACATCTGAGATGACTTCATTAGAAGACTATTTAAGGTAAGCAGTGAAAATACATAAAGCTTTTTTGATAAAACTGTTGCAAGAAGATGCTGAATGCACTGAAAATCAAAGTGGTCAAACTGCACACTCTTCAAGGGAAGACCTTTTGACAATACCATCCCAACTTTCAGAAGGGACACGAAACTTCCTGAATACTGCTCACGAATCTGTAGATGCAAATGCAACACTTACCTTATTCTACTTTGGATCTCAGGAATGGACGATCCACAGATGGGAAACCTATAGAGGCAGTTTGGAGTCTGGATACTGCACTAAAAGCAGCAGGATGGCAAAAAAACCCAGATGGCAAAAATTGAGCCTCATCTGGCCCAGTGAGGGCCAAGGAGATTATCACTTAAAATGGACACCAGCGGTTTGAGGAAGGGACTGACAACCTGAAAGGATTAGCACCCCAATTTAAGAAAGACCACTCTGGATACAAAAACAGAGGGACAAATGACTATAGTGCGATTTTAGGAAAAGGAAATTTACAAACCAGAGACTGTCAGCAACATATGGAGATCGGTGCTATGGTAACACCTGAGCATATGGGTGATTACTCTAACGAGCCTCAAGGTGAGCAGCACAAGCAGACAGGCACATCTGCAACAGCACATGACACAGAGGAGATGCCGGAAGCGAATGCTTCAGAAAGTGAGCAAAACCAACAAAAGACTTTTCAAATGTCAAATCTTTTTCATAAGGTGGGAGAACCAGTCCAACGGCAAAATGCTGTGTGGCTAAAATTCACAGGGGATGTAAACGGTGCTCTGGACAGAAAGTCAGTACTGCATAAAATGTTGAAAGAGACAATGGGCATTTGTGGTCAAGAACGGTTTGCCTTCATACATGTTAAAGTAGAGGCAGTATATAAGTTTCAAGAATGTCCATGCATTAGAAAGATTTTGGCAAAAGTATCCAATAGTAAAGGATAGCCCTTTGCGGTTAGCTTTCTTTCCCATCCCCCTAACTAAACCTGGAATTGAGCCTCGGCTCAGTGTGCCTTTCCCAGTTATCAATTGCTTAAATAAAAAAAAGAAATAAAAAAATACTGTAAAAACAATCACTTTGTTATTTAGGAATGAAGGTGTTAGTATTTCTGATGTCCAGTATTGGTTAAGGCAGAGGTGCGATATTATGGATCGCCCAACTCCTATCCTAGACAAAGATTTAGTCTGGACTGGGGGTTGGAAAGTGAAAGTTCAATTGAAATAGTTAAATGCAGGCATTATTCACTTGCTGGGTAGTTTTCATATAAGCAGGAACAGGGGGCTTTGTTTTTATCCAGACCAGCTGAAGACCTGCCATAAATGTGGTGCCAGGACACACTTGAGCTTGGTCTGTGACAAACCCCACTGCAATCTGTGTCTGGAGTATTGATATGTAATCCTAGGTTGCCCTAACCCTTTTAAATGTAATCTATGTGATGAAGTAGGGCACTCATATAGACAGTGCCCATGGGCGGCTCACAATAGGCTTGACCATGCTCCTCAGGACCAGAAACAACTCATTGCAGAGTCACAAGCCCCGGCACAACTAGCCAGAACTTATCCCTTATTAATTGAGGCAGAAACACAGATACCACAAAAAAAAACTTCTTCTTTAATTGGACAAATACATAGAAACATAGAAAGTGACGGCAGATAGGGACCAAAGATCCATTTAGTCTGCCCTGACTGCTTCCCCCTTAGAATTTCTTAGAGACAATCACCTTATGCCTATCCTGAGCAGATTTGAATTGCCCTACTGTTTTGGAGTCAATGACTTCTGCAGGTAGGCTATTTCATGGAACCACCACCCTTTCCCTAAAGAAGAACATACACATGTTACCCTGGAACCTTCCTCACCCTTAATTTCATTTCAGGGCCCCTTGTCCTTGTGGAGCTATTGATCAGAAAGAGTTCCTGGGTAGGGACTCTGTTTATACCCTTCAGGAACTTGAATGTCTCTATCATGTCACCCCTATCTCTGCGCTGCTCCAGTAAGTACATGTTGAGTTGCTGCAATCGGCTTTCGTATGGCAATTCATTGAGCTCTCGTACCATTTTTGTTGCCCTCCTCTGTACTGTCTGTAGTCTGTCCACATCCTTCCTGAGATAAGGCCTCCAGAACTGTATGTAGTACTTAAGGTGGGGCCTTACCAGGGACTTGTATAGTGGCATGATCGCTTCCCTCTTTCGTCCAAGTGAGGTTTGTCCAACTCAGGCAGTGTTGTGCAGTGCCAGGTCCACCAAGAACAAGACTGCAGTTATTGCAGAACTTGTTGAAATGGTGGATCTGACATGCATCACCAAGACCTGGCTGGATGAGAATTCTGGCCCAATTCTGGAGGCTTTAACTCTGGCCAGGTACTTGGTGATACTCCACCTGAGATTGGACCACAAGGGGGGGTTGCGGTCTGTTTCAAGACCGAACTGGCCCTCACGAATGTAGTAGTTGAGGAGGCTGAGTCATTCGAGTGTGTCATAGTGGCAGGTGTAGGCTATCGGATAGCCCTCATTTATCATCCACCTGGTGATGAGAAGCAATTCCTTTAGGAGTTGGTGGACTTCATCATCGACATGGCATTTGAGTCACCTAAACTGATGGTTTTGGGTGACTTTAACACCTGGGTCAACGACGAACTCTTGCAATTTGGTCAGCACTTCCTCCAGTTGATGACATTACTGGGCCTTACACAGGTGGTTACCACTGCCACTCATAAACATGGACACACCACTGCCACTCATAAACATGGACACTCCCTTGACTTAGTCTTCCTCCTAGGGATCAAAACATCGGACTTGGGGGTGGAACCAGTTGGGTGGTCCAATCACTACATTGCGGGGTTCAGTTTTAGCACCCCTCCTTCATAGGCCTACACCTGTGGAGATGGTTAGGTACTGTCCTTTACAAGATATAAGTTCTCATAGCCTGGCCGCAGTGCTTGACCTATCATCCCTCCGTTGGCAAGCAGTGACCCAGAGACCCTCATGATGGCCTATAATTCAGCCATCTTGGTGGCTCTGGATTCCATTGCTCCAGTCCCTGTTCATCCTCTCTCCCTTCATCCTTGATCCCCATGGTTTGATGGGAGTCTGCCCTTGATACCAATCGCCTTAGACTGATAGATCATTATCAAGTCTATCAATCTACAATCACCCGTAAGAAGGCAGAATTCATGTCCGGGGAGACTGTGGCTGCTCAGAATCGACCAGCTCAGTTTTTCTGTACTGTAGACAGACTGTGCAACCCAGCCTGTCTGCATGTCCAGAAAGCTTTTTCGCAATTGGGATGCGACGAACTTGCTCAATTCTTTGCTAATAAGGAGACTGATATCAGGGTGGTACTCCAACCGGCACACTCTATGGGTGTTGCTTCTGATCAGTGTGTGGTCACTGCACCTCAGCCTTCCTGCAGTACCTTCAGCTGACTGGAGTTCATGGATGTCAAGTGGATCATCCAGGGAGTGCGCTCTACATACTGTAGTTTGGATCCTGGACCAACTTCCCTAATTTTGGGTTGTACTGATGTCATCAGTCCGGTCCTTGCATGGATAGTCTGGTGCTCCCTGGACTTGGATGAGTTTCCTAGCTCCCTGAAAGAGGTGGTGGTTACACCGCTCTTGAAGAAAGCTACCTTGGACCCAGACTACCATGCAAACTACAGACCTGTCTCTAACCTTCCCTTTTTAGGGAAGGTGATTGAGAAAGTAGTGGCAGCACAACTGGAGGATCATTTGACCATCCATGAAATTTATGAACCACTCCAGTCTGGTTTTCAAAAAAGACACAGTACAGAGACAGTGCTGGTATGGGTGCTGAATGATCTCCTGATGGCTGGAGATCAGAAGAACCATTCCATCTTGGTCCTTCTGGATCTGTCTTCAGCATTTGACACCGTGGACCACGGGGTGTTGCTAGGCCACCTGAGGTACATCTGTGGACTGTCTGGTACAGTCCTCAGGTGGTTTACATCTTTCCTCATGGGTAGAACACAAAGAGTGGTGTCTGGGGTCTTTTCCCCAGACCCCTTCTCTCTGTCATGTGGGGTCCTCAGGGGACAGTGCTATCACCCATGTTGTTCGCCGGTGTACATGCTACCCCTCGGAGACATTGTAAGAAGGTATGGGCTGAGGTTTTTATCTGCTATGCTGATGATACCCAGCTCTACCTTTCTTTTGCACCTGACCAGGATGGAGCTGTCTCGATCTTTAATAACTGTCTGAAAGAAATCCAAGAGTGGATGGATTCCAGCTGGCTGAAGTTGAACTCGGAAAAAACGGAGGTGTTGGTTGTGTACCCAGGTCGCCGGACAGGGGGGTTAGGGGTTGGTTCACCCTCAGGACTTTTTGTCAATGGCATTTCTCTCCCAACCTCTGAACAGGTGCGTAACCTGGGGATAATTTTTGATGCAGGGCTGACCCTGCATTCGCAGGTGTCGGCTGTCATCACATCCTCCTTTTACCATCTTAGGAATATTGCCAGAATTAGGCACCTGGTTCCGTCTGACGACTTGCCTAGATTGGTCCATGCCTTTGTGTCCTCATGCTTAGATTTTTGCAACTCCCTTTACCTAGGTCTTTCTGGGGTGGAAATCTGCCACTTGCAGCTGGTGCAGAATGCAGCAGCCCGGGTTCTGACAGGATCTGCTTGGTACTGTCATATTTCGCCAGTGCCGCGTGAACTGCACTGGCTGCCAGTACAGTGGTGGATCACCTTTAAAGTTGGTTTGCTGACTTTCAAAACCCTACATGGACTGGGCCCAGACTACCTGAATGAGGTCCTCATTCCTTACTGCCCTGGACGATCACTCTGCTTGGCCAACGAAGGGTTGCTAGAGATTCCAAGGGTAGGTTTGAAATCATAGGGGGTGAGACCATTTATGTATGCAGCCCCTACCCTTTTGAATTCTCTACCCCGTCAGTTATGGGAGTGCACAGCTGTAGAGGGATTTAAACGAGCATTAAAAACTTTTTTGTGGTGCCAAGCATTTAATGAGTGATCTTCCTTTTGATGAATATTTTACTGTTGGTTTATTTATAATGTATTGTTCTTTGATCTTGTTTTTAAATTGTTAGGTGCCTTGGTCTTGGATAAGGCGCCATATAAATAAAATGTATTATTATTATTATATTACTTGTGATGCCCCTTCCTATACATCCCAGCATTTTGCTGGCTTTTTGCGCCACTTTTTCACATTGTCTTCCCACTTTTAAGTCATCAGAGATGATGACCCCATGATCCTATTCCTGTTTGGTGGCTGTTAGCTGCTCCCCTCCCAGATGGTATACTGTCCCTGGGTTGTTCCTGCCCAGATACATCACTTTGCATTTTTTTTGCATTAAATTTTAACTGCCACATGTTGGGTCATTTTTTTAGCTTGAGCAGGTCACTTTTCATTTGTTCCACTCCATGAGCAGTGTCCACTCTGTTATAGAGCTTTGATGTCATCTGCAAACAGACTCACCTTCCTGGTGGAACAAATGTTGTGCAATCTTTACAAACTTCTGTCCCCACCCCCTGCCCCCAGTTCCTATCATCTCCAAACAAAGAGAAAATACTTCTTTGGAGCCTAGACAAAGTCACACTGAAGTTGAAATGCCCCCCCCAACCAGAAAATCCTTTGGAGTTGGTTAAAACAACAAAGACAGGGATGGGTAAAAGAAAGGCAGGGATCATGCCCCCAAAGTCATTAGTGGTCACTAGAAATCATTTTCAGGCTTTGACCAAATAAACACAATGGGGAGATATGGAAGAAGACGGGGAGGACTATGCTACATCCTCAATTGCAACTTCTACGATGGATTTCTCTTCAGACTCACAAACTGAGTCTTCAATTTCAAAGAAAGCAAAAAGCCAAAGGATATCTCCTAATGGAACATATGCCAATATTTGAAATGTAATTTCTTAAAATGTATGGTGCTCAAAACATTGAACCTTTAAAATTGAATGTTTGCAGCATAAAATCATAGCAATTAAAATTTGAGAGTACCCATCAAATGAAGCCAGCACACTGCAATAAAGATGAACGCAGTGTAAGTTTTTATTATCGGCCATAAAAGGCACACTGGGATTGACAAAAATATGCAGCACCACTACTAAAATGTCACAAGTTATGTTTTGCCTGGACAACCAGGCTCCATTAGACCATCAACCATAAAATCCTACAGAAAACGTTTGCCCACCTCACAGATATGAAGGGATTTGCCAAACAACATAATTTTCATTCAAGATACTAGAATTAAAACATTACTTGAGGTCTCTCAAGCTAGACAGGCCTGGCCAGTAGGAGCCTCATATTGGTCACAAGGGAGAGACGTGTGTGATGGGGTGGGAATTTTGTTTAAACATTTTGATTTCATGATAAAAAGAGTTGTTGAAATCTGTCCAGGTAGGGTGCTACTATTAGATGTATGCTATGAATCTAAAACATTTTGCTTCATAAATGTTTATGCCCCACAAGGAATTGCTTTAAAAACAGAATTATTTTGAACATTACAACCTTTTTTTGCACGCAAGCAGTCATATTATTCTCAGTGGGGATTTTAATTTTGGGCTCTCACCTGCAGATTATGGAGGAGTCGCAACAAACATTTTTGGAGACACAGACTATTTGAACTCTATTATCACTGCAACAGGGTTAAAAGATGGTTACTTGGAAATACATTCCAAAGGGACTAAAACCTACATGAGAGGGACATTGGCTACCAGGATATATTTTTTATTTATCTCTCAGAACCTACTGATCCATCGAGCAAGTACAATTCCATGAGAAAATTAAGAGCATCTGGCAGTGTCCATATTGTGTAAATTAAGAAATAATACTTTTAACTCAAAAACCCAGTCCAGATGGATGCTAAATAATAATCTTTTGCTAGATGCAAAAATAGAAAATCACTGTGAAGAACTAATTAAAGTACGTACTTTAGTAATGGATGCTTATGACACATTGGCAGACTGGTGGCAAGATTCAAAACGAGATTGTAAGAATTTTTTTCAAAAATCTGCACAAAGAAAATGCCAAGATTCTTACTTTAAATACCTGGATTTAAGGAATAAATGAATTAGTTATATTTTAATAGCCCAAGAACACAAAATAGACCTGAAGGCAAAAATAGTTTAAAAGTGGAAATGGCTTTATACCAGTATAACAGGGAAGAGTCATTGAAAATGGAAGCACAATATGGTATGCAAGGGAAAAAAAACTGCATAAGATAGTTACAGAAGTTGTAAAGACAGAGTACATAGCACTAGATTAGATGTAGAATCCCGATTATCTGACCCCCGGTTAACCAGAAATCCCTCTTATCCGACCTGCTATTATGTCGCCCCAAATTTTACTGTCTTTTGCAATGATTTAAAGCCTTAAGTTACACTTAAATTAACGATTTACTTGCTGTCCCTTAGAACATCTGAGATCACCTTGGTGCAGGTTTTTATCTGTGGAATTACATAGAATTACCTGTCAAATACTAATTGTCGTATCTTAGCTTACCTGTCCCTTTTCAATTGGTCCCTATTCATCAGCTGTTCCCTTTAATTAGAGCAACAAGTATGCTCCCTCAACCAGTGCATTTTCACTCTGTACAGTACTGTCTGTCACTAAAATGAGCGCTAAGAGGAAACGCACAGTGCTCACTTTGCAACAGAAACTGTGGATCCTTGATAGGATTGAAAATGGTGAGCGTGCTGCGTCCCTGGCTGCCGAATATGGAGTCAGCAAATCAAGAATAAGTGACATAAAAGACGCAAAGGAAAAACTGTCAATTTGCAATGTCGCTTGAGGGTTCTAGTGGTCTAGAGAACTGGAAAACAATGCGAGCATGCAAAGATGATGAAAGGGATGATGCAGTACACCTGTCTTTCTGTCAGTAGTGGGAGCTGGGGACACCAATATCTGGGCCTCTTGTAAAAGAAAAAACTCTTCAGCTGCATGCTAAGCTCGATGGTGACTGGGTAGTTTTGCAGCAAGTGATGGCTGGCTGGACCACTTCAAAAAATGCCACCGCATAAGACAACTCTGATTGTGTGGCAAGAAGCTGAGTCCAGCCATGGGTGGTGTGGCTACCTTTATTCAGCAGCTACAAGATCTTACTAAGGTTGAATCACTGTCGGAACATCAGATCTATAATGTAGATGAAAATGGGTTGTTCTGGAGATGCTTGCCGGACAAAACGCTGGCTCATAGATCAGAGAAGGATGCCCCTGGCCACAAAAAACAGAAGGACCGAGTCACTATGCTTGCGTATGTAAATGCAAGTGGGTCACATAAGCTCCCCCTATTCTTAATAAGCAAATCTAGAGAGCCAAGGTGCTTCAGGCACTGCAACATGACAGCACTTCCTATGCTGTATGGGCATAAAAGCAACACATAGATGGATGGCACACTGTTTGATAAATGTACAAAGAAAATTTTGTACCTAGTGTAAAGAGGCATCTGATGTCATTAAATCTGCCCCTTAATGCCATTTTACTCCTTGATAACTCCCTAGCTCACCCTGAAATGCCTGTAATTCAGACTCAGCATGGCAGGATCCGTTGTCTATTTCTGCCCCAAAACACTACATCTAAAATTCAGCCCTGTGATCAGGGGATTTTAGAAATCTTTAAAAGACTATACAGAAAGTGGCTGCTTCAAGCTGTTCTTTCAGATAATAACAATGAGATGAGCCTGCAAGAGATTATCAAGTCTATCTCACTAAAAGATGTTATGTACATGGGTGGGGATGCATGGGACAAGGTAAAGCAAGAAACCATAGCAAAGTCCTGGTGCAAATCAGGAATCTTGGTGCAAGAGGAACTTGTTTGCGCGAGGTAGAGGTGGAGCCAATGTGTTCAAACACAGACATTGGAGAGCTAGATCCTGATGAGGATCCTAACATTGCTGCGCTGGCAGAAGACATGATCTCTAAACTAAACGTCTCACTGACAAATGAAGATATGGAGAATTGGCTGATGTTCATTAAGGTTGAGGAAGGGCATGCACATCTCTCTGATGATGCAATTGTAGATGCCGTTCGACACCAACCAGACATACCAGAACATCAAGAAGTGGATGAGGAGGTGGATGAGGATTCAGATGAGGAGACCGAGACTGAGACAGTACCCATACCCACCAATCCAGAAGCTGTGCAAAGCTTTGACGGGTGCTTACTCTGGCTTGAAAACCAACCAGACTGTGATTCAGTGCAGCTTATGCTGCTACGAGGACTTCGCTCGAAAGCTACCAATAAAAGAGTACAGAGCCTGCAGCAATCAAACATTAATAAATACTTCTCCCTTTGCCCAAGTAAAGCTGCACAGTAAGCATGAATAAAGCACCCCACACCCCCCACACTACGTAATCATAAGCACAAGCACAAGCATGAAAACAAATTACAGTACTGTAATGAAATGAGATATTGTTTGAAGCATAGCACAAGCACAAGCAAACCAAAGACATTTCTACTCCCCAAAAGATCACAAAGAATGAATGGATACAACCTAGTGCCTCAGATTCATCCACTTAAAGATGCTGTTGTATGTGGTCCCTATTCTTACCTGAATCTGGAAATCTTGATTAAATGAACTCCTGTTTATCCAAACTGAAAACTTGTCACCCTTTCAGTTCGGATAAATGGGATTCTACTGTAGTTAAGGATCCAGCCTTGCAAGTCGGCCTTGTGGCGCTGAGGGTTGAGGCACTGGACACCACACATCGAGCCATGCCGGTGACCTGGGTTCAGGAATGGGCCTGGGCCACTGGGGGTCAGCAGGGGAGAGGAAGGATTGAGCATCTGGAGGACAGATCTCCTTTCTTGGAGGGATCCAGGGACTATGCCCAGCATCACAGTGACCTCTGGTAGAGACCGGAGGTACCACAATGCTATAGGGTTTGGCTAGAGGGCTGCAGAGCCACAACAAGACAGTCCCTGGCATCATTGCACCTCACAGCTCCACCTGGGGGGTGGGGGTAAGGGCAGAATGAGGAAAAATGGAAAAACCCTCCACCTCCAGATAGGTGATGGAGGGTATGGGGGGGTCAGTCCACCATGCCCAGAGTCAGGCCTTCCTCTCGCCACCTGTGTGCTTCCATCCACCAAGCTCTGCCAGACTGGATTAATAGATAGAGCACCAGGAGGAGAGTATCTGGCAGTCCTGCCTCTGGGGGCTCAGAGCCGGGGGGCAGGGCAGTAGCAGCGGCAGATGGAAGGGGTGAGAGGGGCTTCAGACAGGTTGGACAAGGACCAGGACCCCATGTGACCACTTCTGAAAGAGTTCAGGAGAGTGGAGTGAGAAAGAAAGATTAAAAACAAAAAGATCCAGCCTTGCAGTCTTTGCAAACAGATCAAGGGAAAATCATGGAAATAGTTTAAAAATATTTAGAAAATATGTTTGGTACACCCTCATCAGCAATTTGTAATGAAACATACCTACAAGAGATGGATATACCAGAAATTCATAAGGAGATGCAAGATAAATTAATTTTGGATATTACTCCAGAAGAAATTGTGCAAGCAATAAAAAACCTAAACAAAAATTCATTACCAGGTCAGGATGATGTGACTGCAGAATTTTACCAGAAATTTACAAAATATTTAGTGCCAATTTAGACATTGGTATTTAATGCTATGTTACATTCAACTTTTTTACCAGGCTTGATGGCACAAGTGCTAATGAAATTATTAATTTAAAAAAGGGAAAAATCTGATTTAAAAAATTGGAAACCAATTAGTCTACTACATGTAGACTATAAAATACTAGCTTCTATATTATTATGAAGATTGTCTTTAGTTGCTGATATTGTAATATCCCAAGTACAATCTTGCGCAATCCCCAACAGATCGATTTTTCATAATCTCATATTCTAAGAGACCTAATGTTCAGTACAACAAATACAGGTGCTCCTAGTATTATCCTCTCTTTGAACCAAGAGAAAACATTTGATTGTGTGGATTAAAACTATTTGTTTCAAGTCTTAAAAGCATATCATAACCCCCAGAAATTTATAACATGGGTACAAATGTTATACAAAAACACACATATTCTACCATATATACTACAAATGGGATTCCTGGCTCAGTAATTTTATGAAGAAAATTAGTCCATCAAGGTTGTCCTGTAAGTCCTCTTCTGTATCTCTTCCAAATAAATCCTTTACTTAGAAAGATTTTGAATCATCCTGAAATACCTAGAATCACGTTCACAAGCATGCAGATGACACCCTCTGTGTGTGCATATGCGGATGACATCTGCATATGTACCATAGATGCTGTTGCTGGACCTGCCATTATCTATGTTACATCTGATTTTGAAAACATTTCTGGATCAAAATTAAATTATAAAAAAAGTAAAGGAATATGGCTAATTTCATCAGATAGAAATGTACCATCACAGTGAGTAGCCAACACAGAAATATCTACTACACCAGTAAGAATACTATGCTTGTATTTTGGAAGTCCAGACAATACAGCACTAAACTGGAACATAGTAGCTGAAAAAGCAACAGGAATTATCCAAACATAGAAATACAAGATTATGTCCAAAACAAAAGGGTATTTCTGTTAAAAACCTTTATACTTCCAATATTTTTGCACCTAGCACATACATTTCCTCTTCCTATAAATATGGAAGTTAAAATTAACAATTTATTTTTTCAAGGTTTTTGAAGTAGTTGTTTGAACCCTATTAAAAGGCTTTATATACAGTATATCATGATTACAGTTATGGAGGTATCAGGATGTTGCACCCTAATGTCTTTTCTCATAGTATGTCTATCTACTGGAATATTTCCTCATTATTAGTTTGAAAATTTCTTCCCTGATATGTTATTTTAAATTTTTGGCTTAAGAGAGTATGTGAAACATGGAATAAAGATCCTTTTCTGATTCCAAAAAATTTTAGATCCTTAAATATTCCTACATTCCTGATTCCGATATTTATAAAATTAAGACTGTGGAAACTAACACCACACCTTATAAAAACAAATGCCATTTTATTCAGCGATACTTTGGGATTATTATTATGAAACTCCTCAGGTAAAAGGAGGCCTGGAAGAAATTACCAGTACAATATTTATACAGCTAACTGATAAAAGGATCCCGCTGAAATTTTGGCATGTGACCTGGCTATCCTGCCATGGCAGACTTGAGGTGAGGAACACACACAAATGTGAAGTTATAGAGGAACAAATGTGCCATGCCCCTCTTCCACAGGTGTACCAGAAACTATGGAAACATTTTTTTGCAATGTTCTTTTTCATAGATATTCTGGTCACTATTTTTGGAAACCTGGGGAGACAAGTATATATCCCCTATTATGTATGAAGTAATTATTTTAGGGCTATTCCTACCACAACTTTTTAAATTCCACCCAAGTACTTTGAGACTCATTTTTGCAATATGTTGGTTTTATCTGTGGCATACCAGATGTGCCCTCTTGTTACAGCAAAAAGAAATTTCAGCAGCACAGATATTAGCACAGATTACATTTAGTTTAAACTCAGTTTAAACTAAGAAACGTATGACTGCAGTATCTATTTTCAAGGTGCATTGGAAACATTGTACTTGGTTTTTGACTGTTTAAACTAAAATTTCTTGTATAGGCATGTAAAAAATTACTTTTCTTTTTATCTGAGTTGTATTTAGGACATATGTTTTGATTTGTTTTGTTTGATATTTCTTTCTTTCAATAAAAATTTCCCCTACTCTTTTCAAGAAGTGCCATGGGATCTTTAACGTCCTCCTGAACAACCACCAGAAAAGGCAGATGAGACCTTGGTTTAATGTCTCATCCAACAGATGGCACCTCAGGAGTGCAGCACCCCCTCATGCTGCACTATAGTGTCAGTATTGTGATTTAACCCAAGTGCCTAGAACCCACAGCCTACTATTCTTCCAGCTTCAGAGGCAAGTGTGCAACCTGCTGAGCCACTGACACAAGGGGAAACTATTCAACTCCTAAAACAAAGGGGTTGTAAAGAGACTGGCATGATGTTGTTTACATCACCACATCATGGAGACTGTTTTGCATCAAGCATAAGTTGGTTTAAGCAGAACCAGCACTGGATATTATGAAACTCATACTGTACAGCTAATTTCAGTTCAGGGTCCAAGGCTCAAGGAAATAAAGAGCACTGTGTTGAACGCTTACGTGTAAATATGCATCGTGACTCAGACTGAAGGATGATCATTGAGAAATATGGATAACAGTATGAGGCCAAGGATAGAGCCCTGGGGGACTTCAGAAGTAATTGGAAGTAGTGATCAAGAGAAGAAGGCATCACATAGAATACCTGGACTGATTGTTACCTTCCAGACAAGTAGAAGCAGAACCAACTAACCAATAAGTCAGATAGATTAGACACCATGGTCCTGATTCTAGAAAAGCTATGCCTGGCATAACAGCACTTTCACCAAATAGAATGGCGCAAGTAGCAACTTACTCCAGCAGTTGCGACTTGCGCGATTCTACAAAGTGGCCTACGACATGTTGCAGGTCACTTGCACTGAACAGCTGTTAAGCTGTTGGTTGTGCTATAAACCCCCTGCCACATGGTGCTAGGGGGTTTATGGCAGCAGTTGCACCCCATTCCAGAAGGGCAGCAATAAAGTCCCCAATGTTGGGATTCTACAACAACCCCCAGAAGAGAACCGGCAACGTAAGTTACACCTGCATTTAGCTGGTGTAACTTACATATGTTCTCTGAGGGTCCTGTAGAACCCAGTCCATGTGCCCTCCCCCGTGCCCAGATTACCGCCGTTGGTGCCCCAATGGGTATCTCACACATTCCTGCCCCATCCCCCATACTGTACTTGCCCCCCTGTACCCCCATACAGTAAAGGCCCCACAGGGCTGTCCACACCAACTGTCCCCCCAAGTGTAAGAAATGGGCCCCACAGGGCTGCCCACATGACCTGTCCCCCATCTCCATCTGTCCAATAAGCCCCGTAGGGTGGTGCAGTCACCCATGCCCTGACCCTGAGTTGCCGGCCGCAAATGTGGCAAATACCCTGCCCTGATAGTCTAGTGGCTCCTCATCCAGCCATACCAGCCCACCCAGCACCCCCACCCGTCTCAGCCAGAGACTGGAACAGCCCACCTCTCACCTCCATGGCCAACCACTAACTATGTTCAGTAGGAGCATGTACAGAAAAGACGCACTCAGAAATACATTTTTTAGCATGTCTTATCTGTACGCACTCCTACTGAACACAGTCGGCGGCTGGCCGTGGAGGTGAGAGGTGGGCTGTGCCAGTCACTGGCTGAGGATGGGTGGGGGGTGCTGGTGGGCTGGCACAGCTGGGTGGGGGCCACTAGACTACCACGGCAGGGTATTTGCCGCATTTGTGGCCGTGACTGGGGGTCAGGCATGGGTGGGGATGACAGTGCTGCTCTCTGTGAAGCATGTTACAACTGGGTATTCGGGGGCTGGGAGTGTGGGCAGCCCCTGTGGGGCATTTTGCAGTGGGGATCTGGGGCTGGGGGTGTGGGCAGGACATTTTACAATAGGAATTTAGGGGCTGGGGTGTTGGCAGCCCTGCAGGAGTTTTACAACAGGGGTTCGGGGACTGGGGGTTTGGGCAGCCCTGTGGGCATTTATAATGGGGGATCGGGGGCTGGGTATGTGGGCAGCCTGCAGGCATTTTACAACAAGGGTTTGGGGGTGGGGTTTGGGCAGCCCTGTGGGGCATTTAACAATGGGGATTTGGGGGACTGGGGGTGTGGGAAGCCCTGCTGGGCTCTTTCTGAATACATTGGGGGCAGTTGGTGTGGGCAGCACTGTGGGGTGCCAATGTGGCTTGCTGGGCGTGGGGGGGGCTTGCGATATGCAGTGTGCCAGTTGTGGCTTGCAACATGCTCACCAGTTGTGCCCTCTGTTTGGCGTACCTGGCCACATGTTGTAAGTCGCAGGACTTAGCTGTGGTGACCCTGCCCCTTCTAGAATAGGGTGCAGGGTCAATGTCACAGTTGCGGGTGGTGCAAGTTGCATTTGGCAGTGACTGCATCACCTTTCTAGAATCGGGCCCCATGGATTTATCAAGTCAGAGGAAATAAGAGACTGTGCTAAAGGTTTTTACAAGGTCAGCAAAGATTACAGCAGTAAAAAGCCTCTTGTCAGTCCATTTCAGGATGGCGATAGTAATCCATATGAGAAAAAAAGCTGTTGAAAAGGGTTTTATGGAAAACTGTATGAAGCATCAAATTAAGTGGGCATTAACTAGCAGTGTATGCAAAATATTTTGTTTTTCTTTTGTCTACACATTTGACTCCCATGTATAACTTGTGGAATGTCTAATTCATATTACATTGTGTACATTATATGTAATGTGTTTTCATGGAATGTGTAATTTACTGCTGCTCCCTCCTCCCTGGGACCTTTTCTATACAAGGTGTAATGTCTCTGAAAAGCATTACTGAATGGAAACAGCTTAATAAATTAATACAGTGGTACTCCTAATATAGTCAGGGAGCCACAGGCATCCCAAAGGTCTTTCCTTGTGGCCCATCAACCCTAAATCTGCTCCACGTTGCTGAACTGTAGCAAACTATTCCCCAGATGCTGCTGGTCCAAACATTTCTACAGATAACAAAATGTACCCCCTAACCACCCCCACACAAGTACCAGGGTTCTCAAATTGAATAGACTAGCCAAATTCAGAGCACTGTTGATACCTATGGAAGGTTGCATTTTTTTCACATTATCAGTGTTTCATATCTAAAACAACCTGGGGACAGGAAGGATGCCAACTTTTCACCAGCTGTATATTTCAATACATGTCTTAATGGTGAATGCAACTTACCCTGACCTTGCCACATCTATCTATTTTTGGGAGACAAAAGCTAGAATTTTATGAAAAAAACATAGACTGTAGGCAGACAATAAAATCTAAGAGAAACAAAAAATCACAAAAATTTACAAGACAAATAAGACCACCACCACCACCACCCCTTTTGTGTACCTTGTTATGGCCCTCTGCAGTATTCTCACTCTTGGAGTTTGACCCTTCATGAAAATGTGTTGAGTACCACTGAATCAAATAATTAGTGTTGCCCTGGCCATAATGGTTGACTAAGCCCTGGATAAAGATGCATAACAAGGGTCTTGGAGGAGCTGTCCTTTGGACAGATGGCCCTGAGCTTGTTATTGTGTGTTTCAATTTCAGGGCACAGTGCCACTACCAGAAGTGACTCCTTCTTTGGGCAAGTCTAATGGAGCTGCCCCATGGAACATATACAGCATGGTATAGTGGCCTTTGGTGTTCACCTTCCCCTGGGTGTTGAGGGGGACTTTAGAAACCACCATGTTAGCTGCTACATGCATTAAGCTGAGCAGTTTCTGTGCCTACAGCGACTGGCTATGGTGACTGGTTTGAACTTTAATACTCAACAGCTCCTAAATTTGCCTTTGATCTTCAGTGCCTCCCACATTACTTCAGTCTTTGTTCATAACATTAGGCAGACACAAACAGGGCACACCAGACTTCTAGTTGCAATGCAACAGAAACAGGTTTATTTACAATTTATTGCACAGGCCTTTGATGCAACTGTACATCTCGGATGGAAAAATAGTTGACTAGTAACATTTATGGTACCTTCTCTCCATAAAGGAGCATGCAATTGAGTTACTTAAGTGAGTCACTTAGCATTTTTGAGCCTAAAATAGGCTTTTTCCTAGCCATTTACCAAAATGTAAAATAATAAATTAATGTTTGTCCTCAGTGGCAAATGTAGAATCACCATGCCATTTGAGCTACAAAACCACATCATAGTGAATAATGTCAGGAGTCCATAGCAGACTCAAGTACCGTGAAACAAAGAAAACAGCTTCCCTGGACTTCTTGGCTCAGTTAGATATCTCAACAATTCCCTCTCTGACAGGAGACTGGGAGATGGTCCAAATCCTTGGGTTTCAAGGGAGCTGGGACCATTTCTTTTCAGGGACCCTGTACTTATCATATCATCCTGCACATCTTTAAGCCGCATGAATCAAGAAATTCAGAAAACCAGCTACACAGATGAAAAGAGTTTCTGTTTCAAGATTTTATTGCCACTTGGTCATTCAGCAGGATATCCCCACACAGTGCCAAGCAGGCATAACCATACTGTACCTGTTAAAAATTGAAGACAAGGGGCATTTTAAAACAAGTTAGACACTCATCTACTAGAACTGAATATTACCTATGAATCAAAACATGTCATTAACATTAGTTGTAACTCAGGCAGATTCCCTTCATTGAGGAAGCCCAATGTATTGGGTGAAATGTTGGGCACTGTGTGGAGATATCCTGCTGTGTGACCAAGTGGCAATAAAAGCTTCACAATGAAATTTAATTTTGTCTGTGTGGCTGGTTTTCCAAATTTCTTGTCTATTGCCTCGCCTACCCAGCCTTGCAACTAGAAGAAGTATCTGATATATAGAAGGGTACCCACTTACCCAGCTCCAGACACAGTACCTTTTGTGGGCAGGCCCAACACCTCTTGACCTTCCCATTTTACATATTTACTATCCTCCTAGGTGTCAAGTCCACAATCTTATGTTTCACCCCTCCACAGCTTACCTGGAAGGCAAACTATAGCTGGGGATCTCTTAAAGGGGAAATCAGTACAGCCATCCAGGCAAACTCTTGAGGGGGATCCCCACATCAGATCTGTCACCATATTTCATGGAGTTCTCTCTCCTTAAAGGCCTCACCTGAGACCCGACCCAAGGAGAGACCTGTGCCACATCCCCAAATTCAGGATCTATGATGCTACCTCCTTAGCCTGGCAGCCCCCCCAACAGCTATTCATAGCCAGCACCATGTGATGGAGCTCTCCCTCAAAATCCTCTGGTTCAGTCTCAGGCCCAGACTTTAGACCTGAACTCCCATGATGTTCCCTCCAAGGGCCTTTATACCCAGTGGAACATACCATGACAAGGCCATGTCCTTCGCACAGAGAGAGAAGGATGAGTGTAACTAATAGCTCCAAATTTGGAAGGTGTTACACTGAGTAAACATATAAATCAGTTTTCTAATTCGTAGGATTATTTTTATATTTCTGACTCTTGTCACTTTCTATCTGTTCTTTCTCCTTTTGTTCAAACACTGATGACAGTGCAGAAACTAAAGTAGCAAAACCTTGCAAATCAAATAACTTTTCTAACTTGGGATGCTGCTTAGTCTGATAGTTTCCAAAATCCCATCTTGTCCTATCGCTGGCCTCATTTTCCTCACTTGTAACAATATATGAATTGTTTACCAAACCTAGTGCAAACTAATACAACTTTTGGTAAATATCCTTATAACCTATTTATAAATACTATCATTTCAACATATTACTTTGTTTTCCCCTTTTTATTTCTTTCCTTAGTTTCATCTTCACATAATTATCTAAACATACATTATGCTAGCAATGACACCCGGCGTGGTGGGTGGTATTGGGCTATACCAGACCACCTCGGGGCGTAATGAGGCCCAACACCACAGGCAGAGGGCCTAATAGCCCCTAGACGGCATTATTCAGCTTAGAAAATGGATTACATGTGGCATTTTTATGTACTACTTGAAAAATAAAAAACAAAATAAAAAAAAAATGACTAGAAATCTCTTTAAAGTGGTTTTAATGGTAAAGTAGTCCATCCACTGGTACACTTGCCAGTAGAGAGCACTGTAATGTTTTATTCAGCTATGTGTTTTCTTTCATGCTTTTCACTTGTTTCTGGAGCCATCAATGCTCCCCCGCCCATCACCACCATTTTCCCTTTTATCTCCACATTCTGGTATGCTCCTTCCCTTTCTACCGCAGCTTAAATTCCTCACCTGTATGCTTCCTCTGCTTACTCCTTCAGATCTACAAACTGTTCTTCATTCTTCCTTGTCCACCCCAAATCCTCCTTGGGAAAGTCACTTTCTCTTACAAGCTCCATCTTCTTTGGTGTCACCTTTCCTTCTCCCTCAACGCTCCACCCTAAGTCCCCTATACCATAAGCCTCTCCACTCTTTCCATTCCCTTTCTACTCTGTGGCCCTACTCTGTAAGTATACTACCCACATTTGTCCCAGTACCTAATCTCTCCTCTTCTCTCCTTTACCTATTTCCTTCATTTATTCTGTTCCCTTACCTCTTCCCCCACTCCCCTGTGCCCCCTCAGTATTTGCCTCTGCTCCCACCATGGGGTTTGCACATCTCAGGTGCTTTAATACCCCTGCCAATCTGATGGACTTTTTCCCCAACTACACTGTCTCATACAGTTCCAGCCATTTTATCTGTTTTATGTCCATAATATTAATCTACCTGTATGTAAATACTATACATTATTGTGCCTCCATCCTGGCCAGACTGAACTGCCTTTTCCCCTACTTCTGCCACTTTACTCGAAACACCCCACTTAGTACCCACCACTGCTACCTCTACTATAACCTAACTTTTCGTTCACTTGAATGTTGGCATCTCCTCCACTGCTCCTTCTTTCTTGCTAAATACTGTCTCTCTTCCCTCCCTTTGAAACTGCCCACTGTCTTCTCCATCTCTGTTCCTTCTTACTATTCTCTCCACCCCTCTGATGTCCGCTCTTTCTTCAGCTCTCACCTCTGAGCCTCAACAGGCCAATCTGCCGTCTCTGTCCATCTCCCTAACCTCTGGACCAGCCTCAATCTCCCTGTACACCTCTTCTCTACTCCAGCCCTCAAGACCCTTTTAAATATTTTGCCCCTTCCAACATCTAGCTTTCCTTTCTAAATGCAGTCCTTGTCAAATGGCTTGTACTTTCCAGTGTTTTTACAACAGTTGTTTTCTTATATAATGTACACATATTGTAATTTATTTATTCTGTTATATATATATATATATATATATATATATATATATATATTTGCATTCATGTATTTTACTGTGTATTCTTTTGTACTCCCATGTTGCTCCTCTCCCCTACCAGTCACACTAGAAATGTGCATCGACTCAATGTACCTATACTGGTCACCACATTTTAAACAAAAAAAAATAAAATAAATGGTGACAAGAGTGGGGGGAGCTGATGAGCAGTCATCTATATGGATACCAGATTCCTGAGCTCCACTCATAAATAAGTAGGACGATCACTACAAAGGAAATTTGTAATGAGAAGACTGGTGGGCAACACAGAAAGACAGCACCTAATCTAAAGTAAAAAAAAACAAAAAAACTTCAGGGGTGGAGCCAAAGTGGTGCCACACAAAAGAACAGTGTGTATGAACATTAAACGCAATCAAATAGAATGAGCACAACTGACTCTTACTATAAATTTAGTCTTACCACTATTATTACTGTCCACTAGCACTGGTCAATGTATATGGAGAGCTATTTTCTTAGATCCCTCTTCTCTTAAGTCCAACAGTTGGGCAAAGTCAATGTAGTCACAATTTATTCAGAGATCTAGGTAATACTCCACCTTCAAGGAAAAAGATCACTGCAAATCTCTCTCAGTCCTTCCCCAAACATCATCTTTTTAATATGGTTGGTGAGGTAGGGTGGGCCATAGGTTAGACCTGTAAACCAAGAGGAACTTCCAAATCTAAGTCCCACCATAGCCCCTGGTTTAGGGTGTGGTGTTGAACAAACTTTCAGACTTCCATCTTCTTGTGTTGTTGCAGTACCATAAAGACTTGGAACTGAATCACAAGGGATGGCTCACCACAGCAGTACAGTATATGGATGTGTAGACTGTTTGCCAGTGTGTAATAACTTCTTTCATTCTACTCTTTGTTTGGTAAAGTGGCACATTTTTCACAAAAAGATGCAACTATGGCAAAAGAAAGTCCTTCAGCTAAGCTGTGTGTCAGAATTTAGATTTTAAAATAATTGGGACACTGCTATATAAATGATATTTTACACTATTTTTTGTCCTTCCACAGTGGATCAGTTCTCCTTCATTCATCTGCAAGCCTCCTAAAACTTCTCCATCCAGATTGCTACCCTCTAGATAGACAGTGAACCAGCACTAAACTTCCCCTCAGAAAGTTAACCCCCATAACAGGGCATTACTCTTTTGCCACCAATGGAGAAAATTCCAATAATCCAGTGAGATGGGTGGAGGAGGAGATGGATAGGTACATGGATGTAGTCTGAAGAAGACTCTTCCCATTTTTACTGGTGTTCAGACCCCTACCACCCCTCCCACCATCACACAGCAACATGTGCAGTTGACAGAGATCCACTGTGCATAGCACCCTTGCACCCTGAGCACTCCCAGCTGCACTGACACCTGCAGTCACCCAAGTGGCAGTGTTACAGTGGGAGGCACCGCCCTTCCACCTCAGAGAAGAAGCAAGGAGGAGAGCCTCCGCTTCAATGCTTGTGCCTCCTTAATATGGCCAGTGTTGATGCCCCATGGCTCAGAACATGAACACAGGTTGCCAGCACACCAATCATTGCCTAGCCATGTAACGCTGTCAGACTAGCAGTAAACACATTTTCATTTAATATCTTTGACAGTTTTAGACAGTATGCAAAACAAATGCTCCTTCTAATGGATATAAACCATCCAGAAACATCAGAAATGTAATGGTTCAATCCAGATTACCTGCATGAACAACAATTTTGTAAGTGTAAAATGGTTGAAAATTACAACACCTGTGTCAGAGCTTGTGAGCTTTTAGGGGACATTCAAAATCCAGCTCTTTTAGCATTTAGCAGCTAGTATACCAGGGATGACAATGTCGTATGCCCAGAAACTGAAACATTTAAGTTAAGGAAGTATGAATCTTAGTATAAGGCAGCATTCTCCTTTAAATAATCACACCTTGTCATCATACACAAAAATGAAAACAAAATCAGTCCTCTGTGGTATTTATTTTCAGTACACCATGAGCAGTGCTTGAGTAATAGCTTTCTTCAGAGGAAAAGTAACAAATTATTGTGTAGTGCTTTATTCTGATGACTGCATACATGTCACTTGTATATACTGCCAAAGTAAACGCCACTGACTGAAGTCTATATCCAGAGCCCTAACTAGTGAAAAGTTGTGCACAACTTACTAGCCTCTTTCCCATTTGCAAATGATGGTGAATACAGTCATACCCTGTAACAGCCTCAGATAGCCTGTTCCACCAAGAGAATGAGGACAGTCTATTACTGTAGTTTCATTGCAGTCATAAAACTAGTAGTTAAGGACATAGGTTCAAAACCCATAATAGGTAGAACCTGCCAGAGATATGTGGGGTAGTCCCTGCAGTGATAAAAAGATTAGATTTAACTTCCATAATTGCCGTATATAAAACAAATTCTGGTCAGAGCTAACAAGGCTGCATAATGCTATTTTATGGGGATTAGGAGCCATCTACAGGGAAATTGCTTTTATATGAAACCTCAAGCAGCTCAGTATTTCTTTCAAACTGCCTGCCAATAACAATAGTCCCCTGTGATTGCTGGCCCTGTTAAAGTTAACACATTCTCTGGTGTCCACAGGTACATCCCACCCTCTGACTGCCATGCCCATTAATAAAAAATAATTCCCTGGTGTGCAGTGGCTCCATCATTCTCTGATCACCTGCTGTGTTAATAAATAATTCCCTTGCTGCAGTACAAGTTTAAGGTCGGTCTGGTCCAGTGGTATGGAGGGATGAGGCACTGTGTGCCTTGACTCCCGCTACATCAGTGACCCAAGTTCAGGGACATGCTCAGGTTGCTGAGTATCAGAGAGAAGACTGAGTGTTAACTCAGATAGCTGTTTTGTCCCTGGGTGGGAAGGCATGCTGACTCGACCTTTGCTTCTCCCAGGTGAAGGTAGTAGTCCAATGGGAGTGGGAATGTGGAAATGGCTAGCACAGGCTACCCACCTACCTCAGTCACACACTACCACCTGGATGACTGGCTCAAGTTCTAGATGTGAGTGACTGGTGGGGGGGGGGGGTAGGATGGCTCTCACCTTCCTGGCCCCATCATGGGGGGGAGGGGCAATCCATGGGAACTTTAGACTCGGTGGTCTGGAACAGGGAAGTGGCAGACAGGGGAGGTGGGGACAGGGCTGACATCCTGCATGAGTCAACTAGCAAAGCAAACATTTTAATGGGTGGGGGGATGCTGCAGTATATATGATCTTAACACATATACACAATCCTTCCATAATAGGGGTTACAGTAAAGCGACCAAGTATAGGTAATATGTACAGGATTTCATACCAGGGTATTATGGAGCCAGGGGGAGGAGTCTTAAAGAGATGAGGTTTCTTAGATCTGTAGAATAAGAATCCATAGTTCTTAAGACAGTTACTAGGAAGGATAAGAAAGGTTAGATATCCTGTTCTACTTATCTGACGGGGAAGGAGTTCACATACTGTGAGACTGTTAAAGTAAAGAAAAAAAGGTTAATATGGAGTAAATTCAGTAATGGGAACAATAGATAGGACAGAGATACAAAAGGGGAATAGCAGAGTGTAAAAGGTAAAAACAATATTGCTTTTGATAGAAAGTTACAGACTTAAATGAAGTAACAGATGTAGAGGCATGTTTAATTTAAGTAGTATACTAGCATTATTAACTGTTTACCATGAGTTTCAAAAACAAAACACAAAAAGCAGAGTAATGAAATGTTTGTAACCAAGTTACTCATGTGTTTTCTGCTTGACTTGTGCATTGTTTTTAGTGTGTGGTGTATAACTCTTTAAGAGATCTGTATAAATGAGATGCACATTTGTATTTTTCAGACCCACCCCCTGAGGAAGGCCCATTGAAGGGCTGAAGCACTGGGGCTAGTGGGTGCACACCAGCATTTTGCCAGAAAATAAATCTTGCACTGACTCTATGAGTGCTGAACTTTCTTTTCTTTTCTTGTTATAAGCTGGCTGCTTTGCTAATGCATCACCTTTTCCAGTGCTCACCACTGTACACTACTTGCACAATAGCCACAACACTGACGACTGACTATCACAGGACTGACCCTTCCACCTCCTAGAGTTACAGGACTGTACTCACCCTGAGATTCACATGACTGAAACCTTCCACTGTACATCACAGCACTGGGTACCCAACCCTGACAGTCACAGAACAGATCCCTATTCCCAACGGTCACAGCACCACACCCCACCTCCATAACAGCACTGCCCCCATGCCCCCTAAAGTCATATGGATAACACTCTCCACAGGCAGTTACAGCCATAATCCCCACTCCTAACCGTCACAACATTGTACCTCAGTCACTTCACTGAAGATCACCACACACACTTGGAACTGACCCCCCCCCCGAACAGTCACTTAGTTTTGCACCGTATAATGTCTTAAATATAGTGCAAAACCCAGTTCGCTCGGGTAAACTAGGATCTGCACCTGGGCAAACATTTGAATATCAGACTCCAGCTGTTATACTCCCCTTCACCATCAACAGGACTCCATATCAAACTGGTAGAGAGTCTTGGGGGGTTACCATGGCTGATGAGTCTATGGAAGGGGGATGGGGATGACGAACCTTCCCCTCCTGCCTCCCCCCATGGAGGGAATCAGTGGCTGTTATGAAGATCCAGATTTAGTCCCTGGGATGGTGGAAGCTGTTGTTAGGTGGCTGGTGATAATATGGCACTTCTTGGTGATGCAGGGCCTGAAGAAATTGAGGCACAATTCTGGCCTATCAGTTGTTATTTTCCCTCATTTTCATGCCCATCCATTTCTTCTAATACAGAGTGTAGTCTAGTCAGACCTCGACATACGCGTCATCCCAAGTATCACTGACCTCTACACCACTGAATGGTAGCATGAAACCCACTAACAAGTTTATATAATGTTTAACTGACCTGAATGGACCAAGTTGACCCTCAGACCACTGGCATTTTTTCACAAAGGGATGCACTGGCTAAAGTTAATCGTTTCAGTGAGCATTTAATGACACATTCCCAAGATGCAGGTGATGTAACCCCAACCAGGCAAATATATATATATATATATATATATATAGAGACAATTTTTTGTATCAAAGCCTGTTAAACAGATACACTTCCATAAATAAATAAAAAAAAAAACAACTGAGAAGACACTTTAGGTGCTTTACCAATAGAGCACATTTTCTTGAGAATAAATGGAACTTTGTGTGCCCCCAATCTGTGTAGTTAACTAGCCTACATCTCAGACACTAGTCACACCTCCCTCCTCTAACCAAGACACTAGCCTCCCCTCCCTCCACAGACCTCTCTGACACTAGCCCCTTCCTTCCACAGCACCTGACACTAGCATATTTCCCTTAATGCCTCCATGACAGTAGCCCTCTTGAATGTACACCCTGCACAGTCCCCAAAGGTTCTAGAGCCCCCATTACCCCAGACAATAACCCCTCCCTCCACTTCCTGACACAACCCAGCCACACCAATCCTCGCCATTTTCACCATAGTCCATCTGAACACTCATCCCTCTCTAGGTGCCCCACTTTCTAATCTCTGTGGATATCACCTCCCTCTTGTCCATTGACTACCAGAAGCCACACCCCTTCCTCCTTAGCCATTCGAGAATTTCCCATACCCTTGTTGCACACCTTCTCTGCAAGGTCCTCCTGGACACCACCTACTCAAACACCAGAGGCATGCATACACCCTTATTTCTACACTTTCCCTCCATGTGCCATAACACTAGCCCACTCCATCCCTCCAAAGCCCCTGACTACAGTTAACCCACCTTCCAAAGTCCCAAACGCTAGCATCCCCCTTCCCCAGACACTAGCCACCCAGCCCCTGACACTAACCCCACCTCCTTTGCTGGGGTAAAAACTGTCACCATCCCACTAGCAAATGTTAGTAGAATTTATATACAGCTATTAAGAGTTACCTTTAGGTAGCCCTGCAAGCATGTGCTGGAGATGGTAACACTTCGGTAAGTACATCAACTGGGACAGTGGAAAATTCTGTGGGGATTTTTCCCAGTCACTAGCCCTGCTGGCTAGAGGATGCAAAACTCAGTTTTGACCCCTAAATTTAATATGACTTACCTGGTCTGTACAAGTCACAGTGCACAGAGTTGGGTACTTTTGGGTTTGGGACACTCTGGTAGAACCTAAAAAAAAAAACAGCACAGAGAAGGTTCTGGAGATGCAAAGGGTCTCTTATCCTAGAGAAGAGATTATAGTAGTCAGAATTAAACAAGATACTTATCAGAAAGGTAGACAGCTACCAGCTGGCCAGACTTATGGAAGTAAAGGTAAAACTAGGTAAGTATGAGGTACTTATAGTAGCGTGAGTAGCGATAGGGAGCGGAGAGATACAAAGGGTACTATACAGCATAGGAGTAAGGTGAAAAGATAGTTAAAGAGCATGGGCAGGATTTTCAAACACTGGCGCAAGGTGTGCGACAAGCCCTGCACCAGAGGACTCTGAAATTGGCAATGCGCTGAACCCCTTTGCCGCAACTGCACTAGAGTTTCCAATATCAGGTGTAGTTGCATCAGTTTCCCTGATGTACAGCGGCTTGTGCCAAATGTCTGGCACAAGCCCCATGTATTTGGCTCTGGGATGTGGCACAGGCTAGACCACAAATATGTGGTCTAAGGACCTGCGGTCGTGCAAGGGATAGAAAATCCCGACTGCCGACTGGAAACTGCTGCAAGCTCTGTTGCACCCTACATTCAGTGCACTAGGGGGCTTGTGGCATCTTGGCAGGTTTGAAAATCCTGCCCAATCTCTCTTCTATAATAAAAATTAAAAAAAAACACTAGATTTATACCAATTGTGTTTTAACTTTGTTTCCTAGTTATTTTTCCCCATGCCATTGGTCTACTAAATATTGTAGGTAATGCAGAACTTTTTTCACCTAGTCTTTCAAAATGTATCTTACTCTCCCCTGCTAACCACACTGTCACTGTCTGTGATATCACAATCTGTCATGGTGCACACTAAAAACTCCAGGCACTGTGAGGTTAACAGGGGAGAGGCACATATTTTCTATACAGACTTTTCAGATGGACTGTCAAGATGCACTGACAATTTTGGAAAGGAACATTGACAATTAAAAAAAATATATATTTTCTATTAAACTGTAAACAGCTTTGTCTTATTTATGATAAATCATGTACAGAAGTGCAGAGTTGCTCTTTAACTCAAGGTAAGAGCAACAGGGATATGGTGATAGAGGATAACATGAAACAAAGCAAACAAAAAGCAGTAACTTCCTGCAGTAATCTTTGTTACCCCCCCATAACCCCCAGTCATGTTCTCTGACCCAGTCAGCTGATCAAACCATCCCATCCCAAAAACTTACTATCCTTACTGACCCACACTCCATTAATGACAGAGAGACTGACTGAATGCTGCCTTGCAGGAGCACTGATCTATGTGTCTCAGTGCAGAGCAGACCTCAACCAGATGATCAAGCACCCCGCAATTTTCAACACTAACAACACAAAATCCTCTCCCTCATAGCCCTAGCTACACCAACTGCACATCCAGCACTCACTACAGCCTCCCCTTCACCTACCTCCCTGAAACCTTCAAATCTCCCATGCATCTGATGACCTCTTTAGTTAACTATTGGAGTTGTTACGGGAGTTGGAAGGCAAATGCTGCCCCCCCCAATGCTGCCAACAATTGAAGAATCAGGCTTACTCTCCAGTTAAGGTTGATCTCATGGTGTAGTGCCTCTGGGCTATTGAGGCAGCCTGTAACTAACCCATTTAAACACTTTCAATTTACCTTTAAAAGAACTAAAGTAATGAGCAGTAATAGACCAATCTACATACCTGTAAGTATAGTTCTACTGTTATCAATCTTTTCACATTCACACTGTGGCAAAGGGAGATTTGGGCTTTGGGTGTGCTACCCACTGGTGCAGCAGTTGAAATGGGAAAGAAAAGGAGCCTGAAATGATAAAAAAGGTTTTTTAGGGTAGATATGAAGGGAGAAAGATCCTGCATGGAAGGCATATACCATCAGGTGGATACAGGACTTAGGGTGAAGGGATGTAGGTGAGGCACTATGGAAGACTGTGATCTGGGTGGCTGGGACTTCAATACAGCAGAAATTGTGGGTGGACGGGAAAGTGGAGCCCCAACTGAGGTCCATCCCCTTAAGTGCAGGCTGTGGATGTTTATATTTATTTGAGGGGGGTGTGGGGATGAAGCCCCCCTGCAATGGGACCAACATGCAGTTCGACCAGCAAGGTGCAGAATGTAATTGCTGGGCATGCATCTTGCTGTTTTCCTGTGCATTGATCACCTTCGTCCAATTTGTTTTCACCCTATTGTGGCTGTGAGGGGCAACAGCTCAGCACTATGGCATGCAGCACTTCACTCCCCCAACCCTGTTGTAAGCAGAGACCATGTGATAGACTGAGGTCATGGTGGTCACTGCTTCCCAGCTGCTAGCAGTTCAGGGCTGGTTCATGGTAGAAGAAGAAGAATCAGCATTTATATAGTGCTTTTTTCATACATCCAAAGCGCTTTACAAGCAATGCTAGACTGGTAGTGAAGTGACTGAATGTGTGGTGGCGGCCATATCACACATCATCACCCACACACAGCCTGGATAATTGCATGAACCGGTTTATGGGAAGGGGAATGTTGGCCAGGACACCAGGAATGTTCCCTACTCTTTGCAAAGAGTGCCCTGGGTTCTTTTACTTCCACCTGGACACCCACCAGGACAGGCAGAAGGGACCTCAGTTTAACGTCTCATCCGAAGGACGGCACACCCCAGCAGTACAGCACCTCCCAATACTGCACTCGGATGCCAGCGATTTTTAGGTGCAAGTCCAATCCCGGTGTGGGATGAGAACCCTCGACCTTCTGGTCCAGAGGCGGATGTGCTACCAACTGAGCCACGCTGACACCGTATCCCACCTACCTCCAAACACATGGCTGTGGTTTAGCCAAATGCTTAGGTCTCAACACCTCTGACACTGTGGTGTTACACAGAAGTGATGGAGAGACCCCAGTACAATGTTTCATTGTCCTGATCAATCACCACCACCATCACCTAGAAAAATACAGACATTTGATCAACAATGAACAATGAACAAGGAGCACCAGGATATGTGTGGTGCAATTGAACTTTAAAATGAACCATAGCAAAATAGACACAAGCACCCGCACAGCACACTCAAAAGCATCTTGTAGATGAAAATCCAAATTTATTACAGACCAGAATCAGGAAGCACACTACACAAACTGATGTTTCACTTGGCCGGCTGCCAAGTTTCCTCAGAGTAAAAAAACACCATCCAGGTGCTTTACTTAAATATTCTATTCACCACATCATGTGATTTCTATTGCACCAATACACATACACCACCATTTGTGCACTAATCACTTATACAACAGTTTTTAAAGGAACAGTGTATATAGCCATTGTTCCCATATTAATACTAAAGACTACCTCAACCATATAAAAATATATTTAACAATCTCAAATACAATATCTTATAAATATTGACACACAATTTATGTAAAACAAAATGGTCATACTTAATTATTACATAAAAAACTCTTTTATGTTACTTATTTAGATACAAAAACATGAAAAAGTGCATGTATCAGAGGGGGCAAAACACCTATTAAATATTACTTTTTCATAGATAGATTTTAAATACACATCTCATTTTATGATTGTGTTTATTATCTGTTCATCTATTTATATTCATTTAGGTACATATGGCTAGATCTACTTCTAAATTATTTTCTACTTCAAATATTGTGTCAAAATTCATGGTGGATAGGACCCATACATTATTTATACTTCTTTAAAAATGCAGCCAGCTCAATGTTATCATTGAGACCTTTATTTTCACATGCTCCTAGAGTATAGATCCAGAAGCTTTCTCTCTGACCTATTTTCTTATTTAGATCTCCACCTCTTGGTCCCAATGCAACAAGCTCCAAACCCAAAAAACTAAACTTATGATTTATTTGGCCATATTTCAAAATATGTTTAGCTATGGCATTTGAATCATCATTCCTTTCTACTGCTCTGGCCTGTTCACCTATTTTCACTTTGAATTTGCATATAGTCCGTCCAACATAGAAAGCACCACATTCGCATGTTAATAAATATATTACACCTGTACTGTTACACGTAATGAAGTCACATAGCTCTATATTGTCCCCAGTAACAGGATTTTCATCTACAAGACGCCTTTGAGTGTGCTGTGCGGGTGCTTATGTCTATTTTGCTATGAGACATTTGATCAACTAATCACTACATCAATGCATGAATGCATCACGAAATATCAGTATCTCTGATGGTAACTACAGCTGCCAGGAGAGGGGAAGGCTGAAAATGCAGAGACATCAGCTGTCCCCAGCAGCACAACACTACAAGGCAACTGGGAGGGTTGGTGAGCCCAGATTCTCAGGACTCCTTGTTTGGGCCTAAAAAAAAAGTAAACGCCCAAAAAGTTCCCCAGGTAGCCTAAGGTAAGTTCTTAAGTCATTCACCCTCTTCCCAATGCAATCATTTCTCACCCTCCACCACAATCTTTTTTTTTTTTTTGTTAAATAGGTTTGGTTCCCTGGCACTGCATGCCAGAAGTCAAGGATACCTCTAAACCCACCTAAGCCCCCATAGTTTTGTGACCGATATGTCAATGGTGGGTCCCCTCCCCTCCTGACTTCTGATCTATAATTTTAGGGAGGGAGCAATAGTATGTAAATCCTTGCTACCTTATGTCTTCACCCTCCCACAGTGCACCTGCTCCATTAACGTTCAAAGATCCTGTGCACAGTGGTGTGTGCCTGTGGTGTAACCTGCCTTGAATTAAAGTATTCAGATTTTTGCAACTTGGCATTTTCTGTAGGTTACTACATCATGCTTTTCTGAACATCTATTCTTCCTTTCTTTTGTGTACAGCTATCTCTCCTGTGATCACCTGCTCCATTAAGGCATAGTAGTAGTAACATGGAGCACCTGACAGGGGAAGGCAGAGCAGTCTGCAAACTGATGACGCTGGGAGGAAAACTACACCCCCCTTCCAGATTTTGCACATGCTTCTGCCACACTATAGCTTTTAGTACCTTAAAGAAGTTAGCAAGCTGTGAGACACAGCACTGAAGTTCGCCAGAAGGTGATTTTCCTAAATCTGAACCAGGGGAGCATGACTGAAATATAAATGGGGTACGGAGGAGTCAGGGTTACTTGGAGACAGTTTATTTTTTAAAAACAGCATTTTTTCCCCATCTGGTGTTGCATGCTCAGTCCTCTGGCTTCAGGGATAACCCAATTGTGGAGCTGACCCTGTCTGCTATTAGCCCCACCTATCGCTTCACAGTGGCTAGCATAAATCCTGTTGTGGGTACCATGGGGGGGGGGCACTCTGAATGTGCATTCAAAAATTCAGCTACTGCAACTTGCCTAATTGAGTATCTAGGTGCTGGGCTACTTTTATGCACTCAAAGGGACAACAATCTAGGCTTCCCCACACAAACTGCCCAATGTAAAATATTAAGTCTTAGGCATCACAATTCTGTGTGCAAAATAAACTTCATTAGGAGAAAACAATTTATAACCAACCACAGCTATGGACCTGGTAAGACACCTCGGCCAGGTTTACAGGATGACTGCATCATCAGGAGGGGATGAGGCAGTAGTCCTGCGAAACCAGTAGAGGTGACATGCCTTACCTGAGTTATGGGAAGTTGTGAATTGTTCTGCACCATGTAAAGCAGATTTTGCACACAGACGTACTTTTCTGCACTGCTGATCACCAGGGGCGCATCTAGAATTTTTTCATAGGGGCAACAGCCTGCTAGACTACTTTTATGCACTCAAAGGGACAGCACTCTCAGCTTCACCACACAAACTGCACAATGTAAAATATTAAGTCTTAGGCATCACCACTGTGTGTGCAAAATCAACTTTATAAGAAGCAAAACAATATACAACCACCTGCAGCTATGGTAAGACACCTCGACCAGTTTTACAGGATGACTGCATTGTCAGGAGGGTGATGAGGCAGTAGTCCTGTGAAACCAGTAGGGGTGAGGTGTCTTACCTGAGTTATGAGGAGTTGTGAATTGTGGTGCACCACATAAAGCAGATTTTGCACATAGAGTTCTGGCACTTTTCTGCACTGCTGATCACCAGGGGCACATCTAGATTTTTTTCAAGGAGTCAACTCTTCCCCAAAATGCAAAATATTACCATTTAAAGCTAAGATTAGGTTTAAACAGATTTTTGCTGGACTAATGAGGTTGTGGGTGCTACCTGGATACATAGCTGGATCCACCGGTACTGACCACTCCTACGTATTTGCTTTTTAGTACCCACACCTCATTTTGCAGCCTGTTCCCTCAAGGTCTGTCCCAGCCTACAGATCACTGCTAGAACCCTCAGTCTTTTTTCCTTCTAATCCCACCAACACATAATCTCCCCTCTGCATTCCCTGAAAAGTGTATCATTCCTGAATCACCATCACCACCCCCAGCACTGTCCTACTACTATTTAAACAATTATTACTGCAAACTGTATTGAAAGGTATTTGTTTCATGCAGTTCTCTACTGTGAAAAGTTTTGAGAAAACAGAAAGACAAACTTGTTCTGAATCATGAAAGGAAAATATGCGCTACTCTACTGTGAAATGTTTTGAGAGACCAGTGGATTATATTACTAAATATTTGAAAGACAAATATGTTTTGAATCATAAAAGGAAACTATGTCAATATGTATAAACAGTAATCTGGGAATTCACCTGGAGTTGTATAAACAAACTACAACCAGTTTAGCACTTTATTCCTCAGTCTGCAGCACTGCGTTTCACTGTAATATAACACTGACTTCATGACCGGAAATGTATCGACATCTGCCTTTGGCTTAGAGTTCCCGGGGACCTAGTGCCAGTCAAATAATCAACTGACAGCAGAATAAACTTTGACACTGGTGATCATATCCTGTGTTTTTAAAAACTCTACAGAACTATTTCTTCAGTGCCTCTGTGGGGGGGAGGGGGTTGTGAGGTCTGGTGGAGGGAAAGGCAGTGGAAAACTAATGCTATGGCAATGACTAATCACTGAGTAATTACACACAACAGCTTTCCTGGGCCCCTCTTCTAATCTACTTCATAGCAAAAAGACAGCATGGCTTTGCCACGCAGCCTTAAAAATTAGTAGTTTAAAATGAGATTGGTCATAACATTCACTGTGAGCATATTATTAATAAATGACAGGGGGATGCAGCATGGGGAGAGGGAAAAGGAAAGGACTCCTGGCTTACTGTTTCTCACACACATGCATTTTATTTACACAAAGACTAGAGACTGGCATTGTTTTTGTGAAAATGATAATATTTTAATGGTAAAATAGAGAATCAATATGCTGATGGCCAGTGGGCTAGTAAATGGATCACCCTAGCTAGTGACACACGCGCTGCACAGCCAGTGTGAAATTGGACTGCCTGAGTTCCCTGTGATGATTTTGTAGTAATTGTGCTTTATTTAATAAGACAATCACTCCTATAAAAAGTTATTGCTGCTCTGAAAAGAAATAAGTGAATGCAGAGAGGTAGCTGCGGGCACTACTGGTGCAAAAAACTGAGTGAGAGTGGAGAATGAGTAACCATAAGTAGGTCCCACAGCAGAGCGTAGTGCACTCAAGTAAGGAATCCTAGGCTTGCCTTGGGCAGCCGCCTCACTCTGCAGTCCTACAGAGAGTAGGCTTCAGCTTAGCAGGTGTGTCTTGCTTCTCGAAGTGCCGAGAGGATGCAGCATGATGCACTCCTCTCGTGGCAGAACAAACCAGATAACCAATTCCCTTACAATATAGTTGGCAAGGTCAAAAGCATCAGGGAATGTGGGCAATAGGGACTGGCTCTAAGAAATAAATAAAACATATAATAAAAAGCACAGTCTGAGAATTGGGGCTCACAGAGTTTCCACAGTGGAAAAAGCACAACAGTATAAATTAAAGCTCACAGGAGCCATTTTGTGCAGTGAAAGGGATGCGATTGGGAAAGAGAGCGCAAGGCTTCACATGCATCAAAAACACACTAAAAATGATTAATGAAATAAATAAAAGTGCATGTGGGGGCTAGAGGAGTCCTGGGCACAGCACACATGTAATGATTAACTCACAATATGTACAGAATTCAAAACAGAGCATTTTAAATGCAGAGACAGTCAGAATATGAAGCACAAAGTCAGAACACATTTTACACATTCAGCAATGCTCTGCCAAGCTGAATTTTAATGAAACTGAACCAAACTATGCACACATGGTCAGAGTAGTGTTCTACTTATGGAAAAATAGTTTGAGTTGGTTAGAGTTTAAAATAAGGGAGTCGTTAACCTTTTAAGGGAGAGTGGTCCTTGGTGAAGCTAATTCCATGCAGGCAGTTACACTAGAGGTGAAGTTTAGAGTGGGAAACGGCATAACTAATGTCTGAGAGAAAAGACTTGTGATGATCAGCATAATTAAAGGGAATATGACTATTTTGACAGGAAAAAGCAAAGGAAAATGTTCAGAAATCATTATTTTTTAGCTGTTTTATTGTTAAAATAATAGAAGTCATAGCGACTCTGCTTTCCTGGGGGTTATTGTGAACAGAAAAAATTAAAGCTTAGAAAGTCAGCCTGCCCAGTGGCATGGAGCGTTGAGGTATCATGCCTTACCTCCTGCCAAGCCTATGACCCATGTTCATGGTGCAAGCGGGTTGCTGGGGGTCAGCCAGGGTGGGAGAGGATCAAGCATCTGGAGGATAGCTCTGCTCTCCCGGGAAGGGAGGAAAACAGAGACCAGTGCATTTCTGACACCTAGTGGTGGCTGGGTGCCAGAGCACCTGGGTCCCACATGTAAAGGATGGGGGAGGAGTAGTCGGCTGGTGTGCTGTAGGTGGAAGCACGCACAACTCGGTCATTGCTGGCACCCACATTGCTTCACCTCTGGGAAGGGCGGGAGGGAGTAGAGAAAACCCTGGGTGCAGCTGGATGATGCCGACACCCACAGGCGCCACTCCCACAAATGGCAGGCACCTTCTGAACTGGATCTGTGTTTGGAGGGTAAGCCGTGGAGGAAGAATGGAGGTGCATTGCGAGCGAGGGGACAGAGCTGGGGGGTCGGTGAGATAGAGGGCCACCCAGAAGGAGCAAACAGCAAGAATAAAAAGGAAAAAGAAAGCTTAGAAAGTCAGCTGTTCAACCAATATAGTGAGAAAGTGCTTGATCCTTGAGAAAATTTTCATTTTGAGTGACAAATAAACTGTATTTTAAAATAACCAAAAGTAGAAAAAAAATAGGGAAGCCTTAGAATGTTCAGGAGGACAGCTGAGCTTCAAAACTGAGAATTCCATTGTGGCTTATGATGCTGCAGGTAAGAAATTTGATTGGTGCTGAGCTGCTGGACAGGTCAGTGTCCACTCAGTAACCATGAATTTAAGTATGCTAATGAGATTTTGGCTATAAAAAGTGCTGCACAGCTTGTCAGTCTGAGCAGGGAGATTGACCAGCAAGGAAGGTGCTCATTCCAAAGGGTGTCTATCTGAAGACGCCTATTGAAGAAAGAAAGCCTGACAGAACCAGTTTAATTTAATCACATTGTAAGGATAGGAGATCACCTCTATCCCAGTATAGGGACAGAACAGGGCAGTAAATGAGAACAGGGCCTAGTGTAGAAAGCCTGTTGCTTCAAGTGCTTGTTGTTTCTGTGTAACCAGATTCCTCACAGAGAATTTACAAATCTGAAGAAATCATCTTTCTCATCAACCACCTGCTGACTCAACAGAGGGCCCTTCAACTACATCAAGCTGCATCATCTCTACAGAATTTCTTCAGTATTTTCAAAAGAGTGTGGTATAGTAAAATCCTTGTTGATATAAACTGGGGACTATTTTAAAAGCCACAGTGACACTGTTTTGCAGAGAATTTTCTGCAGTCCTTCTAAATTTAAGAGACTTTGTCAAAGTGAAGGACTGAACCTGAAGGGGCTGGGGGAGGGGAGGATTAGTATCAACTTTTAATGTACCAGTATGCAACATTGTTTAATGCCATTACTTAGTTTAAATGTGTCTAGAAATGAATGTGTGAAAATGCTAACTGATTTAATTGATTTTTAGAGTACAAGATACAGAAAGTGATTGATGCATATGAATTGTTGTTTTTGTCTGTTTTCAAACTGTGCCATTCGTGGCTGTAATTCCAAGAATTTCTCTAACATTTTCAGTAAACTTTTACCTTTTGATCAACTACCTAAGTGTCAGACTCCGTATTTGCAGTACCATTGGCTCATATTGCTGAAGGTCTCTAGGTCAGTCCAGGGCAGATTTCCATACTCGTGGCAGTTCTTAGCTACTCCAGTTAGGGAGGTAAGGTATTGTACTCAGGTAGTACTCAACTGGGAAAGGGTTGTCACAGGGGAAGGAACAAAGAATCCTTGATGCCACCTATCTCTGTGTGGAATGGTCCCATCTGTAGCCATAGGTTAATACAGTAGTGGGTAGGTCATCATAACTCTACTGATGTTACTCGAGCTTTAAAGCCCCACTCCTATGAATGGACAAAACTGGGAATTTTGGATTGGTGTTCTTAGTCTGGTTTTGGGGCTTAAACCTGGAGATTCAGCTTTCAGTGGATTTTATTTGGAAGGAGGCTTAAAATATATTGTATTTTTTTTACTTATTTCATTATTTTTTCTCATGTATCCCCCTGTCACCCACACCCCATGTTTGGGGTCACTATGGCTTGTAGCCTTCCTCTAACCAGGAGGGTGGGTCAGCTGCTGCTACCACAATTGGGATTTAATGCCACTCTACAATTGGTCAGCAGAGATGCTAGAATGCTGACATTCCCTGGAACCAAGCGCTCACCACAAAATGTATTATCTTTTTAAAAAGGCTGAATTCTTGTCATAATTTTGACATTCCTCTGAAAATGACCTCTGCTGGACAAAGGACTCTCAGCTATCAGACAGCCACATTATACAACAATTTGCCTTTAATAATCAAAAACTGTAAGTCTATAATTGCATTTAAATCATCCTTTTACAATTTACTGTCAAGTCAGGCACATTGTAACTGTAATTAATGTTTAAATTTTGCAAAGTCTGAATATGTGGCTGTTAATTATTGTTGCACATGTTACATTTGTATGTATTTGAACTGGTCACATTTGAAGAAAGGCATTTTTGCTCAATATGCCAACCAGAATAATAACAAAAGAAAACAAAATGAAAAAGCTAGTATACAGGGCTGGCCTGATCACACTGCAGTAGTGCTACCACCTGCTAATCTGGTGACCCAAGTTCAGGAATGGACTCACAATACAAGGGGGGGAGGAAGAGAGAGGCTAGAGTGTCTCTTGGACTGCACTACTCACTCAGGGAGGAGGGATAAGTCACCCTGCTACTTGTGTGCATCCAGTGGAAGCCAGGGATAGTACAGCAGAGAGGCTAGCGGGGGAAAGGGCCCCCTTCTATGGACGGTGATACTTGCATGCATTCCTCTGCACCCACGCATAGTGCATCATTGCATGTTCAGTGGTCTTTGGGGAGGAAACAGTGAAAAACTACTGGATGAGCAGAATGGCTCATTGGTCCACCACAGGCCCTACACCACTGACTGGGTGCCTTCTCTGGATCCTGGTGGTGCTTCAGTGATTGGGGCCTGACAGCTCCATTATGGGAGAGAAATTCTAAGGGGATCTTGCTGGAGAAGTAAATCCCAGAGATGGCGGGTGATGGAGCTGGGTGGACTGGAGCTGATAAGAGCCAGTGGGTGTCAGGTGTATAAAGCCTTGGGCAAAAAAACTAGTACAGTATACAAGCGCCATGTTCTAGGTTGAAAGTTGCTGTCTAACTCTTTAAATAAATGCTGGGTCAAATACTTTCTTTGTTTATAGTGTATATTTTTCTCTTCCTTTGTGTTGTTTCTGGTTGTGGGGGATGGAACCACACTGTATATAGGCTGTGCATGCAAGAATGAAAAAAAACATGCTTCATGTGGAGCATATTAAATGGAAACTGGCAGCTTTTTGCTGAAGACTTGGGGTGTTTTTCAGCACTGACCCTTATTGGAATGTAAACATCACAGGGCACTTACCTCCCATAGAATTGTATCTTTTTCTAATACATCCTATTCCCAGTGATCTTCTCAAAAATGGGATTAGCCATCCACACAGGGGTGTGTCATCGAGGCACAGGTCAGGAAGCATAGGAAAACCAGGAGCAGTTGTAGAATTCACCAACATTTACTTATTTACAGTAGCAGTAACATAAAAAAATAAATGTGTTCATAATAACTGCAGTATGTACTGAGGAGAAAAATGGTAGTTTTAGTTCAGTCTCTGTGTCCCTTTTTCCTTCTAATCTAAGCAATTACAGTTTAGCTCCTTTATAAGTCTTTTCAATCCTCACTCTAAACAAACATCCTGTCCTTGTAAATATCAGGCAGGTGCTGCTAGCACACAATGTTCTTCAGTTCACAGGCCCCTAGTCCACAGCTTTTGCAAAAGGCTGAATGATTTGCACCTAAGTAACCTCTAGAGTTTACAATAGCTTTCTGCAATCATCTCAAAATATAATTATATATATTTCAACAGTAACACTGGGGGTGGGATTTTCAGAAATGCGCCAGATGCCAGCACAAGGCAGCGCAGTGCAAATCCAATGCCCCATGGCTCAATGAGTGCGATATTCAAAGGTTGCGCATGGTGACATGAGCCAGTTCTACATGACTGAATATTGCATGGATGCACCAGAGCACAGGCAGAGGTGTGCCAGGGAGCAACCCAATGTGCGCAATAGCACAACCATGGATGCTCAAGGGGCTGAGGAAGATGCGCCAAGGCACAAATGGACCAGTCACAGGCACAGCAGGGAGCAAGACCCTGGGGAAGGGGGGTAGCCACTGGGGAGAGGGTGGAGCCAGGCCGAGAGGCACAGCTGACCCACAAAGGACCACCACTCAAGGAGTGTGGGCATGTAGCTAGCCTCCATCCACTAGCACCAGAGCAGTGGACATATGAAAAGGTGGCACCAACGGCCAAGAGTGGTCCACCACTGGCCAACACCTGCTGGACAGCTTGCCCCCACCTGGTCCACTGCCAGCCACACCCTGGCACACGGCACCCAACACACATGCCACATAGCTCAAACAGCCAGCCTATGGCCACCCCAGGGAACAGCCACTTACTGATGGGCAAACACCAGCATGCATGGCCCACAGAACAACTTAGGTGCACCACACAGCCACCCACCACACCACTGCAGCATTGCTCCACTCACCAGCTGCAAAACAGACATGGACACAGATGGGTAAGCAAAGCAAACTGTATAAAATATCTATGTACATTACAAAACAGGGAACAAGGCAGGGGAAACTATATACAAAGCGGGAACAGGGCAGGTGAGGGAGGGATGGGGACAGGGGACAGGGCTATACAATGGGACAGGGAAGGCAGTGGAAGGGTGGTCAGGGTCAGGAATGGTATCTTCAGCCCATATGGGCAGCCTCGTCCAGCCACCACCTGGCACTGACCTGTGTGCTGCTCCCACAGCAGGAGCTGTCTCATCAGCCTTGCAATCTCCAGGGTGGCGGTGGTGATCGAGATAATGTGCCACAGGAGGCTGCCGTAGAGTGGCTGTTGACCACCCCACTGGACACCTATGGCAAAGGAAGGAACAGGTGATCAGTGCATGTCCAGGGCACCCCAGCCTTCTCACCACACACAGTGGACAGTGGACAGTGAGGACACACACCCCTGGGGTGGCACCCTGGCCACCCGCAGTGGGTGGGCCTATGACTTCTGCCAACCCAGCATGCCATGGCTGTGCAAAGCGCTGGACACCACCGCCCAAGGGCCAACCACCAGCACAGTGGCAGGCAGATGGCATGGTGCAGTGGTGGAACCACAGTGGCAGAACTGCAGTGGCACTGGTGGCAGCTGGATGCACCCACAGCCCACCAACAGCTGCCACACATGTGCAATGGCCACCCCATGGCACCACACACACCACGGGCTGAACACAGCTGCCATGGCTCAGCGCACAGGGGGCCAAGGCTGTACCCTCACCACCACTGACCACCCAGCACAACAATGTATGAATGCACAGTGCCTACCTGCCCGCTGTGGCGCTGTGCACACTGGTCCAGCAGCTCCTCCCCTTGGTCCTGCACCACCTGCAGAAGGGCCTGCAGCAGTCAGCCGCAGCCCGCCAGGTGTTCCTGCCACCCTGGTTCTCCTCCAGTCCTCATGGCCTAGGAAAGGAACACAAACAAGCACACATCAGTACACAGCAACACCATATGCCCACTGCCCTCACCCCCAAACACAGAGTTCACCCCAGCCTGGCAAGGCTCCAGGGTCCCCCAGCATGGCATGCAGCCCTGCCTACTCCATGCAACACTGGACATGCACAGACGGAGGTGGAGCACACTTACCTGGCCATGGCACGGCCTCCCTCCGGATGCATGCCTGAAGTGACCTAAGCCTCTTTGGGTCCCTCCTCAACAGGTCTCCATAACGGTGGTGACACTGCTCTCTTGTGCACCGCACACCAGTTGTCTCTACAAGGCCATCTGCCATGTCCTGCCACACCTCAGTCCTAGGCCTGTCAAGGGGCTGCTGTCTGAATAGACTGGCAGCATGGGGCTCCACCTGGGCCACCAGGTTCACTAGCTCAACCTGGATCCAGTTCTGTGAATGGGGTACTGTGCGCTGCAGCATGCTTCCTCTGCAATGAAGCAGTTCAAAATGGCACCCTGTAGAGCATAAGCTCCACGTGTTCGGGATGTGAACCTCGTACAGAGATGCACTGCCTGCGGCAGTCACGCATCCCTAGGGATGCACGGCATGGGCATGGCCACACTGGCACATGGGGCAGAGGGCTCTGGGGGGCATAGGGCAGGGCAGGGGTCAGCACGCATAATGTGTGCATGTGTGCTATTGGGGCCATGATGCATGTTGTGCAATAGCGACCTGAGGGCACCATGCCCCATGGGCCCTATAGCGCCCCAGCACCATGGGCCCAATGGCGCCTGAGCACCATAGGCCCAATGGCACCTGAGCACCTGTATTTTTCTACTTTTCCATTTGCAAATTATCCTGCAAAGCCACTAGAGGGCAACAACTCTTAGAGGTTGCATTCCTCTTCCCACTGCTCTCCCCTAACACTTCCCATCCTAGGTCCTTCTTACCTAAAGCAAATTACTACACCCTAACAAACCATAGTCCATCACCCTACCACTGTGCCATAGAGACCACCACAATTATGGGTATTGGAGTAGCCCCCTTATACCGACACTGGACCACTGCCCCCTTATCGCCACTTGCTGGGCACCCATTGTCACGCAGAGCACCCAGGCTCCTACTGATCGATCTTACTATCCTACTTCTTGGACCCCTCAGCCCTCCCCTCAAGGGCCTTCTTCCCACACTTCCCACCCCCATGAACCATCACCAACTGCCACTCACACTGCCACTGCCTGTCATGCATCCCCTATCCCCCCACATGTCTCCCTGCAGTCAGGCGCCACCATCAACCTCCATGCCAGATCACATTCCTAGCCTTTCCAACCCTTATCACTCTGGCTATCCCATGTACTACCCATACTATATCTAGGCGGCAGCTATCCTTGACAATACGGCAATGACCTTTTGCTGTCCTCAGAGTCTTTGCCATACTCCTACTAATTTCAGGAAATGTTCATCCTAACCTGGGCCCTGTCTCTCCCAGCCCTAGCCTCTTGCACCACGGGCTTAGAATAGCTGCAATGAACATTTGTAGCTTACCCAAAAAGATGGCAGGTCTCCATTGCTGGATACTGCAACATCAGCCAGATGTGCTAGCTCTCACAGAAACCTGTCTCTCCAAAAAAAACACCTGACTCCTTGGTCGCCCACCCTGGTTTCACCCTTCACAGAGCTGACAGAGTGGGCAAATGTGGTGGGGGATGTGCTGTGTATGTCCGTGACTACATGATATGACATGCCCTTCCAACACCTCCACTAGACCATGGTGCCCAAGCCTTATCATTAAAACTTACTCCAGATCCCTCCAGAGCCCCTGTAACTCTTACTGTCGCATATGTCCCCCCAAGAAACCAAGCTCCTGCTATACAATCCCTTGCTAATTACATCTCTGGCTTCCCTCCCAAAATGGAACATATCATAGTTGGAGACTTTAATGTGAACTTGATTGCCAGTTCAGCTTCCCATACCAAGGACACCTTCACTGATCTGGAGCTGACCCAGCTGGTCAGCCAGTCTACCAGGGTGAGCCCCACTAATGACTCTAGCACCCTGATCGGCCTTCTCCTCATCAATCATCCCCACAGAATATCTGACCTGCTGGTCCTTCCAGACTCCCTAAGCGATCACTCACCCATCCTTTTTTCCTGGTCGTGTCTTCAGCAGAAACCTAAACCAAACTATATTGCTTTGCATCGCCTCTGACCCACAGGCCTCACAAAACTAAGAAAATACTTAACTCAATGGGATTGGTCCCCCATATCCCGGGCCCCTACTATAGATGAAGCCCTTGATTATTTCACCTGTTCTTTTAGTAAAGCATGTGACATCTATGCCCCACTAGCAAAAGTGCAATCCAAGAAACGTAACATCCCCTGGGTCATGCCCAGTGCTCCAACAGTTAAAGCAGAGATGATCTCTGTCATAAAGCAGTCAATTCCGGCATGCAGGTGGACAGGCAAGCCTATAAAGTGGCTCGTAACAGATTCATTTGGGCCATAAAACAGGCCAAATCAGGCTACTACAAAACGACCCTTGCCTCCTCTTGGGGGAATGCTCAGTTGTTCTGGGACAATGTCAAGGAACTCAACTGCAAATCCCGGCTCCCCCCTACTAACTGTCAACAGTGTCCCTACCACCAACCCATTGGCCATTGCCAACTGCCTCAACTCATCATGTCCCAACACCCCCTGTCATGACGAATAAGTTAATGAGTATGTTCTGCTCTCCACTGCCATCCACAATGTACAACCATCTATTCCTTATTCACTTTGAACCACTCTTACACTGCAACCCCTGGGGTATCCCACATAAAGCCTCTCTAACAATCCAGCACTCCCCTAGCCCCTTACATGTATCCTGGCTTTATAATAACCCACTATGCCTGTCCATCAGACTCCTATGTTATGATAAAAGTCACACCTATATAACAGGACCATCTCCCACTACACAGTGGGCACCTAGGATTAAGAGGAAACGCTCTGATCACTCTCTATCCCTATCCCTTGGTGCCCTACTCAAATTAATCTTCTACCTCCTTTTCTGCATTGGCACTATTGAGATTAATCCTGGTCCCATTGTAAGTTTATCTTCCCCTGCTGATCTGACTTTCATAAAAGGCCTAAGCTTCATACACTTCAATGTTTGCAGCCTCCTAAAAAAGTTCATCTTAATACAGGCTTGGGTGGCACATACTCTTCCAGATTTCTGGTCATCTCTGAATCTTGGCTCAGGCCTACAACAAAAGACAGTGTTGTACACTTCCCATTATCAGCTCTTCAGAGCAGATCACCCTTCCAGGGGTGGTGGGGTGGCCATATACATTAAGGACACCATCTCTGCAACCTGCCTCATCAACACATCCGAGCCAAATGAATTTGAATGTTTATCAATCAAAATATCCCTTCCTAATTCGTCTTCATTTAAACTGATTGGATGCTATAGGCCCCTCTGCAGGCCTTAAACTGCTTTCTCACCTAGGGTCAATTCTCAACCCAGGCCCTGAAGATACCATCATCCTGGTGATTTGAATTTAAACTGGCTGTCTAATGTATCTGCACCTTTGATAACCTTTGTGACACCTATGGATTCACACAGCTAATTAAAGACCCAACTAGGATCAACCTAAGAAATTCCAGCAACAGCTCACTCCTGGATATTATGTTGGTAAACAAGCCTCACTTATATTCACATGCAGGAGTACTGCCGAGTGATGTGAGTGACCATTACCCTATAGCTGGCATAAGATCCACACTCAAACCACCAAATCCTGCAGAATTTGTCCTCAAAAGGTCAAAAAAAGAATTTCAATATCTCAGGTTACCTCCCATGACCTGAGTAATACAATATTTTGGCAAGATTTCTATCTTACAACCTCTGTTGAAACAGCTCTCCAGACTTTAAAGGATATTATCACTAATGCTCTCAATATTCATGCACCTATCACCAGTATCAGAACTAAGGTAAAATCCTGCCCTTGGTTCACCTCTGAGCTTAAAGGAGCCTTGAGAACCAGAGACAAACTGTGGAAAAACGCAAGAAAAACAAAGGACACCAGAGATTGGCTAAATTTCAGAAAAGCAAGGAATTCATGTACAAAAAAAATAAGAACTGCCCAAACTGCCTATTATACAGCTGAATTGGATGCCTCCTACAATAACCCATCCAGACTCTGGGGTACAATAGAAGGACTTCTGGGCCAAAATTCTACTCCTGCCTTAACCTCCAAACTGCTACTAAATGATACAGAAATTACAGGTAAACAAGAAATCTTAAATACCTTCAATGTTCACTTCACCACAGCTGGCCTAGCATTTGACTCTTCACCTGCAAATATCCTGAGATCTTCCTTGAACCTGCAAACTACTGTGGGACAAATGGTCACTTCAACTTTTTCCTTCATCCCAATATCCGTGGAAGAAGTGGAAGATCTCCTCTCTAATTTAGACACTACTAAGAGTGTAGGTGTGCAGACTCCCTGGATCCCTATTTCCTGAAAATTGCTTCACATGTCTTATCTGCCCCCCTCACTCATCTCTTCAATCTTTCCCCTAACTACTGGATCCATTCCCTCTACTTGGAAAACAGCTCAAGTAGTTCCATTACTCAAATCTGGTGATACTAGGGATCTCAACAATTACAGGCCTATCTCCATCCTACCAGTACTATCCAAGATGCTCGAAAAACTAGTAAACTCTCAATTAAGGGACTATCTGGATAACAACAACCTTCTAAATTCTGCACAATCTGGATTTAGATCAAAGCATAGCACCATTACTGCCTTAGCCAAGGTAACCAACGATTGGCAGACTGCCTTGGATAAGAAAAATGTACCTGTGCTGTGTTCCTGGATTTGAGTAAAGCCTTTGACACAGTGGATCATGACTTATTAATCACCTCCCTTAACTCACTAGGCCTGGATTCCCTATCACTCAACTGGTTTAAGGATTACCTTTCAGATAGGTCACAACTGGTTAAAAACGGAAATTACCTATCCACCTCAAAACCACTGCTAATGGGTGTACCACAAGGCTCTATTCTTGGCCCTATCCTCTTTGCCATTTATATAAACAATATTGATCCCAACCTCACTCAATCTAACATTCATCTGTTTGCTGATGATACTGTATTATATGTCAGCAATCCCTCACCTTCTAAAGCCTGTGAACTGTTACAATCCGAATTCTCCATTCTGCAGCACAATCTACTTGACAAAAAACTACTTCTAAATGCCAAAAAACAAAGCTATGTTCTTTGACACAAAGAGTTGCTCTACCATCACCCCAGCATCCACCACCTACAATATCCACCTTTACTTGGAGAGAAACTGGAATTTGTTGATAACTTCAAATACCTTGGAGTCTGGATAGATAACAGGCTTGACTATTCTGTCCATATTGAAGAGCTACTTAAAAGCTAAGACAGAGGCTTGACTATTTTTAGAATAAAACATTACCTAAACAGTGATTCCAAAAAGGTTAATTCAGGCCTCATTCCTATCCCTCATTGATTATGCTGATTTTCTCTACTGCCATTGTTCACGTCATCTCTTACATAAACTGGACACCCTGTATCACAGGTCCATAAGATTTATTACTGACCTTCCCTCCAGCACCCATCATTGCTCCTTTATATGGCAGTCAACTGGACATCATTACAACACAGAAGAAATAGGAATGCTGCTATCTGGATATTCAAAGCGTTAACAGGCAAACTACCTACCTATATCACTGATTGCTTTACCCAAATTACAACTAGGCCATACACCTTAAGGATCAGTAAACTCATCATATTAAAGGTCCCCAATGCCTGCACCGGTTTGGGAGGGCTGCTTTCAGCTATACCTTAGCAGTTGCATGGAACTCTCTCCAAAAATCCATGAAGCTAGATAGCCTACTACCTCTGGCATCTTTCAAAAGATTGTTCTCCGCCCTTTTTCCAGAGCTCTGCAATTGCTTTTATAAAGCCTAATCCCCTACCCTACCTGACCCACCTTCCTTTTTCCGTCCATTATATTAATTCAATTTCATCTTCCAAATCACCTATTATATTCTCATAAAAACTAGTTAGACCCTATAATTTATATTTTATGCCTGCTATACCCTTTGTCCCCTTTTTTCTTACAGGCTAAATGGTTCTACTGTTCCTTGTATATATGTAAATTGTTGTATATAATCATTTCATGTCATTGTATTGCTGTTTATGCTATTCTTGTCTATGTAATAATACTTGTATCCTCATTTGTATGACCACTCAGGTCTAGCTTGTAAATGAGCTTTGCTCAATGATGTTCACCTGAATAAATAAAGATTTTGATTGATTGATTGATTGATTGATCATTCTCTGACCTTAGTGCAGTACTCCCAAATAACTTCTTTGACCCCACTCCTGCAACCCCACCCCTAACACCCAGCATCCCCCCTTCCATCTCAGGGTGATCTCAACGAATGAGGCAAGACCTTATTTCATTAAAGCACTCAGTGGCTCTTGCTATTGCAACGATTCCTTTCATATGAAAATCCTACATCTAGTACTAGATACAGTCCTCTCTCCACTGACTGACCTCATTAACTGCTCCCTAAGTCTGGGACAGTTCCTGGCAGCCTGGAAGACTTCCACAGTCACCCCAATACTGAAGAGTGGTGACAGCACCTCTCCCAATAACTACCATCCCATATCCATTCTCCCACAACTCTTGAAAGCCCTCAAAAAAATTATAGCCACCCAACTCACTGAGTACCTGCTTGCTCATAACCTACTTTGCAGGGAGCAGCATGGCTTCATATCTGGGCACAGTACAACTATGGCTGTCACTGAGTTCTCTAATTTTATTCAGTCTGCCCTGGATAGAAAACACCTAGCTGGAGCTGTCTTCATCGACCTGTCAAAGGCCTTTGATACAGTCTTCCACCCATACTCTTAAGCATACTCTGCCATATAGGTCTGCCCCAAGGACCCATCTCCTGGTTTACCAGTTACCTCACAGCTAGACTACAATGTGTCAAAATAAACAACATCCTCTCAACCACCCTGCCAGTCTGCTCTGGGGTTCCCCAGGGCTCCATCCTCGGCCCTCTATTATTCAGCATCTTCCTAAACACCTTGCCCAGTTCCTGCTCTGGCAACCTACTAATCTATGTGGATGACACAGTTCTTTTTGCCTCACACCCAGATCCCACAGTATTGCAGTCCTCCCTCCAACATGCATTTAACCAGACTGAAAACTGGTTCATAGACCAAAGACTTGTGGTCAATGTAAAAAAGACAAAGACCATGCTCTTTGCCCACCGACAGAATAAGGCCAAGAATGTGCAGCTAACAATCCTCTCCCACTCTCTCCTTCCTGAACAGGTCCATACATATAAATACCTGGGCCTTACATTTGATTCCAGCCTCTCCTTCCATTCACACGTTGACACTCTGTCATCTGCCATAAATGTCCGTATATGTCTATTGTATCAGCGCAAGGATTGCCTACCTCTGGAAGCCCTTAATCTGGCTGTCACCTCCTCAGTCCTCTTCCTAGTTGATTATGGGCTCACTATCTACTCGGCTGCTGACCATACAGCCCTTAACAAAATCCACCTGGCCATAAACAAAGTGTGCAGACTCCTCTCCGGGGCAGACAAGCATACTCATACTAGTGAAGTGAGCTGGGAGGTAGAAGGAGATAGATGGGTGGTAATATTTGGAATGAATGAAAATTACGTGATTCTGTGACTCCAAATGAAGTGAGATGAATCATATGAATGTCAGGCTATTCCAATACACCCACCCAGGTGGTAAGGCAGTTCTTTTCCTATTTGGCCACGTGATGTAATTCTTCACCAAAATGGTGAGGCAGGAGGCATGATTAGAGAAAAGAAACTTGTTTATTGACAACTGATCATCGGGTAGGAACACAAGAGAGGGACAATCATACATACACAAATTAATTCTTTATCAGGTGCAAGATTATATTACACTGTATGCCAAATTATGTTTCACTATATGCAAAAGGAATAATCAGCTGTAACAGCTACGCTGTAAGAGCGTCTTATTTCTATTTTCCTACCACCCTATAAGAGGGAAAGCTCTACAGCATAGAATACAAGAATGGATCAATCGACTGTAACAGCTACACTGTAAGAGCATCTTTCCTATACTCAGATATCTATTCCACCCCGAGGTGCACCTCTCACTACACTTATATTTCAAAGATACAGCCACTCCAGTACTATAAGAAGAGTCTATATAGTAGATGACTGTCAGTTGGTGCATGTAAATTTCTCTGTCGACAAAAGAAATGTGGAAACACTCTACTGGTTTCCCAGGGAAATACAGAACCTTAATGGGAAGCTAAGGATGCAGAGAGGATTTAGCAGACCATGGGTTCTCAACTGCACCCACCTTTCTAGGGTTGCCGGAAAGGAATACAAGATCCAGCTGCAGTCTGCTTCTAGACTGCACAGAATGAAGAAGCAATGCAAACCATCTGGCCACAATCCACTTCTGGATTGCCAAGTGAAGGGATGAAGAAGCAGAAGTAGAAGAACCAACAGTCTGCTTCTGGACTGAAGATGCACTCTGGACTGATGAACACACTGGATCAAGAGAATCGGAACCTCTGGACCACTCTTGGACTCTAGGCAAGCACTCCCTCTGGACTGAAGACACACACACAGACTGACGCTCCCACTGGATCAGGACCTCTGGACCACTCTTGAACTCCAGACAACCACTCTCTCTGGGCTCTGAAGTGCATCAGTCTTCTGAGTTCCAAGGCCAGACGAGTCAAGGCACTTGCCAAAACAATAAATCGTACATCGAACTGCGACCAGACTTGGAGTCCACAGCCGAATGAGCCAGGACACACTAAAACAACAAACCAAACATCACTTGGAGAACTGACACTGACAGGTCAAACAGTACTCTGCTGAGGATGGGAAAACAAGAAAATGGACGGCAGATTTCTGCACTGGGCCAAGCCATACTGGGAAACTGTAAGAGGAAAATAACAAATGGGATGATGCAACTTTAAGGTGACTGCAGTACGGCTCTTTGTGGATTGGCTGTTGTTTGCTTCTGGATGCACTGGAGGATGATTCTGGAGGGACAGGTGAAGACTGACATGGTTGTGCCTAGGTGAAGTGACTCCAAAGACAGTTGAAGACTGATTCAGATGGTTGTCCAGCACTGAAATGCTGGCACATGGCAATGCAAGACAGCTCTGACACTCAATAATGTTGGCAATTTATCGTACTGATTCAACCCTAGCTCTGGTGGACCTAACTCTAATGGGGTCCTTTCTAGCTAAATTGGGTTATCCTGTTACTGTGGAAATACAACAGTGGGGGAATAAACTCTCTGGAAGGCAATACAATAGATGGGTGACTGGGCCCCTTTAACACTGAAGGGCTTATGTGGCTAGCTAGGCTCCTATTAAACCTGGGGTTGCTTCTGTCTCTGGGTCCCTAACACATCCATGGACCTAAATGGCTAGCTACGGGTCCTGGGCCTTGTGTTGCCCTTACTTTATTACTATTGGGCCTGGTGCCCTAATTACTACTGGGCCTGGTGCTCTTTAGTACCACTGGGCCTGGTCTGCCCTAACTCAGTAGGCCTGATGCCTTACTTACTACTAGGGCCTGGTCTGCCCTAACTTGCTAGGCCTGGTGCCTTACTTACTACTAGAGCCTGGTGACCTTATTACCACTGTGCCTAGTGCCCTATTTAATTATGAGCCTGGCGCCCCTGAAATGTGGGCCTGGTGCTCCTGTAATGGACCTGGTGCCCTTCTTAAATGTGGGCCTGGTGCCCTCTTTTACACTGGGCCTGGTGCCCTCCTTAGACTGGTCCTGGTGCCCCTGTAATGGGCCTGGTATGCCATTCTTAAACCTGGGCCTGGTGCCCTTCTTAAATATGGGCCTGGTGCCCTCTTTTGCACTGGGTCTGGTGCCCTCCTTAGACTGGGCCTGGTGCGCTTTTTAAAACTGGGGCATGGCACCCATCTTAAACTGGGCCTGGCACCCCTGAAATGTGCTTGGCATCTCCCTTTTAATTCCAGGAGGCAGGGCCCCCTTTAATTATTTGGTTCATTGAGCCTACTGTCACTCCTCTGACTTTGTTATGCCCTGTCCCACCTCCCTCATGAATATTTTGGGCCTTTTCTGTGGCCTTGCTTCCCAGACCCCTCACATGGGTGTCGCTACTTCCCCACCCCTCCTGAATATTTAATTAAGGGTCCTCAGACCTGATTCCCCTGTGGCACTCAGCCGTTCCTCCAAGTGCCTACTGTGCTAAGTTAAATTAAAAAAAAACACACAATCTTTATTTTTTCAGGCAGACAGCACGAATATGTGCTGCCACCATCTCACCACTCCGTTGACTGCTCTGGTGCAGATCGGGAGGTAAACGGGAGGTGGGAGGTGCTCAGGCAGTGGGAGGGATCTGAACAGGCAGTAGGGAGGACAGCAGGGGGCCTCAGATGGCCAACAGCTTCTCGGCGATGTGGCACTGGCTAGCAACTGACGGGGGACCAAAATTAACTTTTTAAAATTAAATGGGGCTAAAATAAGAAATTGACGGGGCTCACAGCAAAAACGCAGATACTAGAGCTATTTTCCTTCTTTGTGGTGCCCCGACGGCACCACCGACTGCACTGCAGCTTTTCTGGGGTCTTCACTGGCTGGAGTCAGAGCAGGCATGCAGAATGGCCCTCGAGGAACAGCTTCAACCAACAGGTAAGCCCTTTTCCCAGTTCCCCTTAGTCTTCTGCGTCCTCTCTTCTCCACAGCCAGCAGGAACTCTCTCAAAAACAGTTTAACTTTTTTAAACCAGAGCTTCTGGGCAGGCTTTAGCAACTAGAGAAGGAGTAGGCATGCAAGCAAGCCTGGAGGGATGGCTTCAACACCAGGTAAGCCTTTTTCTGGTCCCCCCAGACCTGCTGCATCCTCTCCCCTCTACAGCTACCAGGATCTTTTTCAAACTGAGCTGAACTTTTCAAAATGAAGCCTACTGATTCTAGAAAGGCTGGAGTGGAATGCTGTGCATCAGCAGCTCAGCACAACATTCCATCCAGGCCATTGTTGCTTGTGCTGCATGAAAAAAACTCTCTCTTTTTTTTTTTTTACATTTTATTTTGTGAACTGGGCACCTTGCTGGGTACACTGGGGAATCTGGGGACTTCTGTGGAATTGCTGGGGTAACTCCAAGTTTGGCATATTACACTTGTACCCTATATACCCTGACAAATCTCCTCACCCTGGATGGAAGGCTATTTTATCAAACATGTCTCCTCACAAAAAAAATACACCTGGGGCTTTCCCCTTGGGGGTTTCTGCCTCTCTCCTATCCTCCCACACCTTGGTGAACACCCACACTGCCAACTGACAGGTGTGGTCCATCCTGAGGGTTAGGATCTCCTTAGCCCAAAGGTCATTCCCACACCAGGCCCCAGTCTGGTACAACAAACTCCCCTCCAATGTCTCCTCCATCTCCAAATTAGGACCTTTCAAGTCAGCTCTCAAAAAAGTACATTCTCACTTCATGGCACTGCCATTGTACCAGCTAGTGCCGGGTGATCTATCTATCCTCTTACGGGACCAACCCACCACTGAGCTCCTACTGATAGGGCTACCAAACATTACCTATTAACAATGCCTCCTTTTGCTGCACTCACAAGATAGCTGTCTAATTCTCTACTTCACTGTAAATAACTACATCAGAAACCATATGAAGAGAGACTGAGAGAGCTTAATATGTATACCCTTGATGAAAGGAGGGACAGGGGGGACATGATAGAAACTTTTAAGTACCTCAAGGGAATCAACAAAGTCCAGGAGGGTAGCATCTTTCAGAAAAAGAGATGTGTAAGAACAAGGGGGCACAATCTAAAGTTAGAGGGGGGACGGCTCAGAGGTAATGTGAGGAAATTATTTTTCACGGAGAGAGTGGTGGACGCTTGGAACCGCCTTCCTGGAGAGGTTGTGGGGTCCAAAACAGTGGAGGAATTCAAACATGCATGGGACAGACATAAGGCAATTATAGTGGGGGGTTGCAGGAAATAGACTGTTGGTTAACTAGAATCTGCAGCTTATCCAGTAGGTAGGGACATGGGCAGATTGGGTGGGCCAAGTGGTCCTTATCTGCCATCAAAGTCTATGTTTCTATGTTTCTATAGCAAACCTGTTACTCCCTCCCTCAATCAGCAAACTTATTGTTCTCTTGAAAACAGTAAAATACAGCTCTTGGTAACATGTTCAATGCAATGTATAGCTGCTCTTGATTCTGCAATATTGTATAACTGAAAAAACTGTAACCTTTAGCTGCCATTCTATGTCTATGTGTATTAAGTGTTTGTTTTTGTTTTTTCTGACATGGAGCCTTTGTAAATGAGTCTCTGACTCAAAGGTTATAATCCTAAAGTCTGTTAAATAAATAAATAAATAAAATAAAGAAATTGACTGCAGACAATAAAAAAGTGCAGTGTGGTGTGCTTCACCACAGATGAAAAGGCAACTGTGTTGACACTCCAACATATTGTTCGATCACAAGGAATGCAGGATTCCTTTTCTCATAGAAAGAGATATGCAGGGCTGCACCCACTACAGCCATAACAAACTCTGGTCAGAGCCAATATGGCTGCAGCTGGGGAATTTGGGGTGAAAATATTAAAAACTACCAAAGTTATGACCCTGCATTTGCAAAATGTAGTGTAGGCTCATAACTTTGTTGTTTTTTAATATTTTTACACCACATTTTCAACATAGCCTTCTTATGACATCACCTCATGAACAAGGTAGGTCAGAGAACATGTTCAACTCCTGCCTGAAAGTTGATTTCACACAGGGACCATGAAATCACCTTTTGGGACAGATTTGCCTAGTGCCAGTGCAATTATTCATGAGGCAATGTCCCAAAAAAGGCATGTTGAAAATGTGGACAAAAAATATGAGAAAGTGGCCAAATTATGCCACTTAGTTCAACACTCCATTGAAATACATTGAACTGCATACCTGTTTCTTCAGTTCATGGTCCAGCTTTGTAGAGTGAAGACATGTCTGTGGTCCAGAGAGGATTATGGCATTTGACCCCTGATGGTTACGAAGGGCTTGGGGCGTGGTGGGTGCTGAGTGGGAGGATCAGGGTGGGAGGAGTGCAATGGCCTCAAAAGGCATAGATGGATTTTTTTTTTACAGTTAAAAAACAAGGATTCCTGCATTGGGATTGGGCACCCCAGTGCCACTGTTAAGTTTCTCAGGGAGAATTAGGTGGTGGGTGCTAAAAGGGAGGGTTGGGTGGTGGGAGCACAAGTAACCATGCATGCACAGTAATGACTGGGGCAAAGACATCGATGTGCTTTTTTTGTATAGGTGAAAAAGAGGGATTCCCACACTAGGATTGGGCACCCCCAGTGCCACTGTTATATTTCCAGGGGGGGAGTGGGGTGGTGGGTGCTGAGAGGAAGGTTCAGGTGGAGGGAGTACAAATAACTGTGAATGTGTGGTAGTGGATGGGGGGTCAGTAAGAACATTTATGATTGGGACACTGGGGGATTGGGTACCCCCAGCATCACTACAGTATTATGTTTCTGGGAAGGGGGTGGTGGGTGCTGAGAGGGTGGGTCAGTTAGGAGGATATGTATAATTAAAAAATAATCAGCGGTCACGACTGAACACAGTACACTCTGCCATGACCAAGATGGCTGACGCAATGTACTGTGAATGCGTGAGTAGTTGCACATGCATAGTACGGTTTGGTGGCCATCATGGACTCAGTGAAGTGCACCATGTTCTGTTGTAACCACCAATAGTAAAAATAGTGCAGTGCTGCTTCCAATGGTGACAATGAGTGGATTGCTTAACAGACACAGAGGCAACTGTGGTGCAATTCCAACATGTTGTTCAGTCAGAAGGAATGTGCTGAGTCCATTTCTCCTAGCAAGAGTTCTGCAGGGCTATGCCCACTGCAGCCCTAAAAAGGCAGAGAAAAGGAAGCTCATACTACACATAAAATGTTTGTGCACATATCAGAGGGTGCAAGACAAAGCAGTTTAGAAGTGGCTTCACATGTCATTATAGCAGTAGTTCATCTGGGATGAACTACTGCTGTAGCGACATGTGAAGCCCTTCTCTTTCAGCTTGAAGCCATTTTTCATCCTATCTGGGCATGTGTGAGCTGCTAAAGAAGTTTATCTGCATTTTGTACTGCCTTTTCAAGCACTTTAAATAAAACCAATTACAATAAAATTGCTTTTGTTGTGTAAATATGTGTTTTGACTGCTACTGTAGCTGCATTTATATGCTGACCCCTGTTCCACTGAGTGGAACCACTTCTGAATTGACCAATAACTCACATAGACAGAGTACCATGGGTTTATCCAGTAGAAGGAAATAAAAGACTGTGCTGAAGGCTTTTACAAGGTCAGCAAAGACTGCAGCAGTGAACAGCCCCTGGCAATCCCCCTTCAGGAAGAGAACAGTGAGACATAACAGAAAACAGACTGTTGAAAAGGGTCTGACAGAAAAATGTGTGGAACATCAAATTAAGTGGGCTTTAACTAACAGATTATTGAAAACGTTTTATGTTCTGTTTTTGTCTACACATGTAACGTGGTAAATGTCTAATTCATAATTACATTGTGTACATTATATGTAATGTGTTTTCATAGAACATGTAATTTACTGCTGCTGTATCCTCCCTGGGACCTTTTCTATACAATGTGTAATGCCTCTAAAAAGCATTACTAGGTGTGAACAGCTTAATAAATAAATCCAGTGGTATTCATTAATATGGACAGGGGGCCAAAGGCATCCTTAAGTTATTTCCTTGAGTGTCACCCCCTGTAAATCCATTTCATGTTTCTGAATGGAACAAACTGTCTCCCCAGATGCTGGAGGTCAAAACATTCCTACAGATAAAAAAAATTACCCTCACCTCCACAAAGGTGTAAGGGTTCTTAAATTGAGTAGCCTGGTCCATTTTTAGAGCACTGTTGATGCCTGTGGAAGGTTGCATTTTTTTCACTTTAGCAGTGTTTCATATCTAAACAGCTTGGGGACAGGAAGGATGCCAACTTTTCACCAGCTGTATCTCAAAAAATGTCTTGATTTGGAATACAGCTTACCCTGAGCTTGCCACATCTGAGTATTTTGGGGAGACTGAGCCCAGAATACTATGAAAAAAGCATAAACTGTAGGTAGAAAATAAAATCCAAGAGAAACAGAACAGACCACAAAAATGTACATGGCAAATAAGACCCCTTCCCCTTTCAGGTTGCTTGATGTGGTCCTCTGCAGTATTCTCACCCTTGGAGTTTGACCCCTCATGAAAATTTGGTGTGTACCACTGAACTAATAAAAAGCAAATTTAGCCTTGCCCACAAAGGTTGACAAAGCCCTGCAACAAGGTGCATAACAAGAAGCTTAGAGGTATAATCCTTTGGGCAGATGGCCCTGAGCCTGTTATTGTGTGTTTAAATTTCAGAGCACAATGCTAATACCAGAAGTGACTCTTTCTTAGAGCAAGCCTAATGGAGCTGTCCCTCACAACATATACAGCATGGTATAGTGGTACTTGGTGTTCACCTTCATCTGGGTGAGATGGAGGATCTCAGAAACCGCCATAGCTGCTACGTGCATAAAGCCAGGCACTTCCCATGCCTACAGTGACTGGCTCAAACTTTAATATTCAACAGCTCCCAAATTTACCTTTGATGTCAGTGCCTCCCCATTAATTCACCCTCTGTTCACTGCATTAATCAGACACAAACAGAGCACACCAGACTTCAAGTTGCAATACAACAAAAACAGGTTTATTTACAATTTAGTACATAGGCCTTTGATGTGATTGTACATCTCTGATGGAAAAATAGTTGACTGCAGAACAGAAGATCACAACACCTGCCAGGAAAGAAACTGCACAAACTGGACCATGCACATAGCGAAACAAACTAGTTTTAGTATAGGCAAAACATACGTACCAATACAATAAACTGCACAGCCAGTGAAAAATTACCACATGGTCACTTTGGTCAGACAAATGGACAGAAGTGACGTTTCACTCAGACACAGCTGAGCTTCAGCAGACCATAATAGTTGACTAGTAACTTTAATGGTACTCTCTCTCTCTCCATAAAAGAGCACATGGTTGAGTTGCTTAAGTCACATAACATTTTCAAGTCTAAAATAGTTTTTTTGCTCCTAGTCAATTACCAAAATATAAAATAATAAATGAATGTTTGTCTACATTGGGAAATGTAGAAACACCACACTTTTTGGGATACATAACTGCAGTATAATGATTAATGGCAGGGGTCCACAATGGGTCTCAAGTACTATATAACACAGGGAACAGCTTCCCTGGAATTCTTGGCTCAGTTACATACCTCAGCATTTCCCTCTCTGACAGGAGACTGAGAGATGATACAAGCCCTTAGGTTTCACAGGACATGGGGAGCATTTATTTTTGGGGACCCTGTACTTTTCACATCATCCTGCACATGCTTACAGCCAGATAGCTACATGAACCCAACTTCAAACAGAGTAGTACCTCCTGGCCTTCCTAGTTAAGTGTCTAGTCCACAGTCTTATGTCTCACCCCTCCAGCTTATTAGGTAGGCAAACTATAGCCTGGGATCTCTCAAACAGCACATCAGTACAGCCATCCCAGCAAACCCCTTGAGTAGAACCCCACATCAGGTCTGTTACTATGCTCCATGGTGTTCTCTCTCCTTGGAAGACCCACTAGAACCCCAACCGAAGAAGAGACTTGTGCTGCATCCCAGACTCAGGATCTGTGATTCTACCTCCTGAGTCTAGCTGTTCTCCTTTCCCCCAGCTATTCATAGCCAGTGCTATCTAATGGATCTCTCTCTCAGGTCCCCTCTGGGCTTTCAGTCTGAGGCCCAGACTTTAGACCTGAACTTCCATGATGTTCCCTCCAAGGGCCTTTATACCCAGTGGAACATACCATGACAAGGCCATGCCCTACACACAGAGAGAAGGATGGTTGCAACTAGCAGCCCCAAATTTGGGGGGTGTTACACTGAGTAAACACATACATCATTTCTGTAATTTGTAGGATTGTTTTAAAATTTCTGTCTCTTGTCACTTTCTATATGTTCCTTCCTCTCCTCACTCAAACACTAACAACAGTGCAGGAACTAAAGCAGCAAAACACTGCAAATCAAATAACTTTTCTCCTTTTGAATGCTGCTGGGTAGTCTGCCAGGTGCTAGAATCTCATCTTGTCCCACTTCTGGCCTCATTTTCCTCACTTGTAACAATATATGAATTCTTTAGTAGGGAAAGTATACCTGTTCATGGATGATACAAAAATCTGCAACAGAGTAGACACCAGGTAGGGTCTGCGGTGGCACAGTAGGCAGGGAAAACTGGGCAGTCTAGGTGGGCCAAGCGGTCCCTATCTGCCGACAACATCTATGTTTCTATGTTTACTAAACCTAGCACAAATTATCATATCTTTTGGTAAATATCCTTATAATCTAGTCCTAAGGAGTGCAAAAGAAGAAGGAAACCACTTTGGTTCTCAAAAACAGTAGTAGAAAAGGTCAGAGCTAAAAGACTGGCCTTCAGGAAATACAAGGGAATGCAGCGGGATGAAGATAAGGAGGCATACCAAACTTCCCTAAGGGAAGCAGGGAAGTCAGTAAGGCAGACAAATGCCTAAACCGAGGAAACACTAGCACACACAGTAAAAGAAGGTGACAAGACTTTCTATAGATACATTAGTGAAAGAAGAAAGTCTAGAGGGAGTATTACTAAGATCAAAAGGGATAGGGGTGTGTGTGAGGAGGAGGGCCACGTAAAAGCATCTATCCTAAATAGATACTTCTGCTCAGTATTTACTGGAGAGAAGGTAGGGTAGGGTAGGGCCCACAGCTCAGCTCCATGGACACAGGGGGAGGGAGGTGTGCACTAATCCCTTCACAAAAGAAAGGGTCCTACAAGAGCTCAATAAGCTCGGGGCAGACAAGGCAAAGGGATCTGATGGCATACATCCCAGGGTACTAAAGGAGCTAAGGGTGGAACTAGCAGAGCCATTATCAGACCTGTTTAATGAGTGTATGAGCACAGGAGAGGTCCTAGAAGACTGGAGAAGGGCTCATGTGATCCTGCTCCACAACAGTGGTAGCAGGGAGGAGGCAGGGAACTACAGACCATTCAGTCTTACCTCAGTAGTGGGCAAGATTATGGAGGCACTCTTTAAAGAAAGGATAGTGCAACACCTGGAATCCATAGGAGCACAGGATCCAAGACAGCATGGGTTTACAACAGGAAGGTCTTGTCAAACTAATCTCATAGATTTCTTTGACTGTGTAACCAGAGTGGTGGACCAAGGGGGAGCAGTTGATGTTGCCTACCTCGACTTCAGCAAAGCTGTCAATACTGCTCTACATAGAAGATTGATTAATAAGCTGGGTAGGCTCGGGGTGGGTCAGAAGTTGGTCAACTGGGTGGCAAACTGGTTGAAAGGCTGAAAACAGAGAGTGGTGGTAAACAGTATACATTCAGAAGAGATGCAAGTCATAAGTGGGGTACCTCAGGGATCAGTTCTGGGTCAGTCCTCTTCAATATCTTCATCAGTGACATTGCAGCTGGACTGGAGGGTAATGTTTGTCTGTCTGCAGATGACACCAAGTTCTACAACAGAGTAGATGATCCAGATGAGGTGGGCAGAATGAGAAGAGATCTGGACAAACTGGCAAAATGGTCAGAAGAGTGGCAACTGGGGTTTGACGTAAAGAAGTGCAAGATCATGCACATAGAGAAGAGAAAACCCGAAGCCAACTATAGGCTGGGTGGGGAGTTGCTGGCAGTCACAAGGGAAGAAAGAGACTTGGGCATCATCCTTCACAGATGACCTGAAATCATCCAAGCAGACCACTAAAGCAGTAGGTAAGGCTAGGGGGATGTTGAGGTGTATTAGTAGGGGTATCACAAGTTGTAAGAGGGAGATAATAATCCTTCTTTACAAGACACTGGTTAGGCCCCATCTGAAGTACTGTGTACGGTACTGGAGGCCACACCTTCACAAGGACATTAACCAAATTGAGGTAGTCCAGAGAAGGGCAACCAAAATGATGCAGGGACTTCATCAGAAAACACATAAGGACAGATTAACGGAGCTCAGTAAGTATACCCTACAGCAAAGGAGGGAGGGAGGTGATATGATCAAAACATTCAAACACCTTAAGGGCATTAACAAGGTGAAAGAGTCTAATATGTTTCAATATAAGAAAAATAGCAGGACAAGAGGACACAATATTATTAGAGGGAGGCCGATTAAAGGGTAATGTGAGGAAGTTCTTTTTCACAGAAAGGATGGTGGATGCATGGAACGGCCTACCTCAGGAAGTGGTGGATATGAATACAGTGCAGCGCTTCAAACAGGCATGGGATAGGCATAAGGGAGCAATACAGATGGGTATGAATAGATAGGCAATTGACAGAGAAAGGCCGATGGCACTTTTTTTTTTTTTTTTTAGTTGTTTAACCAGGAGTAGCACACTAAGCTGAAAGCTTTTTTACAGGAGCAACCTAGGAACACAAGGAAGTCAAGTGACTTGCTCAGGGTCACACAGTACGCAAATGGAAGCTGTGGGATTCAAACCCAGGTCTGGTCTACTGGATGTCACCAGATTTGCAGCTCAGAGCCTTAGACCACTGCACTACACTGCCTCCCATTCATAAGGTAGAAAAAGAAATGGGCAGACTGGATGGGCCTTGCGGTCTTTATCTGCCGTCATCTTCTAGGTTTCTATGTTTCTAAATACTATCATTTTAACTTTCTTACTTTACTTTCCCATTTTACTACTTTCCTAATTTTTATCTTTACATAATTATCTAAACATACATTATATATTTTCAAATGACTTACTGTAACAGGGTAAATGATTTATGAAATGTAGTACTAAATAATATTATTAAGTTAAATTATTAGCATACTATATGTGTTAGAATAGTATTACATAATTTACAATGCTACTGATATTCAAATTTTATTATTTATAAATACCTTTCTTACTATGTATTATTTATAATTCAATACTAATTTTATTGAAAAAAATATCCCCATGTCTTAGAACTCATCTCCAAACAGGGCCACAGTTCAACTTGTCATCTGGCTCAGCGGAAAATGTCAGAATAACCCGCAGAACAACCAAACTTGTGTTAATGTCTGGCTCCTCCCAATCAGCTTTTGAGGCCACGGGTAAATCATGGCTATATATAGCTACTGTAGTCCATCATTGACACATGTGTGGCCCAAATAAGAACTTGTGATTTGGAAAAATCCTTACATTTACCACATTTGGGCATTCAATGTATAAATCATACTTTTTAACCACATTTAAAAAAAATTGATTTTTGGATGGTTTGATACAGGCAATGCTAAACTTTGATTTTTTTATCTGTAACTAGCATCCTCCACCTGAGGGGCTTGCTTAAGGCTTCGAGGCCCAGCTGCCACTACTGCCAGTCTGCTAATGCTCCTGGCCCCAAGGAATTAGTCCCTGAGGCAGGGAATAGAGGAGAGAATTAGTAAAGAGGGTGCTTTCGTTGGTACTGTATGTGTGATATCATGAGTCAGCTGTTGGCTGCTGTCAAACATCAAAGGGGCTGCCTGCTACTGATGTAGAGCACTATCAGTGTACCTGACAAAATATGGGATTTCTCCTGACCAAACTTGACATCTGTGCAATCGTTCACAACTTCAAGGGGTGCAGTTAGTCACTAGCATCAGGAGTGGAAACACTACCACTCCAGTGATGGGCCAGCCAGCTAGGTGCACAATGTTAGTTTTCTTTAGTTCCTCAGTCATTTCAGTTCCTCATTTATTGATTGATTTAAAAACCTTTATAATTTTAAATACCAACATAAATAAGTAATTGATATCTGAGTTTATAATAAAAATGCTGACAATGAACAGTTCCATTCCCAAAACTCCCTAATTCAAGTATTTCTGTAGGACATTTAACATACAGTAAGCAGAATCTACATACTGAGTCCAGAAATGTCACTGTATTAAATTACATTTTCTGACATGAAACAAGAAATTAAATATCTTTATACGTTTTACAAAAATAAAAGAAATAAAAACTGCAAACAATTTCAACAATAACAATTGAGAATAAGGAAGTTCCATATACTGTAAGTCATTTGTGAATGACCACTGTGGCCATATACTATAGTTCCTCTTTTTGATCTTGGCTATGACTTACCAATAAAGCCTAAAAGGATGGTCCTTTCTGATTGTTTGTCTTTTGTTGATCACATAAAATTGATCTGCAAGTAAGCATTTTATAATGTTCTGCTCCCAGAATGTTGACGAGCACCAGGTCCTCAGACCAATTTATTAGATGAGATTTGCACCGGCACTGGGGAAATCCGAGCAAAGCAGATGGACCTTTGGTCTTTTGCTGCCGACATTATTGTCTCTGCTTCTATGTTTCCTGTTAAATAGGGTGTGATTTTAATGTTCTGGCAATGACTTATAAGGCATTGGCACTTTGCTATCTGTCTGGATTGCTAAGAGTCTTCTCCCAAACTCATGCGATATGATCTCTATATAAAAATTGATTGTTGATGCTAAGATTTGTACAAGAAGCATCTGGGGGTAAAGCATTTTATTACAGCATCTTTTCTCTGGAATTCACTCCTGTTCAATATTTGTTTATTTATGTAGTTTTTGTTGACTGGAAAATGAGGTTTTGCCAATCTGCCAGTTTTCAGTCTCGTCAGGGTAGGGCGGTGATACAGATAGAAACCAACTGAGATTGAACCAGATTAAGCTGTTGGCGCTATTTTAGTGAATCAGAGGAAATTTGACCAGGACACCAGGGAAATTGCCCTACCCTTATCAAGAAGTATCTTTAACGTCCACCTCAACAACCACCAGAATAGGCAGAGGGGGTCTTGGTTTAATGCCTCATCTGAAAGTCAGCACCTCAGGAGTGCAGCTCTCTCCTCATGTTGAACTAGTGTCAATATTAAGATTTTACCCCTAGTTCCTGGTGTGGGGCTAGAACTCACAACCTTCCAATCATCCAGCCTTAGAGGTGAGTGTAGGACAAGCAGAATCACTTAAGGCTTCAAAAGAAACTGTTGAAAACATACTTGTTTTCTCAAGAGTTCAGATGTTGATATTATGTTGCTTGTGTAACCTGAACGACTATATGCATCTTTACTTACAGTAGATGTACTAATTATTTTGGTTTTGCTTTTGTAACACTTTGAAATCTTTTGCAAAGGCACTTGATCTCATCAATTCATCACCAGGAGAACATCCACTCAACTCTAAACCTGACACCCAGAGCCCTATTTCAAGTGCTGTGGTACAGCATTTCCGTAATTTTTGCGCAACTGTAAACTCCAACCCAATGCCCAAAAATGCCCAAATCTTTCCCTTCACCCAACTGTAAGTTTTAAAATGCTCCCAGGCAGCATTTACCCTAGTCTATTCACCTTCTATATATAAATAAAATGTTGAATATTAAGTAAAGTGAGTTTCTAGTCATTTTAATTAAAGATATACACTACTGGATCCAATTCATGGTTACAAGTGACTGTCAAAAAACACTGAATCAATGAGTCTGTAGAGGTCCCATGCCTGCAACCTCTGAGCAATCCACGAAAGGGATTGCAGCTCTTCCCTGCACAGACAAGAACTGCCTTGTGGCCATACTGGAAAGGGGATGGTGTCACCATGCAAATGGCCCACAGGGTCATCCACAGAATATGATGATTCCTGTGACAGGTGGTTACATTTTTAGTGACACCCCTACAGTAGAACTGCAAAAGGTAGTTTTACAGAATATCCATAAAGAGTGCAGAGGAATAAAGGAAACTTTGGGGGATGTAGATTGATGAGCAACCAGTGAAACAAACATGCCTGGAGGGGATGGGACTAGTGAGAGGGGAATCTACTGGGCCTCAGGGCTACTTAACAAAAACTTAAGCATTGTTGGCAGAAAAAGGCCCTGTAAACCATGGTGTTTGCCCAATCCCACCAATCCAATGTTGATTTTGTGAGGGCTCTGGTGGTCAAAGGTAGCAAGGAAGGAGGCCACAGGACTACGACGGAGAACATTGTGGAACCAAAATTGACAAAATCTGTTAGGCCCACAAGCAAGTCGTAAGGTGCAGATTGGGGTGGGGGGTACAAGTTAGGTGGTAGTGCCTGTGCCATGGTCACTGCAGCTATGGGTGTCACACCTTAGGTGCTAATTGACATAAATCCCATTTGCACCTTCTGACATCTTGCGACCTTTATTTGCATTATGCCTTAATCACTGGGGAACTCCCTGGGTAACTAAGTACTGTAGACCCTTTGTGGAGAGCCACTAAGTGTGTGGTGCAATGGGGTGACCTTTCACACCCCGTTTTTCACATCCACACTGGGGGACTGTGTACTAGGCACACAGTATCATCTCTGTCATTAACCCCTCTGTGCACATCTGAAAAGAGTTGACTGTAAAGGACTTACAGTAATTATGCAATGGAGAATAGTAGCATTGTGCATTTGAAAATGGAAATGTTTACAGAACACATAGTTTTCGTGCTAGCATCAAAATGCACCCCTGTTGTATGAAAAGGCAATTCCAATTAAAGACACCAGTTATGACTGTTTACTATTTTAATTTAATTTTTCATTCAGTTTAATTCAATTTTTGTTTATTGAAAATATATAAACAATGATAATAAGTTGTATAAGTACCAAATGGCATTCATTTTCAATGACATCCAATTACTTCATAAGTTCCATTATGTCACAACCTAAATTATATCAACACATAAGGAAAAAACATAGAGTATCATTAACACAAGACCAAAAAAGCTGAAAATACATGTACTATAGTGACAATGGCATATAATGGAGCCAAGCAGTAATGGACTTTAGTGCTTACACATTTTAGTGAACAGGGAGTTCCATAGCTTTGGGGCACTAATCACAAATACAGTACATGACTGCCCTTGACAGTTTTTGAACATGGTACCGGGTACTTGATACCATTTGGTGTCCGAAGTTCAATCTTTATAGAACTCACAGTCAGATTTTCAGCAATATATCCTGGAATCTGCTGCCAAAAGCATTGTTGTAAAATCTCAGGGCACGTGCCTGCCTTCTCACCATAAGTGAGGACCATCCAAGGCTGCTATACAGGGCACATCTATATGTGTTATAAGATGCATCTAGCACAAATTTGGCCATTCATTTATAAGCAGCATTTAACTTACTAAGATGACAAACAGCAGCTTTCCCGTATACTACTATATGTCCATAGTCGAGGAGGGGCAAAAGCATGGTATCTATGACCATAAGTCTAGCCTCTTGAAGTAATGCATGGCACACCCTATGTAGTGCCTTAAACTTTGGACCTAATTATTTCTGAAATGAAGACATCCAATGCTAGTTGACAGTCTTGCCAGATTCCAAGATATTTGTATTTGATTACTGTTTCCATAAACATCAGGTCTGGTGTCCTAATGAATAGTAGATCTTCATTTACTCCAATTATTTTACTTGACTTGAATACCATTACCTGTATTTTTTTATTTAGAATCAGTTTACTCTTAGTCATATAATCCTGAGCCATGTCAAAAGTAGTCTGACAGGAGCTATGGACTACATTCTTGCTTTCTCCAGCACAGTAGAGTACTGTGTCATCTGCATACAAATGAACATATGCTCTCAAAAGATCGTTATTGATATTGTTGATCAACAGTGAGAACATGAGTGGGCCCAGAACTGATCCCTGAAGGACTCCATTCATAATTTACATAACTTCTGGTCATGTCCAGTGATAACCAACCAATTGTCTTCCATCAGCACATAACTTGCAAACCAATTGACTACAGTGTCCTGAAAGCCCAGGCTGTGTAGTCTCTTTAACAACAGTGCACTGTAGTATCAAATGTCCTGGAGAGGCTGATGAAGACAACATCTACTACACATGCTTTGTCCACTTCTAGCTGTATCTCATTGACAATTTTAGCACTGCAGTAGTTGTGCTATGTAAGGCTCTAATTCTCAATATCTTGTTTTCTTTCAAGAAGCTTGTCATCTATTTTAACACTGTCCTTTCCAGGACCTTCAACATAACTCAAGCAAAGAAACTAGTCTGTAATTAAATAAAAAATGTTTTGCCCCAGTCTTGAAAACAGGTGTAACTTTTTCCAACTTCCATTTTGAAGGAAAATTCCAGAACTTACAGAAAATTAAATAAGAATGTTAGAGTTATATAGATAGCTGAGGCAGCATACTGTATTAATTTGCCACTCAGGTCATTCGTCCCACTAGCTTTATGAGTGTTGAGAATCAGCAAGTCTTCTAAAACTTCACTCACCGTAATATCCTTAAAGGTAAATAAATGTCCCAGGACACTCTTACATCCTTTAATTGTGCAATCATCAGGTGGTAATACTGACTCCTCAGGGCACCTAACCACATCAGCAAACATTTTATTAAAAGTGTCATTAATCACTTTTGAATCACAAATAACCTTATTATCAATATTAAATAAAGGAGTAATTCACTTATTCCCTTCCCATTGAGTTACTTAAAAGTCCTCAAGTTGGAAATCATCTACAGTGCCCAGATTATTCTTAAAATATTGTTTTTTAACTTTTCTTATTTCTTTCAAAAATCTGTTTCTTGCAGCTCTAAAATCATTTCACCTGGAATTGGTCTTTCCAGAATTTTAACTTATCCCTTTGCTTTTGTTAATTAAAGAGCTATGTGGTACATCATGGAGAATTATTTCTTCTGGCCTTCCTAAATTTCAATGGAACATGCTTATTATATACCAAAGAAACTCCCTGTACTGTAGAAAAAAATAATCCCATGCCTCATTAATTGTTAATATAAGTTCCAATCTATTCTAGGGTATGGTTTTCAAATCTTTAGGTTGGGTAATTAGTTAGTTAGTTAGTTTGTTAGTTTGTTTGTTTCTCTGTTCAACAGTTTCACCAAGAAGACATCCTGAGCTGCTAATAGCTCATTTCCAGATGAGTCCTGGGGGTAAGGGGTAACAGAGATAGTTCCAGGGGAGGGAAAAATGAATAATATTAACAGCATTACAGAAACAGAAGTCATATACACCAATACAGTATAACCAAGAAGCATAATCATAAACATAAGGTAAATCAGTGTAACAGGCATGTGTAGTAGATAAAAACTGAGTTTTGATAGGCAGGGAGAACAACTCATACAGGCATAAATGACAAATAGTCAAATTTGATAGGCAGGGGGAACTACTCATGCATGCATAAATTACAAATAGTCACATTTTCTGAAATTTTGCAAACACACAGACCATGCACTGGTTTTAAAAACTGCATGCCTACATATAGTGTAACTTCCAGGGTTGTATCTGAAAATAGGCATTTATTTGCCTAGTGTGCTACCTGGTCAATAAAAACTAAATAAATAAAAACAAATTTCTTAGGTTTCTTTTTTTTTCATTATACAAAAGATACCCCAGTGGTCTGCAAAACAGTCTGCCAGCACAACATAGTGAGAAAAGCATTCCACTTTGTTAACAAAAATCAAATCTAGAATTGTAAAATTTGAGGAATTCATTGGATTTATTCTAGTCAGTTCTGCAGTTCATAGAAATAAATGCAGGTGAACACATATTTAAGAGAGTTGTGTGAATAGGCAATCCACTTTAAATTTATTCTAGTAATTTACTGGTCAAGAAATAGTCCTTTGACTACTTTATGTTTAATAGCAAAGCATTCTTAATGGGTTGCCTTCTGATGAATACAACAGATGATTTTTAATGATTAGACATCTATTTCAGATACACAACATGGCTCTACCTCTTACTCCTGATTCCTATCTTTCCTCCTCCTTCTTGCTTCCTATGGAATTCTAGTCTGTTACTGGTACCAGCTGTTCTAATCTGTTCATGCTTACAGCTGAATGTGTTGTGTTCATTTTATGCACACATATGTTTTTCAGAAATGTAATAAGCATCTTCTTTTTTTTTTAAGACAGGAACAGCCAGCACTAAGAGCCTTACACCACAATGTGGGGTTAGTCCCAATTTGCACTTTGTGTGCAAAAACATTTTTAATTTTCTTAGTGTTTACAGCAGTATACTAGATTAATCATTGTATCAGGCTTATTTTGCTTACTTCAAAGCTGACATTTTATGTAATTACAAACCACAGAATCTCCTGCAGCTGACATCAAAGGAGCGCTACAGCAGTGGAAGATGTAATATCCATCATTGCATGTTGGAGTTTGTTTGATTTTTTTTTTTTTTTGCTGGTCCTGCTGTCCTCCTGAGGTTAAGTACAGTCACTGAGGACAGTTCCTAACCCTGGGAGAGCAAATGGATTGGCAAGCATCTGATCTGAGCTTATAAAATCTCTTAAATACACTGAAGTCATGTCAGTAGCAGGAGCTTGATGTTTTGCTTTTACATTTCTTTGAACAGGTAAACCACCATTGCCAGTGTTTTTTCTTGGTTTTTGGTTTACCAAGGAGAAAAGGGGGCTTTTCCAAGCTCTTTCCAGGTTGACTTGTGCTGCTCTGAGCTTTAGCAGCAAGTTGCCTGTTGCTCCTCATTCAATGGGGCCAGCCTAGAGTACCAGTGGTGAAGGTAGCCTGCTGGTTCTGTTGTGTCGAGGAGAAGCCCAGCAAAGGGTTGTGTATGGGCACTCCCAGTTCTGCTTGTTTTTTGCTTGTTTTGGCTTGGCTGAATATTTTTTCTTTTCTTTTTCTGATGTGAGTAATTCAGAACATTAGCAATCAAGTCCAGACTGCTATTCAGCAGGTTCCTTTGGATAAGGTTCCAGGATTGGATTTCTTTAGTAACAACTTTTATGTTCAATATTCATCAGAGCTGGTCCCTTTTCTCACTAGGCTATATAATTACTGGTTCCATTTGGGCATCACTGACTTTTCAGCCCTTGAAGCCCTTATTACTTTAATATGGAAACTGGATAGAGATGAACAGCAACTGAGTAGCTATGGCCTGATTTCATTGATTAATTCTAATATAAAGATCCTTTCTAAGATCTTAGCCTCCAGGCTTTCTAAGGTTTTAGAGTCTCTAATCTCTCTGGTACAGGTTGGATTCATGTAGGGCAGAATTTCCAGTGATTACCTAAGAAAATTACACCACCTGATTTCTGTGTCCAGGGAGGGCAAGATCCCTATGGCCTTGGCCTCCCTGGATGCAGAAAAAGCATTTGATCAGGTTTCTTGGCCCTTTCTCTTTGCTGTTTTGAGAAAAGTTGGAATTTCTAATGGATTCATTAGGTGTGCGGACCTTTTGTATTCATGTCTCTTAGCACAAGTCTAGTGTAACAACATACGTTCTGACTCTTTCTAGTTATGCTAGGCCATTAAACTGGAAATTAAATTTATTTATTTATTTACTTTTGGTAACCGGGTAAGTACACTAGACAAGTAGTATGCCTATTTTCAGGAACGACCCGGAAATAAGTTCTGAGAAAGAAATGCAAGCTGCTTTACCCTTTTAGGACAGATTAGAAGAAAATATTTAAGTTGGGCGTACTGGTCCTAATTATGTCATCCCTGAATCAGAGAAAGCTCCCTTTACAATCCAGTCAGAAACAAGTCAAGGCCAAAAAGGAAAGACGATGGATCCAGCCATGAATAATTTGATTAAAATGCTTAGTACATTTGTTACAGAACTAAAAGCTTTAAGACAGGACTGGAGCAATTGGTGTAATGAAACAGGGTCAGGCAGGCCATTCAACACCCAGAAAGTTTATAGCATTCAGGATGCCAAGTTATAAAATAGTGGCTCCTCCTCTCTACCCATACATTATTTACAAAAGATGACTGATATTGATAAATGTGCTATATTGTGCTTATATGGTAAAACATGGGATTCTACAAAAACAGCAACAGAAAATACAGACAAGATTGTGCACTTACTGAGGGCAGCCATCATGCAGAGACAGAAGAAACTGATGTTATTAAAATTTTGAATGATGAAGCTAAGGATGGAGTAGATTGCTTATACATTTTCTGTGCTTCTCCCCAGATAGCTAATTATATATGGCTAAATAATGATGCACTTGAGAAATTTGGCTGCACTATTAAATTCATTAATAGAGATATGCTGAATGCAAAAAAATGGTTTCAACAAAGGAACATTTTCACAAATCAGTATTTTTGGTTTTAAAGCATTACCAAACAAGAATATAGGGAAACTTAAAAATGCACAATTATATTTATTTACCTACTTTTTGCAATATCAGCATCAGAAGTTAGACTATTAAAGGTATAAAGATGGGACAAAGAGAATAGGGCAGGCCAAATTGATGTTTTACTTCAGGGAACTGGGGCAGCTGATTTGATCCTGCACAAGGCCAAGGTCCTAGGCAAAGTAGATATACACATAGTTGACTCTTTTGAATAACTTAAACAATAAAGGGGCTCCTATGAGGGACTTAGGGAATAAGAAGAAAGCCTTTAGATCTTTATTTTTGTTTGTACGCAGAAGGTTCCCAAAAGAAACCAGCTTTAAATTAAAACTCATTATAATTGACCTTTTTGAACAGCTGCTCTACATCCCCATGACAAATGACACTGTTTTTTTTTTCAGTTTTATGCAGGGACATATCCTGAATGTGATTAAATCTTAATCTCAGTAAAGTCCATGAGTCTGTATAATAAGTTACTGGGTAGTTCAAACATTCTGGACAAAATGTTTTTTTTCATAGTTGACAAATGATAGAGAAAATAAGCTTCCCCGAATTGAAACAATTAAGTCAATGTAAATGAACCATTCTTTCCCTGAGCATATCTCATTTAACCAATGACATTCCCAATCTGGACATATTACGTATAATGTTTCTACTAGCAACAGATATGTAGCTTTCCAATCAGGAAGTCTGACTAAAAGATGTTCAAGTCTTATATGGTAGTGTAGGGGCAGCAGCTAACTCAATGTTTTCTATACTTTCATGGAATATTGCAGGTGTGCCATCAAAATTTGCTGATACCGAATTAGGAAAGTACCACAACAGAAATTTATAATTCAGTCCAAGCAATAACAAATAAGATTTTACCTATACTTTATAAAGCTAATAAACCAAGGAAACAAAGATCCTAGTATGATAAAGAATGTTAGAATTTTAAGAATAATCTGAATAAGATCATTAACATAGTACAATCGAACAGAACTAAAGAAAATATTCAACATCTAAATAAACAGAGAAAAGAATACAAAACTCTTCTAGCAAAGAAATACAATAAGCATACCCAAGAACAATGGAAATCCATGTTAGACACAATAAAAAGAGGTGACATAAAAGGTTTTTCGCTGAGAGTCACAAGAGGACAGGGAGCTTCATTCCAAATATTTTAGCATATCTTCCAGTTGCAAATTGGATAAATTATTATGAAAAATTATTTTACCAAGATAATGACTTTAACGGGTGTGGTGGTGGCCAAGCCTGGGAGCTGAATGGTGGTGAACTAGAAAAGGTCCAGCTGGATCTACTCTAAATCTACACCATCCTGTCCTAATTCAGCCCAAAAAGTTCACACGGGCCAAGATATTACAGCATCAATGCCACCTGCATCGAAATCTGCGAAGAAACAGGCAAAATTACACTTTAATCAGCCTCCTAACTTCAACAGTGCATCAGGGCCTACAGATCCACTGAAAGGCCCTTTTCCACAGGCCCAAGAATCACAGGAACCAATGGGAAGTAGTGCAAATATAGTCAGGGAAGCTAGTTACCAGAACTTGGAGAGGATGCTCCGGGACCTGAAATATGACCTGGGTACACAGATGCAATCTGGCTTTGACAGCATGACAGCACAAATACAACATTTGTAGCAAACGGTGAATACTATCTCAGAGACAGTGGAGGCCCATGCAACCCATATAACAGAGATGGAATCCAGAATAAGTGCCCAAGAAGACAAAACAGTCCAAATGTCAGCAGAGCTGCAACAAGCTATGAAGGATATAGAGATTTTGAAACAGGTGGTGGATGATAATGAAAATCAGGAGAGGCATTGTAACAGTCGGCTAGTGGGTCTTCCAAAGGGGTTGGAAGGAAGGGACTGTATAAGTTTTATAAAGGAATGGCTGCAAAAAACCCTAGCACTTCCAGCAACAGTGTCCCTGGAAATACAACGGGCTCATCACTCACCTAGAAACATAGAAACATAGACTTTGATGGCAGATAAGGACCGCTAGGCCCATCTAGTCTGCCCATTTCCCTACCTACAGGATAGGCCGCAGATCCTAGTTAACCAACAGCCTATTTCTTCCTACCCCCACAAGAATTGCCTTATGTCTGTCCCATGCATTCTTGAATTCTCCCACAGTTTTAGACCCCACAACCTCCTCAGGAAGGCTGTTCCATGCATCCACTACCCTCTCTGTGAAATAATACTTCCTCACATTGCCCCTGAACGCCCTCCTTCTATCTTTAAATTGTGTCCCCTTGTTCTTGCAAGTCTCTTTTTCTGAAAGATGCTACCCTCTTGGACTTTGTTGATTCCACTGAGGTACTTGAAAGTTTCTATCATGTCCCCCCTCTCCCTTCTTTCCTCAAGGGTATACATATTAAGCTCCTTTAGTCTCTCCTCATACGGCTTCTCTTGCAGACCCTGCACCATTTTAGTTGCCTCCTCTGGACTGCCTCTATCCTGTCTATGTCCTTGTGGAGATGGGGTCTCCAGAACTGGACACAGTACTCCAGATGGGGTCTCACCAACTGTCTGTACAGAGGGATAACAACTTCCTGTTTTCTGCTGCTGATGCCTCTCCCTATACATCCCAGTATACCCCCAGCCTCCCTACTGCCTTCTCACATTGCTTGCTAACCTTAAGGTCATCTGATATGATTACCCCAGGTCCCTTTCCTTTTTTGTTGTTGTTACTACCTCCCGCCCATTGTGTATTCTTCCCCTGGGTTCTTGTTTCCCAGGTGCAATATTTTGCACTTCTTTGCATTGAATCCTAGCTGCCATACTTCTGACCATTCCTCCAACCTTGCCAAGTCTCTTTTCATCCTTTCCACACCTCCTTGTGTATCAACCCTGTTGCAGATCTTTGTGTCATCTGCAAAAAGGCATACTTTTCCTTCCAGTCTCTCTGCAATGTCACTGATGAAGACATTAAAAAGGACTGGACCCAATACTGAACCCTGTGGTACCCCACTAGTAACCCTCCTTTCTTCAGAGTGGACTCCATTTACAATTACCTTCTGTGTCCTGTTGTCCAGCCAGTGTTTTACCCAGGCTACCACCCTGGGTCCCACTCCCACGCTGGTTAATCTGACTATTAATCTTTTGTGTGGGACTGTGTCAAACGCCTTGCTAAAGTCTAGGTAGGCCATGTTCACAGCCCCTCCCTGGTCTACTACTTTGGTCACCCAGTCAAGGAAATCTATTAGATTCGTCTGACATGACCTTCCCGCTGTGAACCCATGCTGCCTTGGGTCCTGTGCTCCACCTGTACAAAAAGTGACTCCGGAGCAAAAACCACACCGTATGCTGGTGAAATTTCTTTGATTTCAAGATCACCAGGATGTCCTTGCTGCTGCTCAAAAATGTGAGCTGATATTGGTTCAAGGCTCTCAGGTGAGCATCTTCACGGACTTCTCCAGCCTACTTCAAGTTAGGAGACAAGCATTTGTGGAAGTGAAGCGTAAACTCCACGATATTAACTGTCCTTTCACTATGGCCTATCTGGCGAAGCTTATCATCTGATATCCAGGCAACCGACAACGTGCATTTAGAGACCCGGAGGCGGTGATGCAACATGTGCAGGGATTGTGTCGATGCGAACAAAATGAATGGGTTGGAAACAATGATGGCTGAACTGATATATCATAGACACTGTAAGATGCCAAACTATAAGGTAACTTGGGGAAGGGGGTTTTAGGGAAGGGTCCTGCGGAGTCCACAACTCCATGGTTGGAGGCCTATCAGGGCAGGTCTTAGAGGGCTCCTGGAGATTTCCCACCCTGTCTCCCCAGTAGGCTCGGTCTCAAGAAATCTTTGGACATGATGACAACTAGGCTTGCTGGGACTTTTTTACCAGTTTGATCTTTAAAACACTAATTTTATAGCCTAGAAGAAGAAGATTGTTTTAATACTGTTTTAGCTTATACCAGAAAGAGTTAAATTTAAGATGTTTCAATTGTTTGAAGTTACATGCCTACATGTTGTAGGCTAGTGTGGGGATTGGGCTATTAGAGTTTGATAGTAGGTCGGGGGGGAGGTCGGCTCATACATGGGTAAAAGGCAGGCCGTATAACTTACAAAGGTTGCATGGCCTATGCAGGTGCCTGCTCCAAGGGGAAGACCTGATTTTGCATATCAGCAGAAGGGGATTTAATTTTAGATTAAAGGCAGAGCAATGTTGACAAACTGTGGATGACATATTGAAGTGGCAGGGGACTGTGAGACGTGCTCCACACAGGGCACAATGTGGGTCTTTTTTGCCACTGCCCTGAATCTGTTGCACACATATTTCCACTCGGGTGGTGTGATAGGCTATTTAATTCAGCGAGCGCCTTCCTGGTGCCAGCCGGGGGAGCCAGACTCAGGCCTTCCCCAGAGCCATAATGATGCCTGAATAGGACAGGATGTTTTTATTCACATAAGGAATGCCCTCTTTTGGTATAGTAGATCCAGGGGCTCCTTCCACGGTAAGTAGAGGGTGAGAATCATGGTGCATATGCACAATAAGCAGGGGATGGTAGGTGGAAGAAAAGGAGAAGGAAGGAGGGGAAGCAGTAGGGAAGTTTAAAAATGGGATTGACTATACAAGTGAAGAGGGAATCAGAGTTCATGGGAAGGGTGATGGGGAAGTTTTGGATTTTGTTAGTTATGGTTCAGAAGATGTTAACAAGGTCAAAAAATATGGATTCATTGGACAATCTCAAAAGAGAGGAAATTTTACACAAAGGTACTTTGTTTATATAATGGTTATTTATAACTTTACTTTTACAAAACGGTAAACTTAAATGTGCCAACTTGGAATGTCAATGGGCTGAAAACAGTGGTAAAAATAAAGAGGGTCTGGTCATACATAAAGAAGCAGAGAGGGGATGTGGCGTTATTGCAAGAAATTCATCTTAATAAAGATGAATCGGATAAGCTAGCTCAGTCCTGGGGGGGGGTTCTCCTGGCGGCCCCATTCACCTCAAAGGTGAGAGGGGTGGCAATATGGCTCCACCCAGGCCTGCCACATAAAATACTTAAATGGGTTGCAGACCCACAAGGCAGATATACCATAGCTGAAGTGGACATGGGGGGGAAGAGTATAACATTTGTATTGGTCTAAGGACCCAACCTCGACTCCCCTGATTTTTTTACCCATTTAGAGGTCACATTGGCCCCATTTCCTGATAACATTGTGATGGGGAGATTTTAATACCTATTTAGATCCAGTTCAAGACCACTCTGGAAACAAACTAAAACCCTATCCTAAGAGTATGGCAGTGCTAAATGATTTAATTAATAGAAGAGCCCTGGTGGAGTCATGGAGATGCACTCACTCTGGTGTAGAAGAATACTCCTTCTATTCCATACCCACCACCTCTACACCCAAATAGATTACATATTCATTCCTGCTATGATGGTAACAGAGGACATGAAGGTTAGCTATGGGCCCATACTGGTTTCAGATCATGCTCTCCTGAGGTTGGCATTGAGGGTATCTCCCCAAGTCCCCCCCTGAAACTACATGGAGAATGATCCCAATCATTTTAGCAGATCCCCAGTATATTGGTTTTATCTCTGATAGGGTAAAGGGATTCATTGCCCTGAATAAGGATAAAGGGACACATATTCATTATGTCTGGGACACCCTAAAAGCTTACATAAGAGGTGAAACCATCTCATATACTGCTTATAAAAAAAAAAAAAACAAGAGATGGAGAGAGAGTGTAACCTTGCCCATGAAATTCATAACCTAGAAAAGGCGGCTATGACTGACCCCAAAGCCAGTGTACTCAGGGAACTAAGAACACTGAAGGGTGCCTTGAACCAAATAGAATCCCAGAAATTGGAAAGGGACCTCCTAATCATTAAATCCCACACACATTTTGAAGGTGACACAGCGGGCAAGTGGCTAGCGGGTCTAGTAAAACAAAAAAGTGAAAAGGACTATCCTCAGAATGGTTAGGGTGGACAGCTCTCTCACTTGTGAACAGAAGGAAATAAATGACACCTTTAAAGAATTTTATGATACATTGTATTCTTCCCAGTTCCCACTACATGGCAAACCAGAGGCTTTCCTTGAGAGAGTGGAGTTTCCCCTCCTTGAACTCGAATAACAGAAGCAACTTAAGCATACCTATTGCTCTTGAGGAGGTTAAAGAGGCTATATGGCGAATTAATAAAGGGAAGGCACCAGAACCTGATGGGATCCCTGTGGAATTTTATAGACATATCTGGGATACTGGGGGTGGACTTCTAACAGAGGTTATATGCCAATCACTAGTGGAGGGGTTTAACCCCCTTTACTGAGGTTAGCCACCATGGCTCTCCCAAAACTGATAAAAGACCCTACAAAATGTAGTTCTTATCGCTCTGTATCACTTTTAAATGCGGATTACAAAATAATAGCAAAAATTTTGGCAGGAGGACTGGAAGGTTTCCTCCCAGACCTTATACAATCTGACCAGGGTTTTTTTGTCAAGAGTCATCAAGCTAAGCATAACCTCAGATGTCTATTAACATAATACATTGATGGAGTAAGGGGTCTTCTTGCACTTGACATGGAGAAGGCCTTCTACAGGTTTGAATGGCCATTCATGTTTGCTGTTCTACAGAAATTTGGGGTGGGGAGCATTTTCCTTAACTGGTTGAGAGCCCTATACAATAGCTCACAGGCACTGATACTAACCAACAACACCACTTCAGGGCCTTTCACTTTGTCTAGGGGGATGGTACAGGGTTGTCCTCTATCACCCCTACTCCATGTTCTCACCATGGAGGCCCTAGCATCCACAATACAAACCTCCCCAGATATACAGAGATGCAAGATAGGAGGGAGAAACCATGTTATCTCTCTGTTTTGTTCTGCTGTTCTTGGAAAACCCACTAGAAGCCCTCCCCACCCTGGAAAAAAATATTCCAGGAATATGGCCCATTGTTGGGTCACAAAATTAACTGGGACAAAAGTGAATGGCTCCCACAGGGAAAACAGAAAGCATCCATAACAATTACAGGGAACCTGGTAGCTCCTACTAAACATATCAAATATCTGGGCATACTCCTCCCCAGTAAATTTTCTTAGATAATCCAAATTAATTATAGACCCCTCATACAAAAAAATTAAGGTAGGCTGCTCCAGCTAGAAAGCTTTGCCACTAACACTTTTGGGGCAAGTAAACTTAATTAAGATGTACATACTACCAAAAACCCTGTACCTATTCCAAACCATCCCCATACATCTCCCTAATAAATATATAAGAGCTATGGAGGGGGCATGCTCAATGTTGTTGTGGCAAGGAAGGAAACCTCTCATTAAAAAAGATATACTTTGGTGAACAGAACAGTCAGAAAGTCTGGGCCACCCTAATCTGTGTTTATATTACATAGCAGCACAACTGACCCATATTCCAGAAGTCTTGGCAGAGGGCAAGGGAGCCCCCACCTGGTGAGATATGGAGTCTAAATCAGAGACAAATATGTACTACTATACTCTGGCTAACAATCTTAGGTCCATAGATACACCAAAAATTAAAATCTCTTGTACCAGATCAACATGGAGAGCCTGGGAGGAGGCACATGCTTTGGTAGGGGTACATAAGGGGATGTCTCCAGACGCATGGTTAGAAACACTACTTGGGGAGATGGGAAAAACTATCTGGTCATGAGAAAAAGGGCATAGTGGCTTGGAAAAGACGGGGATTATTTAAACTGGATCAGTTTCTGGTGGAAGAGAGGGTGTGTCAATTCAAACACTTCAACAGAAATATCAGATACCACCCACATATTATTTTCTTTACCTCTGTCTTAAAGCTAAGATAGAAACAAAGTTGCAGAAAGACTCACAAGTAATGGTTTTAAAATGATCCCCGCTAGAAGAACTTTTTATAAAATATTCTAATATCCAAGGCTTCAAACCCTTGAATAGATGTTGCAGAATGTTGCTGCATGGCATCTCATTCCCCTTGAAAAGAATGAGAACTTCATGGGAAAAAAATTTGTATCCAGATGTTTTTACAGAGGGCGATTGGAATTTAGTTTGTAGAAACATTTTGAATTCCTCAGTAAACAACAGACTAAGAATTATTCAATATAATTTCTTTATGCAGTCGTATCATACCCCCATACTTGCTCACAAAATTGACTTGAGTTCATCCCCATATTGTTAGAAATGTCAAGAACAAGAGGGCACCTTTTATCACATGACATGGGCATGCCCAAAGGTACAGAAATTTTGGGAGGGAGTGGTGGGGGTTTTGTACATGACTCTAAATCCCCCCCCCCGGCTGGACCCAATGGAGATTTTATTAGGGCTTTTGAGCCAAGGCTCCTGGAAATCAGCAAAAGGACACAAACTATGGAAGCTGGGCCAGGTGGTGGGGATGTGGGAATTGGCAATCTATTGGAGACTGCAACAAATGCCTTCAGTGGTTGCCTAGTTAACCTCTCTACTCCAAGTAATGAAACTTGAAAGAACCCAATACTTGATTAGGAACCAATTGAGCAAATATGAGGAAATATGGGGCCCCATGGAACAGACTCTACCACAGAACTGGTTCCCAGCATTCTAGAACTTCAGATTCCAGATCTTAAATTCAGATCCATTGACATTGTAACACTGAAGAGTCATTGTCCTTAGATATTATTACTTTTGTTCAGCCCTACATATAGTATTTTTACAGTCTGAAAATACCATAATTTTACAGTATAGCTCCAGGAATGGAGGGAAATGCCACTGGACGAAGATACTAGGCAGCATGTATGTACTTGTATGGAAAGCCATTCTCTAGATATTGTTAGGCCATTAGTCTCTTTGAGACTAGGTGGCACAATCAATTCTATGTGAACCTAATTTCTACCTCTTAATTGATTTGTACACAGATCCTGTTCATTCCATTACATTTAATTGTATAAAGAAATGGTTGAGCTGCTCCCCCCATGGTGGAGGATTAGTATGTCTGTATGAATCCAGCCAAAATAAAGTATACAAAAAAAATGACTTTAACAATCAAAATAAATATTCTGTCAGTTAAAGAATGCCTACATACCATTTAATATTACCCCATGGGAAGTTTCTCTAGCTATATCGGCAACCAAACCTAATAAAGCACCAGGTCCTGACCGTGTCCCACCGCTTCTATACAAGGTGGAGCAGGATTGGTAGTGTGGTCTGGTAATGTTATTTAATAAAATAATAGATGGGAATGTGATTCCCCAGTCATAGAAAGAAAATATAATTATACCACTTCATAAGAGAGGAAATCCAATAATGCCAGGAATATATAGACCCATTAATCTTTTGGATAGCCTAAGTAAAATATTTACAAGAATATTGCTGGCCAGAATAAACAAGTGGTTATAAGAAAAAAATATCATAAATGACTTTCAGGCAGGTTTTAGACAAAAATATTCAACAGTAGACCAATGTTTTATATTATCACATATCATAGAAAAACATTACATTAAGAAACATCTACCAGTATATATTACTTTTGTGTATTTTCAAGGTGCATTCAACAGAGTCAACAGAAATAAATTATGACAGAAACTTAAAAATCTACAAATTAATCAAACTCTATTGAGAATTATAATAAATCTCTATTCAGATAATGAAACATATATCAGATATGATTTGACTGGCAATCTGACAGACTCTTTTCAATCAAATCAAGGTATTAAACAGGGTTGCATATTGGCTACTACCCAGTTCAACCTCTTTATAAATGACTTGCCAGAAAAACGAATTCCTATATCGAATCACTCTCCCTCAGTTGGAGGTATTACAATCCCAGTCCTTATCTATGCTGATGACTTAGCTCTGATTTTGTTTTCACCCATTGGATTGGGTAGACAACTGAAGATTCTTCAAACGTATTGTACACAGAATGATCTAACAGTAAACACAAATAAGGATAATTGGAAAGTGTTTAATTAAATATAAATGGCACATAAATAACATACCTTTAAAGATTATTACAGATTATAGATATATCAGTATTCAAATCTTTAGTAACATTGAATATCTTAAACAAAGAATCTATGTTTTGAACAAATTAACTCAGTCTAAAAATGCATTGTTAAGATTCAATGTCAGATATGGAGAAAACACAATCACTGCAGTAATTCGAGCTGCAGAAATGAAAATGAACCCAATAGCCTTATTTGCAATTGAAATCTGGCTTGACAAACATGTCATGAAATTAGAAAAACCATTTGACTCATTGTATAAAATAATACTGGGCCTGTCAAGGTCTACCCCGACAGTGGTGGAGAGGGCAGAACTGGGCAGAGTTCAAATTAAATATCTGGTGCTTTTAATGAAGTTAAGGTATTGGCTTAGATGCTTAAACTTAGATATAAATAGATTAGCACATACAGTAAATGCCTAAGCGAAAACGCACAATGGATAGAGCAGGGTTCATTTTCCCCATGGTTAATGCAAGTAATCTCTACATTGGACAAAACAGGCCTCCACCGTTTGTGACCCAATCAGCAGAGAGGTATAAAAATCTCACCAAAATGTATTCCTCTAATCAAAAATAGACTTTATAAAATCTCAGTTGAAGAGAATATGGCAAGAATAAGGTCCCTGAAGGCCTATCATTGGTATGCCCAAATAAAATTAACCATATTTTGGAACCTTACCTATCTTTTCTGATGGACAAAAATGTGAGACTCTTCTTTACAAAATTAAGATTGGAATTATATCCCTCAAGATTTAGACAATATCTGCATGCTAAAGACAAGAATGAAATACACAATATAAATTGTGATTGTGGCTTAAACCAATTGGAAATATTAGAGCATATTATACTTCACTGCCCAAAATACGTTGAATTGTGAGATAAGACTGTGTCTTCTTATTTTCTGACAAACACACACACAGCAAATGAAGTACTGAGAATATTGATGAATCCACCACTTGAGTTTATTGCTAGAGGCATGGTTAATTATGTAAACTGGGTATTTAAAAAAATGTTCAAGAATACAATATTGTGCTAAAATAATTGCACATAGTAGTACATAAATTATGAATATGTGCAGTTTTTGAATTTAAAACTTATAATGAGATTCTCTCTCCTAAAGATATGTGTAAATTGTGTTACTCATGGTTTCATATGAATGAGCTCTACCTGGTATTGTAATTATCCTGTATTTTTAATTTTTGTAATGACTAAACTGTCTAACAATAAAAACATACTGACTGACTGACTGATAGATATCGAATGGAGCAGTTTCATTAATAAGCACCACATAGTATGCTTGCAAGAGACCTGGCATACCAGGGAATCAGATGTTTCATTAAATGGTTATAGTAATTTTCATGTTCCAGTGAATAAACTGTCAAAATCTGGTAGACCCTCTTGTGACATGATTTAAGATGGACAAAGAAATTACAGTATATCCTATTATCAGTATTTCCAATGCAAAATGCATTTTTGGTTCAGACAGCACAACTTAAATGTTGTTTAATTAATACTTATATTCCCCCTTCCACTTCAAAATACCATTATCCATCAATGTGGGAGGAATTTGATTCACTAATTCATAGAAGTTAGGCTACAAAAGCCTGCAATAACATTTTACTCTATGGGGCTTTTAATGCCAGGATAGACATATTTGGTGGTTATGATGATAGTGATATACATAATTGGTTACATGAGGAAGTTTTCAAATATCCTAGATCCACATTAGACTATAACATTAATAGCTCTGGTGGGGAGTTTGTAGAACTTTGACAGCTTATAACTTAGTGCCCATAAATGGAAGCATGAATGGTGGTGCCCAAGGTAACTACATCCATTTTAACTCATTCGATCTTCTGTTTTGGATTTTCTTTTCTGGAATGGACTGATGGATAACTGGGTCTCTTTTGAAGTTTTAGTAAAGAGAGACAGTGATCATTTCCCCCTTGTTCTAACGCAGGGTGAATAAAATACCAAAAATAAAACCGAAACAAACCAGCTCCATGGTCTGGAGATAAGAAATGTAACAAAAGTTAGATGGGACACAGGGTGCAATGAGAATTTGTTCCATCTATTGCAGTTACTGCTGCTCCCTGTAGTTTTGTCACTATTGAATAGAGACAATTTTAATGTACTGTAGAAGATAATAGCTGAATGTTTTAATGAGATAAGAATGCTTCTCTACAAACCAGCCTATGAAGAATAAAAGGTGAATGCTCCTATATCCTGGTTTGATTATGAATGTCACAGGAAAAAGAAGGCTCTTACCCAGTTAATAAGACACATTAAATATTCTGGGGATAAGAGCAAATTTAGAACACTAAATCAAGCAAGAGAAGGATATAATTTTTTTGAAAGAAAAACAAAGAGAGTTTCAATCAAAACAATGGAACAAAATTCTTCACAGTATAAATAAACAGGATTATCACTCCTGTTGGCTTCTGGTATCAAGGGGTACAAATAATAACAAATTTCATATGATACATGTATTTCAATAGAGCAGTGGATTGATCACTATACAAAAGTTTTCTTTGATCCAGATATTACTGAGGTTATCCCCCAGTGGGAATACACAATAGAGAGATCTCAGTTTAAACCATTTTCAGCCTATGAAGTATATCAAGCAATAGCCTCCCTGAAAAGGAAGAAGGCTCAAGGCCTCAATTTAATCCTCCCAGAGATCTTTTTTTGCTTTTCCATCTATATGGATAAAATTCTTATGTCTAGTAAAGAGAAAGATCCCCAGTGCATGGAAAGGTTCCACCATTGTCTCAGTGTACAAAAAGGCAACAAGAATGATCCAGAAATGTACAGACTCATTTCATTATTAGATATCATAGGAAAATATTTTCAAAATAATTCTAGTTAGGCTATCTGAACAAATAAATCAACGGGGAGGGCTCAGATTTCCAAGCAGGCTTTCAGCCTGGTTATTGCACCACAGATAATTGTTTCATATTATTACATTTATACGAAAAGTATGTTACTTTAAGAAAACAAAAATTATATGTAGCCTTTATTGATTTTAGTTCATCATTTCATATCATATCTTGAGCTATGTTATGGCAATTGATGTTTCAATGGGGTACACAACTGAATTTAATTAGTATTGTAAGAGAACTTTACTCCAACACATGGGCACAGATCAGAATAGGGATAAATGGCCAATGCTCATCAAAGTGACCAACTAACAAAGGTGTCAAGCAGGGTTGTGTACTTGTACCACTGCTTTTTGTATTTACATTGATCGACTCCTACTACAGTTCTCTGAATCAGTTTCAGACTCCCCACAAATTGATAAAAGATGTTGTCCAGCATTGGCATATGCCAATAATTTGGCTTTGTTTGCACTATCTCAGTCTGGGCTGCAATGAAAAGTGGATATCTTAAATGAGTATGCTGAAGTACATAAATTGAGGATACATGAAACAAAAAGTCAGGTGCTTATTTTGTGGTTCTAAAAACATAAATAAAACTTGGAAAGTTGGAAACAAAAAGCTAAATACAGTTAAATCATGTGTTTATTTGGTTTTGACCATAACAAATGATGGACTGTGGACTAAACACATTAAGGATCTATTGATAAAACTTAAAGAAACTGCTGGTGCTTTCACCAAATTCAACAGTAAATATGGTGGCAATTCAATAAAAAACCCTTATGGAAGCAGCTAGAGTTAAATATTTCTCTCTAACCCTATATCAGATAAAGATTTGGGATATAGAAAGGATAGAGCTCTTGGAAACTCCATTAAATAAACTTTATAGAACAGGCTTAGGAGTGAGAAATTCAGTTCCAGCACCATTAATCAGAGCAGAAATAGGTTTAGCAAGTTTAAAAACTTTTGCTGTGGCCAGGAAAATAAACTACTGGATAAGAGTGTGAAGGATGAATGCACACAGACTACCTTATGAATGTCTAGTGGAAATGTCTATGTGGTATACTCTGGGTTGCAAGCAGTCTAAATGGCTGAATAAAATACATTCTGTTCTACAAAATATCTAAAGAACTATGTCAGCAAAGGAATCTTGATTAGTACAACATACAAGACATATAGTACCAGAAGATTATAAATATCAATAAAGCAAAAGATATTGAAGCAATCTCTAGTTTCTAAATTTCTCCATGGTTGGTACAAAATAATAGACATGCATATAGATTCTACTTACATGATTTAATAGATCACACTCAGAGAAAACTTTATACCAGATACAGAATGGAGCTTTTTAGGAGCGATGTATTGAAAGCCAAATATCAAAAAATCTCTGATCAGACAGCGAAATTCTGTTCATGTACACAACAGAAGACTGAAAACTTATACCATGTCATATTTTTGTGCCCGTGGTATAGTAAGCCAAGGGCATACTGATTGGGCCCTTTGTGGGCAGAAATACAAACTCATAATAAAGATATTCTGTTAAGTCTAGAGTTCACCACAGAAGATGAGCATGTGATAAATAGAGTAACAGATTACCTTAAAACCATTTCAGTATTACATATGAAACACAGTTAAAGTATAGGCTGAAATACGTTTCACCCATGCGCTGGGTGGCAAGCTCACCAAAGGGCCTTTGGCTCACTGAACTTGTAACAATCCTATGAACATATGCAGTATATCACACAAAAGGATGAGTACCTAAAATATATTTGTACTCTGCTAATACATTCATGTACATATAAGAAATAAGAAATGCTCAACAGGGATCTACAAGATTTTTTCTCATAAATGTACCAAAGTGGTATAAAAAAATATAAAGACATTTTAGAGATTGCATTTATATGATATGTAATAGCTATTCATGTTATAGTTTTCTTGTATTTTTATTAATTATATTGAATGTAATTAATGCTCTATGACCGAACAAATAAATGTTGAACTGAACTCTAAAATACACTGTAGAATATTGAATCTCCTATTGCTGCAGTCCTTCTCTGAAGTCAGCTTCAGGGAAGTTTGTGATTTGTAGTTACAGAAAATGTCAGTTTAGAAGACAAAAAATAAGCCTGATACAATCTATTATACTGCAGTAAACAATAATTACAAAAAACATCTTCTACACACAAAGTGCAAATTAGGAACAGTGCCACACTTGGGTGTGAAGCTGTTTGAGTTGACCCACCAGACCAGGCAAAACCCCGCTGACCCAGTTCTCTAGCCTGACCCATGGCAAACACCCTACCTTTAAAAGTAAAGGTAAGAGGTGATCACAATTTACCCACTGGTGGTAGGCATAATTTTAGCGCTGTCTAGTTGTTGCTGGGTTTTTTTCATTATTTGTTTCTACTCCTTTTAATCCCAGCCAATGCTTTTCAGCTGGCTGCCCCAACTCCATCACCCTACCTTACCCAGGGCTTACATAAAAACTTAGAATTTGCCAGCAGAAAAGGACTGCTTGGCCCACCCACTCAGCCCAGATATTCCCTGTCTAATCTATTTCTGAAGACCATATCTGATCTCTGGCGATCCTCTCACCTCCCTGCCTCCATTCTAATATGCTATGACTATCCCAATCATGCATGAAGTCCCCCACTGTTTTAGCCTCCACCACTTCTGCTGGTAGTCTATTCCAGGTGTCTACCACCCTTTCACTGAAGAAATGCTTCCTCACATCTCTCTTGACCTCTTCCCCACCTTCTTTGCATGCCTTTTGGTCCTTAAGCTCTTTGACTTCCCTCCTGCACTCTGTTTACCCCTGTGAAGTTCTTGAAAGTGTCTAGCATGTTACCTCTCTATCTTCTCTCCAGGGTGTACATGTTGCAATCTCTCAGTGTCTCATTGTGTGACATCCTGTGCAACTCCTGCACCGTTTTAGTTACTCTCCTCTGGACTGCTTCCACCATGTCTGTATCATTTCTGAGGTGCGGTCTACAAAACTAGACACAGTACTCCAGGAGAGGTCTCCTCAGCAAGCGATCCAGTGGCAACGCCACCTCCTTCCTCATGCTGGAGATACCCTTCCCTATGCATACCACTAACCCTACCCACTGCTTTGTCACACTGCCCTGCCACCTTTAGATCCTCAGACATGATAACCCCAAGGTGCCTTTCCTGTTTAGTGACTATCAGTGCCTACACCCAATCCTACACTCTGATCATAGGTTCCTATGCCCTAGGTGCATGATTTTGCACTTTTTGGCATTGAACCCCAACTGCCATGCTTTTGACCACTTCTTGAGTTTCCCAACATCCCTGCACATTCTCTTCACCTTCTCCTGAGTGTCAACCCTATTGCAGATTTTGGTATTATCTGCCAAAATAAATTTTCCCTTCCAGTTCTACTACAGTGTCATCTATGAAGACATTGAAGAGGACTGGCCCTGGTACTGTGCCCTGTGGTACATCACTGGTCACTCAGCTGTCATTACAGTGTGTGCAGTTGCCTCATCACTCTTGTTTTCCCCTGGGCTTACCCCCCCAATGGGTTTGGCAGGTGTTCTTACCTCCACCGAGGCACACGTGCAGTCAGTGGTGGTGCCTACATCATCGGATGCAAGACCTGCAGGTAGCCAGAATCTTCCCATCAGCTGAGGGCATTTCTGCCTAATATTTCCTCTTCCCAGAGGTTGGCTTGCATGCAGCAGCATTGGTGTGTGGAGTAAAGATGCCACACATACTCAAACCCTTGCATCTGGCCCTCTGAGGGATGGCTGCACGCTACACCACCCAGCCTCTGCTGAGAGTCATCCAAATAGTGGCATATGTTGTTCCCCCCTCCCTGAGAGAGGAGAGCTGTCTGTGGAAGCTTAATCCTTCCTTCACCCAGTCAGCCCCAAAGTGACCCAGATCCATTCCTGAATCTGGGTTGGTAATGTGCTAGACGGTACAGCAACCGATGCCTCAGCCCACCACACCACTGGGCCAGCTAGAGCTGTATAGTTTATGTCACTTTCAGCTACTGAGTTCTACAGGAGAACACAGGTGCCTTGTGATTGGGACACGAGGATTAGAGCTTATCAAGAACATAAATGACATCCTACATTTCTATAATTATCCTAAACACCAGTGTGTAAATTAGAAACATGCACTGAATTTACTAAGGTAAGGAAAGACAGAATAAAACAAAATATGATCCGAGATTTGAAACACAATTTCTTCATATAATACAGGCTTGCTGGTGAAAGGCAGTTCTTCTTTAAGAGAGTGAAAATTCATTCTCCCAACTGGTTTCTCTTTTATTGTTAATTTTTTTTTTTGGGGGGGGGTGTTTATTTGTTTTTGTTAGTATGGGAAAATAGACAACTAAATGAAATCTGAGTCAACCCTGCTCCAGTAGGGTGATGATGTAAGGCTAGTTGCATTAGAGCCAGTAATCTGTATCACTGTACATGCTGCAGAGAGCCTGTGCAGAAAGAATAATGGAGATTACAAAGACAATGAATCAGGCTGCACTGTGCTTCTACACAAAATACTGAAAATCAGTAAAATACAACTAAACAGATAAACTGGCTTTTACTCCTAGCAAGGCAAGTCTGGTACATTTGTGTCACTCTGCACCTCAGGTAATAGATTTTGGGACCACTGACTGAAGACATAAATGAGTGGTTTAAAGAGATTTCACACTTCAGTTTAAATTCAGACTGGAAATAATCCTTGAAGAATTCAGGTTGACTCTTTGGGATTACTTACATGAAAAAAATAATACACTTTGAATACAAGAAAATAGGAGAAAATAGTCACGCTGCAATTATAAATATAAGAATAGGGGAAGGTCATCATTAAGATCCGATGGAGTCAGGGGGCCCAGTTCAAAAAGGTGCCCTTGGAGCGACACAAATTGCATCCCTCCAGGGCTGTGGTGCTACCCGGATGTGCCAGGGACCCAGCATTGTATTCTACAAAATTCCACAAAGAAGCAGGGCCCTGGCGCCACAATTCCGAGGATTGCCACAAGTGCAGCACAGCACCCAACCAAGGGTGCAGCAGTGGCACATGCTGCAAAGACCTGGATCTCCTCCTGACTGTGCAACACGAGATGGGCCAGCATAGGTGATGGTGGTGGTTAAGAGGGGTAACCAATGCCAGGAGAGGGGCAGAGGGCAGGAGAGGCACAAAGGGGCATAGAGAGGGTTGTTGTGTTAGTGAGGAAGTAAGAGAGTGTGTCATCACCCAGCAGGATGCATATGCCTATGTATAACATATACAGAGGCATATGCACCCTGCCAGGTGCAAACACAATCCCTTTCTGCCCTGCTGACATAACAACCCTCCTTATGCCCCTCTGTGCCCCTCCTGCCCACTGATCCCACATGAAGCCCAACCAGACCAGTGTCCCAGTCTGTCACAAGGGGCTTAGACCACTCCTGGCAGGTCAAAGTGGAGCACCTTGTGACAGCCGCAGCAGGGCTTTTGGAACTGGAAATGTGAGCCTGCCATGGTGCAAGCCCCCTTTCAACCTGGCATACCCAGATGCAGGTTGCAAGGAGGGCACAGTGCCCCTGTGGCACACTGGATTCCCTCACTTGTGCAGACCACATACCAGAATAGGGAATGCTGTAAACACTGATGCAAGGTGCAACTTGTGACATTGCTGTTTGTCACAAGCACCTTGCATCAGGCATAAGCCTTTCAGAATCAGGCCCAGAGTGTTCAGTATGGAAATTCAAAAAGCTTCCCTTTGGAGTAGCTTCTGGGTCGAGCCACCACCTCTCACTCCAGGTTCTATTTTTCCACACCCATGAATTTCAAAGATGTGGCTGATCCATGTCCAACTGCCACACAGTGTCTAGCTATAGCATAGTCTCAGTTGTTGTTTCTAATAGCAGCATTATGCTTGCCCACCCTTGTTTTATGGGCTCTTTTAGTATGGCCAACATACCCTAACCCACACGGACAGGTTAATGGGTATAGGACACCTGTTGAGCTACAGTTAATAAATTGCTGTATTTCAAAACAATGACCTGAACATTGGGTGAGTAAATGAGTGGGTGTTTGTGGTGTTTAAACAACTGACACAATGCCCATAATGAAAAATTGCCAGTGGGCAGTTTGGGTAGCCAATTACTTTGATTATTAATAGGAGGTAGAGTTGCATGTACCAATATATCTTTAAGATTCTTTCCCCATTAAGAGGTAATACGTAGTGTGTGTTTAAATACAAGTTCCAATTTTGAATCCAACTGTAGCACATTCCAATACTTTCTAATCACTTGCCCAATTTTTGGTGCAATGAGCTTATATTGGGTCACAAACTTTAGTGCATCTTCATAAGTACTATTGTCCCTACCCTGAAGGAGTGTTCCTCTATCCGAATTTATAGCATGGAATAAAGCATCAAAGAGAAGAGGTGCTGGATATCCTCTCTCTAAAAATCTCCTGCTTATAACCCTGCTTGCTTGGCAAAAACCACTGCCCATTGAACAGATTCTTCTAGCTCAAATAAATTAAGTAAAACACGTGTGTTACCCCTGACCCCTTACATTATAGACTTGGCTTGTTTTATTTTGGAAGCAAATAATTTCATGTTTGAGAATTTTTTTTTTTTATTCACCCACACCCCTGGGCATTCTTCAGGAGTACCCACTCAGAGTCAGCCCTACTCGCAGTCTGAACCCCCGCATCTCTCCTGATCTCCCCCTCCCGAATGACTTACTGGCAGGTCCAACCCCTGATACCATCTCTGGGGTTGATTCCGCCCTCCCTCGGCAGCTGGCTCCTAAGTGTGAGGTCCCTACCTGTTCGTTGTCGGGTGGCCGCGTGGAGAGATCCTGAGCACGTCTGGGCCGGCGTTTGGGATGTGGGCATGATCCACTGGGGCCACCATCATCTACTGATGGTGTGAGAGGCTTTTCCTAGCTTTTGGTCCCCCCGTGGGGCTTGGTCGTGCAATGACGGCCAGTGTCCGCCGAGCTCCACCACTTCTCTTGCCTTCGGCTACGTTGCAAACTGTCTTGCTACCCCTGGCCACCGCCAGGGGTCACACAAGAATGATGCCATCCCTACTTCCCCCGGGAAGGGAGAACTGTCTCACGGACACTTCATCCCTGCCTGCCCCTGCTGACCCCCGACTCCCTGGGCTCGCTCCCAAACCCAGGTCGTTGGCGTGACGCGAGGTGAGTCATCTAACGCCTTAACCCTCAGCGCCACTGGGCTGGCTCATATTTGAGAATTGCTTCTAAAATATGTACAACATATGGGTGTGATGGTATCCATTCAGGATACTGAAGCATGGAATCCCGACACTCACGGGACCAGCTTCAGTATCCCAACATACAGTTGCCCAACAAGATTTTATTAATGACATATTTTGCATGGCAGTTCCGCCAGAATTTTGCCTGCAAAATCATGAGTAGGAAGAGGAAGCAGGTGTTGGCTGAGCTGCCCACATGGCATGGAGGGATGGGTTACCAGCAGCTCAGCCAACATGCCATGTGGAACTGGGTTCTGTTCCCAGTCACAGCAACCATTTTGTGCTCCCAAGCTGTTCTGCCACCATAACTTTTTTTACCCACTCCGAGGCCCGCTCCCCTTCATCATTGGTTATTTTAGTTATGGGGGTTGCAGGGGGTGAAGCCCCCTGTATTGACTGTAAGTCTCTGTCGGGATGTCGAAATTCAGTTTCCCGAACTCGGACTAGTGGAGTTTGGGAACTGAATTTCAGGATTCCGTAGTAGATCCGCTCTGACTTCCATAAAGCAGCTCAAGTGTTACTTTTAATATATTTATTCATTTATTTAGAGAGTAGTGACTGGAAAAGGAACACCGAGCAAATGCTCATTTCCACATGCAATCTGGATGAGGGGTACTGGGAGAACATACATCATATAGGCAAGAACAAAATAACAGTAGACAATGTAGTGCAAACAAATACATGTTTGTGAAAACAGAAGACAGGATGCACCTACAAGATGTACAACAACAGCTTGTTTTAGAATGTTGAATGGAACTTTTTAATGCACAATATAGGCAAACACACATTTTTATGTACTTTTATCACACCAGGTATGACTACCAAAACATGTATTGAACATCTATATGAATATGTCAAACTTTATTTTGTCACTTATACACTTAATTGTTCACTATTTTAAACCTATATGAAAATTATATATAAGCTGGTGCTTATATTTTATGAAACTAAATTAAACTTCAGATTTAATGACAAGTAAAATGAATAAGTACCATGGAGTCATGAAAAGTCCAACACAAGTTACTGTAATGTGGACGGGGTAATGTTTTAAAAAGTCACAGGTTGGTCATGGTCAAGGAACTCTTATTTATACAATTATATGAAAATAGTGAAATTTGTGCCATTTGTAAGAAGGCAAAAAATAATGGTATCCACGAGTTCAACAACAAGCTTATAAATACAGAAATGTGCCAGCAGAAGAAGGCACTATGGTCCATTAAGTTTGCCTGGTGTGCAGGTACATGCCTCTTAGAGGTTCATGTCCATGTTCATGTCCAGCCACCCCATGTCACCTCACTTTGGTCCCCCTCACCTGCCCTATGCCTATCCCATCCCCCTACTGAATCTGTTTATGGTTTTTGTTTTAAAAGCCCCTTCCTGGGAGCTTATTCCACCCTTCCACCACCCTTTTAATAAAATATTACTTCCAGGCATTCCTCCTGAATTTACCTCCTTGCAGTGTGCTGCCATTTCCTGTGGTGTTTGTATTCTCACAGGACTTATACAGATCACTAGAGTACACCCCATGTATGCCTCTCATTTAGCTTAATGTGTTCTATCATGTCCCTCCTCTTCCTCATGGTCACCAACGAGTGCATGTTTAGTCTCTCCAGTCTGTGCTTGTGTGTACTCCCCTGCTGTCCCTGTATATCATCTTTGTTGTCCTCTCTACTGCCTCCAGCTTATGTCCTTTCTCAGGTAAGGATTCCAGAACTGGACACAGTACTCCAGGTGCATCCATACCAGCATTCTGTTCATGGGCAGTATAGCCTCCTTCCTCCTACGGCTGAACCCTCCTCACCTCTGTAATCCAGCATTTTGTTTGAGTTACTCAGTACTTTGTTACACTGTGCAAAAGGCTTGAGATTGCTTGAAATTACTATTCTCAAATCCTTTAAAGACACCATGACAGCCTTATATCCTTAGACATGAGTTGTAACCCTCTATTCTTTCCCCACTGTCTTCTAGGCATTAACCAGTTTCTGGCTGGTAATGGGAACTAGTTATTGGCTAGAAAACAATGGGAAAGTGTAAATGGTTGCAACTCAGAATGGGGTAGGGTGACAAGCAGAGTGCTACAGGGGTTGGTGCTGGGGCCAATCTTCAACTCATACTGTATGTCAGTAATATATCAATGAGAGACTAGAAGAATGGAAGACCAAGTATGCAGATGATGTTAAAATATGGGTATGGAATAAATAGAGGAAAAGAGGCAAACTTGCTACACAGAGATCTGGACAGACTAGTAAGGTGGGCAGAGAATAACAAGATGAGGTTTAACATAAAGAACTGTATGGTGATGCATTTGGAAAAGAAAAACAAAAAGTTCAAATATTTCTTAAAATGTGTTCTACTGAAAGGGGCAGAAGTGGAAAGGGATCTGGGAGTAATTATCAAAAAACTTCTAAAATGAGAGAGTGTCAGCAGGCAGCAGAAAGGGGAACACAGATGATGGGTTGCCTAAAGCATAACTTTTTGAGCAGTTCATTGGAGATTATAATGCCCCTTTATGGATCTCATGAGGCTTCATCTGGAGAACTGCCACCAGTTTTGGTCACCACAGTATAAAACAAACTCTGGCCAGAGCTGATAGGGCTGCATGGGAGGAATTTGGGGGTAAAACTATTGAAATTTACCAAAGTTACAAGCCTGCATTAGGAAAATGTAATGTAGGCTCATACATTTGTTGTTTTGTAATATTTGTACATCACATTTTCAACATAGCCTTGTTATGACCCTGCTTCGTGAAGAATGGCAGATCACATGTTCAACTGCTGCCCAAAAGGTAATTTCACCCAGGGACTGCAAAATCAACTTTCGGGACACAAAAACACATTTTGGGCAGGAGCTGAAAAATGACAACTGTCACATTCATGAGGTACTCCAAAGAAATGGCTATATTGTAAATTTGGAGTATTAATATTGAAAATTACCAAAGTTATGAGCCTGCATTTGCAAAATTCAATGAAGGCTCATAACTTTGTTGTTTGTAAATATTTTTGGACCAAAGTTTCAACATAGCCTTTTTATGACCCCACCCCATAAACAAGGACAGAGAAAATGTTCAGCTCCTGCCTGAAAGGTGATTTTGTGCAGGGACCACATGAATCACCTTACGGTATGTGAAAAAAACATTTTGGCCAGGATATGAAATATGACAGCTGTCACATTCATGAGGTGCTATAAAGATATGACTATGTTGTAAATTTTGGGTGAAAATATTGCAAATTACCAAAGTTACGAGCCTGCATTTGCAAAATTCAACATTAGGCTCATAATTTTGTTGTTTTTTTTTAACAGTTTTGCACCAAATTTTCAACATAACCTTTTATGATCCCACCTAATGAGCAACAGCAGAGAAAATGTTCAGCTCCTTCCCAAAAGGTGATTTCAAACAGGGACCATGAAATCACCTTTTGGGACAGATTTGCCTAATGTGAGTGCAATTGTACATGAGGTGGGGGGTCCCCAAAAAGGCATGTTGAAAATTCGAACCACAAATAGGCAAAAATGCACAAGTTATGCCATTAAGTTCAAAACCCTATTAAAATACATTGAAGCACATACCTGTTTCTTCAGTCTGTGGTCTGGCTTTGAAGAGTGAAGATGTGTTTGTGGTCCAAAGAGGACTACAGCGTTGGACTCCTGATCAGTAAGTAAGGGTTTGGGAGGTGGGTGCTGAGTGGAAGGGTTGGGTGGGGGGAGTCAAACGGCAACAAAAGAAATTGATGGACAGTTTTTTTTTTACAGGTTTTAAAAAAAATGAGTGAGGATTCCTGTACTGGGGGATTGGGCACATGCAGTGTAACTAGTATGTTTCTTGATGGGGGAAGTGGGGTGGTGGGTGCTGAGAGGGAGAGTCAGGTGGGGGAATATCTTTAAAAAAAGGAAAAAAAACAAGATGCCTAATTTGGACACTGGGGAGTGAGCAACCCCAGTATTATGCATATGTTTCCTGACACTGGGGGAATTGCATACCCCCAGTGTCACTCGTATTTTTCTGGGGTGTGGGTGCTAAGAGGGAGGGACATGTGGGGGGATATCTTTAATAAAATAAAAAATAGGATGCCTAATTTGGACACTGGGGGATTGGGCTCCCCCAGTGTCACTCATATGTTTCTGGGGGAATGGATGCTGAGAAGGAGGGTTGGTGGGGGGATATCTATAGTTTAAACTGTTTATTTTTGGCAGCCATGGCAGAGCACTGTACACTCCACCATGACCAATATGGCTGCCACAGTACACACGCATGTGCTAGTGGTTGCACATGCACAGTACAGTGCGGTGACCATCTTTGTTATGGTAGAGCAGTGTTCCTCCATTACCACAAAAATAAACAGTTAAAACTATAGACATTACCCCCCATCTGACTCTTCCTCTCAGTACCCACCCCAACCCCAGAAACATACTAGTGACACTGGGAGTGCCCAATCCCCCAGTGTCCCGGTCAACACTGCAGATGAAGCAAAAAATAGTGCAGTGCAAGTGGAGTGCTCCACAGATGCAGAGGTGACTGTGGTTTAAGTCTGGTATGTTGTTCATTCATTGAAAAAAAATGCAAGGAATGCAGGAGTCCTTGTTCGAAAGCAAGAGGTCTGCAAGGCTCCACCCACTACAGCCCTAAAAAGATATCAAAATCATTGAGAGTTTCTCAAGAAGGTCTACCAAACAGGTGTGTAATTAAAAGAGGAAAGCTATGAAGAAAGGAAGTATGAACCTATTTTTTTAATCTAGAGGAAACACAGACCAGAGGGGACTCGATACAGGTTTACACGTTACATTTAGTTATGTATGCCACTTTGTACCTAAGGGGTTAAATATGTTATGTTGTGTCTTGTCTACTTGTGACATCTATAGACATGCATTATTTGTATTGTGTATAAGCAAGTAAAATAAAAGATGGCTCCTGCCTTTAGAGCACTTTGGTGTGGTCTCCCTACATCTGATCGCCAGGACAGATATAACACTGGTAATGAGGAAGTTGCTGGGCCCTTGCATCAGTGGTGAGAACTACACACTTTTTGTTCAGTTCTGCAGGGAAGGGTGTTTTACAAAATATGTGTGTGTGTGTGTGTGTGTGTGTGTGACATGCGTGTGTGTCGGAATAGACTGACACCCATAAGACTGCTTGGCTGGAAGTGGTTAAGAGAGCAAGGAATTTGTATTGGGTTTAAAGTAAGATGCTCCCTTCACCTCATGCCCCATGATCCCACCAAATCTATCTGTAACCTAACCTGCCTCTCTCTTCATCCATGCTTGAGTCAGGTTATGAGGGCACAGTAAAAAGATTAAGCCTGACCCCGAGAGTGGATTCCTTCTGGGTCTCACTTAGGATAAAGGGTGTCTGGATGTTTGTGATCTGTGCTTCCTGGGTGAGTCATGTTGTAGCCCAGATAGGGATGTGGGAGTAAAGAATAGTATTTCTTGAATACCACAAATAATGCACTACTTGTAGGCAGCAAGATGGCTGCAATGGTGCTCTGCTGCTCTGCTCCTCACCGCTTAGCATCTAACAGAACAGAGCATTTGTATTTTGTTAAAACTCACTTAAACTAAATGAAGCTAAATGAAACTTATATTAATGCACTAAAAGACATCTATTGTAAGAAATTTTTAATTTCATTGAACGTCAAGTACCAAAAATAATCAGCGTTGAACTTGATGTGTTGTATGTAAATTAAATTGCTGTTTGACTTTTTGAGACTTCATTCTGCTATGGTTCTTCAACAAAGTGAATGCATTTGTAGGCAAGTGGGGAACTGCTATGACTTTTACTGTAGCACACTGTGTGCTGATAGGCTTCTAAAGCCTTTTATACAGGTATGCCATTGTTGCCTGGGGGTTATGGCTGTTAGTACTGCCCATTTCATATTTGTTTTTACTGTGTTTAGTGGAGCACTATCTTTCTGTTTATTTAACAGGCAGACATTACACCTGGAATCAGAGGAGAGTGGGCTGATTGTTGAAGGAGTGCTCTGAGCAGAGAAGTAGTGTGGCACCTGAAGGTCTCCCAGATTGGGGAGCCACCTGGAAAGAGAGGATTTTTTTTCCCTGCTGTGGCAAATTGGATTGCTGAAGGAAGAGGGTCAGGATTTTGTGGCACTGTGAGTGCTGACAAGCCTGCAAAGCCTTTTTTATGAGGTGTTTCATATGTTTTATGTGTGTTTTGTATCAGGGACGAGGAGTGTCTTGGACCACGGAAGTGATTTGAAAGTCCTTGAAATGTGCATGGACTCCCAGTGAAGGGAGATTGAATTAATCTTTCAAGAAAAATTGACAGCAACTTGCGAGTAGTTTTTGCTCGCACTTTACCATTTAAAGGTCACTGGGCAAGGAAAGAAAACTGTGCTCATAGGTGACCCTCTCTTATAAGATACAAATTATTGATTTTTTTATAGGGGACTATTGAATTTTATTTAAACGAATATCCTCTTTAAAACTGTTGTATTACGAAGTATTATAAAGTGCAATTATTTCTGGACTATCTGCAGCCACTGATTTTTACTTTCCCTTCAGCTTCCACAATGTGACTCTGACAAGTCATGATATGTGCTTTAGAACTTATCTATTCTGTTTTTATGATGTGATTATAATACGAAATTTTTGAAAATGTCTATTTTTCATGTGTAATTTATCTGTTGTGCTAACTGAGTCTTAGTATTTGGGCAGTTAGATCATTTGTATTGGGGAACGACTATGTAATTATTTAATTAGCCAATCATCTAACTAGCTTAATCATTTAACTAGCTTTGAAATGGGTGTATTAAAGATTATATCATTACATTATTTATAGAGAGATAGACAGCCTATCATTGCTGGACGTGCCTGTACCCTTTTGTTATAATTAGGGATATAGAATTAAGATATTAATTGAATCTTAGACAAACTGGACAGTTGCCAACTGTAAAGGAAAAGGCTCTCCTCATGTATTGTAGATGGAAATAAACAATGGGTGCCATGGAGGTTGGCCTGCAGGTGCGGGGTGTAGCATTGCCGTTGGGTATTCTTGCTGCATCCAGCAATGCCCATGAAGTTAAGCAGAATTGGCAGCGATTGGCTAGATTGATTTTTTTGCCACTTGGCACCAATCACTAGGATAAAATGACCTTCATTAAGTAGACTGGCCCGGGGCAAGAAATCCCATCCTCTGCTTCAGGAGTAGATGACAGGAGTGTCTGGAATGGGGCTGGACAGTGAAGCATGGAGTAGCATGTGTTGTATGATGCCTCTGTTGGATCTACTCTGAGAGGGGATATGTAGCATCCGGGTGGGTCAAAATGTGTGGGACAAAGTAATCCAGGATGGGATCATATGACCACATTCTGGTTGGCTCCTGTTTGCTCATTCTGTCCTCCAAGAAATGGTGCTGGGCTGGTTTGCAGTTCAGATACGGAGTGGCATGGCTTGGTCCCCTGCAGACTAAAGGAAAACCTAGATGGTAACCTATCCATCAGTATGAGGTAATGCATTTGGGCCAATTTTGCTAATTGGCTGACTAAATTCTATGTGTGAGATAATATAAAAGAATGTTTAAAATATATCAGTATTATTAGGGAGTTCCAAGTCATGGCCTGGATTCAATACTGATCTCAAGATTTCTGAGCAATGAAATAACCCAAGCTGAGGGTATGGATCTGGCCCTGGAGACTTATATCTGATCCTGGCTTGTTTACCAGGTGGCAGCAGACACCTGGGGAGTAGTCTATGGAGCACAGGATAGCATGCACTATGGGGTGCCCCTATCAGACCTACCTATGGTGAGCTCTATCTGTGAACACAGGTTGGATCATTTTGTTGCTAGAGGCTAATGTCTGCAATTCCAACTGGACCATAGTAATTGAATGGGTATCTTAACTATTGGTTAGGTGTTCCACAGCCAAATACTGGACTTGTTCCTTTTTAGGAGAGTAATTTCTGACTCATTGGTCAAAGTGTTAGTTGATTATTACACATTATTGCATTATATCACTTCGTAAATTTATAAAAAAAAATTTTGTTCATTAATGTGTATATTTATATGGTCAAATGTTGCAAAAACCTGAATGTTTGCTCATTCTTGTTAAACAATAAAACTTGAATTGAACAGAGTGAGTGCACTATTTGTATTGGGATATGAATAATGAATAGTGGGCACTATTCATGCCTATTCCTATGCAGGAAATACTATTTAAAAAAGAAAGAATTAAAAAATGAAAAAAAAGTCCCCACCCTCCTCCCCAGTCCAAATCCTTAAATTCAAGCCCTCTGTCCCCCTACCCTCTGTTAGAAAAAATCCCACCTTTCTCCCCTGGCCCAGCACCCACAATTTTATATTTAGGTTGTTAAAACTTCCATGATGTGCAACCGGCACAACCAACCCACCTCTATGGCCAGCTGTTATCTAAGTGCTCATTTGCACTAAAAGAAAAGTCATTTCTCCAGCCCCTACTCTTGTAGCACCTTCTGACCACCCTCTTCACCCCTTCCTTGCATTAAGTTCTTGAAAAGTGGCCTACTGGCCATCTCTGAGTAACAAGATGGTAATCGTCACAAACCTGACTTCCTCCATGGCCAGCTGCCTTCTGAAGAATTAAAAAGTTCCCATGCATGCTCACTCTGTATAGTGAAACCAGCTGATCACTATACAGAGCAAGCAAGTGCATGAGTTCCAGGGAGTGTCATTATGGTGATGTAATTGCACTTATCAGTTACCCTGAAGGGCATTCAGCTGTGCCTTGTAACTAACAGTGCAGCTGAGACATGTGATTATATCACTATACTGCACACCCTGTCATCTCTTATTGCTTAGAGAAATTTAAGGTTGGAAGAGACTCACATTTCATCATGGACCCCCCCCACCTCAACACTGTTTTGTAAACAGGGATGCATATGTATGCTGTGCAGACATGTACTCATTTGTATGAATTGCCTACTCACTCTAGAATACTACCCAGAGTACATTTTGATTATCTTGGTAAGCAGAAATGTGTCCAGTCTTACCTTGAAGGCCTGTACTGTCTTCATGCCCCATGTCCACTGTCTGTACTGGTAGACTATACCACAGGTTATCCATCCTCCAGAAGAAGTGCCTCTTAACATTACCCCCACATTTACCAGCTTCAGGGCATGTCCCCATAACCTGCTGGAGAATGAGAGATCAAACTTCTCTGTTTAATCTCCTGTTGCTCTCCTTGAGTATGAGGAAGAATGAGATCATATCTTATTTCAGCTTCCTTTTCTCCAAGGTGACTATGTTGCAGAGTAAGTAACTATTAAGTAAGAGATTAAAACCCATGAGGTTTACAATTATATTTAACAATTGGATTACTAACTAGTTCAGGTGACACTGCACTGTACTTATAATTGTGTGACCATCTCCATTTGACCTCCCAATTACTATCTGTGACATCAGAGTCTGTTGTCATGTTAAGCATTATGATAAACACAGGCTTAAAGTGTATACTGGACTGCAGCCCTGCTGCATGTGCTAAAGCAATATACTGAAAGAGTCCTTGACTTTTGTAAATTTGGAAATATGCAGCTGCCTTCCCTGCTGCTCAGAACTACAGAGCAAACTCTGGTCAGAGCAAACATGGCTGCTATGCTGCTTTAAAGACCACCTGTCACTCACTTGGAAGTCATTTTTCTGAATATGGTGATGTTTCCCATAGTCCCTGTTGATAAATCACAAAACTGCACTGAAAACACAAACAGTGCCACTCAATATGGTACACCTGAAATCCTTAGATAGCTCTGACCTTGATCTAAATTACATATTTAATTTTAACAACTGTAAGTACATCTGTACTTTACAAAAAAAGTTATATTGTTCAGGTAAGCAGTACTGCTGTTTTGCAAACTCTCTCTTTGTACCACTTACTGTATATTTTCACTGTATGCTGCATTACATTTTTTATTCACCATTATGTACACTGAAAAGCTCAATGGACGACCTGCCTACAATTTGCAGTTTTTTTGCAGTAACATGGGGAGGAAGATACAAACTGAGCAAACAGATATTTTCATTTGGCAGGCATTTAGCAGGCTTTCGGCAGATGAACCAAACTTGGAGGACACACACACACACACACACACACACTCCCTTCAAGTAACAGAGGGGCAAGATGGCATCAGGTTTAAAAATCCCAAGAAAGAATGAGACAGAAGTTTTTTAATGGGATCCTGATTTTATGATGCAACTCAGTGCCAGAGAGAGAGAGAGAGAGAGAGAGAGAGAGAGAGAGAGAGAGAGAGAGATGAAAATAGGAAAGAGATAAAAAGCTGCTGACTCTAGTTTCAGGATGCTCTGTCTCCCCCTCCCTTTCCCCTGCTTCAGCCTCAGGGAGCATGAGCTGTGTTAACTTAATTTAAAAGAAGCAGTGCTCTTCTTAACCTCTCTGAGCCAGGTCTCCCCTTTCCCCTGCTTCAGCCTCATGGGGCATAAGGTATGTTAACTTGATTTAAAAGAAGTAGGTATGTGATATTCTAAATGGAATTCTAGAGTTCAGAGTATTTTTTTAAGCATGAAGTCAGACAGCAAACAACAAAATGTGCTGAAAAAATTATTGGCTGGAGATAAATATAGCAAGGCAAGCAGTGTTGGATTTATGGTGCTAACAAATCACTGCTTGCAGTGCTGTATGCATCTACAGCCAAGATTTTTTCAGCATAGTTTGTTGTTTTCTGTCTGACTCAGTCTTTTGTATACACTGCCATTTTCCTTAGCCACACTGAGCTAGCAGCAAGAAAATAGTGCGGGGGACAGTGCTGAATGGAGACAGCAGAGAAACTGTGCAAGTAGTGGAGTGAATTGCTTCAACTCCACAGTTTTGTGCTGCATTAGGAATCCAGTCACATGCTCCCAGAGCCCCCTTTCTCTACTGATGTAATTGCAAGACATCAAGATATATCCACTACGCAGCAGTGAAAACAATAATTTGTCAGTACCAATGCCGAATGTTCACTGCTGCTATTGCTGTTGTACTGGGTCTTGCCTGTACACATTTTTTACTATATATTTACACAGGATAGAGCAGATGAGATGCAGTGTCTCATTTTCAGTGGTGTCCTGCTTTTACACATTGTTATATTTCAATTACCCAGGATAGGGCAGCTGAGAGGTGATATCTACTTTTAAGTGGGCTCCCACCAGCCCAGTGGCATGGAGCGCTGAGGCACATGTGACTTACCTCCTGCCATGCCTGTGACCCATGTTCATAGTACGAGTGGGTCACTGGGGTTCAGCTGGGGAGGGAGAGGATCTAGTGTCCAGGGAACAGCTCTCCTCTCTCCCGGGGAGGGTGGGGAATATGGACCAGCACATGCCTGATAACTAGCGGAGGCTAGGTGTTGGGACGCTGAGTCCTGTACATTGAGGGGTGTAGGAGGAGCAGCTGACTGATGTGCAGTGTGTGCACACGTGTGCTGCATGCCAATGTTGGCATTGCATGCTCCTCTTCCACAAAGAAAAGTGGAAAAATCCTGGCTACGCAGCATGAACACCGCAGGTGCCACTCCCAAGATGACACCTCCCTGGCTAGATTCATTCCTGGTGGGTTGAGTCATTCCCCACCACCCTGCCATGAAGGGTATGTCATGGCTGGATAAGGGAGAGGGTCTGATCCTTGGGGGATGGCACCGGGGGGGGGAGGGAGGCAGAAGAAAGAAAGGAGCTGGCCAGGACAGGGAGGAAAAAGTATCATAAAAAAAGGTGGGCTCCCACATTTTGACCCCAAATGTTCAACAGTCTTTTTAGAACTTGATGTTATGAGGTGAAATTAATTCCATCTGAAAGGTGATTTCACAATGCGACTGAGGAAACAAGTTTCGGAAGGGATTTGTAAAACAACACTTGCCATGTTCAGGAGGTGAAGTAACACAAGGGATATGTTGAACATTAGGGGCCAAAATCTGCAAAAAAATAAAGTTTAACAGTAAATGTTGGAACAATTAGTTTCCTCGTAACTTAGTTGTTTTTTCAAATTTTCACCCCAAAGTTTCAACATAATATTTTTATGACAACTCTTTCTGAACATGACAGGTACCATTTATAAAACAATAGCCAAAATATCATTTTTCCCAGCAAGTGTGAAAACACATTTTGGGTAGGGTTTGAGAAATGATAGCTGTCACAATCATGATGTGGTGTGAAAAAATGACTATGCTAAATATCTGAGGCCAAAATACTGAAAATTACCAGTTATGAGTGTGCAATGTAAATGTTCAATGTACACTCATAACTTTCAATGTATACTCAAAACTTTGCTGCTTTTTCAATATTTGTACTCCAGATTTTCAACATAGCCTACTTATGATACCACATAGACTTCTTATGACCCCATCTCATGAACAAGGGTGGAGAAAATGTTCAAATCCTGTCCAAAAGGTGATTTCATGCATGACCCAAACAATCACCTTTTAAAATAGATTTGCAAAATTTCACTGTCTGGGCCTACAAATTGGAAGGTGGTGCCCTAGGTCCTGATTCAGCTGAGGTCTCCCAGCAGGAGCCTTAATACCTACTCTAATGTAATAGTAGTCTGGAAGTCCCTTTGCTCTCCTCCCAGATGTAAACGGTGACCCAGAAAAAACACTTTTGATATCCTTCTTGTTTTGGACTTATGAATGGTAGGTAGGCAGTTTTTGCATTATGGACATGTAAGATTTTGACATTTTAGATATACTTCCATGGGTGAGTTGGGGGAAGGGGCAGTAGCCTTTCTGTTCCTGCACAAGTGGTAGATGGAGGACCCAGGCTCAACAGAAGGAATATTGCTGGTATTTACAGATCTGTGGAGTATGAGTAACTGCTTTGGATGAAAGCCCACCTCCAGAGTGCCATGGGGGCCCTACCACATCTCCTTATGTGCCTGTGCTAATACTCAGTGTGAACTATTTAAAGTGGACTAGAACAGCAAACACTCAGAAGAATGTGCAGAGTTTTGTGTAATGTAAAAGTTGGCAAGCTGCAACTATGGTGAAAGTTGCTCTGGTCTCCCCAGTGGCAGATACCATTATGAGATTCCATAAGGGAGCCTCCCTGCCTAATCATGTGAGGGTGAAATGCATATGTATGCTCTGCTGCGTAGTGGATATATCTTGATGTCTTGCAATTACATCAGTAGAGAAAGAGGGCTCTGGGAGCATGTGACTGGATTCCTAATGCAGCACAAAACTGTGGAGTTGAAGCAATTCACTCCACTACTTGCACAGTTTCTCTGCTGTCTCCATTCAGCACTGTCCCCCGCATTACTTCAGAATGTACTGCAATGCCCTGCAGCCTCCACAGAAGCTTCCAGTTATTGATAAATTGAGAGAAAGGCTGGACATTGGGAATGAAATAAAATGCTCTGCTATTTGACAATATTCTAAGTGGACATTGGTTTGTGAGTCAGAGCATGTTTGTTGTATGCCCCTCAGGACTCATCCCCCACTGTTGCAGTTCCCCTAGATCCAGTGATTTTTTTTTATATTCTCTTTATCCCCTGTCCTTGGCCCATGTTTGGGAGGGAGCCCCAGCCCCAGCCCTAGCCCCATCCCCTCGATGTCTACTGGACGACGCCAGCTGTCTGCCCTCAGGGTTTGCATCCTGGCACGGTCGGCGGGGGTACCCCAGGCCCCCACTGAAGACTGGATCCAGTTCCTGTAGGTGCCATGGCTAGTCAGGGAGAGGGACCTGTGAGCCCCTCCTTCATCCAGCTGGGAGATCTGTTTTTGCACCTTTTGTCTCCCTCAGAGGTGGGGCATGCAATGACGCCAGTGACGGTACCGTGCATGCTCTTGTGCATGTCCCATTGGGCATCTGCCCCACCTCTTCCCACCGTGCACAGCATCAGTGTGCTAGCCCCCAGCCTCTGCTATTGGGCCGGGCAAGCACTAACAACTGATCACCCCCCCCCAGAGAAGGAGAGCTGTCCCTAGGACACTCAATCCTTCTCCCCCCGGCCAATCCCCAGTGACCTGCTTGCACCACGAACATGGGTCATTGGCATAGCAGGAGGCAAGGCAGGATACCTCAGCCCTCCATGCCACTGGGCTAGCACTGGGCTAGCACTCCAGATCTAGTGTTGATATCATTTTTTTGTTGTAGTACCCTCCCTAAGAGGATTGCCATCTTAAACCCTTAGTGTGGAAGGGGCTACACATAGGGGTTCAGATGGGAGATGGGAAATGGGGAGACCCCAAAAAGGGACATGTACTGAGTTTAGAGTGAAGCTGGCTACAAAATGGATGATTTAATTTATTTATTGTGGTTATGCATTTTGACACTGGCACATGACTGTCTAGAGATGCACAGCTTCTGAAGATTATTTGAATGGTGTCGAGGATTGGCTACTGCTGCATGTGGGTCTGCCCCATGGGCTCTGTTGATGGCTGGTGGGACAGGCACCACCGAGGCTGAGAATTCTGCTTCCACAACACTGGTCTGACAGCAAACCTGTTGACTAGCATTACAGCAATGGCACAAATGCTGACCGTGATCATAGTCCGTATTATGCCATCAGGAATACTAGTGTGTTTTCTTCACTCCCCCCGCACCTCGCAGATCTTACTATAATCACCTCCATAGCAGAGGTGTTTCAGAAAGGGGTTGCAACAGCCAGAGAAGCTGTGCCGGGGGTGCCGAAACTGTAGCATGACCATTACAATGACCTACAGTGACCTGTCGATTTTTCGCTGTAAACAACTGGTCACTGTATTATTTTTGCTGCAGCAATGGTATACCATGAATTGTTGTAGCACATGGAAGGTGTGTTGAGTATTAGGAGCCCAGACAAGTGTGAGGTAAATCCCACCCCTGTCAGTTTGTGCACTCAGAAATGCTCCATTTGTGGGGATTGGGCTGCCTAATCTTGATGCTTACTGGGCACAGCTGAAGATCTGAGCCCAGCAGAAGCCTGAAAAAAAAAAATGAAGAGACCCCTGCTTTTGACAGATGAACCCAGTGACAGTTGAAGTGTGTTGCCCCACTGGGCTGAAAATTGTGCTATGCCTGCATTTAAAGTGAAAAGTAACAGTTCCACTAAGATCATCTCATGAAGGCTGACAACACAGCCACTAGCTTCTCTGGAAGAATGCATAGATACTAGCTACATCGAAGCTGACAACAAAAGGATCTTGGCCCATCCAGTCTGCCCATCCTACCTAACTATTCTGCCTTGCCCTTGAGACAATCCCCTTTCCTGATGTCCCCCTTTTTCTAACTAACCTCAATAGCCTGTAACATCCCTGCATGAAGCTGCTGATTGATTTGGCCTGCACCACTTCTTCGTGTAACATATTCCACTTATCCACTGCCCATTCCATGAAGAAGTGCTTACAGATGTCCTTTTTGAATCTCCCCCTGCCAGCTTCAGTGATTCCCTCTTGTCCCCTGTGTTTGAATTCAAGGAGAAAAGGTCTTTGGTGACTACCTACTCTATTCATCCCATGCAGGTATTTAGTGTATGTCTGAATAATGTCACCCCCTTGTTCTCCTTTTCTCAAGATAGTGCATGATTAAGTCCTGCAGCCTCTCCTTATATGTCTTAACCACAAGGCCATTTACTAGCCTATTTGGCTGCATTATACTGCTTCCACTTTGTTGCAGTCCTTCCTCAAGTGTGCACTCCAGTACCTTGCACAGTATTCCAGATGTTGCCACACTAGTGACCTGTACAGTGGCATGATCACCTCTCGCCCGTTACTGCTTATCCCCCTCCATGTTCAACTCAGTATTTTGTTTGCTTTACTCACAGCACTGTTGCAATGTGTGAACATTTTTAGGGTCTCTAGCATCATCACCCCAATTCCTTTTCCTCTGTATTTCTATCGAGCACCACCACTACCCCCATCTTGTATTAAACCTTTGGGTTTCTTCTCTCAATGTGCAATACTTTACATTTTTTAGCATTAATGTTCAGCTGCCAAATCATCGACCAGCTCTACAACCTGCCCAAATCATCCCTTAACTGTCTTGTCCTTTCCTCTATGTTTGCCCTTGCACAGATCTTTGTATCACCTGCAAGGAGATAGAACTTACCCATGATACCTTTACCAATATCACAGATAGAAACATTGAAGAGGACTGGTCCTAGTACTGACCCTTAGGAACCTTGCTAGTCACTTCCCTCATCACTGAAAACTCCCCAATGACTACCACCCTCTATGTGGTAACCCCCAACCGGCTCTCTACTCAAGTTGCCATCCTATCCTCTACACCTAGGTCCCTAATCTTTTTACTCTACCTTCTGTGGAGGACTGAGTCAAAGGTCTTGCTGAACTCAAGGTACACTATATCGCTTGTCTGCTGCTGTGGTCACCCAGTTGACGAACTCGACCAGATTAGTCTGACAAGACCTCCCCCTCATAAATCCACGCTATCTGGGGTCCTGCAGCCTGTTCTTTTCTAGGAAGTCCACCAGGCCCTCCCTCAGTAGAAACTGCATGACTTTCCCACTACAGACATCAAGCTGACTAGGCTATAGTTCCTGGCTTATCCCTCTTCCCTCTCTTATACAGTGGTACAACATCTGCTGTCCTCCAGTCTCCAAGGACCACTACTGTATTCAGAGAGCAATTAAAAGCAGGAAGGAGACTGGCAATTGCAGGTCAGCCAGCCTGAATTTGGTGGTGGGGAAGCTAATGGAATCAATACTAAAAGAAAGGTTTTTGATATATCTCGAATCCAACAGAGCACAGGATCTGAGGCAGCATGGATTCACAGTGGGAAGATCTTGTCAAACAAATGTAATTGATTTCTTTGACTGGGTAACTAGGGAGGTGGATCAGGGAGGGGCAGTAGATGTGGCCTACCTGGATTTCAACAAGGCTTTCAACACTGTCCCACATTGGAGGCTAGTAAACAAGCTGTGCAGCCTGATATAGGATCCCAGGGTGGTAAACTGAGTCATAAATTGGCTGAGCAATAGGACACAGAGGGTGATGGTGAATGGAGTTCACTCTGAAGAGATGGGAGTGACCAGCAGGGTCCCTTAGGGATCAGTGCTTGAATCAGTCCTCTTTAATGTCTTCATAAGTGACATTGCAGAGTGTCTGGAAGGAAAGATGTCTCTCTTTGCAGATAACTCAAAGATCTGCAACAGGGTTGACACTCCAAGAAGAGTAGAGAAAATGAGAAGGGACCTAAACAAGCTTGAAGAGTGGTCAAGGGTGTGGCAGCAAAGATTTAATGCAAAGAAGTGCAAGATCATGCACTTGGGGCACAGACATGCAGGGAGGAGTACATGATGGGGGGAGGTACAGATGGCCACCAAACAGGAAAGGGACCTGGGAGTAATCATATCTGATAATCTAAAGGTTACCAAACAATGTGGGAAGGCTGTGAGGAGAGCCAGTGGAATGCTGGTGTGCATAAGGAGAGGTATCTCCAGTAGAAAGAAGGAGGAGAGGTGATGCCACTGTATAGAACATTGCTGAGACCTCATTTAGAGTACTGTGTCCAGTTCTGGAGGCTGCATCTCTGGAAGGACATAGACAGAGTAGAAGCAGTTCAGAGAAGGGTGACAAAAATGGTGCAGGGGCTGCACCAAAAGTCATATGAGGGGAGACTGGAGGATCTCAATATGTATTCCCAGGAGGGGGAGGGATATGACAGAGACTTTCAAATACCTCAAGGGTGTAAATAAGGTACAAGATGGTAGCATCTTTAAAAAAAAAAAGATATTCAAGAACAAGGAGCCATGATATGAAAATAGAGGGGGGTAGACTTAGGGGTAATGTGAGAAAACATTTTTTTCACAGAAAGGGTGGTGGATCCATGGAACAGCCTCCCAGCAGAGACTATAGAGGCAAAAATGTTAGGGGAATTCAAAAATGCATAGGACAAACAAAAAGGAACTCTACAATAGGAAAGAGAGGGTAAGCCACAAATCATTTAGGATCTTCAGTATATGAAACAGGTAGGAAAAATTGGTAGACTAGGTGGGCCAAGTGATCCTTATCTCCTTTCAAATTCTATGTTTCTAAAAATGTCCACTAGTGATGCTGCTATAACCCCTACTATCTCACGTAACATCCTCAGGGGCAAGAAGGTCCCATAGATTTATTTACTTTCAATCCTGCTGTCTTTTCCAACACCCTTTTCTCTGTTATCTGGACCTTCCACCAGCTTCTTTGCCATCCCCCTCATAACCTCACAATCTGGCAGTGGCCCATCCTCCTTAGTAAAAACTGATCAAAAATATTTTTCAGTGTCTCTGCCATCCCCTTACCTCCTCCTCCTAACCCTTCCTGCTCTTAAGTCTCACTATACCCCTTTGACCTTGCACTTCTTTATGATGTACCAGAAAATGCCTTATCACTATCCTTAGCCCCCATTACAAACTGGAGCTCTCTCTGCTTTGTCCTCTCTCACCTTCCTGGTGGTTTCTATTGCTGCTTCTAGGTACTTCACCTTGCCTTCCTTCCTTTAACTTCCTTATGCATGGAAAATGCCCTCCTTTAGGTTCTTACTGCTGCCGTTACATTAGCTGAGAACCATAAGGGCCCCTAAGCTCTTTTTTCCCTTAGATACCTTGAAAATTAAGCCATCTGTCACGTCTATCATCGCCTTTTTAAATGCTTCCCACTGTTCTTCTGTAGTCCCTGCCTTCACTATAACCTGCATGCTTATCTCCAATTTATCCCTCATTTTGAGATAGATTACATTGAAGTTCATACCTTAATTCTTTTCACCCTTGCCTGTCCTGACCTGGACCTTCAGTGCTATTGTCCTGTGGTTGGTTGAACTGTGCAGCTCCAGGACTGCTACTTTCTGAATCCTATCACTGTGGCAATTTCTTGTGAAGAGAAGGCCCTTTTCTCACTCTGCTGAGCGAGTGGTCCAAGGAAGGCTGAAGCAGAGGGTCATATGTGTGACAGAGTCGTTCCTAGGTGGAGGAACTTACCAGAGTTGAAGAGGGGAAGCCAGATGTGGTTATTCCATTCAAGACCAACAATCTGCCTAGGTACAGTATAGTATAGAGATAGTACAGGATTGTTTTTGTGTACAAGGCAGGAAGTTGAAGATAGCAGCAGAAATGGCAATCTTATCTAATATGTGCCATGTAAGAACAAGCATTTGTCAATGCTGAATGTTGATTGCGTTGATCTGCAGAGCTCGTTCAGTGGACCTCTGTCACTTGCTCAGACTGTTTGTCCTGGTGCTGCAGGCTGCTCTTTTGTATGGGGCTGCTGCCTGCATTGGCACCTTGTTCTGCCGAGGAAGAAATCCGCAGCTGTCCCAACAGAGCTCCATTGAGGTGGCTCACTCCCCCTCTCTCACTCGCTCATTCTGTTTCTCCTGGCGCTGCAGGCTGCCCTTTTGTACTGGGCTCCTGCCTATGTTGGTGTCTTTTTCTGCCCACAAAGAAATCCACAGCTGTCCTGACACAGCTCCGTCAAGGTCGCTCACTCCCCCTGTCTCACTCACTGCTTCTGGTTCTCCCAGCACTGCAGGCTGCCCTTTTGTACTAGGCTGCTGCCTCTGTTGGCACATTTTTCTGCCCACAAAGAAATCTGCAGCAGTCCTGACAAAGCTCCATTGAGCTCGCTCACTCCCCTTCTCTCACTCACTCATTCCATTTCTGCCGTCGCTGCAGGCTGCCCTTGTCTACTGGGCTCCTGCCTGCGTTGCTGCCTTCTTATGCCCACAAAGAAACTTGCAGCAGTTACAATACAGCCCCGTTGAGCTCGCTCACTCGCTCATTCTGGTTTTCCTGCCACTGCAGGGTGCCCTTTTGTACTGTGCCCCTGCATGCATTACTGCCTTTTTCTGCCCACAAACAAATCTGCAGCAGTCCCAACAGAGCTCCATTGAGCTCACTGACTCCCCCTCCCCCCACTAGCTCATTCTGTGTCTCCTGGCACTGCAGGCTGCCCTTTTGTACTGGGCTCCTGCCTGCATTGGTGGCTTTTTCTGGCCAGAAAGAAATATGAAGGAGTCCCGACACAGCTCCATTGAGCTCGCTCACTCCCCCTCTGTCACTCATGCATTCCATTTCTGCCGGCGCTGCAAGCTGGCCTTTTGTACTGGACTCCTGCCTGCATTGCCGCATTTTCTGCCCACAAAGAACTCCACAGCAGTCACAACAGAGCTCTGTTGAGCTCGCTCACTACTGCTCTGTCACTAGCTCATTCTGTTTCTCTTGGTGTTGTAGACTGCACTTTTGTATGGGGCTCCTGTCTGCGTTGGCACCTTTGTCTGTCCACTAAGAAATCTGCAACTGTCCTGACAGAGTTTCTTTGAGGTCGCTCAATCTCCCTCTCTTTCATGTGCTCATTTTGTTTGTCCTGGAGCTGCAAGCTTCCCTTTTGTACAGTGCTCCTGCTTGCATTGGTGCCTTTTTCTGCCCACAAAGAAATCTGCAGCAGTCCTGATAGAGCTCCATTGAGCTCACTAAGTCCCCCTGTCTCACTCGCTCATACCGTTTCTCCCAGCGCTGCAGGCTGGCCTTTTGTACTGGGCCTCTGCCTGCATTGATGCCTTTTTCTGCCCACAAAGAAATCCGCAGCAGTCTTGACAGCACTTCGGTGAGTTCGCTCACTCCCCCTCCCTCTGTCGTTCTCTCGTTCTGTTTCTCTCAGTGCTGCAGGCTGCCCTTTTGTACTGGGCCCTTTGTCTGCCCACAAGCACATCCACAGCAGTTCTGACAGAGCTCAGTTGAGCTCAGTCACTCGCCCTTCTCACTCGTCGATCTTAATCTGTCCCAAACACTGATTTCCCAGAGTGACCGTGCTATTCTCCGGCAGAAGTGCAAAAACATATTTTAGCCAGGATATGAAAATGACAGCTGTAGTGTTCATAAGGAGGTGTGAAAAATGCCACTGTTGAAAATGTGGCATGACAATAATACAAATTTGTGAAGTTACAAGATGCGTGGAAACAGTTCAATGCGCTTGTAGCACAGTCATCTCAACGGAGTTTCGTCGCAAATTTTCAACATAGGGATTTTAAGACCTCTGCTCGTGAACAGTGCCACTGTCATTTTCTTAATCTGTCCCAAACACTGGTTTCCCACAGTGACCACATTATTCTGCGCCGGAACTGTGAAAACACATTTCGGTCAGGATGTGAAAAATGACAGCAGTACTGCTTAAGAGGAGGTGTGAAAAAATGCCACTGTTGAAAATCTGGTGTGACAATATTACAAATCTGCGAAGTTACAAGGGTGCATGGAAGGTGCGCAATGCACACTTGTAACACTGTCAATTGATGGGCTATCATCGCCAGATTTTCAACATAGGCATTTTAGGACCTCTGCTCATGAACAGTATCATTGTCATTTTCTTAATCTGTCCCAAACAGTGATTTCTCACAGTGACTGCTCTATTCTGCCCCGGAAGTGCAAAAACACATTTCGGCCAGGAAGAGAAAAAGGACAGCTGTACTGTTCACAAGTAGGTCTGGGAAAATGGCAATGTTGAAAATCTGGAGTGAAAATATTATAAATTCGCGAAGTTGTGAGCATGCGTGCCAACTCAATCAATCAATCAAATTTTATTTATAATGCACTTTTCAGCATATCAAAGCACAAGTACAAAACAACATCTTACATAACAAATAATGACATAAAAACAATAAAAAGCAGCAATAAACCTATCCAAATCTAATTCAAATAAGTCACTCTTGAGGGACACCTTAACTGCGCAACGCATGCTCGTAACACAGTCATTTTATGGAGTATCATTACCAAATTTTCAACATAGGCATTTTAGAACCTCTGCTCATGAACAGTATCATTGTCATTTTCTTAATCTGTCCCGAACACTGATTTCCCACAGCGACCGCACTATTCTGTGCCAGAAATGCGAAAACACATTTTGGCCAGGATGTGAACAATGACAGCTGTACAGCTCACAATGAGGTGTGACAAAATGCCAATGTTGAAAATCTGGCATGAAAATATTGCAAATTTGCATAGTTACGCGCGTTGTAGCAACTGCACAATGCACGCTCGAAAACAGTCGTTTTTGATGCTTTACCAATGTTGCAACATAGGCTTTTTGAGAGCCCACCTCATGAACACTGGCACTGTCATTTTCATTAAGCAGCCCTGAAAGGTGATTCCACGCAGTGACAACGAAACCACCTTTCGGGGCAGATTAATGCCATGACAGTTCAAGAATTCATGAGGAGGGGTCCCAAAAACCCCATGTTGAAAATTTGGTGAAAAAATTCCCAAAAGTGCCTGAGATATGCACTAAAGTTGAAAAAACCCTATTCATTGCATTATACAGCTTACCGGCATTTCCTCAGTTCGCAGTTGGCTTTGAAGAGTGCAGACATGTTCCCGGTCCAGTGAAGATCATCGCGCCAAGCTCCGGAGGTAAGTATGGGGTGAGGGGGGTGTGTGGGGAGGCTGGGTGCGCAGTGGGTGGGTGCAGGTTGTGGGAGGGGGCGGGGACACTATGAGGGACTGTTTCCTTTCTTTCAGGTACAACAAAAGGAAGAAAACATTGCAGGACCACTTTCAACATTACAGGGGCATGTGGCATGCTGGGGTGGGCTCCAAGCATGCCGCTGGAGTCTGGGGGGACAGCTGTAGCTGACGGGAGATTGGGCACCCCATCGGCAAACAACAAAATGGGGGGAGATTTATTTCTGCCGATGGGGATTGGGCACCACCGTCGGCAAACAACAAAAGGAGGGGATTCCTTTCTGCCAATGGGGAGTTAGGCACCCCCCATCAGCAAACAACAAAGGGAAATTCGCTTTCTGCCAATGAAGTTGAGCACCCCATTAGCATACAATTAAAGGATTTACATTATGCCGATGGGAGTAGGCTCCCCATTTGATAAATAAACATGAGTGGTAGGTATTGTTTGCGAATACGGTGGCAAGCCACCGCCATGTTCTAAACAATATCGAGAGATCCTACATCCTGCCCTGCAATGACGGGTCACTCCCTCATTGCAGCGGATGGCTGTGCTGCAATGACGAAGCGGCCCCTGATTGCAGCAGATGATTTTTTAGAAAGTTGTGGCATGCTGGCTGAACTAGTGTCAGCAGTAGCGTGCCATGGAATTGGGGGAAGTGGGACAAGCCTTTGCAGGCCGTGGGGGTATTGGGCACAACAGTGCCACGCCTCCACAACCTGCTTCTGGAGAAAACTGACACAACATGTTTCTTGCGCATGCGTGCAATCAACATAAAAAAAGAGTAGACAGATTAAAAAATTCAGGAGTTGAGCACAAGGTTAAAGGAATGGTGCAGGGAGCAGCTGAAGGGCAGTTGAGACTGGCCTTGCAGCAGGGGCCACATTTATAGATCTTTCCAAGGCCTTTAACTCAATAGACTACAGTATTTTATTAATGAAACTAGGCATTTTGGGGGTTGACAAACAATTAATCAATTAGGTAAATAGTTATTTGTCAAATAGATACCAACTGGTGTCAATTATTGGCATTAACTTTAACATAGCTTTTGTGAGAGGTGGAGTGTCCCAAGGCTCTGCCCAGGGTCCTCTGCTCTTCAACCTTTTTATTAATGACTTGGGGATCAGATGACATGATGTGGCCATCCAGCTATATGTGGATGACACCATAAGCTATGGATGGAGTCTAGACACTTATCAATCGAAAAAAGAACTTAAAGAAGCCTTTGATGTTGTTCAGTCTTATTTTATTTAGTTTTTGTTTACTGGGTAGGTGCACTAGCCATAGGCATGACTATTTTCAAGCACAACTTGGAAGGTTACAGGGGAAGACATTACAGGTGTAGCAGAAAGCAAAATGACATCAGGATACATAAACAGGGTAATTATACATAGAATGAGTAGCAGTAAAATAAAACATTTCAGGTAAAAGCATTAACAACATACAATGAAAAGCAAGACAAGTAGTAGAGAACATCAGAATACAAAACAAGGGAAATTGTGCATGAATGTGTAGCTTTAACTACATACAATTCAGTCAAAGTAATTTCAACAATTAAATTCAAGTCAGAGCATATGGTACAACATCAGTACAATCAAAAGGACAAAAACAAAGCAGTGAGGACCGAGAGACACGAATAGAAGCAATTCAATAGAAACAAGCATTTGTCAATGCTGAATGTTTGCTTGCTGGTATTGGCATTGGTAGTACAGGAGTTAGAGAGAGATGCATAGTAGGAATGGCAGTGAAGTAGTGAACTAATGCCAACCCCCACCCCTACCCTGCAGAAACTGACAGGCATTGAGGTGTGCCTTTGGGTCGGCCATAATGCTCACACCATTCCACCTCACCCCACCTTGCAGACAGGGACAGGTGTCGCGGTGTGCCTTGGGGTCTTTCGCTCTTACACTCACCCCATTCCATAAAGAAATAAGGTGAGATGGTGCAGTATAGGAGAATGAGGTGAATGTTAGGGCCAAAGGCCCCAAGGAACACCTCAGTGCCGGTCAGTGGCTGCAGGGTGGGGGTGGAATGGCATGCGCATTACGGCCGAGAACCCCAAGCCACACCCTCGATGCCTGTCAGTCTGTACAGGGTGGGGTGTTAACAGTTGGAAACCCTAATGCCCTGGGCATTTGTTGGTATTTTCATTCAAAATATTCAACATAGGCTTTTTGGGACCTCTCCTCAAGAACAGTGGCACTGAGATTTCATTAATCTGTTTCAAATCTTGAATTCGAACAGCAACTTTACCATTCTGCGCCACCAGCGAAAAAACACTTTTTGGGCAGGATGCAAAAAATGTCAGCAGTACTATTGAAATGGAGGTGTGCAAAATGTGCAATGTTGAAAATTTTGAGTGGGAATATTACAAATTTGTAAAGTTAAGAGTGTGCATGGAAACTGCACAATGCACACTCACAGCAAGTTCCTGGGGCCTCCATCCCTTAATCAGCTCCCAGTGGTCATCTTTTCTGGAGACCAGGTTTGAGGGGATCAGTGACACCCAATTCCAGGGACCCTACCACCATCCCTGGGACCACAGCCCCAGTCGCAGCCAGAGAGGTTGGACTGCTCTTCTCTCTCCTTCCCCCTCCCTCTCTATCCAGGAAGAGTCCACACTGCCCTGATGCCTTCCCCTTATATAGGGTTTCAGGGGAAAGGGCAGAACTATGTATATTCATGCTGCAGTTTCCTGCTCTTAACTAAGTCAGACCACTCACAACATGAACATCAAGACATACTGTCTTCAAGCAATTTTCCATCCAGATAAAAGCTCACAAAGCCTGACTGAACTCTTCAAGTGCTGTCTAGTAACTTGCCTTGATCCTTACAGCTTCATTTAGATATGTCAGGTGATGACATTTACTTGGATTACAGCAAGACCTTTGATTTGGTCCCTCATAAGGAACTAATAGAATCACTAAGAGATCTGGGTCTACCTTCAAATACAATAAATTGGATTTTAAACTTGATGGCAAACATAACACAGAGGGTGATGATATACAAATTCCTGTCTGAGTAGAAGGGGTGACCACTGGAGTACCACAGGAACCAGTGCTAGGCCCACTACTGTTTAAAGAGCAGGTGCTTAGTAAGGGTGCATATCTTAAAGAATGAATGTTTGGGGCCTTGAGATGCCTCTGCATTCAGTCAGTTTGCTTTTATTTGTTTATTTACTTATGTTTTCATCCTTTTATTTGCATTTTTGCCAACTGCTAGTGACAAAAGAGTCCAATGGAATCCATGTGTGATGATGTCATAAAATCTGTACTATCAAGGCTGCCAGTGTATTTCAATGGGAAACTACAAATCTGTTTTCAGATTTTTATGGAGAAATAACATTTCCTGTCACTAAAATATTATTTATTTAATAGAAATATGTGATTTTTGATAACATGTGATCTTTTGTTATAATTTAGCAGATGACATTTTCTTCATAACCAGATTTTACTTGGAAAGAAGTAAAGAGAATCTAATTATTGTATTCAAAAACGTAACATCATACAGATGGAGCACAGTAGTGCAAACATATAAAAGGCAAAATTTGTTGATGAAATAAGTATCAATTTCTTTTAAAAAAGATAGACAAATATATACAGTTTCTTATTGAAATACACTGGGCTTATAAATAGCTGCCAGTTTCTGAGATCATAATACCAGAATTCTACTGAATTCTTTTTTATTAGTAGTATGAAAAGTAAAGGTAAAAATCCACTTGTTTCAATGCACTAACAAATATTTTATTATAAAAGTAGAAAGTAATTACTAACACATCAAAATACAATAAAATAGTCAGTTTTCTATTTACCGTATTAGAAGTAAACACCTGCTCATTAAGGGCCCAGTGCATTTCAATGAGAAACTAAATATATTTTTCTATCTCTTGTAAAAGAAATTGATACTTATTTCATTAACAAACTTTGCCTTTTATATGTTTGCACTATAGTGTTCCATCTGTATGTTGTTACATTTTTGAATACAGTATTTAGCTTCTCCTTAATTCTTTCCAAGTAAAATCTGGTTATAAAGAAGATGTTACCTGCTAAATTATAACAAAACAGCATGTTTTCAAAAATCACATATTTCTATTAAATATGTAATATTGTGGTGGCAGGAAGTGTTATTTCTACATAAAAATCTGAAAACAGATTTGTAGTTTCCCATTGAAATACACTGGTAGCCTTGCTAGTAAGGATTTTCAGACATCATCACGCAATTATTCCATCGGACTCTTTTTTTTTTTACTAGCAGTTGGCAAAATGCAAATACAAAGATGGAAAAGTAAGTAAATAAACAAATAAAAGCAAACTGAATGATTGCAGACTCAGAGGCATCTAAGGTCCCCAAACCTTCATTCTTTAGGATATGCACCCTTAGTAAGCACCTGCTTTTTAACATCTACTGCACATAAGTAAAATGAGAACCACTGAAGGATGTTTGGTGAGCCTTGCAGAAGATGCCAAACTGAGGCATACAGTGGATGCTACAGATGTGGTCAGACTGTTACAAGCACAGTTTGACCCTTTAGGAGAGTGGGCAAATAAGGTGCAAATGTCTTTTAACATCTCTAAATGTGTGATGATGCACTTGGGGTCAAAAATAAAAAAAAAAACACATCTGTATAGTCTTTGGTAAAGAATTGAGAGCCTCAAATAGTGAGAGAGATCTTGGGGTACTGGTTACAGATAACTTATAGCAGTCAGCACAGTGTACACAGATGGCAAACAATTTCCACAAAATCATGCACTGCATTTAAAGGACTTTTGTCATCAGGGATGTACTGTAACGGTGATGCTAACATTATATAGATCTCTGGTCAGACTCCGAATGGAGTACTGCATGCAGTTTTGGGCTCCAAAGGAAGTGAGTGATCAAAATAATTAAGGGAATACAGAGAAGATTTACAAAATGCAATGGGGCATAAGACAGTTGGGGCCAGATATTCAAAGCTTTGCCCAGTGAGCAAGGTGACTGTGCCCTGTTTGCCAGGGGTTTGTGCCCATGCACAATATTCAAAGAGGGCTGTGGCATGTGCTAAAAGGGTTAGTGTGAACACAAAAACTCCGGGCAACCCTAGAGGCCAGCAGAGGCACCCAGCCAACAACCACATTGGTGGCTGTGGGAGCACACCGACTTCCTCATCCCTAGTGGCCCCCCCCTTTGATTGCCATCCTATAGAATGTTAAAACATTCAAGGATGAAAAAAAGTACCCGTGCTTCAACCTGATATTGGTGGGGTGCAGATAAGGTTGCCAACCAGCGTAAGTAAGTCAATAAATATTTCACTCCAAAATAAAGGACTGCAGATACCATTAACTGCAAAAAGTTAATTTATTCCAAGGTAAAGGTGAATGTTGGTTCAGGTACAATACCAACCAGATGCCCCTGCACTTCGTCCGTTAGGTCTTCATCAGGGGGCAGGCTCTGGTAAAAAAATGTACTGCTTTTAAAGCAAATAAAGTAATGACATCATACATCACATGTTATAGTTACACAAATTACCATTATTCCTTGCAGATATATCACAGCCAAATTGGCCTAACTCACAACAAAACGGTGACCACTAATACATAACTTAAAATAATAATAATGATTCCAAAAAAGCATTACAAAAAATGAAATTACTGAAGACAGTAAACAGAATGGACAAAATCCCATACATGGTAACATTTTAGCATCATTAACATTTTAAACATTTCATATGCAACATTATTATTCTCATTTCTTTAACCCTTAGGCTGCCGACAGAATTAGAACATATTGGAATTTTGGACTGATATATCAGTCTGTGGCCATGCAAGGAATACTTTGTTATATAGAAATGTCCTTTCAGAAATGGCAAAGGCCAAAGCACAGCACATGAATACAGAAAAAGAAAAATGGGGAAAGAAGAGACAGAGATAGAACAACAGAGTAGATTCCAAAAAATGGAAAGAGAAGTGAAGAACAAAAAAGAAGGAAAGGCCAGGGGGCGAAGATAGACTTGAAAGGGAAGGACCTGAGGGAAAAGAGAAGGGAAAAATGAGAACCAGAATAAAACATAAAAAGGAAAAGGCTGTATTAGTGAGTGTCACAGGGTGCCCCTGTGAAGGGTTTAGGGCCCCGAGTTGATATACATAGAAATAGGAGGGAACCTGAAAGCCATGTTTGTATTTTCTCTAAAGGTGCTGTTATGATGTTTATCGTTTCACAGCTAGGCTGTTTAGTTTGAGTGGTGGCTGTTTAGAAGTCTATTACAGTAAAAGGCAGCCGCTGCTTAATGATATCATTTAAAACATGAATGAATGACATGGATGGTGTGTGAAAGAATAACTGTTGGATTGATGTAAAAACATTATCATAACAGTTTACCTGAATTCCCCTTCCCCCTTCCCGGTGGTTGCAGATGGGGTTTCTAGCTTTCTGTGGAGTGACAGCAATTATACAGACGGCAAGTCTAGTGACGTTCTGGTATCGTGGTTGCATTTGGGTTTTGAAACGGGTGTAATTGAGTGGATTCGTGCTGTTGTTTTTGAGCTGCCACTAACAGAAAATACATTGTGGCTGTACGTATTGTCCATTTGGGTTTTGCTTCTATTGAGACAAGCATCCATTGACTTTGGGTTGCTGAACTCATCGGTACTCTGTCATGGTGTGTATACTTGCAGTTTGTATTGTGTTGCGGGGTGTGTTTGGAATGGAACGGATGTTGGTCCTGTTGTGACTCCTGGGAGTAAGGAGGATGGGGTGTTGGTGATTTGAACCCCTTTTTGGTTCCTTTTTTGTATACTTATGTGAAATACCTTCTTTTGATAATTAGCCCAAGTCTTTTGCATAACTAGTCATGGAGTGAGTGGAGCAGACTCGGGACTGATTCTGCAATGCCGCTTCTGCGGCTGATATTATAGGTGAACTGAAACAATTATTTTAGGGACTTGGTTCACGGTGGTAATTATACCGAAGGGTGTTTGTCTGTCTCTGTCTGTGGTTTGCCTTGTTGCAGAGCTATTAGTGGATTCAGTGAGAGTAGGCGCTTGTATTGTGCTATGCTCTGTTATAGGGGTGTTTTTAAAATAAAGTACATAAAATAAACTAAATAAGTGGGATTTGAAAAGGCATATTAATGCCTATTTCTAGTGGTGACCCATTTGTAGTGTTTATGTATTCTCTGAGAAGGTGTTCTCGGCTTTGTCTTTTTAAATAAGCCGCCGAGTTCCTTCTCGATAGTACGAACATTCACACTATCGTAGAGTCATTTTACCTTCGGGTTTTCCCTAGAATGAAATATTCAGGTCAATGTAAAATGGGTTGAGTTTTACTAACCTTTTGAAGGTGAAGTGGGGGAGTTTGAAGTTATTTTTGAGACTTCTTTGGGACGAGAGTGTTTGCGGTGTTTGTGAGGTCCCAAGTTCGGATCCTGGCAGCGTCTTTTTCTACTAAGAGCCGGCCGGCCTCAATCACTTTCCTTTTAACAAACATAGGAAGGGGAGGTGCTTTCAATTGTTAGAAATAATACTTAAAACATTATTAAAAGGGTTTAATTTGTTTATAGGAGTAAAAACGTTTTGTTATGATAATTAAAAGGGGCAATGTGTTTATAAATAAAATAAATACATAGTAAATAAAGATGTAAAGTGTATAGTAAAATACTTGGGTGGAGTTAAAGGATCACATGACCCCTTTTGGGTATAAATTCAGACTGTGTGGGTTGAGAGACAGATTCTGTTTGCTGTGGGTCTGGAGGTATGCTCTGGATGCTGCTGAAAAGTGCTCTGTGGAGTTTTGATGAACTGTGTTATTTACTGCTCCGAAGTGAAGACTTAGAACTGCCAGAATATTCTGTCTGCTGTGCTATCTACTGCCTCAAATGGAAGACTAATAAATACCAGATTATGCCATTTGTTTTGATGTCTGCTATCCGAATGGAAGTGTAAGATAAAAAAAGTACTGTGCCATGCTGAAATAATCTTTGTTTGAAAAGAAAATTAATTAAAATCGAAGCTCTTACAAAGAATGGAGATGCATTTGTTTATATGACTGCCCACATGTACCTGCACCCTATCACAGTGAGCTAATCCATGTATAACACTTGAATCATCACATGGAAGCAGGCGATCAGCCTGCGCTCACCTGAACTTCAAACACAAGGTCCTGTAGGAAAGGGCAGAAATACAATAAGTCAGTTGGTGTTATTTGATTTTTCACAAAGATCAAAGAGAAAACATATCATAGATAATGTTTTATATCTAACTCATTGTTTAATCCAATAGCGTTCAAGCTCCTTAGTGTGACTATCCAAAATGTTGCATACTGTAAGAGTCTGTTCAGTCTGTCACCCCCTCTTTTATCTATTTTGACCTGCAACATGTTCCTGTATTTGAATTTTAAGTTGTTTGGTGGTTCTACCCACATACAGTTTTAGACATGAGCACTATATTGCATATACTACAAAGCTGGTAATGCAAGAGATGAACTGTTTTAATGCAGACTGTTCTGGGGCATCCTTCCAAAGCAAAACTCTTTCCTTGTGTGAAAAATTTGCAGACATTACAATTGCCACAGCAGAACATTCCATGGGGTCTTGTTGGTAACCAAGTACTATTCCTGGGGGTGGAGGTCGGGGAAGCATACTGACAACTAAAAACTGATTTGTCCTTAAGGTTCTGTCCCTTCCTAAATGTTATCCTGGATTTTTGGCCAGTTGTTTTAGCAAATTCCCTGTTGCTGGACAAAGTAAGCCAATACTTTGTGAGTATGTTGCCAATTCTACGGACTATATGATTGAATTTGGTACTGAAAGTAATCCCTTCAAAATCATCTCGAGTCCTGTCCTTTGGCTTCAATAGATCACATCTATCTATGGATTTGGCCTGACTGTATGCCTTCATTAGGACTTCTTTAGAGTAACCCCTTTTCAGAAACCTATTCAGCATTTCATCTGATTGTTCTTCAAAGTCTGATTCTAGCCTACAGTTGTGTCTAAGGCATAAAAATTGCCCAAATGGTATTGACTCCTTTGGGCTTTTCAGATGTGAGCTTTGTGCATGAAGCAGGCTATTCATGGCTATAGGTTTTCTATACCCCTGAACTAATAATGCTGCCCTCAGTGTCAGCTGCAAGGGGGATGTCAAGGAAGTTAAGTTTTATATGCTGAATGTCATGTAAATTTTGATATATACCAGCGTTGTAGAGCATTGGGAATTGCTCGAAGGAGAGGGAGGGAGGAGGGCGGGGGGTTGTGAACCAGGGAGGATGGATGAAGGGGGCCTTCGTATTTGGGTAGTGAGATCTAGAAGGTGCCCTGGGGTGAAATGGAATCCAGACCATGGTTTGCCCTGTCTGGTGTCCATACCCAAGGGCACTACAGAATTTGGTAGGCAGATGGGCTTGACAGCCTCCGAGGTTCGTTCAACCCGGGTGGTGTTATGCAATGCTAGGTCCATCAGAAACAAGACCGGCAATATTGCTGATCTTGTTGGTTTGGTGGACTTAGCTTGCATCACCGAGACCTGGCTGGATGAAAACCCAGGCCCCACGTTGGAAGCCATGACTCCGGCTGGGTACTCGGTGATACACCGCCCGAGATTGGACCACAGGGGTGGGGGGGTTGCAGTCTTTTTTAAGACAGAATTGGACCTCATGAGTGTAGCTGTGGGGGAGACTGAGTCCTTGGAGTGTACAGTGGTAGCGGGTGTTTTCGTTCGAATCGTACTCATCTACCATCCACCAGGTGATGGGAAACGGTTCTTACAGGAAGTGGCAGACTTCATCGTTGACATGTCGTTGGAGTCGCCCAGATTGATGGTTCTGGGTGACTTTAACGCCTGGGTCGATGATGATCTCTCGCAATTTGGTAATCACTTCCTCCAATTAATGACTTCTTTGGGCTTTACACAGGTGGTTTCCACTGCTACCCATAAATCTGGACATTCCCTGGACTTAGTCTTTCTCCTAGGGATTAATATTACTGATTTGGGGGTGGAACCAGTCGTATGGTCAGACCACTGCACCGTGGGGTTCAATTTTAATACCCCCCTGAGAAGGCCTACCCCTGTGGAGATGGCGAGATACCGCCCTTTATGGGATATTTCTCCCCAAGGCCTTGCAGCGGTTCTCGACCTCTCATCCCCCGCGTTGGTGAGCAGTAGTCCAGAGACCTTGGTGACGGCCTATAATAGGCAGTTACTTTGGCTCCGGATACTATTGCTCCTGTTCGTGTACGCCCCCTCTCCCTTCATCCCAAGGCGCCCTGGTTTGATGGGACATTGAGGGAGATGAGGAGACAGGGGCAAAGTTTAGAACGCTGTTGGTGCAGATCCACCAGTGATACCGACCGCCTTAAATTGATGGACCATTACTCTGTCTATCAATCTGCAATCTCCCATAAGAAGGCAGAATTCCTGTCCAGGGAGATTGCTGCTGCTAGGAACCAACTGGCTCAGCTGTTTCGAACTGTGGACAGGATGTGCAACCCAGCCTGTCTACAAGTTTGGAGAGCTTTTTCGCAATTAGAGTGCGAGGAGCTCACTCGCTTCTTCGCTAATAAGGTGGCTGACATCAGGGCGAATCTGCATCCTGTGGCTTCTAAGGGGATGTGGTTGAACAGTGTGAGTTCACAGTGCCTCAGTTTTCATGGTGTTCCTTCAGCAGACCTGATTTCGTGGATGTCATGAGGATTCTCCATGGTATGCGCCCTACGAGCTGTAGTTTGGATCCTGGACCGACTTCCCTAATATTGGGTTGTTGTGACATCATCGGTCCAATCCTTGTGCAAGTAGTCTGGTGCTCCCTGGACTTGGATGAGTTTCCTAGCTCCCTGAAAGAGGCAGTGGTGACACCTCTCTTGAAGAAAGCTACCTTGGACCCAGACTGTTTTGCAAACTACAGACCTATCTCAAACCTACCCTTCATTGGGAAGGTGATTGAGAAAGTAGTGGCGGTCCAATTGGAGAACCATTTAACCATCCATGACATATACAAACCCTTCCAATCCGGTTTTCATAAAAGACAGCACCGAGACTGCACTGGTTCGGGTGCTTAATGATCTCCTGAGGGCGACAGACCAGAAGAGACATCCTATTCTAGTTCTCCTTGATCTCTCTTCAGCTTTTGACACCATGGATCACGTGGTGTTGTTAGCACGCCTGAGGCAGATCTGTGGAATATCGGGAACCGTCCTCGGATGGTTCACCTCATTCCTCACTGGGAGATCACAAAGAGTTGTGTCAGGAATTTTTTCCTCTGGCCCAATCTCTTTGTTGTGTGGGGTACCTCAGGGTTCTGTGCTATCTCCCATGTTATTTGCGGTGTATATGCTGCCTCTCGGAGACATTATAAGATGGTATAAGCTGAGGTTTCATTGCTATGCAGATGATACCCAGCTATACCTGTCTTTTTGCTCCTGACCAGGATGGAGCTCTCTCAGTGTTTAACAACTGCCTGAAAGAAATCCAGGATAGGATGGATTCTAGTTGACTGAAGTTGAACTCAGAAAAGACAGAGGGTTTGGTTGTGGATCCGGGTTGTCGGATAGAGAGGTTGCCTGTTGGCGCACCCTCAGGAATTTTTCTTGGGGGTGTGTCACTTCCAACCTCTGAACAGGTGCGTATCCTAGGGGTTATCTTGGATGACAGGCTGACACTACAGTCACAAGTGTCAGTGGTTGTCAAGACTTCCTTTCACCATCTTAGGAATATCGCTAGAGTGAAACACCTTGTTCCGTCTGACTCGTTACCAATGTTGGTCCCACGCCTTTGTGTCCTCACGCTTGGACTACTGCAACGCCCTGTATTTTAGGCTTTCTGGGGTTGAAATCCGCTGCCTTCAGCTAGTGCAGAATGCAGCAGCATGGGTTTTGACTGGGAAAAGCAGGTCTTGCCACATCTCCCCGGTGCTGCGCGATCTGCACTGGCTAGGTCCAGCTTATCTGAAAGATCTCCTGGTTTCTTACTGCCCGGGCCGATTACTCCGCTCGGCTGACGAGGGGTTGCTAGAGATTCCAAGAGTGAGTCTAAATTCATCTGGTTGCAGAGCATTTTCTTATGCTGCTCCCACTCTTTGGAATTCTCTACCCCATCTGTTGCAGCAGTGCACCTCCATGGAGGAGTTTAAGAGGGACTTAAAAACTTATTTGTATCAGTCTGCCTTTTTAGATTATTGATTGTGATGTATTATTCTGAGATTGAAGTTTCTATCTGTGTTTTATCTGTGTTTTATTATGTTTGTATAGCGCCTTGGAAATTTGAAAGGCGCTTTAGAAATAAAATGTATTATTATTATTATTATTATTAAATTTCAGGTTCTTGTCATTTTCATTTAACCAACACATACTGTAAATTCTGTTGCTTCCTGGTGATTACCACCCCATATCACATCATCAATTTATCGTTTTCATTTTATGATTTTATCAAAAAAGGATTACACTGCTGCTTTAGTACTAGCTCCTCCTCCCAGAACCCCAGGAAGAGGCTGGTGTATGTGGGGGCCATAGCTGCCCCCATAGCCATGTCACAGCATTGCAGGTAGTCATCATCATCAAACATGAAGTAGTTATGAGTAAAAACAAATCTAAGACTAGCCAGGATTAGTTGTGTGGGTATTGTATCCCTCAGGGGGTCCTTATTCAGATAGTATTGGCATGCTGTGAGTCCATCCACATTCCTGATTGATGCGTAGAGGGACTTAATGACAATTCCCAACAATCGGTAACCTGGTTCCCATATGAAATTCTCCAGCTGCTCCAGAAAGTGCATGGTATCTCTGGTATATGATACCAGAGTTGTCATGCTTCGCTGCAAAAAGAAATCTACAAAACTGCAAAGATTATAAGTTAATGAACCTACGCCAGAAACTACAGGGCATCCGGGTGGGTTTACAATACTTTTATGGACCTTTGGTAGGACGTATATCACAGGTGTTTGTGGGAATTTTAGCCATAAATATTGAAAGTCATTCTCACTTATTTGAGCACTTGTTTTAGCTATCTCTAATAAATCCAAAAGTTCCTATTTAAATATTGGCAAAGGATTCCCAAACATTTATAGTTCACTGTGTTACCCTATAGTTCTATTACCTTTTCTTTGTAGTAGTCATGTTTCAGAATAACAATGTTACCCTTGTTATCCAATTGTTTAATAATAATGTCCTTGTTACCTTGCAGTTCTTTCAGTGATTGTGTCTCACTAACTGACAGGTTAGACTGGAGCGGCAGCTTGTCCAACAGCACTCTTATCTCATTCCACACTGTATTCTTGAATGTTGTAATAGCAGAATTAAACATGTTGGGGTAGAACTCAGACTTTGGCCTGAATTGTCTTTTGCGATTTTGGGTGAGCTCATCCTGATCATCTGTATAGTTCTCATGTAGTCCAATAGAATTCCCTTCCAGTTCCTCATTCATTAAAGATTCCAGAGTCAACAAATTTTGATGATCCTATGTACTCTATGTTTCTATTTGACCTCCCAGGTCCATATTGTGCATGTCAAAAGTGTCATCCAAAGTAGTGTTCAAGATGGAGGGGATGGGGTGTCATCATTATGTTGTGGACCAATCACTGTTTGTTATTGGCCCGGCTCCCACTGCTTCAGAGGAGGCCTCGTACCTCCACCTCCTACTCCGTCCACCAGGGCAATCCCCAAGGCATCCTATCCCTAGTTTCATTTATGCATGTAGGGCCAGGGGTGTTACATTTTTCCCATTTTTCTCCCATCACCCTGGGACAGCTGTGCATAGGACATACATCCAGGCTGATGACATGCTGACACACGCCGACTGCCATGTACTTAACAGCATCCCCCTCCCCAACTCCAGTAGAGCTGCCGGTGCCCCAAAAGCCCATGCTTCCACTGGCTTCAGGGAGTTTGGGTGCTAGAACCACTCCTGGTATCCCACCCCAGAGGGAGGAGAGCATCCACAGGGATGCTTAATCCTCCCTCACCCCACTGACCCCCAGCAACCTGAATCTGTTCCTGAACCCAGGTTGCCAGCATAGCGTGAGGTGTGGTGTGCAGCGCCTCAACCCTCAGTGCCACTGGGCCAATGGACCAATCATTGTTAAAGGGTTTTGTCTCCCCATTACTACAGTTTTAACAAAATAATCTTTTAGATGCAATTTCTGAAAAAAATTTTTGTAAGTCAATGTAGATGTTAAACCTGTTGAGAGTAGAAGTAGGTACAAATGATAAGTCCTTCCATAGAAGTGAAAGCTGAAACTCAGTCAGTTCTAAAGAGGTAAGGTTGATTATCTGCAGCTCCGAGTACTCGTAGTAATCTCTGATCCCTCTGTGCTGATTTCATCCTTCCCTTCCCCCTCCTGGTCCTCTTCTTTTTATTTTTTCTTTTGGTTTTGTTCCTGTTACCTGACCAGAAAAAGAAACTGTTTTGAGAAGCATGATCTCCCCTTTCTGCGTCACTATCTTCAGCTGAGCTCAGAACACTTGTTGGGCTAACTGTACTTGGTGCACCTGAAATCAACTGAGCACTAGATGACTGCTCAGATCACTTATTATTAGGGTTTTTATTTCATTTGCCAGTATTTTTCCTTGTGAGAGACAGGCATCTAGACACCAACCTACCTCTCCCGAATCTATTCCACTTACAGATTCTTCCTTCTTTGTAGTCCAGGTGATCTCTCTCTATTTTAGTATGTTTTCTGTCCACCAAGTCAGTCTCATGCTTCTTTAATTTCTGTTTTAGTGCTTTATCAAGTTCCGGGAACTGGTGGTATTGAATAAATTTCTTTAAAGCTGTCTTTATATTGTTATCTCCTTTGTTAGTAAACCTTGTTTGTGTGTGTGTCCTCTTTAAACAATATTTGTATGAAAGTCTTGCTATACAGAGCGGCAGCTGCTTCCCATTCATCTTTATGTGTCAAATTGTACAGGCCACCAGACAGTAACACAATTACCCTCAGTCCCCTTGGTGCCAAATCCTGCTCAATATAATTCTCCAGGCTCAGAATATTAAACATAAGGTTCAATTCACTCATAAAAGCCCTCCCCCTGATGAAGACTACTGGTCAAAGCACAGGGGCATCTGGTTGGTATTGTACCTGAACCGACATTCTCCTTTACCTTGGAATAGATCAGCTTTTTGCAGTTAATGGTGTCTGCAGTCCTTTGTTTTGGAGTGCAATGTTAAGACATTCCCTGGTGTCCAGTGGTCCCCCCACCCTCCGATCACCCCATGTCAAGGAAAGAAATCCCTGGTACCTAATGGTCCCCCCACCCTCTGGTCACCAGCCCTGGTAAATGACAAAGATTTCCCTGGTGCCTAGTGGTCCCCCTGCCCTCCGATCGCCAGTTCTGATAAATGACAAACATGTCCCTTGTGTCCATTGATCTCCCCACCCTCCAATTGTCAGTCCCACTATACTAAAATATACCCCTGGTGTCTAGTAGTCCTCCCAACCTTCTGATCAGCAGCCCAGTAAATGAAAAACACATTCCTGGTGTCCAGTGGTACCTTCCCTCTGACTGCCAGCCCCATATAATATCTCACATTCCCTAGCATCTAGTGACACCTCCCCAACCACCAATCCTCATCCCCATGCCAACATAATCTTTCTTGGCATCTAGCGGCCCCCACCCCCACACCGCAGTCACCAGCCAACTCACCCTGTCAACCCCCCCATCTGAACTGCTGGTGCCATGGGAGCTCACACTGCCACAGGCACAGCCCTCCTCTCACCACCTCAACTGGCTACTGTATGTGATGACAGGGAGTGCACATCCCCTATACTGTAAAGGGTGCACATGCTTCCATGCAAATATCCCTTAATGAACATGAGCTCTGTGTTGGACTTGATTGAACTCTGGCTTCTGAAGCTTGCTGCTCCTCTCATTGCTTCTCCACTAGCAAAAATCTACATGTTGTCTCTCTCTCTCTCTCTCTCTCTCTCTTAGTGTAGTTCCGGACCTTTGGAAGATTGCCTGCACAACACCTGTCCTCAAAAAAGAAGACCCAAAAGAAATTACCAACTGTAGGCCCATTGCTATTCTTTTGGTCCTGAGTAAAATCCTGGAGAAGCTTGTGGCCAGCCAAATAGTAGACTACCTAACCAAGTTGAATCTTCTCTCCGAAACTCAGCATGGTTTTAGAAAAGGCCATAGTACATTGATGACTCTGTTCAAATTCACGACTGATACTCTTTCTCATATGGATTACTGGACAACTTACAGGATCTGTATTTATTGACCTCATTAAGGCCTTTGACCTTGTGGATCATCCCATGCATCTCTCCACTCTTCGTAAGTTGAGTTTCTATCCCCCTGTTGTTAACTGGTTTAGCAGCTACTTATCAAATAGGACCCAAGTTGTGACATTTAACTCTTCCCTATCTGACAGTTCCTCCATCAATATTGGTGTGCCTCAGGGCTCTATCCTGGGACCCCTTCTCTTCTCAATCTTCATAAAGAATATTGAAGATATATTTCAATACTGTTCATCTATTCTTTACTTGGATGACCTGGTCTTCTACAACAACTCCATAAATGTGGCCAGCATAAGTTCATCTCTTTCCGCTGACTTCAAAAATGTTCAAAACTGGCTGTATGTCCGCAAATTGGTACTGAATTCACAGAAAACCAAAGCCATGCTTCTAGACTCTGCTCCAAGGCGTAAGGCTTGTTCTATGCCCCTGATGGTATGTGACTTGGGTGGGACACAAACTGAGTCTGTTGAGTCCTTTAAATACTTAGGAGTCCTGCTTGACAAATCCCTCAGCTTTAATTCTCATATACAGTCCACCTGTAAAGCTATAAATGCTAAACTAGGTGTGGCCTACAAAACTAGTTACTTACTAATGCCATCAGCCAAGCTGGCTATTGCCAGAGGTATCCTGCTCCCTGCCCTCACTTGTGGTGCTTCCATTTTGGCTGTGGCTCACAAAACTACCCTTCATAAGTGGGTCATTACCTATAATAATATATGTTGGTATGCCTCATTTTCCCCTCGTCTAAAGCATCATTGTCAACTGTACAGTTACCTTAAATGGCTCTCCCTCAGCTTGCAGGCAATACTCTCCTGCCTCACTTACTGACTCTATTATCAGGGAACAAACTCCTTCCTCACTTGCAGCATTGCTGGCTTCCATGAACTCTTCTCATGGATTTCGATCAGCAGATAAATTTCTACTTAATGTAGTGAGATGTTGCACATCTAAAGGTTCTAGTGCCTTCCAATTCATTATCCCTCAGCTATGGAACTCTCTTCCCCTAGTCCTTAGACAGTCAAAGTCCCATCTTTGTTTCAAAAAAGAATTGCGCTATTTATCTCTCACTGACTCATGCACTTGTTTTGACCCCACTTGATGACAATGTGCATCAGTGTTTCCCCTTTCCCTCAGTGCCCCTCCTTACCTCCACTACTGCTATCCACCACCTTACCTTTCCTCCTACACCCTCTCACCCTTCAGTCTGTTTCCCATTACTCCTTGGACAAGTCCATTTCACCCTCTAAGTAAGGTCTATGTTGCTATTTATTTTATTTTTCTGTGCTTATTGATTAAAAGCACCTACCCTTACTTGTCTCCTTCCTTCACTGACATCTCCCTTTTGTCACACCTGTTTTTGCTTTATCATATTCCTATACTAGCTGTTCCTTGCTCTAGTATGTTTAGTACTAGTTCTTGGTACCCTTACCCCTTGCAACATTTCTGAATACTTATGTTAAGTTCACTGTTACCTCCTGTAATGTTTCTGAACACTTATGTTAAGTCATGTTACTCTTTCTGATCTGCTATACTTGTTATTTGTCCTGCAGTAATGTAATGTTGTCTCTTGTACTTTGTTGTACTCTCCCAGGTTGTGCCTGAAAACAGTCATTTTATGGCTAGTGCACCTACCCAGTAAACAAACACTTAATAACTAAAAAAAAACATGCAAATGGCCCCTTAGTGCTTTGTATGTCCAATGGGCTTATTTGCATGGGGCCATGTGAACACTGCACTGGGAGTTACCAGCATTATCGGGTTGGGAGTGCTGTTCCCTGCACTGCCAGGATTCATGTTGGGGCAGCACTACTCAGCTTAGTGCAGAGCATACATGCCCCTATATTCAGTCAGATAGCTATCTGACTAAATGTGGCATCCTCGGCATCATGGGCAATAGGCAAGTGCAGCGCAAACCTTTGTATTTTGCTTTGCCCATTTTTGAATATCTGGCACCTGATATATGAAAAAAGACTAACTGGGCTAGAACTTTTCTCACGCAAATATCCTAGTTTTTAAGGCTATGAGAGACAGTAGACTATTGTCTTGGCTAGAACTATAGAGAAGCAGTACTAAGCAGGCCACTAGGTCATATAGTTATCAACTAAAAGGAAATATATACAAAACAGAAAAGAGAGTGGAGTATTTTACAGTGGTGTGGTAGTGCCACTATAGTTAGGGTCGCTGGTGAGCTTTACATTAAACTTGACTTTTTGTTTGCTTCTTGTAGAAAGATGGTTTTATTTATTTTCATGAAACTTTCAGGGTTTGTGAGGGAATCTGCAGTTGCTGTAAGTGTTATGTAAATTGGTTTAGTATTTTTTGAGATATTAAAGTGTGAAAAAAATGCTTTTGCCTTTGACTTTAACAGTGTTTTTTTTTTTGTTGTAAATTTTTGCTCTCAATTAGATAAAAAACTGTAAATCTTTGAGCTGTGAAATTTTTTGTGGTTGTGTAGCTTGGTGTGGAAGGGTTTCCTAGAGGGGTTGTGGTTTGTGTGTTGTGTATTTTTTACGATAGTTGAGTTTGAAGTGTGATATGTTTTGGATTGTGTGGGTGGTACGGAGAAGCGGTCTCAGGGTTAATGTCCCACATGCGCAGATGAGTCTATATTTTTTGAATGGGATAAGGTGCCACATGCACAGAAGGGTTTTTAGGTTTTTAATGGTATTTATGGTATAAAATGCTACCCATTTTGCTGTCCCTGTATTGTAGCATGAAAGATTAGATATATTTAGATTGGATAGGGTATATTAAGATATGTTATTGTATGTTAGTTACAGTAGTTTTCTGAGATATGAAAGTGTGAAAAAATTTGTTTTTGCCATAGACTTCTATGTTTTTTTCTTTTGTTCATGTTTGCTCTCCTGTAGATAGGAAACTATAAATATTTGAGCTGTGAAATTTTGTGTTGGTGTTTAGTTCAGTGTGAAAGGATTTCCTGGTTGGGGGGGTTTGTGATTTGTGTGCTGTGTGTTTTTTAAGACAGTTGAGTTTGAAGTATCATATGTTTTGTGATATTATAGTCGTATTAAGGAGAGAGCAGCAATTTCTCAGACAGAGGTGATTGGGCTCCAAACAGAACCGTTGAGATATGTTATTTAAAAAAAATTATGTGGTTGATTCTGGTATTTAAAAGTTATTTAAAAAAATTATCTGGTTGATTGTGCCAGTCTAACATAACCAACATATCTCCCCCTCCCTACCATCTCTGGAACACAAAAGATAATATAAGCTAATTTAAAAAAAAATCTAGTTGATTCTACCATTATAAAGTTATTTTAAAAAACTTATGTGGTTGATCCTGGCATTAATTTTAAAGAAATAATTATTTTAAAAAGTATATGGTTGATGCTACCACTTTGAGATACTGTTATCAGAAGACCATTTTCAATTTTCCCTGTAAAGTGTAGTGTGAGCGAGCTGTAGGAAGAGTGATACTTGAAGCGGTGGTAGAGCTTTACAATAAGGCACCATGTGTTCAAAAAGATAGAAAACTGTGTTTTATGTAGAGGTTAATATAATTTGCTTAAAAGAAGCTGCCAATTGTAGAGAGGCAACAGCTAGCAAGTTGGCAGGTTCAGAACAGCAGAGGGAACCATGAGCGACCGTTGCTGTCCTGAAGTCGGAAGACTCACTTGCTGTCTCTTTCTACAGTTGGCAGGTTGTTTTAAATAAATTACATTAATATTTCAGCATAAAGTATACAGTTTTCTAACTTTTATATCATAGGGTGCCTAATTATAAAGGTGTGCCAGAAATTCTCATATCACTGTTGATAGACCCTCGGTGACAATACATTTCAGGGGGAAAAGTGACAGTGGTGTTCAGACAAAAGAATGTCAAAGTAGCAGGATCAACCAGATATGTTTTAAGATAATTATGTGTTTAAAAATAATGGCAGGATGAAGCACATACGTTTTTTTAATAAGTTTTAAATGGCAGGATCGACCAGATGTCAGAGCCATGTGGGTGAGGAGGGGGCATACAGGTGGCAGATAGGCAGCCATGGCATTGAAAGTGGCCTAATTTCAGTTTTATTAGGATGACATGTAGGATGATGGGGATATCACTATGATGTATGGGAAGATGAACATATTTGTGATACCTCCACTGTCTGCCTCAAATAGTATTTTTTATGTGTCTAGATATTTTAAAATTGATGTTGTATTCTTCAAGATAAGGTATGGTATACTGAGGTATATTATTTTATATTAATTATTATATAGGGTCAGGGTAGAGGTGAGTTTTGTGTGTTATAGAAGTGGACTTTTTTTTGCTATGATTTTTAGTTGAATGGTGTTTATATGGTGAATATCTGGTTTTCTGTTCACAATTGTCAGACCTTTTTTAGGCTTAGTAAATTGAAGATGTAGAAATGGTGGAGTTTGTGTGTGGTTTTAGGGTATTTTGGAGTTTTTGTGTTGGGTGGTGTGGGTTGTTGTAGGTGTGTAGTTTAGTGTTCTATGGAGTTGGGTGAGTTTGACTATGTAGTTAGCAATTGTTGGTGGCTGAGTGGAGGTTTACTTCTGTGAGGGTTTTCTTTGTTGTGTGGTGTTTTGATTTGGTTTACCGCTCTTTGTGTGACTGTCCAATTGGAAGAAAAAGAGAGAGAGAGATGTGGTTTGTTTATGTTTGGCATGGGTGTCATGTTCTCAGTTGAAGTAATGTAGTGGAGTGAAGTGAGCTGAATTGGTGTTTTGTGATGGTATTATGGAGGAGGGTATTGTTTCCCCTAGCCCTTCCTTTTTTGAGTCTGAGTTTGCTCCTGTACTGCAAGTTCCTTTGATGGATCCTGTGCCTTCCTTATTGCTGTACTTTATTGCAACTGAGCTGGATATTCCATTCCAGATTAATGGGTGGAGGGTTGAGGTGTCTCCCTCTGATTTAATTTTAGTTAGGGTTGGGACTGTGACTAGGCAGCCTGTTTATGAAGTGGAGGAGGTTTTTCAGGAGTAGGTTTATTTGGTAGTTTTTTTTTTTGAGGTTGTTTACATTTTTTTAATTTTTTTAATCCAAAAGGTTCTTTTCGGAACCAATTAGAGTAGAACTATACACTTGAACCCTAACCCTAATGCTAATCCTAATCCTGATGGCCTCCCCTTACCCTAACCATAACTGTAACCCTAACCCTAAATCTAATGTCCCAAGGTTACTGTAATGTGCTAACCCTAACTCTAATGTCCTGCCCTAACCATCACCCTAATCATAATCCTAATGTCCTAACCCCTAACCCCAACCCTAACCATAACCATAACCATAACCATAACCCTAATCATAAACCTAATCCTCACCCTAACCCTAACTGCAGGCCTAACCCTAACCTCTAACTCCTAACCCCTAACCCTAACCCCTGACCTATAACTGTAACTCTAACCCTAAACCTAATCCTAACCCTAACCCAAACCTCTAACCCCTAACCCCTACCCTAACCCCTAACCCCAACCCTAATCTTAACCCTAACCCTAAGGCTAATCATAACCCTAATGTCCTGTCCTATCCCTTATGCTAAACTTAACCCTAATTGTAATGGCCTAATACTAATGCTAACCCTACTGTCCTTTAAGTGTAAGCCTAACACTAATGTCCTAATGTCTTAACGCTAACCATAAGCCTGAGTGTAGTTATAATGCTAATGTCCTACCTTAACCCTAATGCTAATGTCCAAACTCTAATGGTAACCTTAACCCTAATGTTATATGCTAACCATAACGTTAATCCTAACCTTAATGTCCGGTCATAACCCTAAGTGTAAGCCTATCTGGAATGTCTTGCATTGTGGTATGTGTTATATTTACGGTAATACTAATTCTAAGTGTTACAGTTATGTTACTTTATAACAGTAAGCATAAGTGGTATCTTTGAGCCTAAGCATAATTGTAGCAGCAAATGTGTTCATATGCTAAGAGTTATGTTAGTGGTAATGTTTAAAGGGCTATGCTCACCATAAGGGTGTGGTTGATTTTCTGTATGTGGTGGGATTTATATCATGGTATGTTACTGATGTGCTTTTTTGTGAATAGTTTAGTGTATGATGGTTGTGTTTGGTTGATTTGGGGAATATATTTTTTTATGGAGTTAGATATGTTGTAGTTTTTAATAGGAATATATTTTAGGTGGTGTTTTTTTGTTGTGTGTGTTAAGAATGTGTCTGAATTTTTGTTGTATGATGAAGTTGTTGGAAACTGGTTAGGAAGGAGTAGGAGATGGTGGGTGGGGCATATACAGATGGTTGTTTGTGTGATATTGGAAATGTATGAAATGATTGCGCTTGATGCTTAGGTCAGGGGATTTTGTTGTGTGGTGTGTGTGTGTTACTTTGGGTTGTATTTGTACCTGTTTTGTAGAAGTGGTGTTGGAGTTGTTTGTGTACTTTTTGTGTTTTTATGTTTATTTGTGTTGTGATTTGTTTGTATAGTATTTTGTTGTGGTACTTGTAACAAGGTGCGGTAGTGATAGATTTTGTGTGTGCATATGTGTGTGTGTGTGTGTCTGTATATTTTGGTTGTTATTTTTTGAGTATAGTATTTTATGTGGTAGATTTAGATAAATTGTATGTGAGGTGTGGGTGTTGAATGGTGTGTAGGTTGGGTGTGTATGTAAATGCATGTGTTGTTATTAGTGTGGTGGTTGTTTGCATTGTGTTGTGTGTGGGTATTTATTGTTGGGTTATTGTATGTGTATAATATTGTGAGTAGTCTTGTGTTATTGCAGTTTGTGTTGCTATTTGTCATTGAGAAGTTGTGGGATTTTTGGTAAGTCATCATATTCTGTTTAGGCTTGGTTTTGTGTTTGTAGTTTGCTGTATTTTGATTGTGTTTACCAGAGTTAGGTTGGAAAGAGAAGAGTTTACGAGTTGAGTTGGGAGTAGGAGTTTTTTATGGAGGTGGGTAGGGCTATAGTTTTGTAGGTAAAGTATGTGACTACTTTTAGTTGAATAGTTGATTTTTTTTGTAATCGTATGTTATTGTAGTTTATCTAATGTTGTCAGAGCTTATTAAAGGAATAATGCCTGACAGGATGGGTGTTATGCTGGGATAACATCCCACCTCAGGTAGTTGGGTGGCATCCAACACCTGAGAAGGGATGTTATTCCAGCATAACACCCAACCTGGAGGGCATTATTCCTATTATACAATGGCTTGTTATTTTATATAGAATAAAAAAATAATTTTAAAGAATGTTTTTGTTAGTCTGGAAAATATTTTTGTTTCTTAGAGAAGATGCAAATAATGATACAGCAACAATTCATCCTAATCATCCTAATCATCAGCAGGGATTTTATGCCAGGATAACATCCCTGCTGAGATGGCCAACTGACTAATCAGAAGCCAGAATTCTTTCTTGCCATTGTATAATGTATGTTATCATGGTTAATCATATGTTTTTCATAGGTTATTGTAGTTATTGGTGTGTTGCTGTAGATAATCGTATATTACTGTAGTTAATTGTATGTTATTGTAGGTAATCTTATGCTATGGTAGGTAATAGTAGGTAGTGGTAAGTAATTTTAGGTGGGGTTAGGTAGTGGTAAGTGTTCATATATACTGCCGGTTGTCCTATCTGTGGTAGATATTTTGTATGTGGCAAGGGAGGTTGTTGGGAACAGAACTTGTTTTATGGAGGTAGATAGGGGTGTAGTTTTGTAGGTAGAGTATGTGGCAACTTTTAGCTTTAATAGTGTTCTTGTGTGATTGTATGTTGCTGTATATAATGTTATGTTATTGTGGGTTATTGTATATTATCATATTTTATTTTATTTATTTGTTAACTGGGTAAGGACACTGGATCATAGGCCCTTTTTCAGTTCTGACCCAGGAAAACAACAACCAACAGGACAGAACATTACAAACACAGTCTTTATCTTATCATACTTTATCATATGTTATTATAGATAATCGGATGTTGTCATAGGTTATCGTATATTATTGGCATCAATTGCATGTACCTGTTAGACTGGATCTGAATAGAGCCTTGTTATTGTGGTGAGGGTATCAAGTTAATTTTTTTGGCAGGAAAATACTCCATTGAGCAAGCTCATTTGCAATGAGGTCCTGAATCAAATAATGTACAAGCACATACAATATAACAATGATAATAGATATACAATGATATACAACAGAAAGTTATATACAGAAAGGAATATGTAATGAAACTATATACAAGGATAAATGCACACTATGAAGCTTCCCAAGGAGGGAGCAAACTATACAGAGTAATAGGTTACACAGTTTATGATGTTGCAGCACACTATCATATCTGGGTGAAAAAAGGAGTTGTGTTGTGGTGATCGTCTTAGAGGTATCTGATGGTTGTGTTTCTGAGGTTAGATAGGAAAACTTTGTTGCCTTCAACCATTAGGTGGACTCCATCTGCTCTGTTTTGGTGGTTGTTTTTGTGGGAGATATTGGGGTGTCTGATTCCTTGTACACCTATTGTCTTGAGGTAGGCTCCTAGTTCTCAGCTTATTTTTTTTCTGGTGGAGTCTAGATTCTGGCAGATTTCCCATGCAAGGTTTGTCAAGCGGCGATGTCGGAGCATATGATTTTTGTGTGCGGGTATCTTTTTGTTAAGATGTGGAAGTCTTGGCATGCTTGTAGAATGATGTCCAATCCTTTGTGGTGTCTGATGTCATTACCTCCAAGGTGAATGATGAGGATGTCTAGTTTTGGAAGGTGTTCACTTTTTATGATTGCAGTCATTATGCTATTACATAGAAAATGGGAGTTCTTCTGATTCCTAATGGACTAGATAAAATTAGAGTTTGGGGATATTACTCCACTTTCATTCAGTTAAGCAGTGCTTCAAAGAACTATTTTGTGCTAAGCTTCAATCTGGTTAGAAAGGGAGCTAAGCAGACAACTCTGGGACCATAGTGTCAAATGTCACAGAACGGAATGTTTTATGTAGTAAATCTAATGTTCCAACTCTTACTGAAGGTAAGTTAGAGGACCCATAAACACAGTGCAAATTACAGTGTTTTTTCCTACAGTGGAGGTTAGAAATGAACTGATCATATGCACTTTTTCATCTTAAAACCTACCATGCTGTTGAAATTCTGTTGCTAAAGTACTGAAATAGGAATGTGTTTGTCTGTGCTAGTTATGTGCCTTCCTCCTGAAAACTTAGATCAGCTAAGCTAGCTATTTTACAGGGAATGTGTTTTTTTAGCTTTGGATTTCAATCATCTTTATTGTGTTTGTGCTCACTATTTATCATGTTTGAGGTAGAGTAGAGGAATATAAAATGTTATTTAAATTTTGATATTGGTATTAAAACTTACCAATTTGAACCCACAGTATCCAGTGTTAATGTGAGGGGGCACACACTGCATCTGATTCTGACATAGTGACTGCCAGTTCTGATTCAGATGACATAAATCAGAGACTTACCTTAGATTGGTTAGTATTTTTAATTATAAATACCTAATTATTGCTTTATCTGTAATCTAGGGGTCACTGCCTGTTTTATTTAGCAACACAAAGGTATTCCAGTCCTTCATATAATCTGTGATAGCCCCCCATTATATTGTATAGCAACTCACTGACCTATGCTGCATCATAAATTGTATATCTATATTTTTCAATATGTCTTTGTATTCATCAGTTCTGAACTATATCAAGTCATACTGTTTATTGCACGTATGTGTGGAGGGGCTCTGCAGATTGCCCTTGTGCACCCATTGTTATACTGTGATGGTGCTTGGCTGTACTTGGATATAATTTCATCTTGTGTTGCAGTACAAGTATGTCTGTGCATTTTTTATAATTGTACAGGTTACCTATTCTGGTGTGTGTGTGTGTGTGTGTGTGTGTGTGTGTGTACACTGTGAGGGTGGTCCTGGCTGTCTGTTCCTGTACTGTCACCTGTGTGACCACATGACCACATATGGATGTTCATGGACAGGAGTTGAAACTGGCACCAGCCCCACTAACTAAATTGAGGGGTAGTTAAACTGGGCACGGGGGTGCGATATATATAGAGGATGATATCCAAGTCTCTGTGATCAGGATAAAGGAAGGAAAAATAAGGTTCAGAGGGAAAAATAAGGGCACTTTGAAAACCCTATTAATAAATGCTAGGAGCATAAGAACTAAAATAGACAAATTAAGATACACCTTCATTAATGAGAAAGTAAATATATGTGCAATAACAGAAACATGGATATACAAAAACAATTGGAATGAAAATGTGCAAGAGTATGATTTCTTCCTTAAAGCAAGAAAGGATAGGCTTGAAGGAGGGTTGGGGATGTTTGGGGCCTCTGACCTAAGGGCACAAACCATCTGCCTAAAGGATAAGAGTTTAGAGAGAGTTGAACAATTATGGGTGAGGGTCACTGTTGGAAAACAGATTAGGATAGGGATCTGTTACAGATCACCTAACCAAACATAACAGGAGAACAATGATTTCATGAAACTGTTAGACAGTATGATACCTTGAAAATACATTACTCCTGAGGGACTTTAATCTACCCAACATATGCTCAGAAAATAAGATTGGAAAAAATTACATTGGAAATATGTTTGTGGACACTTACTTAAATAAGGAAATGGACCAGTTGGTGACAGAAGGGACAAGAGGTGAAAAAATATTAGCTCTAGTACTGACGGACATGGATTACACAGTTAAGGATGTTCATGTAATACAGCCTCTTGGAACAAGTGATCACAGTATGATGACATTTAACATTGTGGGGACTAAGACCATATGCAGGGGTATAACAAAGGTAAAAACTTACAGGAAAGCAGATTTCCCTAAAATTAAACAGTTGTTGTATTCTACTGCTTGGAATCGGTAATTGAATGAGCTGACCATGCAGGATACATGGAATAAAATTAAAAACATCCTACAGACCTGTATTGTAAGGTATGTGCCAGAAAAGAACAAATATAATAATCGGGGTAGAATACCCAAGTGAATTACTGGAGACATAAAAAAATTAATTAGGCAAAAAAATAAGGCTTACAGGAAACTAAAGAGGCATATAACACAGGCCAGAATGCTTAACTATAAGAAATTATCAGGTTTATGTAAGAAGGCTATCAGGAGATCGAGGGCAAAAGCTGAATTAAAACTAGCTACAGACAAAATGGCCAATTGTAACCATTTTTATAATTACTATATGTGGGAAGGCTAAGGAAAACAAATAGCTCAATAACTAGTTTAACAGTTGATAATAGGGTGATAGAAGGGGAGTTGGAGATGGCTAATGCCTTAAATAGCTACTTTATTATTGTAGTTATTTTATTTTTATTTAGTTTTTGTTGACCGGGTAAGTGCACTAGACAAATCCTGCCTATTTTCAGGCGCGACCCGGGGGAGGGGGATACAGATGAATGCCAACTGACCTTGAACCAGATTAAGCTGTTGGTGGTATTTTTTAGTGAATGAGGGAAATTTGGCCAGGACACCGGGGAAATTCCCCTACTCTTTTCGATAAGTGCCATGGGATCTTTAACATCCACCTGAACTACCACCAATCCAGGCAGATGGGACCTCGGTTTAACGTCTCATCCGAAAGACGGAACCTCAGAAGTGCAGCACCCCTCTCATGCTGCACTACAGTGTCAGTACTGGGATATTCAGCCAAGTGCCAGATGTGGGAACTGAACCCACAGCCCTCTGATCTCCCGGCCTCAGAAGCGAGTGTGCTACCTACTGAGCCACTGACACTGTATACCAGAATCAGGATAGGGTTACCTGCAATAGAAATGAAATAATGGAGGATGATCCAGAAATTCCTTTTATAACTGCAAACCAGATTTGTGGAAGTTTAAAAGGTTTGAACAGATACAAATCCCCAGGCTCTGATGGAATTAGCCCCCTATTTCTAATAAATGTAAATGAGGACCTGGTGGAACCTCTGGCAGTACTGTTTAATAGATCCCTGAAGGACAGAAAGGTAATCACAGACTGGAAAGTTGCCCATATTACCCCAGTTCATAAGGCCGGTGATTAAACACAGGTCAAGAACTAGAGACCCATTAGTATAACATCAATACTTGGGAAGATATTAGAGGAGTATGTCAAACATTACCTGGAGGATAATATGAATCAACTGGAACTGATTGACATTACCCAACATGGATTTTCTTGGGGGAGATTGTGTTTAACAAACTTTATGCAGTTTTTTTTTTTTTTGTAAACTTCTTTATTGAAATTTTGATACAAAACATAGACAAACATATATCCCGGGTTATGACCCTCGGCCCACATCCCAAAACTGAATGTGGTAACTATATACAATCACAGTTACCAAAGCTAGTTCCCATACCAAACACACCACTTCCCACTAGGATAGGCTATCAGTTCCATTTTCATGCTCAAGCTTAAACAAACCTAGATTCTAGACCAGATCAATAATTCAAATTATCCGCACAAGCTCTAATAAAAAATTACCCAGCCCATCTTCAGGTAACTGTGTCCCCAGGAGAGAGAGAGAACCCCATGAACCCAATCTATCAAGTGAGTATTACGATCAGGTAAGCCCCTATGTGAGGGAGTAATAGCTGTACCTATCGTGAGTGTCCACAGCCAGAAATCAAATCCAGACCTCAACAAACCCTTTTAACCTTGTGCAGTAAGAGTCTATCTCACTGCTCATCCACAGATAGACAGATCTGAACCGAGGACTTTTAACTGAACTTCATAGACTACCTCTAAAGTCCTCCAATTCCGTTCATAATTTCTTTTCCTTCCATCAGCATATGTTTTAATTCTTTCTAGGACCTGCAATAGATCCTCACCCAAAGATCATAATCATAAGCTATGTCCTCCTTCCAGTGTCATAAAACAAACGCTTTAACAACAGCTGACATCAGGGAAATATGATATTTGGCTCGGCCCACCGGAATCCTTCCCAAATCCCCCATTATGCAAATTTCTGGACTAATGTAATCCGAGTAGTCCAATACTAGATCCATGTTTTAAACCATAAGGCCCCAAAGTGGTTGAATTCGAGTACAGTTCCAAAATATATGCAGGAGGTCCCCTGGTTGCATGCCACAATGAAAACAAAGATCTGTCTGTTTGAGTTTTCTAGAACACAGTTTAGAAGGGTGTAGTAGATGTTTGAGCAAATAAAAATTGCATCATATTATACTTGGTATGAGGCAAATATTTCATATTTCCAAACTTCAGACCAGTTTGGTATCAGGGGAATAAAGCTTTCTCCCAATATACAATACGAGACTCATAATTTGTGTCCACATAATCTAGCAAGACCTTGTATACTTTGGATAAAGGGTGCAGTGAAAGATCAATTTCCCTTAAGCTATCCCATATAAGCACCTGTTTTCCTCCCCTATCCTTAAAGTCCCTCACAAACGTCTGGAGTAAGTTGGTAAGCTGTATCCTTTTAAAAAAATCCCACTCCCCAGCCTGTGTTGGCAAATGAACCTTATCAGAGACTATAAAATCAGCCACTCTGGAGTCTTGCAGTAATGATACCCATTGACCCTTCAGAACACTGTTCCCCAGGCGAAAGTTAGAATTCCCTACTAGAGGTTGTTTTCCTGCCCCCCTCTGAGCCTTCCTTTGGGCCAAAGTTAGCCACTCCCACCAAGCCCTGACTGATTTGTATATTGGGGATTGCTTTCCTATGCTTGGCAAAGACTCCGGGTCCACTTGCAATAATGCCCTGGCTGAGTCTTGTTTTTCAAGAACAGCTGTTCAATTCGCAGCCATGTTGGAATATATTCCCATCTCCCATACGATGATCCCATCGTCCCATATATCCTAATTGCCCGCTACATAATATGTTAGCAATCGGAAGGTCCACTCCACCCCTAGAGTAGGGAAGACGTAGTATACTTTGCTTCCTCCTAGGGGGTTTCGAGTCCCACAAAAAATCTGAGATGATCCTTTGAATGCTGACAAATCTAGCCTTTGGGATTGAATAGGGAGAGAGACAGATTGGATACAGCAATCGAGGCAGAAGATTCATTTTAATAAGACCCACCTTGGCCGTGAAGTTTAGGGGAAGCCTCTTCCACCTTTCAATATCTTGCTTAATTCTGACTACAATATTATCAAGATTCACCTCCATTCCATCTTCTGATCTAGCCATAACCCAGATCCCCAGGTACTTGATTTTTTCTGAGGCCCAATTAAGTTGGAACTGCTCAAAATCTCCCCTATGGGTATGAATTGTGAGTGGGAGTACTTGTGTTTTGGCTAAATTTAACTTATAATTAGCAACCCTGGAGAACTCCCCAATAATTTCCAGGGATCGCTGAAAGCTCTCGGATGGATTACTTAAATGTAATAAGATGTCATCAGCATAAGCCGATAACTTAAGCTCTAACCCCAGAACATCAATCCCCTGAACCCTTGTATCCTTTATAAGAGACCTTAACAAAGGCTCGAGGTATATATTAAATAAAATTGGTGATAATGGACATCCCTGCCTCGTTCCACTTTTAAGAAGAAACTCTTTCAAAGATATCCATTACATAATACTCGGCCGTGAGGGCTTCATAGAGACTTCTGAGGCCCCTTAGAAACTCCCTGGGAACCCCATCTTTTCCATAGTGAGAAACAAAAATTGGTGAGAGACACGGTTCGAATGCCTCTCGGCATCTAATGTACCAAAGCCATAGCCGAATTTGAAAGAGCCGCCTTCCAAGATATGATGAAGTTTAATCCATCCGGGGCCCCTCCCTGGCATGAACCCAACCTGCTCTTGACTAATCAAACACGGGCAATTTTCAAAACCCTATTGGCAAGTATCTTAGTAAGGATCTTAATATCTTGGTTTATTAGAGCTATGGGCCTATAATTACCTGGCAAATGTTTGGGCATGTCTGGTTTGGGAATCAGAGTAATATAGGCCTGATACAATGGGGGTGGGGATCCCTTCCTGCATGATGACTGAAAAAGCTCCTTCAGCAAAGGTATTAAAGTCTCACATGAACTTTATAAAAGCTAGCTGGAAGACCATCTGGGCCTGGTGCCTCCCATTAGGCAAATCCATAATAACCTCAAAATTTCCTGCTCCAGTATTGGGGCAGCCAGAGCTTCAGGCCTGCTCCGGACTCATTTTTGGTAAAGAAATTGTCTCTAAAACCCCTTAATTTCTGCCTCGGCACCGCGCCTCTTCCTGGTATATTGCAGCATAGTAGTCGGCAAAGCATCTGCCAGACCTTGAGGTCGAGACAAATTCCTCACCAAACTTCACTGCCACAATCGTTCTCCGCTCTCGCTCTTTGATCCTATGGGCCAAAATCCGCCTGGCAAATCCCCCTGCAACAAATATTTGGCGTTCAATCTCCCTATCCAAAAATCTACCCTATAATTAAGAATACCCTTATATTCCTCCCTTAAATCTCTAAGCTCCCGATCTGTCTCTTCAGAGGAGCCCTCTAATGGCGCTATATGATTTAATGGCCCCCAATAGAAACTCTTCCCGAGCCCTATTCAGTTTATTCTGTCTGGCAGTATATTCCTGAACCCATCCCCTATACAACACTTTACAGACAGGCCAGGCTAAGTTCCTATCAGCAAGAGTAGGGATTTGAGTCTGGATAATTTCCTTGAGTTTGCCCTTCAACCTGACTAATATCTTATCGTTCATTAAGACCCTATCGTCCAAGCACCAACGAACTGGCTTAGGGAGGATATTGTCCGACCTCCATATCAACAGTATTGGGGAGTGGTCAGAAAGGATCCGCTCATAAGTACACATACCTGTGACCCCCCTTAGGACCTCCTGATTAATCAAAAAAAAATCGATCCTGGTATAAACCTTATGCGCTCCAGAGTAAAAGGTCATCTCAGTCTCTCCCTTTCTATAGATCCGATATGGATCCACTAAAGCAGTGACCTGCAGGAATCTATGCAATGCCGCCTGGGAGGAACTGATAGCTTTACTGGAAGGGGGACTCCTGTCCACTCTATTATCTAAGCAAATGTTCCAGTCACCTGCCAGAATAAAGGAGCCCTGCGAGAGTGCCAAATTAGCCTCAAAGAGGCAAAGAATACTGATCTGGGTGAGGGACCATAAATGGAGGCACCACCAGTGGGTGTCCAAAGCACGGCCATTGTATAAACTCCTGCCATCTTCCCTCAACCTGAAGCTCTCGATCACATATGGGCATCCCTTCCTAATTAATAATGACACCCCACCAGAGGCCTTCGGATTCCCACTTCCAAATACCCTACCAACCCATCCTTTCCTAAGCAAATGTAATTCATCCGCCAGTAAGTAGGTTTCTGCAGCGATATGGACCCCATCTGGTTAATATATCTGAGAATAACCAATCTTTTCCTCCTTCCCCTAAGACCCTTCACATTCCACGACAAAATTCTAAGTGACCCCATCTACCATATCCACGCCTAGAACCCTCCCTCTCTGACTATTAAATTCCTTGGGCCACCTGTCATGGTTTCTCTCTCTCTCCTACCTCCCATAAACCCCCACATGCTACCCCCGATCCTTCGATCGCCTCCCAATTGATCCGGAACGTGTGAGCCCACTCACCAGACGCCCCTTCCAGCCCCCAAGTCCTCTATAACACTTAGAAACCCTCATTCTTCCATATCGCCTGGTACAAACCAGACACACAAAACATTGCATCTAAGCATCCAAATTAATAATGGAGAAATTATATCAATAGCTAAAGCCATTATCTTCATGACTCACCCACAACCTGTGCAAAGGGAAAAAGAAAAAAAAAAGGGGAGGGGGGTTTTACCCCTTCGCCAAGCTCACCAACCTATTATGAATATTCATTGAGAGAAAAATACAAACAAGTACAATTCAAAAACAATTAAATAGTCCCCTTATGAGTCCTTTGAGCAGCGTAACTAAACGCTTGACAGATTATTCTGTATTCTCTGTCCAACTCCGCCTTTGCTCTTAAGTAGTTGGTTTAAATAAATCAGGTAATTCCACTTTAAGGCCTTCCAAGGCTTCTTCTGCCGAGAGGTATTTTCTGTCCCCATTCACCAACTTGACTACTAGAGTGGCAGGATACTGCAGTCTGAACTTCAAACCTGCCATATACAACTTCTTTTTAATGTCCGTGTACTCCTTCTGTTTTTCCCTCACCGAGGGGACCAAATCCTGAAACAACCACACCGAAGCCCCATTCCAGTGGAGATTTCTATTAGCTTTGGCTTTCATCAATACATGATTTTTCCTTGTAGCAGCAGCAAAACGATTATACCACGCGAGGTCACGCCCGGGGTTTTCAATGCCCGGTGGGCCTCTCAAGATTATAAGATTCACCAAATGCAAGGCGGTCCAAATAACTTAAAGAGAAGATCTTGCATGAAGGCAACACAATCTGAGTCTTCTGTTTTCTCGGGGAGCCCAGCCATAATTAAATTATTCTTTCGGCTTCTTGCCTCCTGATCTTCCAGACGATTTTCTAATTTTCTCACTTGCCTTTTCAGAATAATTATATCTTGGTCCACCGTAGTACTTTTTCTTTCTTGTGATACCATTCTAACCTCCAGGTCACCCACTCTCTGAGTGAGAGCATGTAATGCAGGTTTTAGTATAGTGAAATCGGCGACCAGCCCCTTCAGGAGCTGCTTAATTTCTAAAATGTCCCCTGTTGTTGATTGACCCTCCGGGCCCTCCCCCTTCCAGACCTCAGGCTAGTCTGGGACCGGGGAGTGGGGCTTTGAGCGTTTCACCGCCGGTGTTCTCCCTGCAAGGGGCTCAGGGCTGCTTGACTCCATCTCGGCCATTTCACGAGCCAGATTGCTTGGGTTTGCTGCAGTCCTTTCGTCCACCAGACCGGACCCCAAAATGGTTTCCCAGCTGTCCCAGCTCCTTATAAACAATGCCCCTCACTTGCGATCCGTCGCGGAAGCCAAAGAATTAATTATTTTAAATTAAATAGCTTTCGGGACTCGGGAGCTGCGGAAGAGACGTCTACCTCGCACTAGCTCATCACGTGACCCCACTTTATGCAGTTTTTGGAACTGGTAAGCCAGGCCTTGGGTAGGGGACTTCTGGTAGATGTTATCTATCTGGACTACACAAAGGCCTTTGACTCTGTCTCCCATGAGGTATTAATGCAGGTTTTGTAGGGCTATAAATAAATCAGCATCTGTTTAGATGGATTGGCTCATGGTTGGAAGACAGAGTACAAAAAGTCCAAATTAGGGGACACCTATCAGAGAGGAGTAAGGAGACAAGTGGGGTCCTGCAGGGATCGGTGCTGGGGCCTCTGTTGTTTAATAAATTGGTACATTCCATGCAGGTAAAGGGGGGGACATGGTTGTGCAAGTATGCCGATGATACAAAAATAGGTATTAGGTATAGGTTAATAACAAAGAGGCTGCAGAAGAACTACAGGATCAGCTACAGGGTCTGGAAACATGGGCTAATGAACACAAATTGAAGTTCAATGAGGCAAAGAGTAGGTTAATGCACTTTGGGAAAAATAATAGAATGTATCAATATACCTTAAACAACAAAGTAATATTGGAAACAGAAGAGGAATCTGACCTGTGGGTTTGTGTTTCCAACATCTTCAGTTTTGACAGACACAATATTGAATCAGTTAAGAGCAAACAAGTGGTATGGAACATATAAAGGAATATTAGAAGCAGAAGGGAAGAGGTCATGGTGCCACTGTAGAAGACCTTGATAAGACCAACCTTAGAATATGGTGTGCCACTGTCTGCAGCACAAACAGTGGGAACTGCAAATAAGATAGAACAGGCACAGAGGGGCTATACAAAGAAAATTAGAAATATTAAACATATGAGTTATGGGGAGAGGCTGAGCACCTTGAAATTGTACTCAATGGATTATTGAAGACTAAGAGGGGACCTATGCTTTGTTTATAGGGCATTTGAAAATGCAGAGATTCAGGAGACAGGGGCTTTCAATATCAGAACCAAACAATCATGTCACACTAGATCACACAGTAGACAAATGATGGGGGATAAATGTAATACCATAAGATCTAAATGGTTCAACCAGCATGTGGTGAATGTATGGAATGCTCTACCAAGGGAGGTTATTGAAGCTGGTAGCATGGCAACATTTAAGAAAGAAGTAGACTCATATATGGGTCCCAAAAAATGGGCAAACTGACCACCTCGGTGGCAGGTCCTGTGTTTGGCAGTTTTTGCTAATTGGACCGAAAAAGATACCTATGTACCTATAGCCAAATGCTGTTAGATATTGTTTTGGGATAGACAAAAATCTTTATAAGAATAAAAAAGAGCATTGCAAGTCTAAACATCAAACTAGCAAGTCTGCACCTAGTCTGTTTCTTAGGATACAGCATGAAAGCAATAGAGTTATAAAATGGTAAAGCTGCTGTTACTGTACACCACTGGATTCACAAGACACAAAACCTTACCCAGGCACTCAGTGTGGCATCGGTACAAGTTCAGCACTGACACTCACGTTGAAATAAAAAAAGATTCATTTGGAATGACATCACTTCAAGCACACAGAAAAACATGTATTTAAATGGCCACAGCATAGTGCTCCTAAGGCCCATGGCCATTAAAACAAGCATTTGTCAGTGCCGAATGTTTGCTTGCTGGCATTGACATTGGTAGTGTAGGAGTTACAGAGCTGCACAATAGGAATGGCAGTGAAGTATTGAACTGAAGCCAACCCCACCACCACCCTGCAGAGACTGACAGGCATTGGGGTGTGTCTTTGGGTCATCAGGCATATGACCATGCCATTTCCCACACCCTGCAGACACTGACAAGTGTCATGGTGTGCCTGGGGTCTTTGGCCTTTATGCACCCCATTCCATCAGGAAATATGGTGAGATGGGTGCGGTATAGGAGAATGGGGTGAACTTTGGGGCTGAAGAGTCCAAGGCACACCTTGATGCCTCTCACTGGCTGAAGGGTGTGGAATGGTATGAGCATTACAGGCGAGAATCCCAAGTCAAACCCCTGATGCCTGTCATTCTCTACAGGGTGCGGCGTAATGGTCGGAAACCCTAATGCCTCAGGCATTCGTTGGTATTTTCACTACAAATTTTCATCATGTTTTTTTTGTGACCTCCACCTCATGAACAGTGGCAATATCAGTTTATTAGCCAAAAGCTGCTTTAGCACAGCGACTATGGCATTTAGCACCACAGATGCAAAAACACATTCCGAACAGGATGTGAAAAATGACAGCTGTACTGTTCATGGGGAGGTGTAAAAAATGGCAATGTTGAAATCTGTAGTGAAAATATTAAAAAAAGTGGTGAAGTCACGAGCGTACATAGAAACTGTGCCATGCACACCCGTAATGTAATTAGTTTGGGGATTTTTTACAGCAGATTGTCAACACAGGCATTTTGGGACCTCCGATCATGAACAGTGGCACTGTGATTTTCTATATCTGTCCTGAACAATAATTTCCCACAGTGACCACGCATTTCTGCGCTGAAAGTGTGAAAACACATTTCAGTCATGTTGTGAAAAATGACAGCTGTACTGTTCATAAGGAAGTGTGGAAAAATGCCACTGGTGAAAATCTGGACTGAAAATATTACAAATTCACGAACTTATGAGGGTGCGTGGAAACTGCTCAATGCGCACACGTAACACAGTCATTTTATGGACTTTTGTCACCAAATTTTCAACATAGCCAAGACCTCTGCTCATGAACAGTGTCACTGTGATTTTCTGAATCTGTCCCAAACATAGCTTTCACACACCAACTGCACCATTGTGCGCTACATGTGCGGAAACACATTTTGGGTGAGATATGAAAAATGGCAGCTGTACTGCTCATAAGGAAGTGTAATAAAATGGCAATGTTGAAAATCTGGCATGCAAATATTAAAAATTCGCAAACTTGTGAGCGTGCGTAGGAACTGCGCAACGTGCACTCCTAAAACCCTTCTAACCCCTTGTGGGTCGGCTCAAATGGGCTCAATCTTGCTCATATGAACATTGGCAGTCTAAGGCACAAATTCCATGATCTTGAGGCATGGACGGCACTCTATAAGCCTGACGTACTAGCCGTGACAGAAACCTGGCTTGAACCACAGATCCTCCCCCACGAAGTGGATCTAGTGGGCTACCTTACCTTCAGAAAAGACAGGGTAGTAAAAAGGGGAGGAGGGGTTATTGTCTACGTCAGCACTGCCCTCCAAGCTTTGGAGCTGAATTTCCCCTCTCACAGTGATTCCCTAGCTGAAACACTGTTTGTAAAAGTACTTCTTGGTAAAACCAAACCCCTTACCATAGGGGGTGTTTACCTTCCACCTCAAAACGCTGCCTCCTCTCTGGAATCCCTAACAAGTAACCTTGAGGACTACTCCATGGGGGAGGCCATACTCTTGAGGGATTTCAGTCTCCACTGGCCATCCCTTCTCACCTCCTCTACAAAATAAACACTACTTGGCTCTCCATTTACACAGGTCATTGACATCCCCACAAGACATAACCCCAAGACTGGAAACCACTCTCTCATTGACTGGATCCTCGTCTCCTGCCCGGGCCATATTTTGTCGGCAGGGATTATGTCTGACTCTTTGAGTGACCACTCGCCTATATTCTGCATCTGGTCCAATAAGCCTCCAAAAATTACTGCTAAGGTCATTGAAGTGAGGAATTACAGCAGGTTCGCAGCAGACGACTTCTGCTCTGCCCTGAGGAAAACTGACTGGGCCCATATTGTCTCTCTCCCCACTCTTGACGAGGCTCTTGAATATTTCATCCAGACCTTTTTGTCTGTATCTAACATGCACGTCCCAATAAAAAAGCTCAGAGTACAGGGTAAATGCCATAAATGGCTGAACCTGAGCCTCAAGCAAAACATGCTTCTCCAGGACAGAGCATGGGGCACCTACAAGTCCTTTGGAAACTCAGCAGACTGGGAGAAGTACAGAGAGCTGAGAAATCTGTGTAAAAAATCCTTGAAACAGGCCAAAGCTCAGTACTTAAATGACCTCCAAACTAGGCACCTACGTGATCCCAAAAAATTCTGGGGCCACATAAACGTGCTCCTCAAGGGCTCCACAAATAAACAAACAGACTCTATCCTGGTAGGTGACTCACTGACTAATGTTCCATCCGAGGTTGCTGAGGCTTTCTGTGCCTCCTTCTCTATCCCAAATGGGCCTCCCCTGCCTGCCCTTCTCAGGCCTGCCCCTCATCCTGGAGTGGCATGGGTGCACCCACGACCTCAATTCCACCTAAAGCTGGTCAATCAGTCTGAGGTACTACCTCTCCTATGAAAAATTACTCCTACCTCCTCCCTGGGCCATGACCGGCTTGAACCCCGCCTACTGAGGGACGCTGCCCCAGCAATTGCCCGCCCTGACACCCTCCTCATAAATAGGTCACTTTGGGAAGGAATAGTCCCAACAATGTGGAAGGTGGCAACCATTGTCCCTGTCCACAAAAGTGGTCCCCGTAACAAATTGGGAAACTACAGTCCTATCTCCCTTCTCAGTCCCCTTGGAAAAATTCGGGAAAAACTAGTCTCTAACCAGCTACAGGTCTACCTGGAGCAGCACCTCCTCATGGCTGATGTGCAGCATGGTTTTAGCAAGGGCCATGGTACTGACACTGCTCTCATCTGGCTCACAGCTGACATCCTTGCCTCTATGGATCAAGGCTCCCTAACGGGTGCCCTCTTCATTGACCTATCCAGGGCCTTGGACCTTGTCAATCATAATCTCCTCCTCTCTAAACTCCAGCTCCTAGGCCTAGATGACCACTCTCTCTCATGGTTCAAGAGCTATCTGAATGACCATTTCCAAAAAGTCCGCTGGAAGGGCACACAATCTGGACCCAGGCCGGTTACCACTGGGATGCCCCAGGGCTCAGTCCTGGGCCCCCTACTTTTTTCACTCTTCCTCAATAATATTGAGGGAAACTGCTCCCTCAGCAAACTCATTCTGTGTGCAGATGACACTGTCATATATTGCAGTAACCCCCCAACCTAGTGTCATCACCACAAAACTGCAGGACAGTCTCTCAACTCTTGAGTCCTGGTTCTCCACAAACTCCCTGAAGCTCAATGAAGAAAAAAACAAAGCCATTCTGTTTGGCTCCTGACTCCTGGGCTCTGACAGAAGTCAGCTGCTCCAGATCAGCACAAACTAAGGGAAAAAAGTTGAGGTCACGACCAGTTTCAAATACCTTGGGGTCCATCTTGACCAAGAGATGACCTACAGACCCCATATCGACTCCATAACCCGGTCCATCCACCAAAAGCTCAGACTCCTCTACCATCTGGGGAACTCACTATCCTTCATTGCACTTCGATTAATTGCCAGCTGCAGTCTTCTCCCCTCCATTCTGTATGGGGCTCCTCTACTGCAGTTCCTCAGAGAGATGGAATTCAATAAACTTACCACCCTCTATAACAGAGTGGCTCACTTTGCCACAAACTCCTCTCCTAGGAGACATCATTGTGAGGCACTTAAGGAACTTAACTGGCCCTCTCTTCAGCACAAACTAGCCTACCCCGTCGCCTGCCTTGCCTTCAAGTTCTCTACCCTTGGTCCCCCTCCCCATCTTAATGGACCTTACTCTCCACCAAAGTACAATGCCGAACTCTACAATCATCTGCAAATCACCTCCTTGACACCCCTCGGATTCACTCCAACCAAGGCAAACACTCCTTCAAATTTGCTGCCTCCCACCTATGGAACTCCTTACCAGCTAGCTTGACTGGCTCATCCACCCTTAGCCAATTCAAGTCCGGGCTCAAAGTATATCTTCTCAATCTCAGCCTCTGTGACTGCAACCATTAGCTCCCTAGCCCATTTCTCAGTTCCGTTCACACTGACTTGACCCTCCCTTCTTCCTGGAAGTATCTAATACAATGTTTTTCTGTGATTGTCTCAAATCCCTACTAAACTGATGTGTAACCTGACGTCATGTACTGCTAAAAAGAGCCAGAACGTTAACCTACTTCTAACCTTGTAACCTGTTGCTAATGTATATTTGTGTAATTGTGTAATGCTAGCCCAGACAGAGGAGGAGAAGGATCTGGGTGTGCTCATTACAGGGTCAATGAACAACTCTGCACAATGTAGGAAGGCAGCTGCAAAGGCCAACAAAATGCTGGGTTGTATTGCAAGGGGTATATCCTCGAGGAGGGAGGAGGTGATTCTGCCACTGTATAGGTCATTAGTTAGACCACACCTGGAGTACTGCGTGCAGTACTGGCATCTGTATCTGAAGAGGGACATTAAGTTACTGGAGGGGGTGCAGCGCAGAGCGACAAAGATGATCAAGGGGCTGGGGGACTTATCATACGAGAGGAGGTTGAAGGAGTTGAACACGTACTCTCTGGAGGAGAGAAGAGATGGGGTGACATGATTGAAACCTTTAAATACATGAAATGAATAAACAAGATGGGTACAGAGGGGCTGTTCAAAGTAAGGGAGGGAAGGGCCACCAGGGGCCATGATATGAGACTGGAGTGAGGAAGGTTCAGGAGGGAGATGAGGAGACACTTTTTTACAGAGAGGGTGGTGGCTGGATGGAATGCGTTACCTGCTGAAGTGGTATGCAGTAGAACAGCGGACTACTTCAAACGAGGATGGGACAGGACAAGGGGGAGGGTTAATGAAGGGGAAAGGTGGAAGGGAGGGGCAGCTGCAGAATAAGGGGTGCTAGCTGCACACTCGAGCAGACTTGATAGACCTCTAGGCCTTTATCTACTGGCAAATTTCGTATGTTTGTATGTTCATAATTATTGTAACTACTGTAAAGAATGCTATTATGTGTCCTTTTCTGTAACTAATTCCGGGTCGCCCCTGAAAAAGGGACCTCTGGTCTCAGTGGGCTTACCAAAATCCAAATAAATAAATAAATAAAACAGTTATTTTTGGATATTTTTTCACATCTGGAGTGCAAAAATTAAAAATTTGCAAACTTACAAGGGTGCGTAGGAACTGCGTAATGCACGCTCGTAAAACAGTCATTTTTAGGAATTTTTTCACCCAATTTTCAACATAGCCATTTTAAGACCTCTGCTCATACATTGATTTCGTACACCGACTGCGCCATTGTGTGCTACATGCGCGGAAAAACACATTTTGGGTCAGATGTGAAAAATGACAGCTGTACTGCTCATAAGGAGGTGTGGTAAAATGGCAGTGTTGAAAATCTGGAGTGCAAATATTAAAAATTCACGAACTTATGAGTGTGCGTAGGAACTGTGCAACGCACGCCATGAAACAGTAATTTTAGGAATTGTGTCACGAAATTTGCAACATAGGCTTTTTGAGAGCCCACCTTATGAACACTGGCACTGTCATTTCATTATTCTGTCCCAAAAGGTGATTTTGTGCAGTGACTGCTAAATCACCCTTCGGGCCCAATTAACACCATAACAGTTCAAGAATTCATGAGGAGGTGTCCCAAAAACCCCATATTGAAAATTTGGTGCCAAAATTCCAAATAATGCCTGAGATATGCATTAAAGTTGAAAATAAAAACTATTTATGGCATTATACAGCTTACCGATATTTCCTCAGTTCGCAATCGACTTTGAAGAGCGCAGACGTGTTCCCGGTCCACTGAAGATCGTTGCGCCGAGCTCCGGAGGTAAGTAAGGGGTGAGGGTGGTGGTGTGGGGAGGCAGGGTGTGCAGTGGGTGGGCGCCGGTGGGCTGGGAGACCTCCAAGGGAACTTTTTTTGTTTACGTTTTTTTATTTTTGTACTTAGACGACGCGGGACATTTGCCACACTGGGGTGGTCTCCCAGCATGGCAGCTGGAAGTCTGTTTAGGAAGGCCTGGAGCTGACGGGGGATTGGGCACCCCTGTCGGCCATATGGACTTGTGTCACGATGGGGTGGGCTCCCAGCATGGCAGCTGGAAGGCTGTTTGGGAGGGGAGGGCCTGCAGCCGAAGGGGGATTAGGCACACCCATCGGCCATACAGTATGTGCATGGAGGGGGAGCGCATGAGCATGCAATATGTGTGCATGCGTGCGTGTGGAGGGGGGAGAGCTGCTCACTGAAGTGGAACTCTCCCTTTCAACTGTACGGCACTGCATTTTCAACTGCTGTCATAGACAGCTGCAATGTTCATTGGAGAACTGCGGCCATGCCTGCAAACACACTGACTGAATTGGAAGACGGGTACCACACCTCTGAAAACTCGGATGATGGCATTATGTTTCTTGCACATGTGTGCAAGTAGACATAAAAATTATGTAGTCAGGAAAAATTGCACTTAGCTACATAAAACTTATTTAAGTGTCCATGTTATAAAGCTCCTTTCTCTCTTGGGATTTATATTTTATTATATTTTATTGACTTTAGCTTTTAACACTTAGTAGTAAGTGTAGCATACCTCCTCCTCCCCCAGCAAAAATGGCAGAAGCAAGGAAAAACCTTTTAAGTCAGAAATGCTTTAATTTTTTTTATTATTTACTGCTTACAGCCACGGGTTCACTGATTTGACTTAAAAAAATAAATAAAAGACACATACCTGGAGTCTAGCAGTGGTCAGCCCCTGCTGCTGCTATCTCTCCATCCAACAATGGCCTGAACACTCTGACCACGGTGCAGCTGATTAGTTTCTGCCTGCCCCAAAGATAAACAGACTGGTCCACTCAAGCTGGTTTGGTACTAGACTGACATGACTGGTCAGGTCTCAGTCTCTGAATGAAGAGAGACTGATTTGTTTTTCTCCTGATCTGGGTGGGGTTTCTGAGTTGGGAGCTGCAGACTGCTACTGCTGAGTTTCCTTCCCAGCATGGTATGCTCAGTTGCTGCTCCAACATCCATCCAGGCTTCCTCCAAAAGCCAATCCAGTACACTTGTAGTCACTCCTCTGCAATGGTCCGCCCAATGATGTCACAACAGTGGTGTTACAATGAGGAAATGGGCAGTTTTTTTAAACCTCATGCTGCCTGCCTTAATCAAAACAGAGCGTCCAGTTGGCAGAGAGGTAGTCACCCCTTTCCTTACAGTATCTCAGTATCTGCATATCTCTGTAGTAAAAGAATTGTGTAAGGGTACTCAAGGTTACCTCCTCACCCAGGTGGAGAGAACATGCATGGAAACATTTACTCCACTTTTTCATCACTCCATCATAGAGGCACAGCCCCTAACTCTTCTTACTGGAGAGGCTATGGGGAACAGCGAGCCACACACACTCACATTCTCTGAGCCTGTCCCTGCCTAAGCCCATTTTTTTGCTAATAACAAGTAGAACTCTATAAAATCCTTTTGCAAACATTTACCATACAGGCCTCCACTTTTGTTTTGCTGCACTGTCTTGACAGGAGTAATGACAAGACAGCTCAATATTTATTCGGTGTTTTCCTAACTTGAACTAAACAAGCATTTGTCAATGCCGAACGTTCGCTTGCAGGTATTTGCAGTGGTATTTGGCACTTGGACATGGCTTAAAAAAATCAGTGACAAAGAAGTACAAGCATTTGTCAATGCCGAATGTTGCTTGCTTCTATGTGCTGTTTAGGTATTTGGAAGTCATTGGAGTGCAAATATTGAAAAATCGCGAACTTACAAGTGTGCGTACGAAACGCGCAACACACGCCGGTAAAACAGTCATTTTAGAATTTTTTCACCAAATTTTCAACATAGCCATTTTAAGAGCTCTGCTCATGAACAGTGTCACTGTGATTTTCTTACTGTGTCCCATACATTGATTTGCTACTCGACTGCGCCATTGTGCTACATGAGCGGAAACACATTTTGGGCAGGATATGAAAAATGACAGCTATACTGCTCATAAGGAGGTGTGGTAAAATGGCAATGTTGAAAATCTGTAGTGGAAATATTGAAAATTCGCAAACTTACGAGCCTGCGTAGGAACTGCGCAACGCACGCCCGTAAAACAGTAATTTTTAGGAATTTTTCCACCAAATTTTCAACATAGCCATTTTAAGACCTCTGCTAATGAACAGTGTCACTGTGATTTTCTTACTGTGTCCCATACATTGATTTCGCACACCGACTGCGCCACAGTGCGCTACATGGGCGGAAACACATTTTGGGCAGGATGTGAAAAATGACAGCTGTACTGCTCATGAGGAGGTGTGTAACATGGCAATGTTGAAAATCTGAGGAAAATATTGAAAATTAGCAACTTGAAAGGCATAGGAACTGTGAACGACACTGTGAAAACAGTCATTTTTAGGAATTTTTTCACCACATTTTCAACATAGCCATTTTAAGACCTCTGCTCATGAACAGTGCCACTGTGATTTTCTTAATGTGTCCCATACATTGATTTCGCACACCGACTGCGCCATTGTGCACTACATGGGCGGAAACACGTTTTGGGTGAGACATGAAAAATGACAGCTGTACTACTCATAAGAAGGTGTGGTAAAATGGCAATGTTGAAAATCTGGAGTGAAAAATAATTCAGAAACCCACGGAAGGTGTAGAACTGCGTAACGCACGTCAGAAAACAGTCATTTTAGGAATTTTTCCACCAAATTTTCAACATAGCCATTTTAAGACCTCTGCTAATGAACAGTGTCACTGTGACTTTCTTACTGTGTCCCATACATTGATTTCCATAACGACTGCCGCCATGTAAGCTACACGGGTGGAAACACATTTTGGGCAGGATGTAAAAATGACAGCTGTACTGCTCACGAGGAGTGTGGTAACATGGCAATGTTGAAAATCTGGAGTGAAAATATTGAAAATTCGCGAACTTACGAGCGTGCATAGGAACTGTGAACGCACACTCGTAAAACAGTCATTTTTAGGAATTTTTTCACCACATTTTCAACATAGCCATTTTAAGACCTCTGCTCATGAACAGTGCCACTGTGATTTTCTTAATGTGTCCCATACATTGATTTCGCACACCGACTGCGCCATTGTGCACTACATGGGCGGAAACACGCTTTGGGTGAGACATGAAAATGACAGCTGTACTACTCATAAGAAGGTGTGGTAAAATGGCAATGTTGAAAATCTGGAGTGAAAATATTGAAAATTCGCAAACCTACGAGCGTGTGTAGGAACTGCGTAACGCACGCTCGTAAAACAGTCATTTTTAGGAATTTTTCCACCAAATTTTCAACATAGCCATTTTAAGACCTCTGCTAATGAACAGTGTCACTGTGACTTTCTTACTGTGTCCCATACATTGATTTCGCACACCGACTGCGCCATAGTGCGCTACACGGGCGGAAACACATTTTGGGCAGGATGTGAAAAATGACAGCTGTACTGCTCATGAGGAGGTGTGGTAACATGGCAATGTTGAAAATCTGGAGTGAAAATATTGAAAATTCGCGAACTTACGAGCGTGCATAGGAACTGTGCAACGCACACTCGTAAAACAGTCATTTTTAGGAATTTTTTCACCACATTTTCAATATAGCCATTTTAAGACCTCTGCTCATGAACAGTGCCACTGTGATTTTCTTAATGTGTCCCATACATTGATTTCGCACACCGACTGCGCCATTGTGCACTACATGGGCGGAAACACGTTTTGGGTGAGACGTGAAAAATGACAGCTGTACTACTCATAAGAAGGTGTGGTAAAATGGCAATGTTGAAAATCTGGAGTGAAAATATTGAAAATTACAAACCTACGAGCGTGTGTAGGAACTGCGTAACGCACGCTCGTAAAACAGTCATTTTTAGGAATTTTTCCACCAAATTTTCAACATAGCCATTTTAAGACCTCTGCTAATGAACAGTGTCACCATGATTTTCTTAATGCATCCCATACATTGATTTCGCAAACCGACTGTGCCATTGTGCGCTACATGAGCGGAAACACATTTTGGGCAGGATGTGAAAAATGACAGCTGTACTGCTCATGAGGAGGTGTGATAAAATGGCAATTTTGAAAATCTGGAGTGAAAATATTGAAAATTCGCGAACTTACGAGCCTGCGTAGGAACTGTGCAACGCATGCTCGTAAAACAGACATTTTATGGAATTTTTGCACCAAATTTTCAACATGGGGTTTTTGGGACCCCTTCTCATGAATGATGTCACTGTCATGGCATTATTCGGGCCTGAAGGGTGATTTTGTGCAGTGACTGCGCAGTGACTGCGAAATCACCCTTCAGGCCCAAATAACGCCATGACAGTGACATCATTCATGAGAAGGGGTCCCAAAAACCCCATGTTGAAAATTTGGTGCAAAAATTCCAAAAAATGCCTGAGATATGCAATAAAGTTGAAAACCCCCTATCTAGCCCATTATACAGCTTACCGGCATTTCCTCAGTTCGTGGTCGGCTTTGAAGAGTGCAGACGTGTTCCCGGTCCACCGATGATCGTCGCGCTGAGCTCCGAAGGTAAGTATGGGGTGAGGGGGTGTGGGGAGGCAGGGTGCGCAGTGGGTGGGCGCGGTTGTGGGAGGGGGGAGACTGCATGGGACAGTTTTAATTTACAGGATTTTTTACAATTTTTTTGACGCAGGGGACGTTTGCCACACTGGGGTGGGCTCCCAGTGTGGCAGGGCTGGGGGGCCATGGAGCCAACGGGGATTGGGCACCCCATCGGCAGACAACGTTGGACGCTTTGCTCACGTTGGGGTGGGCTCCCCAGCATGGCAGAAGATGGCTGGGGGCCGTGGAGCCGACGGGGATTGGGCACCCTGTCGGCAGACAACACGGGATGTTTGCCATGCTGGGGTGGGCCCCAGCATGGCAGAAGGATGGCTGGGGCTTGGAGCCGACGGGGATTGGGCACCCCGTCGGCAGATGACGCTGGGACGCTTGCACGCTGGGCTGGGCTCCCAGCATGGCAGCAAAGATTTGGGGCGGGCGGATGGTGCTGTGTATGACAGCAGTGGTTTTAAGAGAAGACCACTGCTGTCATACACAGCACTGCGTCTGATTGGGCAGGATCGCCACGCCTGCTCAATGGAGCAGGGGATTGCAGGAGGGCACACTCCAAAGTGTCCCATTCTCCCAAGACGTTCCTTGCGAATGCGTGCAAGCGAACGTAAAAATGCCTTCCATGCCATTGGCTTATCCCCCTTCTGCCAACTATGGGGGAATGGAGATCACAGGTACATCATATATATAAAATGGAAATGATATCTTTCGCATTACCAAATAAAGAACAGCAGGGTGGGGAACGCTGGGTCTGCTGGCTACTTTACAGTGCTGAGCTGAATCTTTCTCTGCTTCCCTAAGTGCACTGACCTGATAAATTCCCCTTCAAAAGGATGTCTGTATCTCTTATCTTATGCTAACCATGTGTTATTTCTCACTACAAAGTCAGTTCCTAAACAGCACATAATATGGTCTTTGGTCAGTTAACCTGCATTATTGTATTCTATCTCAATGAAATGAATTTCTGTAATGCAATGTGATCAATAAAATTTGTTCAAAGGTAAAAAAAATGCATTTATTCAGCAATCTTTATTCTCATAGATATTGTATGAATAAAGTTATATGATATATGATTATCTCATTTTGCTGGTGATTCTGGAACATCATTGTTCACACAAAACCTTGACAATGAATTTTTCAGAACATGAAGGAGATTTCCCAGCTGAAGCAGCCAATCACAGCAGTAATCCAATCATGAGTGCTGTGTACTGTGTATAAACATTTAAACAGCAGCTGCTTTTTGAAGCTGACAGAAAAAGCTTTCACTTCACATGATTTGCTCCCTGTCCATCAAGCCACTCACTCACTTAGTCTCTCTTCATGATTAACAGGAATTTAGAACTCCCACCCCCCCCACACATGCACTTTATTTAGTTATTGGATTTTGATTACCAGGTAAGCTGACTGAGTGGACAGTGTTTTGAAATGGCCGGGGCAGTGTTTTAAGCCAATCAGGCTTAATAACCAGCAGTTTGTGTCATTGAGCAGTGTGCCATGCTTCAGCCAGTGTCAAACCCATACTTCCTGGCTTCCTGATGTGTGACTCTGTCCCTGTGTACAGTGGTCCAGTCTGGAGTAGGATCTAGGTTGGTGGGTGGGGTTTGTACATAGCACTTCTGGGCTTCAGCCTAGCAGTCCTCTGCTGTGGTCCTTGAACTAAGGGCTGTAGATTAAGGCGGTCACACTGTGGATACCTGCATGGGGTGGCAGTTGGCTGGAGACTCTGCACCGTGAGTGTGACACTCAGTGCCATCTAGTTACTTCTGCTTGTGAAATATTGTTAAACTTCAAGTAAATAAATCTTTTATCATATTAATGCATTAGCAGCCATTGTGGTTCTGACCACAACTTGGTTTCAATAGCAGTGGGAGTAGTTGTCACTATCTCATTCCCCCTTGCCCGAACCAGAAAATTTTGCAGTTTGGTATTCTTAAGTTTGGATATTGGTGAGTTTTTTTGGATGGAATACATCCAACAGTTCTGAGGGAACTGTGGGAGGAACTTGCAGCCCCACTAGCCAAACTATTTAGCAAGTCAATGGAAGATGGCATAGTGCCACAGGACTGGAGAAGGGCCACAGTTGTGCCATTGCACAAGAGTGGTAGCAGGGAGGTAGCAGAAAATTACCACCCAGTCAGCCTGACCTCACTGGTGGGTAAAGTAATGGAGACATTGCTTAAGGAAAGGGCAGTGGAGTACCTGAAAGAATGTGGAAAACTTGACCCGAAGCAGCATGGCTTCACAGCAGGACACTCATGCCAAACAAGTATGATAGAATTCTTCAACTGGGTTACAAGAGCAGTGGACCAAGGTACTTCCTGGTGCAGAGCTGCCCTATAGGGATCAGTTTCCAAGTGACAACACAGACACTATGTAATGAAGCAGTCATGGAACTCACAGCTCACAAATAAACCAAATGTCCAAGGAGATTTCTTTAGACTAATAAGATTTAATGTTGCAAAAGCTCCATAGACGCCATATACAGGTACAAGAAAATGAACTGACGTTTCACCTCCTTCGAGGCTTTGTCAAAGTTATTACCCCTATTGGTGAATTGCTTAAATAGCATATAGCAATGGACACATAATTTAAATACAGTTAAATAAACCAATGATATTACACAGAGTGACCTCTTATAATCCATATAAAAGTGCTAAAACCAACAAGGAAAAAACATTTGTGCTGCTACTATTCACAGTAGTCCAAAATACAGTATAGCTATAAACTTCAAGGCTAATTTTATAAGTTCATTACTCTCAAGCTACTTGCTATTGCTATTAAAGCTATATTGTGAATAAACAAAGGTATCTTAAAGTTCATTCAAATCAAGCACTGACAATATTTCAGAAAGGCTGAATTTACACCATTATAAAAAGGTGGAGGAAAAAAGAAAAAGGTACAAGAACAAAAGACTTTTCTTTTTCTTTTTTCACTTTTTTGTTCTTGTACCTTTTTCTTTCTTTCCTCCACCTTTTTGTAATGGTGTAAATGTTTTTCCTTGCAAAAAAAAAGAGCAGAACTAAGGGCAAGTGGCATTCTTGGATGCATAGGTAGGGGTATTAATAGCAGAAAGTGTGAGGTAGTCATCCCACTCTATAGCTCCTTAGTGAAGCCTCACTAGGAGTACTGTGTGCAGTTCTGGAGGCCACACCTAAAAAAGGACATAGACTGTCTGGAATCTGTGTAGAAGACAGTCACCAAGATGGTGCAGGAACTACAACATGAACCTTATGAAAATAGGCTCAGCCAGTTACATCTATTCTCCATAGAGCAGAGATGGAACAGAGAAGACATGATAGAAACATTTAAATTTGTTAAAGGGATAAACACAGTACATACTGGTAACCTCTTTCAGGAAAATAGGACTGCACTTACAAAAGGGCACAACTTACGCCTGATTGGTGGTAAATTCAGAGCCAATGTTAGGAAGTACTTTTTCACAGAGAGGGTCGTGGACCCTTGGAACAGCCTGCTAGCTGAGGTGGTGATGGCTAAGACTGTTGAGGAATTTAAATGGGCATGGGACAGTCAATTTAGTCACCTCAACCAGAGCAGTAGATAGGGGGTAGATATCTTGGGCAGACTAGATGGGCTGCACAGTTTCCTTCTGCCAGCAAATTCTTATATTATGTTCTTTTTTAGCATATTGCTCCACCCAATATATCCAGGGTGTGCCTATTATCCAAATGGTTGTCTTCGGTGCCATGCTGGATTTCTGTGTCTTTGTAGAGATGTAGTCAAATGGTACAGGTTGTTGATGTAAGCTTGGTTTTATGGGTGCATTGTGGTTGTTGTTTGTGTTGTTTATTGTTTTGTGATTGGTTGGAAGTTATGTTTTGTGCTAGGGGCTGGATTTGATTGGTAGTGTTTTGTTTGTTGGTGATGTTGTTGATGGTTCAGAGCAGTATAATTGTTTATTGTGAGCAGTGTTTATATTTGTAGAGACCAATGGAGGTGGAAGTTTTGAGTGGAGCTGGCAAATAAAATCCTGTTTTTGAATTACTTTAGCGTTAGTCCATAGTGGTGAGAATATGGAAATGTTTGAGAGAGAAAGTGATTTGGAGTCCTCTTCCTCTAGTGAACCGGGATCTGGTCCTGGTTCTGTTCCTGTTTCCCCTATTGTTTATTTATCCCCTTATGATTTCAGTATGAGTTCCAGTCTTCCTGCTTTTGAGAATCCTCTTATGTCTGTTGAAGACATTGGTCTTTTAGTTGATCTTGAGGTGTCCGAGGATACGGTGTCAGATATTAATGAGTGGCTGTTGTTCATGTCTGTGAATGATGTAGTTTTGTTGGAGGTGGAGGTTGAAAATGGAGAGTCTAGTTTTGTTTTATTTGTTATTGAGAGGTTTTAATGTTTGTGTTTTAGTTTTGATTTTAAACTGCTCTTTTCAGAGACACCTATTTTGAGAATTTTTTTTGATAATGGAGATTTGTGGATCATAAAGTGTTGTGGGTGTGGGATAGGATAAGAAACAATTGGTGGTATTCTGGGTTTTAGAGAGTGTGTGGGATTGGATGTTCCTGAAGTTCTTTTAGTAAGTGTTGCAGCCATTTGTGATATATTTTCCTTACAGTAGGTGAGTAAAGAAATGTATGTTGTAAACTGCAGATTGAAGGATCATTTTTAGCAAAAAAAGAAATGAGTTAGTAAACAAATAAATTGATAAAAATGTAAATGAATGTAGTAGGTGAAGGAGTTAAGTTATTTGCCTGGTAGTTATGTCTCTTGTTAAGTTGATTTTTGAAAAGGTGTGTTATGTAATGAGGTGCTTAATGTAAGTGGTGCTTTTTTAATTAGCGTATGAGGAAATTGTAGTTCAGGTCAGTAAAGGAGGTGGCATTTCAGTGTGTTGTACTAAGGAATAGCTAGGTAATTGTGGTGTATAGCAGTGTATTTGGGTGTGGTTGGAGTATTTGGTTGGTGTCTTTATGATGTCATAATATCAGTGGGTTTGGATTTTTGATGATTGCTATGATTTTCCATTATGTTTTATGTATTGTATTTGCATGTTATAGTATTATGTGAATGGAATGAAAGATTTCAAGTAACCGAGTGGAGATATAATGTCAATGAAGGTGATTTGGTTATTATTTGCAAAGAAGTGTGTACTGGTTGTTGAGTGTAGGGGGTTGTATGTTACATATGTGTGTTAGTTTTTTTTTGTTATGTCCTTATAATAGTTTGAACAGTGGTGTTTAGGTCTTTGTTTATTGTTTTATGTTACTGGTGAGGTGAAGTTGAAGTTTGTTTTGATGTTTAGGAATTGTGCTTGAATGTGTTTATGACAGATTGCTTTAATGTGTATTGCTTTTTTTGTGGTTGTTTTGTTTGTAAATGTGAATTCTGTGGTGTAATTGATTAAGATTTTGTCTATGGAGGTTTGCCTGGATAAATGGCAGACCCATTTTTCCCAGGTCACTACTCCTAAGGGCATGGGTTCAGTCAGGCAAGTAGTGGAGAGGGGGAGAGGGGAGGGAGGGGAGGAGATCAGATTGTAGATTGCAGAGGGGTTGGATGAGCAAGCAAAAAAGGGAGGGTGATGATTAATTGCTTGGCACAAAAAGGGGAGGAGAAAGGGGAGGCAAGAGACGAGCGGACTGTAAAGGATGGGGGACAGAGAGTGGGAAGGGGAGTTAAAAGGGGCCACACAGAACAGGATTCCTTCACATTTTGCTAGCCTGTGTTTTTTGCCCACCCACCCAGTTAACATTGAGAGAGGAATCAAAAAACGAGAGGGGGGATAAAAACTGATGCATATAGGAAAAGAGGTGATGAGAATATTGGAAAATGCTGTGCAAAGCAGAGGAAGGTGAGAGAACACCTTGGTAGGCTGCTGAAGGTTGACAACAGTTTTAGGTGGTGGACATAAGAGGGAGAAAAGTGACATATGACTGCAGAAGGTGGACGGCAGAGGAGGGATAAGGATGTCAAGCAGGGAGAGAAAGGAAAGGGGGGAAGGGGCAGTAGGGGGATGGACCCAACCTGGGTGTACCTTGAGGCTGGGGGGATAGATACCTCTGGGTGTACATCCAGAGGGCTTCAGAAGAGGGGTATGGGTATACATCCATTTCCAGCTGGAGAGATGGGCACCAAAAGGATGACCCCAGGTGCACATCTGGGGGGCAAGATGAACATATAAGGTGGGATCAAGAATTTAAAAGAAAGGAAGATTGTCATGGTGGTGTATGGTTTGGATGAAATAAAAGTAGAATGTAAAATGCAGGATATTGTTAATAATAAAGTTATGGCTGACTGAGCACCCAACAAAATAAGGTGTGTTTTGAGTTATTTGGGGAAACAGGATCTGGGGACAAGTAGTGGATATTATGACTACTTGGTTAGTTGTTGTGGTGTGGGAGTCACTCTGTGTTTTTAGTTAAGCAGTGTATTGTTTTAGGTATTTTAGGTGGTATGATAATAATATGTCATGGTAGTCCTTGGTGATATGTTGTTTGCTTTGCTTTGTGAAAAATCACGGTAGGTTGTTATGTCTGGTTTTGTATGTTGAGTTTTTTTTGTTTTATTGTCCATGAAATAATTTGTGTCTGTGTATATTTCATGTGTTCTTGGATGTCTTTTTATGTGGTTTGTTTTGTCTGTGTATTGAGTTGTTATGAATGATGTTGTATTGGGGGTCAGAAGGTTACGAAAGTCCTGAGTTTGAGTTTTAAAAGCGTAGTAGTAATTAAAAAAAGATTTCTTTTTATAATAGTTATATTAAATGAGGTGTGAAAGTTTGAATATATGAATTCTTTGATTTTTGTTTTTACTTTATATTCTTTACTTTTTGGATAGGTTACTATAGAGTCTGGATGGGAGTGTCATATTGGATTGTGATATAATTGGGGTGGTGGTACTGTGTAATTGTTTTTTGTGTGTGATGTAAGTCGAGTGGACTTTAGCAGTGTGATTTGCTGTGGTGAGTGTTTTTAGTAGACACAATGTAAGGAGACAATGAAAAAGAGGATATACTGTAGTATGGCAGTAGGCATTTTTTTTGTGGGTGCAGGAAATATTAGGAATGTATTAAAAATGAAGGGAATGTATTGTTAGAAAGGAGTAGTAAAGATAAATAATTCAGTGTGGTATCTTACAGTAGCAGGCTGTGTACAACTGTGGGAAGTGATGAAGAGTTTATTGTTCAGTAGTAGCATTGGTTTCCATTCTGGGTTTTAGATAGGAAAATTGTTATTGTTAGGGGTTAAGTGTACTGTAGAAGATGTGGTTTGTGCTGATTGTTGTTTCTGAGGGAAATATTTGCATGTGTGGGGTGGCTGTGGGGTGTGTGTAATAATTGAGGTTTGATGGTTATGTTTCTTTTATTTGTTGTTTGTTTTGGTTTGTATGAACTGTTTGCTGCTAGTTGTATTAGAAGGGGTGTGCAGTACTGGTTTTTATGAGGTAAAGTGGTCTGCATAGTGTTTGTATGGTCTTGTGATGTGGTAATAGGGGGTAAAGAGTTATGTGTTTGTGTAGTTTTTTTCAGGTGTTTCAGTTGTTGTATGATAAAGTTGCGGGAAAGTTATTAATAAGGAGTAAGTGGTGGTGTTTGAGGTGTACAGGGAGAGTCATTTGTATGATATGGGGAATGTGTGAAGTACTTGTAGGGTAGGAAATATTGATATTGTGTAGTATGTGTGTGTTTCTTCAGCTTGTTTTTTCAGTTTTTCTGTAGAAGTTGTATTGTGGTTGGTGTTGTGTGTTTTAGGTGGACTCGTGTATATTTGTGAATTTGTTTCTTTGTGTACTGTTTTGTTGTGGTAGTTGTTAGTAGGTGTAGTTATGATAGGTGGTGTGTGTGTGATGTGTGTGAATTGTAGTGTTTGGTGTGGTGCTTTTAGGTAGATTGTATGTGATTTGTGGTTATAAGGTAGAATGTGGGTTGTGTGAGAAAGGGCAGGCTGGCAAAATCTTTGACTTGTGCCATTCCTGATCCAGAGGAGAGAGGGAGATTCTACTGGGGGTTCAAGAGAAATTTTAGTTACATAAAATCCCAAATGTTTTTTCCTGGCTTTAGTGTGGCTGCATGTACAGGGCAAGGGCAGTGGGTGGCAAAATAAATCTTTGACTTGTACCATCCAATCATGAATCAAAATCACTTGTTAACATTCATTCACAATCTTGCACAGAGGGGGGAGGGAGGGAGAGAGAGAGAGAGAGACTGCAGGGTGGCTGAAGATAAATGTAACAGTCCCAGAAATCCCAAATAAAATGTTTTTCCTGACTTCAGTGTGGCTGTGTGTACAGGGCAAGGGCAGCAAGCTGGCAAAATAAATCTTTGACTTGTGCTATCCAGAGAGGAGAAAGGGAGACTGCAGGGGAGCCCACGAGAAATGTAACAGTCCCAGAAATCCCAAATAATATTTTTTCCTGGCTTCAGTGTGTCTGTATGTACAGGGCAAGGGCAACAGACTGGCAAAAGAAATCTTTGATTTGTGCCATCCAATCATGATAACTTGTTAACGTTTATTCATGATTTCATGTATTAAAAAAAATACTGTTCAGACAAACAACATACAGGGTGATGTGCCTGTGCTGCTGGCTGTGGGTGGCCCAGTGGATACAGTCTGACTTTGAGACTCATAACAGGCTGTTTACACTACAAGTAAAGTACAACTACACACAAGTGTCATCATCATCATCACTCATTCCCTATTATTCCTCCTTATTATCATTAGTTTTATAGTATATCATGCTACATTACATATAAGCATTAACCAACCCCAGAGTGGGACTATGCTGCATGTGGCTGAGCACCAGCTCTTTCTGCATCTCCAATTCAAATTCTGAGGCACACTTAGATGCTGAATTTGGTCACTTAACAATAACTGTACTGTAGGATTCAGTCAGGTACTCTTGGAAGGAAGAGGAGGTGGACTGCTGTGCTGTTCGTGTGCTGTGTACAGTCATGAGTCATGGGTGTGGGTGGGAGTCATCAGAAGGACATCACGTTAATTAGAGGGATCTCAGTTTTTTACAGGTTAGAATACTATATTTGCATCTGTCTGTCTGTCTGTCTGTCTGTCTCTCTCTCTCTCTTCCAGCACGCTCATGTCATAGACCTGAGCAAGATATGCCACCATTACAGGCCAGCCATGAAGGGGCTGGTAGTGAGTGATTGTTTTTTTATTTAGCAGTTTTACATTAATTTTTATACAAATAATCAAACTATTTACTTTGGGCTTCTGTATCAAATGTGACCAACTTTGGCCACTTTCATGCATTTTTTTGCATTTATTCCAAATATTTGTCAATAAAACAGAACTAATCAGAACAAATAAGAACTTCACTGTGTTCCGGTTCTTATTTAATAAGGCTCAGAAGTTCACCAAGTTCTCCCAGCCCTAGTTATCATATGAATGTGGTGTGCTGTGTTATAGTGTGGTATGATGATTTTGGAGTGTTAGTGACATCACAATGTGAGGGGTGTTTGGTTTCTTGCATTTTTCATATATTGAGGACCATTACATGGAATTATTATGCTGTATAGTACATTTTTATTGATTGTATTTGTATGTCAGAATGTTACGTGAGGGAAATGGAACATTTGTAGCACATTGCAGGAGATACAATGCGAGTTAGGGCTATTGTATTAATAATTGTGAAGTAGTGTATATTGTAATGGTATGTAATGGTTTGTAGTGGTGTGAAATGGTGTGTTGTAGTAATATGGAGGTAACTGTATGTTATGCAAGCAATAATGCCCGACAGGATGGGTGGTATTGGGCAATACTAGACCACCCAGGGGTGTAATGAGGCCCAACGCCGCAGGAGGGTGTTATTGCACTTAGAAAATGGGCTTCCTGTAGCATTTTTAGTTGAGATTTATGACATTTTAAAAACATTTAAAAAATGCAGCTAAAAATTAGGTTTATGTGTTTATGTTGTAAAGTAGTCTCTAAGTTTTGTTCTGTTCCAGGTGGTATTGCTCCCCCCCAAGTCATTTGTTTTTAGTTCTGCCCTATGCACCATCGTCTGCAGAACAGTACAGGGAAGTTGTTATGTTTTCTGTTCCCTCCTGCCTGTCTCCATGTTGAACTCTCAAAAAAAGAAACAGTTTAAGCATCTGTGCTGTTCGCATAAATTTTTTCCAGATGGTCAGGAAGGAATTGCAGCTGTTAGGTGCGCGGCAGCGCGGATGTTGTAGGGAGTTTAGTGGGACGTTTCTGAAAAGCCACAGGGACAGAGTAGCAGTAACAAAAATGTAAGCAGCTCATGTAAATTATTGATTTTGTTTTGGTGATTGGGATTAAGGGAGGAGGATGTGTGAGAGCTCTGTTCAGTGCATGCTGTGGTTTTGAGGAACGCGCTGCCGACCCATGGCTATGAGGTTTATTTTAAAATGTGTGGCTACATTTTGCCTTTGACAATGAGATTTTATGCCCATGCTGTCAATTTATTTGCTGCTTTACAATTTAAGGCTTTCATTTTTATTAGAAAACAATAGTTTCTCACTGAAAAAAGAGCAAACTGAACCGCGAGGGACGCAGGTCATCTGTTATCAGCATTACCGACTGTATAAATTAAATCAAATGTCTGTCTCAACCCAAGTAATAATACTGTTATTTTTTATTTCTAAACTGTGAGCCATCCAGCCACTCATTTCTCTGTTACACCATAGTATGGCAGGCTCTATCTCTCTCTCGCTAGCTGAGAAAATAAAATGGCTGCTATTTAAAATTGAGCATTCTATCAGTACAATACCATTCTAAGGTAATCAGTGGCCACAGACTGGGACTGATTGTTTTCCGCTCTCTATTGACTGATACCCAACCGCTAGATAGTAGTGTTAGCCAATCAGAAAGTAGCCTTTCTCCTACCCATTTTATAAGGTGTAATAGTCGTGTGGTGTATAGTAGTGTAGTTTGGTGATGTTAGTGTGTCCATGTGGTTGTAGTGTTGGTGTTTTTTGTCATGTCTTATTGATATGCTGAGTTACTTTCTTTTTTTTTTATACTTGTAATTTGTTCAGTTACTTTCAATGGAATTATATTGCTGTGCACTGCTGCTGCGTTTCATTAAGGGTATTATCATGTGATTGTGTTATGTGAAGGAAGTGAAGGATTTGTAGTACATGTGACAAGATAGAATGTAAATGTAGGTTACTGGATTAATGTTTGGACATGCTATATGTTATTATGGTGTATAGTACTATGTTATTATATGACGCTGTGTGAAATGGTATGTTGTTGTATGGTCCTAGTTAAAGTTATGTTATCGTATGGTAGTATTGTCTTGTATAGGAGTGTAGTTCAGTGATCTTGGAGTATTAATGAGGATGTAAAGTCAGTGCAGTTTTGTCTTTTTGTATATTGAGGACTGTTCAATACAATTATTTTGTTGTGCAGTATAATTATGTCTTATTTACCGTATTTGTATGTGAGAGTATTATGTAAAGGAAATAAAAGATTTCTAGTAAGTGTGATGAGATAGGATGTAAATGAAGTGATTTGATTTATATTTGGAAGTGGTGTGTATAGTGATCGTATACAGTCATGCAAAATCGTATGTTAGTGTATGTTATTTTAGTTAATCATATGTTATCGTGTGATGGTATTGTACCATATAGGAGTGTAGTTTGGTGATATTGGAGTGTTTATGAGGTGTTAGTGTCAGTGTGGTTTGGTGTTCTGCTTTATTGATATGGTGAGAGCCTTGAACTAAAATGTTTTGCTATACAGTTTTGTAGAGTGAACAGTTTTGTTTGTGTGGCATAGTAGGGTTTATGTGTTGGCAAACTGTGTGGGGTGTGTGGAGATTGTTAAACTGGGATGGGTTTTTGTAGTATTGGGATGGTGTTTGTGTATGGGAAAGGAGTGGTGTATATAATGGAGAAAGTGGAGAGTGATTTTATTAATTGGGTAGGGCACTGGGTTGGGGAGGTGGAGTGTAGTGTAAATATTTTGTTACATTGAATAAGGGTGGGGTGGGGGTGGTATCTGAGAGTTGTGGTGAAGTGTAGAATTATGTGTGGGCAGTTGCATAAGTGGTGATAGTGGGAGCTGTTAATGGACTGTAGGAGTATTGTCTGGGACTATAAGAAATGGGTTTTGGTGAGGTGGGGTAGTCCATATTAGGGAAATTGTGTGTGGAGATTTGGTACTGGTGTCTGTTGTGGTGTGTGGTAGTGGATTCTTTCACGTTTGTGTGGATGTGTAGAGTGGTTGTTGATTGTGGTAGGGGGGCTGGGCTGCAGGGATTGTAGTGTATTCTAATAGGTGTAGGATTGTGTGGGGGAGTTGGACTAGTGGGAATTTGAGGCACAGCTGTGGTGTAGTAAGGATGGGTGTAGTTGCTCGAAATGATTATGTAGTGTGGATATGTGATAAAGTGTTTTTGCATGTGTTTCTTAATAATGATGTAGTGCTTTTTTGTTTAAGTGGTGGTTCTTAAAAGAACCATTTGTTTTCTTGTTGTAGAGATATAGTGTTGTTCTTATTCTGGCTATGTAATCTTCTCAGTATTTTGTTCTTCTGCTTTTGTATCAGTTGTGGTCTGTGTGTTGGATGATGGAGGCCTCTCTCCTTGTTCTGAAAAGAGCTGGTTGAGGTCTTCCGAGATATTCATCATCTCCTAGAGCTGGGAATCTGATATGTCTTCCTGCAATCCTTCTCGTTGTTGATCCATTTGGGCTATGTGCTTGACATTGGTTTGTGTGTCCTATGTATGGCAGATTTTTAGCGTTGTTTTGGATGTTTGTATACAAGTGAGGCAGGAAGTAGACATTTTTGTTATTTCAGTGAACAGCAGTTTTGTGGAGTTTTTTGGGGACGTGTTCGTGTAATTTTTAGTTTGTATAGTGAAAAAAGAGGAAAGTGGAAATTAGAGAAAAAGTAGTGGTTTGTAAATGTAGTGGATGAAGTAATGTGATAAGGAAAAAGAGGTATAGTTTGTGCTATATAAATAGAGTGAGAGATACAGTATGTGGGTTTGTACGTTTGTGTTTTTAAAAGTATTGAGAGATTGTGTGCATCTGTGACATTTAAGGTGTAAGATGGAAGTGTTCAATGATGTGATTAAGACTTTGGGATGGAATTTTTTTTTAGGTGATGATAGTGTTGTACGTTTATTTTTTCCTTTTTTGTGAACTGGAGAAAAGGTTTCAGGAAGTTGGTAGTGGTTGTGTTTTTATTTTTGTAAGGTTTGTAAAATTAGTGGTTGTGTGAAGTGTGGTGTGGAGATAGTGTGATTTTATGTGGTGTTTTTTCCTATGGTATTGTAAAATTGTGAACGTTAAAAGTAGAGCTATGAAAGAATAAGGTGTGTTTAAGATGTGTGATATAAGTATAGATTATGTTTTAAAGTTTTCTTAGTTTAAGGTAGATGGATAAGATATGATTTAGCTTTATAGTTAACTGTGGATTTTTTTTGTAATTAAATTAGAATTCAGTGATTGATAGTTTGTAAAGTTGAGGAATTTTGTTGTGTATTTTTGTGGAAGAGATACTGGAAAGTAATAACTCTGCCATTGGTATAGAGTGAAGAAAATGTTTCATTTGGAGGATTAGTAGTGGTAGTGTTTTATGTGTAGTATATGTTTAGTATGAGTGTTAGGTTGGTTATTGTGAAATGTGGGTCTTGAGTATGTATGAATCTTGTCTGTGGTTGAAGGAAGCAATATTTTTTGTGGTAATGTGTTGGGATATGTATCTGGTTTCATGTCAAGTGAGTGCAGTGTGTGAGAGGTTAAATGGTAGTGTGCAGCAGGATTTTGTCTTGATACAGGTGAGGGGGTACAGGCAAAGTGGGAAAGCATTAAAGATGCAATACTTGAAGCAACATCCCATTGTGTTAGAGAGAAAAGGAAGTGCAAAAGAAGAAGGAAACCACTTTAGTTCTCAAAAACAGTAGCAGAAAAGGTCAGAGTCAAAAGGCTGGCCTTCAGGAAATGTAAGGGAACGCAGCAGGATGAAGATAGGGAGGCATACCAAACTTCTGTAAGGGAAACAGGGAAGGCAGTAAGGCAGGCAAAGGCCCAAACCGAGGAAACACTAGCACAAACAGTAAAAGAAGGTGACAAGACTTTCTATAGATACATTAGTGAAAGGAGAAAGTCCAGAGGGGGTATTGCTAATATCAAAGGGGATAAGGGGGCATGTGAGGAGGACCATGTAAATGCATCTATCCTAAATAGATACTTCTACTCAGTATTTACTGAAGAGAAGGTAGGTCAGGTCCCACAGCTCAGCACCATGGACACAGGGGGGAGGGAGGTGTGCACTAGTCCTTTCACAAAAGAAAGAGTCCTACAAGAGCTCAATAAGCTCAGGGTGGACAAGGCAATGGGACCTGGTGGCATACATCCCAGGGTACTAAAGAAGCTAAGGGTGTAACTAGCAGAGCCATTATCAGAACTGTTTAGTGAGTCTCTGAGCACAGGAGAGGTCCCAGAAGACTGGAGAAGGGCTCATGTGATCCCGCTCTACAAGAGTGGTAGCAGGGAGGAGGCAGGGAACTACAAACCAGTCAGGCTTACCTCAGTAGTGGGTAAGATTATGGAGGCACTCCTTAAGGAAAGGACAGTGCAACACCTGGAATCCCTAGGAGCGCAGGATCCAAGATAGCATGGGTTTACAAAAGGAAGGCCCTGTCAAACTAATCTCATAGATTTCTTTGACTGGGTAACCAGAGTGGTGGACCAAGGGGGAGCAGCTAATGTCACCCACCTTGACTTCAGCAAACCTTTCGATACTGTTCCACATAGAAGACTGGTTAACAAGCTGGGTAGGCTCGGGTGGGTCAGAATTTGGTCAGCTGGGTGGCAAGCTGGTTGATGGGCAGAAAACAGAGAGTGGTGGTAAATGGTATACAGTCAGAAGAGATGCAAGTCACAAGTGGTGTACCTCAGGGATCAGTCCTGGGGCCAGTCCTCTTCAATATCTTCATCAGTGACATTGCAGATGGACTGGAGGGTAAGGTTTGTCTGTTTGCAGATGACACCAAGATCTGCAACAGAGTAGATGATCCAGATGGGGTGGGAAGAATGAGAAGTGATCTGGATAAACTAGCAAAATGGTCAGAAGAGTGGCAACTGGAGTTTAATGCAAAGAAGTGCAAGATCATGCATATAGGGAAGAGAACTCCAGAAGCCATCTATAGGCTGGGAGGGGAGTTGCTGGCAGACACAAGGGAAGAAAGAGACGTGGGCATCATCATCACCGATGACCTGAAATCATCCAAGCAGATCACTAAAGCAGTAGGTAAGGCTAGAGGGATGTTGGGGTATATTAGTAGGGGTATCACTAGTCAGAAGAGGGAGGTAATAATCCCTCTTTACAAGACACTGGTTAGACCCCAACGGAGTATCATGTGCAGTACTGGAGGCCACACCTTCACAAGGACATTAACCAAATTGAGGCAGTCCAGAGAAGGGCAACCAAAATGGTGCAGGGACTGCATCAGAAAACATATGAGGACGGATTAATGGAGCTCAATATGTATGCCCTAGTGCAAAGGAGGGACAGAGGTGATATGATTGAAACATTCAAACACCTTAAGGGCATTAACAAGGTGAAAGAGTCTAACATGTTTCAATATAAAAAAATAACAGGACAAGAGGACACAGCATGAGATTAGAGGAAGGCTGATTAAGGGGTAATGTGCGAAGTTCTATTTCACAGAAAGGGTGGTGGATGCATGGAACAGCCTACCTCAGGAAGTGGTGTATATGAATACAGTGCAGGGCTTCAAACAGGCATGAGACAGGCATAACGGATCAATACAGATGAGTATGAATAGATAGGCCATTGACAGAGCAAAGGCTTCTGGCACATTCATAAAGCAGAAAAAGAAATGGGCAGACTGGATTGGCCTTGCGGTCCTTATCTGCCGTCAATTTCTACGTTTCAATTTGTTTAACGAGTGGTAAATATAAATGTGGAATTTTGGGGGGAAGAGTTGTGTTTGAGGAGTTGTGTTGAGAATGTAAGAAAATGTGTTGTCATGGAGTTTTAAATGTTCTTTTTGAGTTATGCATATAGGGGTGTAGTTAATTTGGTGACCTATCACTATAGACTCTCAAATAGAAATCCACAGGGAAGTTTTTTCTACTGGTTTGCTGAAATTTTTGTAAGGAAATGCTGTGGAATGGTAGTCTGTGTGTGAGTTTGGAAGTTTTTAAATACATGCTGGAAGAAGTGAGTTTTAAAGGTTGTTTTTAGCAGAAGGAGTTTGGGGAATTGTAGATTAAGTTCCAAGAATGGTATTAGGTATTTTGTTATACAATTTATGTATTTTAGAAATCGTATTGGGGAAAGTTGTTGTGTGGGTTTGAAGAGAATTGCTAGGATTTTAGAGTTGTTGCTGTGATCTTGGTTAATATGTCTTTCATAAGTAGTATGTGTATGGTGTTGAGTGGTGTACATTTCATTGTATATGATGCGTAGTATTGCATGTTTGTGACATTTTGGGGGAGTAGAGTAGACAAGTTATTGTTGGCATGAATAGTGGGAGGTATAAGTGTAATGGTGTTATGTGTAGTATATGATTTTATATTTGTGGAGTGTATGACACTGGAATGGTGAGGTGAGGTTTAGATGGATTTTTTGGATGCAATGTATGTTAGAGTGTCTGAATTTGTAGTATGTGGGATGGTGTTTTGTATGACTAGTATGGCTTAAGTGAGGGGAAGTGCTTGATTTGGAATGGATTGGGTGTTTTTTTTTATTATTTGTTTTTCACTAGGGGTCGTATTGGTTGAGTGCCATATGTTTATATTTGTAGCAGGTGTTTCTTTTTTGTGGAAATTATAGATGTAATAGTTCTGTTGTTGGTTTGTCTTTTGTCTTGTGAAGATGGCTGCAAATGAAAGTGTATCCAGCCAGTTAAGTTCTTCAGCTGGTTCTTCAGCCTCTTCCTCCGAACCTGAGTAAAATTGTGTTCCTCAGTTTAGTGTTATCATACTGGGTTGTAGACAGAAGAAGACAATCTTGCCCATCGTGTCTGTCTACTCACATTAATGGGTCAAATTTGCCCCTACCCCTGAAAATAGGTAATTATCAAGTTTTGTTTTAAATATATCAATATTACTACTCTGCACAACATCATATGGTAAAGCATTCCACATTCTTCCAGCACTTTGAGTAAAGGTGTTTATTCTTCAATTGTTCTTAAACTGGTCCAGTCTAATTTGGCACTTATGTGACTTATGTCCTAGTGGTTCATTCTGTATTTCAGTGCCCAGCTCCTTCATTAACTCTGTGTCATTAACAATTGTGTACATTATCAGAAAATCCCCTTTAATGCTTTTAAGTTCAAGACTATATAACCCCAGGTGCATCAGCCTGTCCTCATAAGATAATTCCTTTATTTCATGGATTAACTTTGTTGTCCTACACTACACTACACCTTCTCCGATCTATTCATATCCCTCCTCAGATAGGGACTCCATAATGGTGTACTGTAATTCATATGCGGTCTAATATATGCCTTAAACAGCACCATTGTACAACTTGCAGTCCTACTGACAAAGGCCTTTTTTACACTGCTGATTAGATAATTTGTTCTTTGCACTAATTTTGTAGTGACTACTGAAATCCAGATCCTTATCTATAATTGTGCCAAAATCCTTTTCTGTGCTTACTTTTTAAATTTGTTTTATTATTTAGACGGTAGTCTTGTCTAGTGTTATTCTTTCCTAAATGGAGTGTGGAACATTTTTCTATGCTAAACATCATGTTGTTATTTTTAGCCCATACAACCACTTTCTCCAAATCCTTCCTAAGACTGTTTCTGGTTAAATCATTTCCAACAGGGCCTCCCAATTTAATATCAGCCACACATTTGATGATTCATGCATCTATGTCTTTGTGAATATCACTGAGAAATTGTGAAAAGAGAAGAGGGGCCCAGGACCGGGCCCTGAGACACCCCACTAGAAACATCCCCCTCCTCAGAGTAAACATACCTCACTCTAACCCTCTGCTTCCTTTTAAATAGCCAATTATACATCCAATCTATTATTTTCTTGTCAATCTGCAGAGCACTCAATTTATCTAACAAAAACCCCATGTGGGACCTTATGAAAGGCCTTTTGAAAGTCCAAGTATACCACATCGACAAGAATGTTATTATTAATATTTTTGTTGACTCCTTCATAGAGGCAAAGCTGATTGGTGACACATGCTCTATTTTCCTTAAAACCATGTTGTTTTAGATTATTAAAGCCCTTTTTTGTTAGGATCTGTTCTAGCTTTATCTTTGTTAAAGTTTCCATTATTTTACATGGCACTGCTGTCAAGATGATTGGCTGGTAGTTCGATACTTCTGACCTCTCACCTTTTTGAAACAACAGGATGACAGTCGCTGTTGTCCAGTCAGAAGGAACCACCCTTGTATATAATGATTTATTGTATAAATATGCCAGGGGAGCCATTATGTACTCTCTTAGTTCCTTCAATAATCTAGGATACAGCCTATCTGGTCCTGAGGACTTGTTGGATTTTAATTTGGCCAAAAGATCGAGGGCCTCCAAAGGGGGTGCAAATCATTTGTTCACATGGCACTTCTTCACTAGTTCTAACTGTCCTTGCAGATACTCCTGGACTAAACACTGTACAGAAATAGTCATTAAATATGTTAGCCACTGCAGCTGAGTTTTTGCTCTCCACATTACCCACTTCTATAGAACCCATAGCATTATCTGTTCCTTTTAAATTGTTAATATATGCATAAAGGCTTTTCCCATTATCTTTTGTGTTTGTAATATGTAATTCTACCTTTTTCCTTTCACTTGTAATTAATTGTTTTAACTTTCTTAATTCTGTCTTATAAAGTATAATTGTGTCTTTATTTACGTGTTTTTTTCATTTCGTTGTATGCCCTTTTTTTTCTTGCTGCATTGTTTGAGTACTTTCTAGGTCACCACATTGGTATTTCCCCTTTTTTTATTGTGCATACATCTGTCTGGTATGTGTTCTTCTTCCAATGAATGCAGACTATTTTTAGTGTATTCCATATTTCCTCCACACCTCTGTTCAGAAATTACCTTTCCCAATCCTGGCTACTTAATTATTTTTTTATTTTGAAAATATTTGCCGAATTGTGAATTTTTATTATGGCTTTGCCATGGTCTCTTTTTACTATTGTTTTTACCACAAATTCTATGACATTGTGGTCACTGTTTCCCAAAGTTTCCCTTATTCTTATACTATTTTAGTGAATCTGGAATATTGGTAATTAGGCTGTCTAGTGTATTTTCCCCTTTTGTAGATTTATCATTTGTTGTAAACCTGAATCAATTAAAGTATTTATGAACTGTTTATCCATATTCAATTTTGGTATCATTGTTGTCCAATTTATGTGAGGGCAGTTAAAGTCACCTAAAATAAGTATGTTTCCTTTATTTGACATATGCTCAATCGCTTGACTTATAATAGAGTCTACATCTGTTGATGTTGATGGTGGCCTGTAATAAGTCCCCACATAGAGCTTTTTATTATTTTGAGAAGTCACTGTAACCCATAATGATTCTGAGTACCTGACATTATTATCCATAACATACTCTGAAGTTTCAATTGTATTCTTGATCTATATTGCTATCCCCATTCCCTTCCTATCAGCCCTGTCTTTATTATCTGTTTTATATCCCTTGATGTTTCTATTCCACATAGTTTGCTTGTCCCACCATGTCTCGCTGATGGCACATATATCTATATTTTTATTAATCATAATTAGTTCTAATTCAGATTTTTTTATAATATTCAGGCTTCTAGCATTTAATGCTAATACTCTGACTCCATTATGTTTATTCCTATCCTTGCCTATCCTATGTGTACTTATAATTCTTTCTGGCTGTGTGGGTATTTTATGACCTCTCGCCTCAACATCTAGTTAGACGGCAGGAGTCACAAAGCAGTTGCACCCAGACAATCTGAGATGCACTGGGGAAAATGAGATGCACAACACCCAAACAGTGTCATTCACAGAAGGATGTACCGCAAGATGCACCATGCGCATCCCCACTGTGAATACCACTGAAGCGCCATGGCACAACTTGAGTTGCGCTGGTGCAACCAGGATGCGCTGGAGCACCTTGGATCACAAAACAATGAATCATGAGCAAGTCAGCAAGGGACACAGGAGCAACAGGAGAAGACTGCAGTGGTGTAAAGGTTGCTGCTGAACAACCCAGCAGGGACTGGGCACAGGGCCGAAGGGCCGGAGAATGGCCCACCAAAGCAGAAGAGGTGCACAGACAGAGCACACATGGTGACATCTGGAAGCACCACAGACAAACACCCAACACAGGGGACCAACAGGCACAGCCGTCATGCACAGGGGTGACCATCAAGGTGTGGCACAGCAACAGAGGTGTGCTGGTCAGCATGGCAGAGGCAGCCACGCATGCCCCAGTGCACAGCAACAAAGCAGGGTGGACATGAGAGCTGCAACACAGGCATACACAGGAGGACAGACACAATGGCATACAGGCCGAAGGCCATTGCCACACAGGAGGAACATGCCTACAGGCACTGTGGACTGCAAGAAGAGCATCACGGCAACAGGGGACCACCAAACCAAAACATCATGTACCACACGCAGAACAGGGGCACTGTGCAAGCCAGCACATGAGAAGGCTACCCAACAGGCCATATGCAACATGGAGAGCACACACTGTAGCATGCATGAATGGTGAACATGGGCGCATGGATGCACAGTAACACAGGGACACGTGCAAATGGGAACAAAGGTACTGTGGAATCAAGGAAGCACAACAGGGCTCCAGCAAAAGATAACATGAATGACCACAGACACCATCAATAATATCAAATAATTTACTGAAGATTGTATAATAAAATAAACAGCAACATGAACAGCAGAATAAACAAGCATTAATGGGGATAGGGGAGTGGGACCTAACAAAGGAACAATAAACAGGGAACTCAGTAAAGTGTCAGTTTGTGGGTTGGGGGAACAGGGAAAGAATGCAAGGAAAGGGGATGGTCATGGAGGGTGGTGGACAGTGAACAAAGGGGTTATATACAAAAGGCACAGTGGCCTACTGTAATGATGGGGCACAGCCCTGTGTCCACCTTGTCTGCCCCCTGGCTGAAGTGCACTCACAAGCAGGTGTATTTCCTGCAGTAACTGCCCCTGCCTCTGGAAAAGTGGCACCATGGTCCCCCGTAGTGCCCTCCGTAGCTCAATCCCTGCCGGCCTGATGGAGATCCACCCTCTCCTCCTCCCCAACACAGCAGAATGTGCACTCCATGGACATACAGTGGGGACACAGACAACAAGAACTCAGTGCCATGGCCCACACTATGTTCCTCCCCACCCCCTGACCACCATATGAGTGTGATGGAGGATGCCCCCATGGCAATGGCCCACAACCTGCAATGCACACTGCACACCGGCAACAGACTGGCACACAGAGCCACACAGTGACTGTGCAATGGTACTTAGACAGCACAAGGCCCTCATGTGCATGCAGAGTGATGTGCAGAGGGGCACACAGCCATGTCCCACACAGCATATGCAGATGCCAACAGGCTGCATAAATGTACAGGCCCCGTCCAACCACCAATGGAGTACTACAGTGTGCACATGGCTCTGAGCAGACACGAATATGGTGGCCAGACACACAGGAGCCATATACACAGTGGCTCTAGCACATGCCACCAAGGTGACACCCCATGTGTGTGTACAATGTGCAGCACATGGACATGCACATGTGGCAGGCAATGGCATGCTGTGGGAAGTCCTCCCACCCCCCCAATGAACACACAGTGGATGCACATGTAGTACACTCACCTGCATCCTCATGGCCAGACACTCAGCCTCCTCCACTGGCCCTAGCATCCCTGGCCTCCACCAGTGCCCCAGCCTTTTGCCTGTATGGTGGTCCTGCAATGGAAACACAAGCAAAGAGCACCATGAGGTGACAGTAGGAATGGACAAAACCCCCCACCCAGTGACCCACAGCAACATCACTGGTGCCAGCATGCAGTGATGGACCCACCCCCTCAGTAACCCAATGCAACAGCACCCTGTGCAGCGGATAGTAACAGAAACCACCCCAGACTGTGCCTACTATATCAGTGTGCAGATAGATGTGTGTTATGCCACTGCTGACACTGTAGTGCACCTGCCACAGTACCAATGCAATCCCCTGTTGTGCACCATGGCACATGTTGAAGCAGGGTGTGTATGGCTGCACAACACAAGCATCACCAGCAGGACATGCCACACATGTGTGTGTGTGTGTGTACATCCGTGCATGCGCTCGCACCAGTGCACACTGCACCACCACCCCCAGAACCAATTATCTGCCTGCTACAGTGGATGTAAGTTGTTGTGACTTACCTGGGCACGGCACCAGCACCCCTGTGTGCCAGGTCCCAAAGGCTACAAAGCCAGTCAAGGTCCCTATGCTGCAGGTCACCATAGCGGTGCCTGCACTGCTCCTTCATGTGTGACACATCAGTCCTGCACACCAGACAATCTGCCACCCTTGCCCACACAGCAGAGTGTGGCTCATGCAGGTCCTGTGTTCCAAAAAGCTGCCTTTCAAGTGGCATGACCAGTGCCACCAGGTTGGCCAGCTCAACCTTCCTCCAGTTCATGGCTCTGGGTCCAGCTGACTGGGCACGTGGTATTGTTATATGCAGTGCTGTGGTGGCAGGTGTGCACACTACAAGCTGCAGGACTGCTATGGCCTATTCATTCCATATGCAGGATAGGCCATCGAGCAATGGTTCACGCATCATAGGGTTGCGGCATGTCAATGCATGATTGCCACCATTTATGTGTCACCGTGCATGTGCAGTGCTCAATATATGAGCAGGAGACCAGAGTCAGGGGTCACACCTGGGTAGCACATACACGGCTTGCTCGGGATTGCCATATTGTGAATGGCACACTTTGCCACTCACAATGCACTGTGGATGGCGCATACTATCATACATGTGCCGTGATCTGCAGTGGCACATTAAAGCAACATTACACCAATGCACCATACCTGCACAACACAAAACATGCAGCACAGATTCAATAGCGCCATGTCGACTGACATGCGCTGCTAACAGCAATCGCACTACCGCCAACAATGAACAAGATGAACTATGCATGGCATGCTAATGATGATGCATCATGCATGCACGAGGATGCGCTGTGCAACTTGCGCTGCATTCAGAAAATGCCCCCAATGCGACCATGCGTGCTCGGAAATGCACCATAGGGGATGTGCCTAATCCCCCAGTTGTGCACTGCTTATTGAGAAGAGCTGGGGGCAATTATGCAATTCACAGACAATGCTCTCAAATCAGCTCATTGCCAAATTCAGGGGGCATCTCACCTGCTTTGCATCTCATTACAGTTGCTCCTAACCTCATTTACATGCACTTGGCCATGAATACTCCTGAATGTGCCTCCCTATTCCACAGGTGACCAACAGGTATTGCAACCTTGAAGGTAGGTGTGTTTACATTCTATCCTGAACAGCTTGTCAGCAACATCCTACAGTGGGGTTTTGAGGGCATCCAAGGGGCTGTGACTGTGCTGCTTTCTGACATGTTGCTAGCACACATCCACAATTGCCTGAACTGTGCTGATGCCTGCATATTTCCACCCACAGGAACCACAATGTCAGATCAGGATGATGCTGCAGGACATAGACATCCTAACTTTACATCAAATGAGGACAGAGTACTGTTGGAGGCCTACTTCCCTAGGCAGAGCATCCTGTCTGGCAGGGGTGGCAGCCTCCAGCACAGGACGATGCCTGGGTGGAGGTTGCCCGGCACGTAAATGTCCATGGCATATACAGCTGGACCCCAAAGGAGTGCCACAAGCACTTCCACAATGAGAAGCGAAGGTCCAATGATAAGATAGCCACCATCAGGGCCTCTCTGGGGATGACAGGGGGTGGGCCACAGACAGCAAAGTGCCTCGCCCGGTATGATGAGAGTCTGGTAGCCAGCATGGACCAGACCACAGTGATGTGTGTTCTGGGTGGCAGCTTCCAGACTGGTGGCAGTCAATAACAGCACTGTGAGTATTCATGTTCCAATAACTGTGCAGGTCTGTGTGTGCATGCCATGGTTGCCTTGACATGCCCCACCTTGGCCCACTACATGCCCATGTGTCGGTGTGCATGGCACATGTCAACGTTCTTCCCTGTCCATCCACAGTGTGCTGCTGACACACATTATGCCACCCCTGTGCAGCACCTGGGGGGAGCACTGCCATGGGGGTGGGTGAGAGATGGTTGCTTGGGATGTTGTACTCGCTGGTGGTGGGCATGGGGGGAAGGTCACCACTCAGTGGTGTGCTGTTCCACACATGTCCCTGAGTGGTTGAACTGGCCACAGAGCATGTCTGCCTGCACTGGTGCATGGTCATAGCAGTGTTCTCTATGGGTGGCACTCACCTACGTGGCATGTCAGGTGCACTTATGACACATGTGCATGGCTTCCTGTTAATGCCTGTCTGTACACACCATTGACACATGTCACTATCCATGTTTCCCTTCTTTCTCTCAGCTCTGTCATACCTCACGAGTGCTGCAGGGTCCGGGGGACTCCCTGATGACCTGGCAGGGTAGGAGGCCTGACCATCACACCGCACTGCACCGCATCCAGGACTGTGGCAGATCCAGTGCCAGGTATGTCCAACACTACTGCAGCCCCGGACATGGTGGTGGATGGTACATGGTCATCAAACCCCTCCTCAGCAGGTGCCACAGCTGGTTGCCATGGTAGCACATGGCTGCTCAACCTACTGGGTCTTGCTGATGAGGACCCTGTGGACAGAGTCGACATTACAAATAATCTGCTGGTGCTAGCATCCAGAACAGAGGCGGCATATGATGACAGTGATGTTGATGCCACACAGATTTGGGGGGACACAGACAACATCAGCCCAGCTGTGGCACAAGTGCATGCACAGGTGGCACCATGTGGCATTGGTGGTCCTGTGGCCCCATGCACACCCACAGGGCCAACACAACTGCCCACGGTGGTGGATGTTGGGGGCCATATGTCTGATGCTGCTGTGGGGCCAGGGACTGCTGACACTGTTCAGCAGGGTGCTGTGGAGCAACAGCAGGTGACAGGGGACCATGATGTTGGTGTCCCAGGGTGTGCAGTAGTTGCCCGTACCCAGTCTCCACCCATACAGCTGCCTGCTGTGAGGTCTCCGCCTATGGTGGATGCAGCACAGCAGGCCGGAACTCCACCTGCTCATTGGCACCACCCCCCTGTTGCATCCCTGACAGTGAGGTGGAGGGCTATGCACGCCTCCTGTGGGGCACCGTAGAGGGGCAGTCATCCCTCAGGGTGGAGCTGAGGGGCATTCAGATGCAGCTGGTCATTGAGCATGAGTTGTCAGCTGTGTGGTGAGCCCAGATGCTGGCAGAGATTCACCTACTGTGGGTGGGCATGACTGCTGCACAGCAGTGGATGGCACTCACTCTCAAGGCAGTGAGTGCTAACAGTGCACCATGTGGATGCTGAGGTACCTGCCACACCCCCAGGAGTGCCTCATGCATCCCCCAGGTCACAGCATCAGGTGAACCCATTGCTGCTGATGCCATCACCACACTTAGCCATCCCTGACACCCCCGGATCCAACCTGGGTCTTGGGGATGACACAACTGCGAGCACTTGTGCACGGTCTTGCTTCAGTACCCCCGTTAGGGGTGGTGGACACCCCCCATGGCCAGTGGTGATGACTCAGTGACCTCCAGGTGAGGGAATAGCCACCCACGTGTCCAAGGTGACTCCTGTTGATGCCTGGGTAGACTACTCCCATGGTCCATGCAACCTGCAGTCGTTGCAGCCCACACACCAGGCTGACAGTGCAGCTTAAATGTGGCATAAGCCTGCCCTGGTACAATGCCTGTGTGGGATACCTGTGTGGTGCACTGTGCATGGCCGGGGCCACCGGTGTTGTGCTGTGTGGCATGGGCGTGATGAGTGTGGCCTTGTGGCCCTGTGTCTTCTGTGCATATGTGCTGGCGGATGTACACTGATCCATGCCATACCCAACAGAGACACTGTGTCCCCACATCCACGTCTGGCCTGCTGTGTGTGTGTCTGTGCATTGCTGTCTCCCCTTACGGGTGCGCTCTGCACCTGCTGTGTGATAGTCATCTGAGCATGTGTGTGTCATTCCCCACCCCACCTGTGTGTGTGTGTGTGTGTGTGTGTGTGTGTGTGTGCGCGTGCACGTGTGTTGATGTGTGTGGGTGTGTGTGAGCAGGTGGGTGGGTGTGGGAACTGCCATGTGTTGCCCACCTGTGATACTCACCTTTCGGTCCCAAAATGTTCCTTCACTATGGTGTCCCTGTGCCACTGGGACCTGGTGACCAGGTGTGGGTCCCTGTGACCCAGGGGCAGCTGCCCACCTCCTCCATGGTGCCCCTACTCCTCCTCCTCCTCCTCTCCTCCTCTTCCTCCTCCTCTCTACTCCTCCTCCTCCTCCTCTACTCCTCTCCTCCTCTTCCTCCTCCTCCTCCTCCCTGAAACTGTTGCCCTCCTCAGTCTGGACAGCTATTCCACAGTCAATGGCCATGTTGTGCAGCATACAACAGGCCAGGAATATGCCACAGGTCTTCTCTGGGCTATATTGTAGGGCACCACCAGACCTATCCAAGCACCTGAAGTGCATCTTCAGCATGCAGAAGACTCGCTCGATGATGGTGCGTGTAGAGATGTGAGCCTGGTTATACCACTCCTCCGCCTCTGTGCCAGGGTGGTGGTAGGGGGTGAGAAGCCAGGGTCAGAAGGATATGCTGCATCACCTGTGGGGGTCAGAACAGTCTGACAGAACCCCACATGCATGTGCATTGTGTACCACAGCCCCCCCATCTATCAGTACACACTGTCCACCTCTGTACCTGTGGCCCACCTCCCAGTGCAACACTTTACTGCCATGGTAGGATGGCGAATTTGTACTCTTACCAATGACTGCAGTGCCCTGGCTTCCTTCATCTGCCCTGCACCTGACCATGCCCGCATCCAGGGCTGACCACTCCTGTCCAGTCCAGCATTGGTAGCCCTCCATTGCCCTGCGGTTGTCCATGCCTGGGTGCGTGTGGCACATTCCACCTTGCCACACATGCCTGCTGTTCTGCATCTCCTCACCTCCCATGCTGCATTGTGCTGCTGCACTGTCCCCCTTTTTACATGCGCTGTTCTGTTGGCATGCCCACCTCTTCTGTCCCCGCATGGGTGTGTGCCCTTGCACAGCCGCTGTCGCTGCCCCCACACCCATGCACTACCTTCCAACATATATTGCGCAACAGTGTGCTATTTGTGGGCATGTATTCATGCCCCACTCACCCACTAGGTGGCCGCTGGGGATATCCCCAGTCTCAAAATGGTGGCATAGGGATGACTGGTGCCATATGAAGGCATCGTGTGTACTCCCAGGGTGTGTGGTGCAGACATTGCTGATGCACCTTGTGGCATTGCACACCACCTGGAAGTTTATGGAGTAGAACCCCTTGTTGTTCATATAAGGCATCGCCTCATCACCAGGTGGGGCATGGATTGCCACATGGGTGCAGTCAATGGCCCCTATAATGCCTGGCATGTGTTCCACCCTGTGGAATTGCTGCATAGCTTCTGTCCACTCTGCCTGTGTGCTTGGGAATTGAATGAGCTCCAAAGTATGTGGGAGAAGTGCAGTGAGGAATTGCATGAAGATCAGGGATGTGGACAGCTGGTATATGACAGTGGTGTCTCCATCTGGCCTCTGGAAGATGCCTGTGGTGAGCAGGCATATTGTTGTTGTTACCTTGGTCTCCACAGATATGGCATGACCCCTTCTGGTGGGTGCCTGCATTTCATCATGACACAACTCACAGAGCTTCCTAAGAATTGCCCTGTTCAGGTAGTATTGGTCAACTGTTTCTGTGTCTGGGCAGTTGTTCAAATGTTACTCTGGCATGATATCACCATGGGGCTGGCCACCTATGGTGTCTTCCACCACCACATTGTTGGTTTGCCCATCTCCTCATTCTCATTAACATGCCCACCATCAAGAATAGTGCACCATTCATTTGGGTGGTGTCTCTGGTGCTGCTGATGATGATACTGCTGCTGCTATCCTGCCAGCTGCCTGCTGGGGCTTGTACTTAAGTCTACTTCTTTTATACTTATCTCAGTCCTCATATGGATATATGCGTTGTGTTTGTGCATTCATTTTGCTTTGTGAATGGGTATGCACCATGTATGTAGTTACACGCCCTCTCCAGATGTGATACATATCATTATTTTCGATCTCCGGCACATCCTTGGTGGAATGGTGCATCCAGGATGCACCTGGGCATCCCTGCCCTGTGTGAATTGCATCAGTGCACATCTCCAAGATGCGCTGGCACATCTCAGATGTGCTGTGCTCATCTCTTTTCTGAATCCTGCCCTAAATGTTTATCTATTATGTGTCATAGTCTAATTCCTAGTTTTTGACTTCCCAATTTATTGAGATGCAGGCCATCATGACTGTAGTATTCATTTTTATTTTCAAATTCTTCCCAATGTGTTATGCACATTATCCACATCTATAGTGTCTATTTCCTTAACCAGTTATTACTATTTTGACTCCTGAAAAGTAGCTAGTTGTTATATTTTCCTTATTATCTTTGGCAGTGTAGCTGTCTGTAAACATTATCATGGAATCCCCTAGCACGTAGATTTGATTTGGTTTGCTTGATTCCTTATCCATGATTGTGTTGTGTGTTATTGTTTCTGCTTCACTATGTCCATTTTTGTTAATTGTACAGGTGTCCTCTGGTTGTAAATAGGTTTCATCTATTTGTGAATTTTCAATTTGCTTCTAAGGGGCTACCATTCCCATATCATTGATTTCTATTAAAGGTTGGAATGTGTTAAATGTAGGGGTGGTAAATTCCATAGCCCTTCTACCCTTTTTCCATTTTCTTTTCTCCACAGTCCATTCCCTCTCCTCACTATCCAACACTCTGTCCCTTTTTTATTGGACATACTATGCAATGCCGAAATGCATCACCCCGACCCTCACTCTCCGACCCGGGCACCTGAACAATGTTGCCGCCCCACACCCTCCTCTGCTTTTAGGATTCTTACCTTACTGCGGTAATATTCTGATATCGAGCAACCATGTTTTGGTGCCGGGTTGGGAGAGAGCATCAGGGCGATGAATTTCGCATCGCAATGGTACCGCACGCATAAGGCACCGACCGCCAAGCTCTCTTCTTTACTTTGACCCCCCATCTCTTTTTCCAGTACCACCCGCTTCTTCTGCTACTGTGGTTTCTTTGCTGCTCCTATATCTCTTACTCTCTCTCTATGACTGGTCATGCCTAGCCATCTATTTAATGGCCTCAGGCCCCACCTTGTCTCCCTCTTCCTTCTTTTCCCCCATCCCTTGTGCCCTTATTTTAGGAAGTTCTCCTAACTGTGACAGAAACTTCCCACAGGAGGGGTCTTTGTCTGATTGTGAGTCTGGGTCTTCAGCCTTTATCCTGGCATTGCTCTCTTGTCATTGACCCTCTTTTGGGGGTTTCTACCATCTCTGCATGCTCTCCTTCTCTCTCTACCCTTGCCCCCCCATTCTCCTGTAGTCGATTCCCTTTGCCTGACCCTTCTCTCTCACTGGTGGCTCTTCTCTGATTTTTTTTCTTATGGAACTCTTAGCTTCCTATTGCCACCTGTTGCATCCCTGGAATATTGACCCCAGTTTTGAGACCCTTCTATTTCTCCTCCTGTCCCTACACCCTCAGCTTTGCATGCCGCTAGGGTTGGCTGTTTCCCACCACTTGTTCACCAGCCTGTGAGGTCTGCTGGGGTGTAGTGCTGAGTTCCATAATGGCTCCAGGCTTCCTTCCTTCATTTGGAGTGCACTTTGGTTATCTGTGGCTCAGGAGTGGAAGTCTACTGGAGTCCAGTAGTACTCTCTTGCAGTGAACTGTTCTGGGTTATCAAGGATTCTAGCTCTGGTATGTATCCATAATTGCTGTTTTGCTTATATATAGTTATTTGGTTTGTTGTGATTCTTGTTAATTTGTGTGGGTTATCTGTGGGGTTTATCTATCTACTATGCATGGCAGAGGCTTTCTGCATTGTGAGACTGTTGTCCCCTTCACTTCTCTACCCCCTAGACATTTTATACAAGCAGTAATGATGCATATCGAAGATATGTTTGTCACATGGAATGTGAAAGGGTTGAATCATCCCATTAAGCGCAAAGTGGTCCTGGCATGCCTCAAAAAGCTGAACCCTGAACCCCTCCGTAGCCATCCTACAGGAGACTCACCTCATGCACACAGAGGCCCTACAACTGTGGAGGGAATGGGTAGGTACAGAGCTACAATCCACCTTTAACAGGTGCAAGTGAGGAGTGTCACTACTATTCCACAAGCGGTTGCCATGGATCATGCAACAGCATGCATCTGACTTGGTTTGAAATTCCCTCCAAAATGCACCAGAATGCACCAAATTTAACAATTTTCTGTGGGCCCAGGTGGTCCTCAGCCCCCCGTCCCATAGTTTACAATATTCACTCCAGCATCAGCACCCTCATCTATTTCATGAGGAGCCCAAAACAATATTGTTGCCTGGGACCCAAATGGGTCACAGTCCACCCCTGTTTCAGACTCTTGTTCTGCTCCACCTGAAGACTGAAACTTTCGTGATCTTTTATTACATCCTGTTTCAAAAGTCATGCTTTTGTGGCTATGGAAATTCAATAATTGAAAAAAAAGCTAGAACCATTAACAATACTGCCAGCCACACATGTGCAATTAAGTTTTATCCTAGTTTCTATGGTGATTTCATGTACCCATTACTGCTTTCCGGTGAATAGGGGTACATGTGTGGTCAGCAGTGAAACCTCCCTCAGGTCCCCTGACCCCAATTGTGAAAAGTACACTAAGAACCTATACTTTGTGCTGCTAAGTTGTCCCTACCCCCCAACTGGTCAGTATGGTACTGGGAGCCTATTTCTGGTGCACTGAACTGTCCAGTACCCCCGCCATTTTAAGTATATGACACTCGGAACTCATCCCTAGTGCCACTGAGATCTTCTTCTGCCCTGACTGTTGAATGTGGCACTTGGGAGTACCACTGAACTGCCCTTCCCAGTGAAGAATGACACAGAGACCCCATCCCTAGTGTCACTAAAGGCTCTCTACCCACCCATTGCAATTGTGAAACCAGTAGCCCATTCTGATTTTGTTCAAAACCTCACCCCCACCAATGAGTGTGGCACTGGGAGCCTGTCCCCAATATTATTCAAGATAAAAGTTAAAAACACAAAACACAGTAACAGCAGGCTGTTTTGTGCCCATCAAGATTGTCCCCTGCATGCCATTCAGCAGTTATAACTGACTGTTAACCCTACTCATATAACTATCCAAATACATTTTTAAATGACTCAGCTGTTAAATTTGTTTATTTATGTATGTATGGATGTATGTATGTATGGATTTATGTATGGGTGTATTTATGTATGTATGGATTTATTTATGTATGCCCATCAAGGTCCCTAAGTGCCCATTTTCAACAGTGAACCAGGTCAAGTCATGTACAAACCCAGGCAGTTAACATCTGAAACAGCACAGCAGCATTGGACGAGCAACACAAGCTGTATGTTGCACATATCATGGTTTCATCATTAAGCTGGTACAGCTTGGAAGTATTAGTGATGGCAGACATGACTCTCCACTACTATGCATATAAGTACATGCAGATAGTTATAGCATCCATCTTCTCCAGTTTTTCCATTTTTTCTGATTGCCCATTATACAACCCCTACATGTTCTTAAACTCCTTCATTGATTCATATGTCCCTACAGTTTTTAGGTGTTTAAAGGCCTTTTCTTTAGCTCTTATTCTTCTTTTGACTTTTCTGGATATCCAATAATTCCCATTTTCTTTCCTCTTATATTTGTTAAGCATAGATATGTTTTTACCTCCAGTATTTAAATCTTACTAGTCAGTCTTCCACAATTTTCTACTTTTCCCATTCCCTCACATTCAGTTGCCCAATTCCATGAACTAAATTTATGTTTTATATTCTTAAAATACACCTTTGTAAAGTTTTGACCCTTGGTGCTACCCTTTTCTGCTACCTTATTTGTTTATTGGCAAGGAATTAGATCATGTTGCTGTACAATGGCTCCCTTATTAAACAGTTTTTGTTGGCTCTCCCAGATTATTCACTACGCTGTCTAAGATTACGTTATCCCTGGTATCATCCATTACATACTAATCTAGATAGATTACTATTTATTTATTTATTTTTGCAACTTTGGTAGTGCAGCCTCTACACGCAGCACATCCACTGTGACAGGAAGAAGCTCCCTGGCCCAGCAGCAGGGGTTGCTGCGATGCTGGAGGTTCTGTGATTTATTAATTTTAAAAATGGTTTTCCTGATGAGGTTTTGGCTACCTCTTCTTACAGTTAATGTCTCCATGGTTCAAATCACCAATGAGAATAGTGGCAGCTCTTTCACTTACTACCATAATCTGCCTAATTAACTGATTCTTATCCTCATCCCGCTGTGGTAGCCTGTACCAAATCCCCCATAACAAATCATTCCCTCCAGTCCTACTGAATTTTAATAGTAGTATTTCAATGATGCCTACTGCCTCTGATGCATTATTTTTGTAATTTCTTTTTTCTTCCCCAGTGGTTTTTCTTTCCGGCCACATCTGTTGTTCAAGTGATGTACCCTGGTCTCAGGGTCGTGCCCCATTCAGTCCTGGTGTCTGGCCTTCTTCTGCAAACCACCCGCTTTCCCTACAGTTCTGCCATCTGTGGCAGGGGCTCTTAGGGGACAGCTATCCTCCCTTCTCATGACAGTGCACCATGTAGACCAGGATCTAGTGCCAGGAGGTACTAGGAGCTAGGGGCGCCAGGAGCTCAGACTGTCATTCAGATAGCTGTGGGGTTGTCTCTCTTCTTTTGCTGGTCCCTCCCACCTCCCTGAGTTTAGTGCAACTTCTACACACAGCACGTCCCCTGCAGCAGGAGAAAGCTCCCTGGCCCAGCAGCAGGGGTTGCTGTGATGCTGGAGCTTATGTCAGCCCTCCCCAGCTGTGGCCTATTGCTGTGCAGTAGCTACCTCAGACTGGCCTGCCTCCTGACCCAACTATTCTAGTTCACTCCTGAACCCGGGTCATCTGTATAGCAGTGTGATGTGCTGCTGCTGGCCCATCAGAGTAGCCTTATTATTGTTATTGCTGTACCTAGACACCACATCTCCTCTTTTGCCAGTCCTGCCTCTCCTTAAGAGGGCTTAACCATCAGTTTCCACCAGGTTTCAGTCACTCCAGCTACATCCACCTTATCCACACTCAATATTGTTCCCGCTTATTGTTTAGGCTCCTGTCATTGACTAGTAGACATTTCCACTTACTAACAATGTTGTTAAAAGCAGTTTTATCTTATCTTGGAAGTCCTGATGTCATAATTCATTAAAATACACCCCCCCTTCACCCAGATAGACCTCCACTGGCTCTTTATTTATTTATTTAGTTAGTTATTGGTTTGTTTTTGTTTACCAGGTAAGTAAGCTGTAGGCATACGCTTGCCTGTTTTCATACACAACCTAGGAGAGTTACAGAGACACAGTAATAGCATCAAGAACAAAAACAATACAACAGTAGTGGCAAGAATATATTAGGATAAACAGTGGTAAAAGTGATGATTATGAAACCAGTAAAACAAATGTAAGACTTAACTCTGAATCATCAAAAACTGTGACATTTGTTTTTAATGTATTTTTATTCTTTACTGTAAGGAAATGTCACTTGTAAGCTCAGTACTGTATTATAGGACTATGTGTAATAACTTTTGCTAAAACTCTGAGACTTATCTGTTTTCTATGTCAAATGCAGGACAGCTTTGTAAAATAGGTCCTTTGGACCTAAAATTTATATCCTGTTGAAAAATAAAATGTTACTACTACTATTTATTTGTAGACTGGGAACTCATCCTCGGTGCTGCCATAGGCCTCCAAATCTATTCAGCTCCATCCCATTAGATGACCATCAGTGCAGTCTTTCCCCACACATCTCTTCTGCTGTCTACCATCTTAATTTCATTATTGCAACCCACAATGCAATTAAAATGCTTCTATTTTATTACATCCATGTTTGCAATAAAAAAATTTGACAGAGACCAGCATGATGGGGCTGTGCAAGTTGTCATCTAGGAGAGGGTAAGGGGGTTGAAATAGTTCATGGGACAGTGCTACTGGACACCAGAAACTGCCTGGGATGGGATAAGGTAGGGTGGGGGTGGCACTGAACATCAGGAACTGTTCTGCATGAGACAGAGAAAGGTAAAGGGTGCTAATGCTAATATACATAAATGAGCATGCTCTGTGCAAAGGATTTAAAGGAGACAGTATGGTGTAGTGGTTAAAGGCACTGAACTGCAAACCTGGAGACCTGGGTTTGAATCCCATTAGCCCCACTTGCATACTGTGTGACCCTGAGCAAGTCACTTAACTTTCTTGTGCTCCCAGGTCGCACCTGGAAACAAGACCTGGCTTAGTGTGTTACTGGTTAAACAATTTCCCCTTCCCTTTTAACCCAAGTTGTTAAGACCCAGTCTTATCAGGTTTGATATGAAAAATATCAAACAAGTAGTGTCAGAAATTGGCAGCCTGGAGCACCAAACAAAGCTAAGTGCTTTGAGATGTACTACAGAAGTATGTTTTGTTGATACCTTTGTAAGCTAGGGGATTTCACTTATTTTCGTAATGAAGCACTTTGAAATGCAGAGACAGTAATTAACAGTCTGCAATGTCTAAATCTATTTGGCAATCCAGCCCTTGAAGACCTGTTGTACCTTGTTCACTGAGAAGTAATTTAAAGGCCAGTGCTCGAGAGGGTGATGCACTGCAGAGGAAATGTTTAAAGAGTTTAGCAAAACCTGGTAGCAGTGGTAACAGCAAAGCAGCAGAGGATCTTAAAGTGGAACAGTCAGCACAAAAAACCCCACACTCAGGTATGGGGCTGGTCCCAATTTGCACTTTGTGGGCAAAAACATTTTGGTTACATACTGTTTACTGTAGTACAGTAGATTATATCAGACTAATTTTGCTTAGTTTTAGGCTGACATCTTTTACTACAAATCACAGAATCCCCTGCAGCTGACATCAGAGCAGTGGGCAGTAGTGGGAGACTCAAAAGCTTGCAGTGCAAGTTATAACTTTTATAATCTCTGATCAGATGTTTTATGGGACTGCTTTTCTCCAGGGACTAAGTACTGTCCTCCAAACAAAAGATCAGAGCTCATATAAACTCTAACATGCACTGCAGACTATTGAATCTTCTCACTGCTGCCTTCTGCTCTGTTATTGATAGGCAGAGAACAAGATCATGTCTGGGCTCAGTACCATCCCACTGGACAAACCTCATTCCTTTTGCACTACAAGGAGCTCAGAAACAAAGTTAAAACCCAAGTTAAAGTACAAAAGCCAGTTACTATAGAAATAAACAGTCAGCCACCATTAATTATCCCAGGTTGCTATGGGGCAGCATTAATGATCTCCTAGGCCACTCACGTGCATCTCTCCCCCATGCCATCGGGTTTGGTGACTCTCTAATTGAGGGAGATGACAATCTAGCCAGCTCTCTCAACAATATGTTTAGTGACCTCTCTGCCTTCACCCCTGTCTCCCCTCCCCCCACTGGTGCCAATATATCAATGCTGAATTCCTCCACTTTCAAATTTTGCCTCAAATGTGTCACCTGGGTGGACACTTATAAGTACCTATCCCACACTAAAATATTTGACCCTTGTTGACCTGATGTCATTGACATGAAATTGCTAAAAGCTGTGCTACCTGAGGTCACCCGTTCCCTTCAAATAATCTTCAATCTGTCTCTCTCTACAGGGAAGGTACCTGCTGTCTGAAAGGTTGCTCACGTTACCCCTCTCCATAAAGGGGGGGAGGCACATGACATCCCAGGAAATTACCACCCCATCTCTATCCTGTCACCACTTTCCAAAACGCTTGAAAAAATATTTAGTGATCAGCTCACTGAACCCTTATGAAATACAACCTCCAAACTGCTGAGCAGCATGGCTTCTGAAAAAAAAATCACAGCATGCTGACTGCATTAATAGAATTCTCTAACCACCTCCACCGTGCTTTGGATAGGGGCGAACTAGCTGGATCCATCTTCCTAGACCTCACTAAAGTGTTCAGTATGGTCAACCACTCCCTCCTCTGCAGTAAGCTACTTAACCTTGAATTCTCTATTGATGCAACCAATTGGGTCCACAACTATCTTGACAACAGATCGCAGGCTGTAAAGTACAGGTCCTCCCTATCTACTTACAAGCCAGTGACAGTAGGTGTTCCCCGAGGCCCTATCCTTGGCCCCCTACTTTTCAGCCTCTTTATTAATGAACTCCCAAAAGCCTGTGCTAGCACCACTCTTCTCCTGTATGCTGATGATGCAGTCATCACAGCTACCCCATAGCAACCTTGACCACATAAATAATTGTCTCCAAACTGACTTTGCCTCCATATGTGATTTGTTCACAAGCAATCTCTTCATGCTTAATTAAAAAAAACAAAAACTATGCTATTCCACTACCAGTACAAGTCCCCTCCCCCTGCCGCACTATATATCTCCACTACCTCTGGTGCCCCCACTGAGCAGGTTACCTCCTTTAAATATCTGGGGCTAACCCGTGACTTGTGTCTTACGTACACTGCACACATTGGCCAACTGGTCAGAACTTCTAATTCCAGACTCGGCCTTCTCTACCAACATAGAAGCTCCCTCCTGCCTGAGGTTAAGCAGCTCCTTGCCGGAAGTTACATCCTCAGCTTGATTGACTATGGACTTCCACTATATGGGTCTGCTAGTGACTCAGTATTTGGCAGGGTTAGGGGACTGATGAAAAGGACTTGCTGACTTGTCCTAGACTATAGGTTGGACTCGCATAAGTGCTCCCTCTGCTACAACCTTGGCTGGCTAAACTTGGACTCACTGATACCTTACACCACTCTGGTTACCAGGAAAAAAACATTGTTTGGGCAATCATCCACTGGTATACTTTCACTGCTTACCCCCTCCACCTCCTCTCACTGTACCAGCGGGATATTGCATAACTCTGTTTTACTCCCTCATCATAAAACCACCTTGGGCCAGGCCTGCTTCTCCTTCTAATTCACCAAGCTGTGGAACTCCCTCTCACCCTCCCTCAAGGTAACTGACTCACTCGCTCAGTTCAAAACTCATCTGCATGCATCTCTCTCCCTCCCCAGTCACTGCAACTGCTAACGGTAGTAGAATGTGACCTCCCCCCTGTAGCTCTCTTACTTTTACTTCTATATCCCCTTGCTAGTTAACACCCCCAACTCAGTTGTTCCCTCCCTTTCAGTTATTCCGCCTTCCCTTTCCTCCCTCCTTCCCCCTTCTATAGTGCAGCCCCCCTTTTCACCCTCCTCCCTCCCTCCCTCCCTCCTTATTCCCTATCTGTAAAAAATTGCACTGTTCTGCCTATTATTCCAAGTCTGTTTCTATGTATATTTGTATATATGTACGCATAATGTTGTACTTATCTAACTGTTACCCTACTATGTATCCTGAGTCTAGATCCTTTCAAAATAGGCACTGCCTAAAGGGTCTTGTGTGTAATAAATAAATAAATATTATCTGCTGGGAATTCTGGAATTTGTATTAACAGAAGATGTCAGCCTTGAACTATGTAAACATAGTCGGATACAACCTACTATACTACAGTAAACAGTAAGTAAACTAAAATGTTTTTGCACTCAAAGTGCACATTAGGACCAGCCTCAGCTTGAGTGTGGGGCCCTTAGTGGTGACTGTTCTCTTTAAAACATGTATTGGATAAAACAACATTATGACTGGTTGAGTCTGGTTACATGCCTGTACATTAATTTTATATTACCACACTGTTCATATTTTTCATTTTTTTTAACTTTTAAGACCATTTTATAAGGACATAAACTCACGTCAGGGAGTGCAGTAATGCTGTTCATTGCCACACTTACTAAGTGGTGAAGTTGCTTGACTCTGCCTCATGCCTCACAACCTATCTGATGCATGCAGTAATTTAGCATTACTGTACACCACTGAGTGGTTTTGCTTACTTGTTAGATTGTAATGTGTACTTACTGCATGCATAACCACAGAAAAATGAACCAAAAATCTAAAGTCAGATTCAGGGCTGGCTGGATAGCTGAGACTAGGGGAGCCACTTCCTAGGCTGATGTTCCAGATTCCTTCATACCCAAATCTCTGAGCCTGGCAGTATGCCAGCAGGATGAAACTTAGCCTGCTACTGGATGCTTTTCTTTCTCCTATAGGGTGTGAGGTTCCAGTCCCCACTGCCACCATAGTGACTACAGGAGGCAATGCTAGGCAGGGGGCTCTAGCTGGAATTGCACATGTGTTGTATCTGGCACACCAGCTATGAATACTTCTTTGTGTGTGTGGTGTGTTGTGTGTCTGTGTTGGGGGGGGGTTGCTGGGACAAAATCAGTAGGAAAAAGTCAATTCCCAGTCAACAAGATGACACCTGCATGCCCTCATGTGTGTTGCTGACCATGGAACCTCAGTGGTGTAGTACTAAACTAAGTAGTGTGGGGTCTCTACAAACCAAGTTCTCTTGAAAACTCTGTAGGCTGGGGGTCTGAGAGCTGCCTAGGCCCCCAGAAGCTGTGAGGTTTTAGATGTGTTCTGGTGCATTTTGAGGGTAATTTTTGACACTATTTGGCAGCTTCGAAAGTCTTCTCTGACTTGTTACAAACAACCAATATCAGTATCAAAATAACTGGCTTTTTACTTTCTTAAAAAAAATTTGGCAAAATAGAAGCTGAAAATTCCACCCCTGTCACCTTTCAAACACCCAGCTATATGCTTCTTCTCAAGTTCAGTCAGCTATCACTGCAGCGAGCATTACACTTGTTACCTTGGCGCTTGTACAGAAGACTTATCCCCCCACCCAGTACAGATCACTGTGACTGCTGTCTGATGCCTGGGTTAGATCTGGATGAGGACAGGGCTCTGATCAGAGCAAATCAAGTCTATCTGAGGGCATGTCAGAGACATATCTTGTTCTTTACAGTGTGCCAATCAATTGGCAAAATGGTTTCAGTTGCAGTCACTTCAGTAAGTTAGAAACACGTTCAGGACAAAATTAAACTCAGAACACACTGCTCATGTCTTTATTCATTCATTTGTCTGTGCCTGTCTCATGCTCCCTTACTTTCTGGTCTCCTATCTTTACATCCCTCCACATTATTTCACTACAACATTCATGTATCCTCAGAAACAAGTAAATACAAGTTATACAGGAAAATGTAATTGGCCATTGAAACAAGACACAGCTGGTAATAACTACCCCTCCCACCACAAAGTAAGAAGGCATGGTGCAAGTATTCACCAAGACACAACTAGTGATAACTACACCCCCCAAACACACACACCGGGTAAGAGTGCATGGGGACAAGTATGTATTAGTTGTGTCTCATTTGCAAAGCCATTTTTTTATTTGTAACTTGAAACTTTTATATTTACTAGACACAGTACAGTCATTAGCCAGTTCTGTCATTAATGCAGAAGAAATGGACACTGACTTTGGACTTTGGATTAGCAGAAGGTACTGTAGGGGGCTTGATGGGTGGTACAAGCTTCTCCCATCCCAAATGCTTTCTCCATTCCTAATAATATAGCAGATATTTATATAAATGTCCATGCTATGTAACATGGAACATTTCTTCTTTTAGATATCACATCTTTGTATAGTTAACCTTTTTTCTGCCGTGGCTGTTTTTTGCAGATTGTCCCTTAAATGTTTTTATTTATTTATTGTATTTATTTATTCAATTTTGTTAACTGGGCAGGCCCACTGGGTCCCAAGGGTCCCATTTTCAGAGGCAACCTGGAGTTAGTTACATATAACAATAAGACAGAGCATACAGTAAGCAGAAATCATACAAAGATACATTCATAGGTAGACAACTTAAATCAAACAGGATATGGTGCATAAGGAATAGACACTATCAGGGGGTAATTTAGTACAGGGCAGTTATTACAAAACATTATAAGATACACATTTTTGAAGCACTTGAGTGGAGTTGAGCCCCACTTAAGTATTCGGAGCAGTTAGAAGTAACTGATGTTTTTAATCTGATATTGCTTCTTGTTAAAGTTTTGAAAATGTTATACTTTTTTTTAATTTTATCAGACTGAGGTCTCATCTTGCAGCTAACTGCAAAGTATCTGTATGAAAGATGCTTTATAATATTTGTATTAGGTCTGAAACTGAAACTGTTAAGTTCTAAAATGTATCAGCTTCTCCTTTATTTAAGAATCAACTTTTACCCACAGTATGGACCTGTAGTTTTCAGTTATATAGTATTTATTTACTCTTTACATTTGCCTTTGATTGTGAGTGATCCTCGAGTCTTTATTATTAATAGCCATGAATAGTTCAGGTTTGAATTCATCCTTCATCCTTGATGGAGGAACAATTTTATTTTATGGCAAGCCAGTTCATGATGCTTGACTTGTCTGAAATACAGTTGCTTTCCCAATTATCTAAACCCATTTTGTAATTAAAAAAAAATGAATGCAAACCCTTAAAAATGACTGTACTTACAGTCTCATTCTGGTAGTGCTTGCTTCTAAATTTTAAATAAAATAAAAAAAATACTCACAGGCTAGCCACAGGATTCAGTGTTAACAACCGTAAATCCTGACCTTTTCAGATGCATGCCGGAAAGAAAACAGGCTGCCGAACTGAAAAAGAAAGCCAGTAAGCCACCTCCTGAAACCCAACAGAACAGAGCCCTGGCATCAGTCCAATTGTGCATACCATTGTACAGCTGGAGGTATAGGCTCCCCCCAAAAGCTACCTCCTCAAACCCTTCTTGATGATCTCGTGACAAATTCAATAATGATGAAAGCCTGAACGGTGTTGGCTACTTTTAAAACAAATGTGCAATGTTACACCAGCGACACATGAAGAAATCTCTATGCCTCGATGTCTCACAGAGTGCCTGATTCGAAGGCACACATGCTGCATGTGAGACACCTCCACACATGCGCACAGCGCAGGAAGGCCAGTCAAGAAACAAAGCCCAAGTTGTATATCTTGGAGGACTCGGAGTTAGCGTTTATGTGCATGTGCTGACTCCGAGAAATATATGCAAATATGGAAAAAACAATCAACTGCGCTTTAAGTAAGTGTGGGAGTGGTGCTCCCTCTCATTAAAAAGTAAAGGGTCAGCGCTCCCATGCAACACCACTGCACTACACCCCTGGGGAACCTACAGACTAGTAAACCTGACCTTGATAGTAGGAAAGCTGCTGGAGATGTAGGATGCTATGCTTTTTTCCAAGCAGGACAGTGCCCTTGCCACAGTCAGAACTGCTGAATCTTTGATGATTTGGGACAAGTAAGCAGCTGGTTAAGGTTTTTCTCTTGTTTTTTAGGCTGTGGAGGAAGGCTAAAAAGTGGGATCACCATTTTTGAGGGTAGGTCTAGGAGTATGGCAGCCAATAGGAGACTGAGGGATGCCTTAAAGGCTGATACAACCAAGCGTTACTATGCATGAGCATCCCAGAGTATGAGCACCCTGGAGTAATGGTGCAGCACCTGTGTCAGCAGCATGCATCTGCAGCAGAAGACTGCAGAACACAGGGGGCTCTGCTAGTAAGCCACATATAGTAGATTCCAGGAATTTAGGTGAGACCCATCCAGTATCGGTAGGGAAGACTGTGCTAAGCAGGTGTAAAAAAGGTAACAGTCGGTGGTGTATAGGTAATTTCATAGCAACCAGTTACGACCTCAGATATGGGGAGGGCTATACATGATGGTATAGTGGCCAAGTTGTGAACAAATAATGAGAGTAGCTGAATCCTAATCTAGGGCACAGTTACAAGGATGTCTACTGTTTGACAGGTGGTACCAAACATTTTAAATGTAGCCAACCTAGCTGGGGTTGCACTGCAAATTCTGAATTTGGTAATACTGTACAGTACATATATGGAATAGTAATTATTGCACATTAGCATGCAGATTGGGTAGCATTAGGGGGAGTGGATGGAGTACAGGAACTGTGGTACATTCAAAACCTAGAGGATGCTCTGGATTTACAGTCAATTCCTCAGTTGTAGGAGGGAGCAATTGTTGGCAGCTGAGCTGAAAGCTGCCTGTGTGTTTTTTCTAAGAGCTATAGGAAATTACCTTCTGTGGCTTGCGTACAGCCAACTAATTCTGTAAGTCACAGTGGAATAGCCATATTGTTTATTGAGAACTGCAGTGTTTGTAATTTAATTTCAACTTGCAATGAAAGTGCAAGAATAAAATAATTGCTCTGAAGCCTTTACTAGTAAAGTCAAAATCAAAATTGTATTGTTTAATCTGCAAAAAGATTTTACAAAACAGGCAACATACATGAAAAAATGTTTACAGTCAAATGTAAGATTCTTAAACATTCCTCTTTAGAATAAACGCATCTGTACATTAAAATAGTTCCTACTAATAGAGTTCTTATTTGAGTAGAATTGATTTTAACAGCACATGAAGAGATTAGGAACAATTCTGTAAGTTAAATTTCATAGTTTACAGGTGAATTGCAGATAACTAACCTACAAGTCTATTCAGTTTCCCAATATCTGTATTAGAAAACAGAAAATTTATCATGAGGCTGGGAGGAAGGCCGACCTCTCTGAAGATTTCCCCAAGCCATTTTCCCCTGGCTTTTCGGAAATTAGGACATATTAAGATGTCATGCTTCAAATCATCTTCTACCCCATTTCCGCAGCTACAATGGGGATCTTTGCCATTATCCCTCTTCTGTCTAAAATATATATATTACATATATATATATATATATATATATATATATATATATATATATAAAATTGGCTTTCTAAAGTTCTAAGCAAAATGTTGAAATTAACTGCCTATGATTAGGGTTTGAAATTTTGTTGAGACATGGTTCCAGTTGATGAACTTGTTTAATTTCTTTGAACCATCTATAATTTTTCAAATCCTGAATTCTTTTTATATGTTTCATTATTGCCAAATGTCTAGTCCTAGTTTTAATTTTGTCATCTTTGGATTTAAGATAAATTTCATATGGCAAATATCCTAGGCCCATAGGGTAAAGTTTATTTTGTATAAGATTAATATTTGGATAAGAGAAACCGAGATTTGTATAAGCAATTTCTTCTTCTAAGCACCAATGAGGGATCCTTTTTTCAGGAAGCTGAAAAAGTCTTAACATAAACAGTATCTATCTTTCCAGGATCATTGTTTCCAATACAAACTGTCCCAGTTCCATTCTTAATAGTGCAGCAGGGACACATTTACCAGTATGTGAATATGTGCCTTTTCTTTTCCTTGTAAGATACAACGTGTTTTGGAAAACTGAATCAGTGAACAGCGTTAGCATTTTGAGTGCAGTTACATCTTTTTTATGGAGGCTTAGCATTATATGAAGAGGGTAGCCTGGCCTCAGAGATTCAGTATTATGGCAGATCAAAGGGAACCAAGATGTTTTGGGTGCAAGCCATAGCGGGGGATTCATGATAGGAGTGGTCTATTGGCTTCCAGCACAGAAAGAGGAGGTAGAAATCAAGCTGGGAAAGGAAATTAATAGGATGGCAGAGCTTGGAGAGGTTTTGATACTGGGTGAGCTTCAGTCTGACAGATGTGGGCTAGAGCACACCATTTGTCGCAAGTGCAAAGAGCCAGGCCCTGGTGGACAGAACACAAGAGGCATTCCAAAGCCAGTTGGATATGGAACCCACTAGAGAAGGGGTCATATTGGACTGTATCCTTTCAAACAGAGACAGGGTAGTGGAGATATATGTGAGGGAGCCACTGTTATCAAACTATCGGAGAACAATGTGGACTGAAGTCAAGCCTAAGGTTGGGAGGGTACACTCAATGAATCATGACCCTGGAATTCAGAGGGGCTGATTTGGGGAAGATGAAAGAGGTGTTGGGGGAAAAATTAAAACAGGTAAAAGGAGTTATGGGAGAAGACAGAAAATGAGGGCTGGTCAAAAAAGAGTACTAGAGGAAACTGAGCTTTACAAAAATGGTAGAGAGGAATAAGTGGGGAAATAAACCATTATGGTTCATGAAGAACACAACAGAGGTAGTTAGAGAAAAATGGAAGGTGTTCATTAAATATAAGGGTAGTCAAACAAATGAGGACAGGCATACGAAGAACTGATGAAAAATGCGGGCAGGGTAGTAAGGCACAGAAAGGCAGAAACAAGATTAAGGCTGGTGGAGGGTGTCAGGTAGATGTTCTTCTGCTATATGTATGGAAAATGCAAAACAAAGGGGTATGTAATTAGACTGAAGAAGGAGTAGAAATGGTTAGAAGATAAGAACGGCAAGGTAACTCTACTAGACAATTACTTCTGTTCAGTATTCGTGGTAGAGGACAGCAATATAGTGACCTATAAGGGACTGCTGACTGGGACTGGTTAGGAGCCCATTAGAGTGGAGAGAGTCCCAAAGAGACTTTAGCACTAAAGGTAACAAGATCAATGGGGCCAAATGGGTTGCACCAGAGGGTGTTGAGGGAAATGAGGCAGATCCTTGTAGGTCCATTGATGGACCTCTTCAACTACTCACTAAAAACAGGAATGGTGCAGGAGGATTGGAGGATGGCAGATGTGGTCCCTCTACATAAAAGCAGTTGTAGATGACAGCCAGGCAACTATAGACCAGTCAGTCTGACATTTATAGTGAGGAAGATCTTAGAATTCATTATGAAGGAGAGTATTGTGGGATCTTTTTCGGGGATATCTCTTTCATCAGGTCACGCATTTGGAACAATAAGCTGGCAGGCTCTAGGACCACATGGAAACTTTTGTTAGCAGTTTAGTAGGGGCTGCCCATGGTGGTGTCTGACATCATTAACCCATATAAGCATGGGTGGCCCCATCCCCCTTAGTTCATTTCCTGCCATCAACCTGTGCTTGTCGGATCACTGCAGAACCTCCTTGCAAGTCTTGCTTTCCAGTGGCCATTTTGTCCCAGCGGGCCTTCCTTCTTGGATTTCTTGGTGCATAGAGGACACCGACCCCTCCTGCCATTCCTTCCAGGCAGGGGGTCCAGGGCCAGTCTTTATAGCCTTGCTGCACTCAGTGCCCCACAGATGGTGATGCTTGAACCTCTCCTGTCTCCCCCCTCATCTTCATGGGTGGGCTATGGCCTTTGGGCTCTCTCTCTCTTTCCTCAGCTCCAGGCCTCCTGGTGCTGGTGTCCTTCTTGGCTCCCCCGCTGGTGTTCCTCTCCCATTGCTCAGCAATGACTGGGGTGCTCACCCTGATGGTGGCACCCAGTACCTCCCCTATCAGCAGCCCCTGTGGGCCTGTCGATGGCACAACCGCTGACATCCAATGGCACCTAATTTGCCCTGGTTCTCCCGCTTAGTCTGGCCTATGTTTTTGCTGGTCCTCATCGATGTTGCTTTGGGTCTTTTCTCATCAGCATAGCACTTTTGCACTCCGGCACCAGGGGATCAACCCCTGTTGATGTTCTGCCTTGCGGTGCCATGCATAGCACCGTGGTGCAATGGACAGCATGCATCTTTGGTTGCCCCCAGATCACAGGTGGTGATGGTGGTCTTTGAGCCCCCTTTGAGTGAGGACCACAGCCTGGTTACTGAGCTGGCTCCCTTTCTGCTTGTTGATGGTATCGGGGATCTACTTTCTCCTCCCCATTGACATTCTGCCCTTCTGCACCATGTATTGTAACCCTGGTGCACTGAGTGGCATGCCTCACAGATTGCCCCTCCTCAGCTAGCAGGCACCAGCAGTGGTCTTTGAGCCCCTTTGAGCTGGGTCTAAGAGCCTGGTTACCAGGCAGGCCCCCTTTCAGCCTGTCAACAGCCTCAGAGTTCTACCCTCTCCCTTCCTGTTGATGTTCTGACCTGCTGCACTCTGTATATTACAATGGTGTTCCAGGAGATTTGCATTACAGGTCACCCCTTTTCAACTCACAGATGGTGCCAGTGGTCCCTGATTCCCTCTGTGTGGAAACTAGAGCAAGGCCACTATGGAGAATGCCTCCCTCCCAGCCCTCTGCTCCCCTTCAGCCTCCCATAGATCAGGGGATCCCTTAGGCTACTTCAGCCATATGCCCCACCCCTCCAACAGATGGTGCCTGGGGTGGGTATGTGCATTATGGCACCTATTTATGGGGTGCATCAGTAGTGCATGGCTGCCCAAGATGGACCTCTGGCCTTGGGAGTGGAATTACAGCTGATGCTGTACAATCTTCTTTATTTGCCCCACATTGAGGACATCAGCTTGGTGGGGCTGAGGTGTAGGGAACATTTACTGATCTGCAGTCTTGAGGACCCTCTTATGCTGGGTTGGGAACCAGGTCCTGAGGCTCATGCAGCACAGGGCCAACCTGGCTGCTCCTCAACCCCCACCGCAGCTGCCCCCTCCACAGACCCTAGCCATGGTGGGGCATCTTAGTTGCCAGTTCCTTTCCTGAATGTCTGTTCCCCAGCCTTCCCTCTAGCCCTGAGCTGGGAGGTGGTATTAGTGGATCATTTCTTTTCCTTCATGGAGAATGGTGGAAGGTCCTCCCTTCGGCTGCTGGGGTCTTGCTATTCTTAGAACAGGACCAGGCTCCAGTAAATCAGTGCCCAGCATGGAACAAGTCCAGGGGTTTTGGTCTCCTCTCTTTCCTACTCCTGAGATATGCATGGCCCGTTTTGACTCTGAGGGTTCTGTCCTTATTTATACAGTAGGACCATACTCCAGACCTCTGGGAACGGCCTCTTGGCTCTTCTTTTTGGTTCCTTAGTTTACCCTCCTTGCATAAGAGGATGATAGCATCAACACCTCAACATCGAGGGAGTACAGGGTTCAATTCCTATTCCTTCCTGTTCCCATAGGGTGCTGTGTAGGTCTGAGTCACCTGAATTTTTCCATCCAGTACCAGAAGATCAGGATGGTGATCCTACGTGGCCTGTTGCCACTGCGGCACTGGGGAGACCTGAAATGCTCCTTTGACATGCTGGTTGCATACCTACATATCAAGGTGTGTGCTCCCTACTGGCAGTACCTCAGGTTACAGTTCCACAAGGAGCGCTCTCAGTTACAAACATTGCCCTTTGGCTTGTTCTCTGTGGCACAGGTCTTTACCAAATGCTGGGCAGTTGTAGCAGTGACCATCAGGAGGGTGGGACTGTATGCCCTCCTTTACCTGGACTGCTGGTTGCTCAAAGCTCAGTCCAGAGCACAACTGTTTCAGACTCTACCATGTACCATACAGCTGTTCCAGGCCCTGAAAATCGCAGTCAGTCTGCCCAAGTCATTCTTGACCCCTGTCATCGCCTACAGTACACCAGGGCAGTAGTGGCCATGGCTCAGGGCTTTGCCTTCTTGCCGCAGGACAGGAGGGACTACCTGATGAATCAGGTCTGGCTGCTTTACAACACCAATATGTCATGGTGAGAACCTTCCTGAGGCTCCTGGGCCTCCTTGCTGCAGCCGTTGTCATGGTGCACTTAGCTAGGCTGCATATGCAGATTGCCCAGTGGACATTGCAGGTCCAGTGGGATCCATGAACTGGCAACATAGAACAACAAGTTCTAGTCTCCTCTTCGTTCAAAAAGGTGCTGCTATGGTAGATGGAACCCAGGAACCTGTTGAAGGGGTTCCTTTTCTCACTCCTTCCCCTCGGCTGATTCTCACCACAGACGCTTCAGAGTTTGGCTGGGGGGAGCTCATCTGTGGCCTCACCAGACTCAGGAAATGTGGTCGGGAGAGGAGGCTACCCTTCATGTCAATGTCCTAGAGATGAGGGCTATTTGGTATGCTTTGCAAGCCTTCCAGACCCATCTGTCCCTGGGTCATCTGCTGGTGCAGATGGTCAACATCAGTGTTGTGCACCACATCAACAAACAAGGGGGTACTCAGTTGCACCCTCTGTGTTGGGAAGCAATGAGGGTCTGGTACTGGGCTCTAGAATGCAGTCTATAACTGTCAGCCATCCATGTTCCAGGTGTCCAAAACATCCTGGTGGACTGGCTAAGCAGATCACAGTCCAGGATGTACAAGTAGGAGCTGCTAACCTTGGTCATAGAAGACCTGTTCAACAGGTGGGGTTGTCCAGAGTTGGACCTTCTTGCGTTCCCACTCAATGCAAAACTGTCACATTTCTGCTCACTTGCTCCAGAGCCTAGAGTTTTCTGGTGAGATTCATTAATTTGCCCCTCTTTTGGAAAAGGGATTCCTCTATGCCTTTCCCTCCCTTTCCTTTGCTTCAGAGGATGCTAATCAAGCTCCAGATAGAATGTGTCGCTTTGATCCTCTTTGCTCCTTCTGGCCTTGTCAAATCTGGTTCTTCCTGCTGCAGCAGTTTGTAGTAGAACTTCCTGTGCCCCTGCCCCTATGTAGAGGCTTGCTATCACAGGAGCAGGGCACCCTGGTCAATCTGGGCCTCAAGTCACTGCACCTACATACATGGCTCCTGCAGATGTAGCCATGGCCCAATTTGGGGTGTCTCAAAAGGTGGCTGATGTTCTGGTGGCTGCTAGGAAGCTTTCCTCCAGGGCTACATATAAAGTGGACGTGTTTTGCTCTGTGGGGTGCTTCCCTTTATTTGGATCCTTTCACTTCTCCAGTGAATCATATTCTTGAGTACTTGCTGTACCTTTTAGTTTCAGGACTGCAGTCCTCCTCCCTTGAGGTGCACCTGTCAGCCATTTCGGCCTTCCATGTGCCTGTTGATGACCATATGGTGGCGCACCTAGAGGTGTCCCCTACTTTCTTGAGAGGCTTTCTCCATCTGAGGTCTCCCATCTGCAGTCCAGTCCCAGCCTGGAAAAACTTACTGTGTCTCCTTTTGAGCTAGCCATGACACTTGAGTTATGCTTCTGTCATGAAAAGCATTCTTTTTAGTTGCTATTATTTCTGCTCAAAGAATTTCCTAGCTTCAGGCTTTGATGTGTGAGCCTCCTTATTTGCTTTTCCACAAAGATGGAGTGTCTAAGGTGGTATCTGAGTTTACCTTAAAGCAAACCATCTACCTGCCTGTTTATTATCCAGAGCATGCCACTCCAGGTGATACATTGCTCCACACCTTAGATGTAAATAGAATTCTGTATTACTGTATACACCGTATGAAGGTCTGCAGGCAGTCCTTGCAGCTGTTTGTTTCCTTCACCACTGGAAAAGAGATCGTACCCCTTTCTGTGCAGAGCCTACTCAAAGGCTTTGCCAACTGTCTTATTTTTTGTCATACGAAGTATGGTAAGGAACTTCCTGGTGTTGTTTGTGGTCATTCCACCAGAAGCATGGCCACTTCAGTTGCTCGTTTCAGGAATGCTTCAGCTGCAGAGATCTATGCTGCTGATGCAAATTGGGGTGCTGTCTACACTTTCACTAAACACTACAGTCTGGGCATTACCTCTAGGAGATGGGCAGGCTTCAGCCTGGCTGTGTTTCAAGGTCTCCTGCCATAGGCCTATAGCCTTCAGCCACCCAGACTATTTCTTTGTCAGAACTGCTTGGGACTCGTTCCAAAGGTGTGACCTGATGAAAGAGATATCCCCAAAGAAAATAGAATGTTACATAAGAACTTATTGTAACAGTAGATCTTCAAGGGAATCTCTTTCATCAGCTCATAGTGACCCACCCTCTGTCCCCCATGGACATAGACTCTTTCTCAATGTTACTGGCTTTTGTCTAGTGCTCTGTCTGGATAGGTGTTACTGCTGTTTCCAACAGAGATGGTTGCTTGGCTAACTTTGACAGTACCCTGGTCTCCTAGGAAGGGCCCTCTGTGCTTTTCTCCTCTCGGGACCTTACAGATATACTGGAATTGTCTTTTTATCCTGGGAGATGGTCTCCTGCCTAGCCTGATGGAGAAATCCATTCTCCCTTCTCAGTTCCCTTCAGGGAGATCCTCCGAGCATGGTCTGTGGTGAGGAACTGAGAGGGGGGACAGGGTCACCCGTGCTTATATGGGGATAGCGACATCAGATGTCACTGTGGGTAGCCCCTGCTGAACTGCTAGCAAAAGTTTCCATATGGTCCTACAGCCTGCCGGCATATTGCTCCAAAGGCATGACCTGATGAAAGAGATTCCCTTGAAGAACTACTGTTATGGTAATTTCTTATGTAATTGTTCTTTTCCTGGAGTTGAATGGGTTGTAGGACCCCAGGCAATATGGTTTGACCAGTGGGAGGTCATGTCATACCAGCCTGATTTACTCTGTTGATTGGGTGGCAAAAGCAGTGAACGTGGGGCAGGCTGTGGACATATTATACCTGGATTTTAGTAAAGTCTTCATCTCCATCCTTCATGGAAGGTTGGTAAAGAAACTTGGCAACTTAGGGATTGAGGATAAATAAGGAGGTGGGTAACAAACTGGCTGAGTGGAAGTACTCAGAGGGTGACACTGAATGGAGAGTAATCAGGGATCAGCAAAGTCAGTAGTAGGGTGCTCCAGGAGTTGATCTTGGGACCAGTTCTCTTCAGTATGTTACTTTGTGACATAGAGGTGGTAGTCCATGGAAAATATGCCTCCACAGATGACAGTTAGATATGCAGTAGAGTGGACTCTGAGGAGTGACTAGGGCCATGAAAAAGGATCTGGTGAAACTAAAGGGCGGTCTAAAGTGTGACAGCTAAAATTTAGCATAAACAGGTGCTAAGCTATTAAGAAATGGACCAAAAACTAAGAAATAGAATACTGCATCAGGGGTGGGGGTGTTTGACACAAAGTGGAGTAAAATCATACTGGGTAATGATCATGAATACTTTAAGGGCTGAGACACAAAAGCAATTAAGTGGTTAAGTGATTACAAAGGCAAAATGGATGCTGGGATGCAAATGTTGAGGGATCTCTAGGAGAAGGATGGAAGTGATAATGCTCTTGAACAGGTTGCTGGTACGAGTTCACTTAGAGTACTACGTACAGTTTTGGAATCCACACCTTTAGCAACAAACCTCTGTGTAAAGGAAATGAGGAAGAACAGGAGAAAAGAGACCACTATGGTTCTCAAGGGTAGTGGCCTCAAAGGTTAAGACTAAAGGTATCATGCAAGATGTACAATGAGATGTAGAGGGAGGAAGATAGGGAGGTGTAGCAGGAAAAGCAGAGAGAGAAGCATGTAAGTTAGTGAGAGGCACAAAGGTGCAAGCTGAGGAAAGGATAGCCAAAGGAATAACTAATGGGATGAGACCTTTTTTAGGTACATAAATGATAAGAGGAAGACAAAGGGAAGGATTGTGAGGTTAAGAAGGGCAGGGGAGACTATACAGAGGCTACGATCCTTTGAATACAGGGGCCCCTGCTGGCTAAATTCCCTTAACTCTGAGCTGATTGAGGAAATGAAACTATACCCATTTAAGGCCAAGCTGCTGCAGTACCTGGCCACTCTTAGTAACTGTGACTGCGTCACCTGTGCCAAATCCTGCTGTTATTGATAGCTTATCTGTCCTGCATAGCACCCCTCTCCCCTCCACTTCCACCCCTGCCTGGTGTGACCCCTCTGAGCACTTACCCCCACATCACCTCTTTATCCCCCCTCCTTCCTGCTTTATCATCACAAATATTAATCCCCTCAATTTTCACCCTCCCCAGTTTCCCCTCACCTCACCCCCACTTTAAAACCCTTTCCCTTATCCCTCTCTCCCCATGTTACCCAGCCCTATCCTATCACCTACTTACGTAACCCTGGGTAGATTCCTATCCAATCCCAGCCCTCTGATTACTCAACCCCTTATTCTGTCACCCCTTGGTCTCTTTCCCCACCCTCCCTGTTCTCATCTATTCTGTCCTCCCCCTCCTTTGGTCACCAACACTTCTGACCCTCCATAACAATACATGCATGCTCTAAAGCTCAGCTACCACTATAAATTGCTTGTCCACCTTGGGTACGCCCTTAGTACTGTTGCAATAAAGTTGACCTCTCCTACCTGATGTATTTTAACTGTACTTGCTTGAATCTGTATCTGTATGTACCATGATGTACTTGCCTGCTGTATATACACCTATCTGTTTTGTAATGTCTGCGTACTTTGTCTATTGCCTTATGACGTGGAACCTTTGTAAATTAGCTTTTAGCTCAAAGGTGTTATCCGAGATTCCAATAAATAAATAAATGTAGAGGAGGATCAGGAAAAAGCAGATATCCTGAACAGATACTTCTGTTCAGTTTTTACAATGGAAGAGGATGAGGATGGACCACATAAAAACAGCAGGAACTCTGGGAGGAGGGAGCTAGATACAAGTCAATTTACAGAGGAAAGTGTCCTGAAAGGAGCTGTGAATGTGAAAGTGGATAAAACTATGGGACAGGACAGGGTACACCCAACGGTGCTGAGGGAACTCGGGAGGTACTGGCTGTACTTCTGATAACTCTATTCAACAACTCACTGGAAACAGGAGTGGTTCCAGAGAATTGGAGGAGGGCAGATGTAGTCCCACTTCATAAACGTGGCAGCAGGGAGCAGTCTGGCAACTATAGGCTGGTCAATCTGACATCAGTGGTGGGGAAGTTAATGGAGATGCTTTTAAAGGAAAGGTAAATGGAGTATCTTGACTCCAGTGGGTTACAAGACTTGAGGCAGCACAGATTCATGGGGTGGGGGGAGGCCAGATCAGATGAACCCGATTGATTTTTTAAAACTATGTGTTCAGACACCAGGGAAACAGATTCAAGTGTGGCAGTGGATGTGGCCTACTTAGACTTCAGTAAGGCTTTGACACCATATCAAATAGGAGGCTCATAAGGAAACTGAACAGTTTGGGAGTGGGTTTCACAGTGGTAAACTGGGTATGAAATTTGTCAATGGATAGGGGACAGAGGGTGGTGGTTAATGGCACTCACTCTGGAGAGGGGAGAGTGACCAGCAGAGTACCTCAGCATTCAGTTCTGGGACTAGTCCTCTTTAATGTCTTTATAAGGGATATTGCAGAAGAGCTGGAAGGGAAGGCATGCCTCTTCACAGATGACACCAAAATCTGCAATATGGTATATACTCTGGAGGGGGTGGAGATAATGTTTATTTTCATTTTTATGTTGGCTCGCGCATTTGCAGCCAACATATTGGGGTAGTAGCACATTTGGAGGTGCTGTAACTGTTGGGTGAATGCAGGGCACACATCAGTAGGTGCGTCACTCATTCCCCAATCAGCCTGCATGCCGGCGCCACACCATGCGGGCGAGCACATCTAAGAAAAGGTCTGCTGCAATGTGAGCAAAGCTTGTCACATGCAGCAGACCTCCCGACATGCTTATCTTGCTGAGACAGAAAAAAAAAAACATGACGGTACACTGTCAGCCATAATGCCACTTTGGGGTTGCTAAATCCTCTGTCGCATGCCCTACCTCTAATGTAGATAAAAGGATGAAGCCCATTCCCCATCAGCATTAAGCACCCCCAATTGTTATATGCCGCTGGGGTGCCTAATCCTTGGCTCTTGTCCCCTGCTTTCCTGTGTGTGGTGATGGAGGTGCCCAATCCCCATCAGCTAAAGCATCCCCCAAAAACACTTAGGTGGCACACTGACAGCCCACCCCAGCAGTGCCAAATCCCTGAAAAATAAAACAGTCCATGCAATGTTTTTTTACCTGTGAAAAAGAAACAGTTCCTCGCCATCTCCTGCCCCTCCCACAACCCGCCTCCCACCCTCTGTGCACCCTGCCTCCCAACCCCCACCCCATACTTACCTCCGGAGTCTGGTGCGATGATCTTCGATGGACTGGGAACATGTCTGCACTCTTCAAAGCCGACCGTGAACTGAAGAAATGCCAGTAAGCTGTATCAATCAATCAATCAATCAATCAAAATCTTTATTTAATCAGGCGAACATCATTGAGCGTAGCTCATTTACAAGATGGACCTGAGTGGTCATATAAATAAGAGTACAAGTATTTTTACATAGACAAGAATAACATAAACAGTAGTACAATGACATAAAGTGATAATATACAACAATTTACATATATACAAGGCACAGTAAAACCATTTAACCTGTAAGAAAAAGGAGACAATGGGTATAGCAGGCATAATATATAAATTATAGGGCCTAATTGGCTTTTATGAGAGTATATCAGGTGATTGGAAAATAGAAGTAGAACTAAACATAAAGGAACACGGAAAAAGGGGGTGGGAGGGTAGGCAGGGTAGGGGATTAGGCCTGATAAAAGCAATTGCAGAGTTCTGGAAATAGGGTGGAGAATAATCTTTTGAAGGATGTTAAAGGTAGGAGGCTATCAAGCTTCATGGATTTTTGGAGTGAATTCCATGCAACTGCTAGTGAGTAGCTGATAGCGGCCCTCCCAAACCGGGTGCAGGCATTGGGGACCTTTAGTATGATGAGTTTACTGATCCTTAAGGTGTATGGCCTAGAAGTAATTCGTAAAACAGTCTGTGATATAGGTGGGTAGTTTGCCTGATAAAGCTTTGAATATCCAGATTGCAGCATTCCTATTTCTTCTGTGTTGTAGTGATGTCCAGTTGACTGCCATATAAAGAGAGCAATGATGGGTGCTGGAGGGAAGGTCAGTAATGAATCTGATGGATCTATGATACAGGGTGTCCAGCTTATTTAAGAGGGGGAGTGAACAATGGCCATAGAGAAAGTCAGCATAATCAATGAGGGATAGGAATGATGCCTGGATTAATCTTTTTTTGGAGTCTCTGTTAAGGTAGTGTTTTATTCTAAAAAATAGACCAAGCCTTTGTCTCAGTTTTTTTAGTAGCTCTTCAATATGGACAGAATAGTCAAGCCTGTTATCAATCCAGACTCCAAGGTATTTTGAAGTTATCAACAAATTCCAGCTTCTCTCCAAGTAGGGTGGATAATTTTAGGTGGTGGGTGATGGGGTAGTGGCAGAGCAACTCTTGTGGCAAAGAACATAGCTTTTGTTTTTGGCATTTAGAAGTAGCTTTTATCCAGTAGATTGTGTTGCAGGATGGAGAATTCAGATTGTAACAGCTCACAGGCTTTAGGTAATGAGGGATTGCTGACATATAATACAGTATCATCAGCAAATAGATGAATGTTAGATTGAGTGAGGTTGGCACGATATTATTAATATAAATAGCAAAGAGGATGGGGCCAAGAATAGAGCCTTATGTACACCTCTTAGCAGTGGTTTTAAGGTGGATAGGTAATTTCCACTTTTTACCAGTTGTGACCTATCTGATAGGTAGCACTTGAACCAGTTGAGTGAGAGAGAATCCAGTCCTAGTGAGCTAAGGGAGGTGATTAATGATTCATGATCCACTGTGTCAAATGCTTTACTCAAAATGTTCTTCTTATCCAAGGCAATCTGCCAATCGTTAGTTACTTTGGCTATTTGTATAATGGCATAAATAGGGTTTTTTCAACTTTGGTGCATATCTCGGGAATCTTTTGGAATTTTTGCACCACTTTTTCAACATGGGGTTATTGGGACCCCTCCTCATGAATTCAGTCACTGTAATGGCGATATTTGGTCCCAAAAGGTGATTTCACAGTCACTGAGCAGAATCACCTTTCAGGACTGAATAACAAAATGACAGTGCCACTGTTCATGAGGGGGGCTCTCAAAAAGCCTATGTTGCAAATTTGGTGGAAACAATCCCAAAAATGGCTGTTTTACGACAGTGCATTGCGCTGTTTCCACGCACGCTTGTAACTTTGTACATTTGTAATATTTCCACTCCAGATTTTCATAATTGGCTGTTTTCCACACCTCCTGATGAACAGAACTGTCATTTTACATATCCTGGCTGAAATGTGTTTTCTCACGTCCGGCGCAGAATATCGTGGTTGCTGTGAGAAATCAGTTTTCAGGACAGTTTGAGGAAATGACGGTGACACTGTTCATGAGCAGAGGTCCAAAAATGCCTATGTTGAAAATTTGGTGCCGATAGTCCATAAAATGACTGTGTTAAAAGTGTGCCTTGCACAGTTTCTACGCACTCTTGTAACTTCGCAAATTTGCAATATTTCCATGCCATATTTTCAACACTGCCATTTTTTCACACCTCCTTATGAACAGTACAGCTGTCATTTTTGACATCCTGCCCAAAATGTGTTTCCGCACCTGTGGCACACAATGGTGTGGTCACTGTGGGAAATCAGCTTTTGGGACAGATTAACAAAATCACAGTGCCACTGTTCATGAGGGGAGGTCCCAAAATGCCTATGTTAAAAATGTACCTAAAAAACTTCTCAAAATAATTGGGTTACGGATGTGTGTTGCACAGTTTCTATTCATGCTCATGACTTCACCAATTTTTCATAATTTCACTCCAGATTTTCAGCGTTGTCATTTTTTTATGCCTCCTCATGAACAATACAGTTTTCATTTTCCACACCCTGCCCAAAATGTGTTTTCATCCCTGTGTTGCCAAATGGCATAGCCACTGTGCGAAACCACCTTTCAGCTAACAAGCTGATTGTGCTGCTTTTCATGAGGTGGGCTCACAAAAAGCCCATGTTGGAAATTTGGAGTGAAAATACCAATGCACGCCTATGGTGTTAGGGTTCCCAACTGTAGCACCCCACCCTGTAGAGACTGACAGGTCAGGGGTGTGACTTGGGATCATCAGCTGTAATGCTCATGCCATTCCAACCCCACCTCCACCCCCACCCTGCAGCCAGTAACAGACATCATGGTGTGCTTTGCGCTGTTCAGCCACATAGTTCACCCCATTCTCCTATACTGCACCCACCTCTGCATATTTCCTTATGGAATGGGGTAAGTATAATGCCCAAAGACCCCAAAGCACACCACGACACTTGTCAGTGTCTACAGGGTAGGGTGAGGTACAGTGGCATGAACGTTATAGCTGACGACCCAAAGGCACACCCCAATGCCTGTCGGTTTCTACAGGGTGAGGGTGGGGTTGGCATCACTTCAATACTTCACTCCCATTCCTATTATGCATCTCTAACTCTGGCACTACCAATGCCAATGCCAGCAATACAATATTCAGCATTGACAAATGCTTGTTATTTTTTATACTTGTAAGCAAGGTAAGCAAATTGCCCGTTTTCACAAGCGACAAGTTTAACATAAGAAAAACACATTAGTTAAATACAAAACACTACAGAATACATATAAATAACAAATAGTTACATTCACATATAACATTCAGACCAAATACATAATTAGTGAAAACAATTGCACTCTGATTTGATATCAAACCATTGAACCAACCTATACTTAAATGTCCTCACTATACTAGAAATTGTTACAGAAGAGGGAAGAGACCTGGGAATACTTGAAGAGTGGTCAAGGGTATGGCAGCTGGGTTTCAATGTGAAAAAGTGCAAAATCACGCACCTAGGGCACAGAAACCCAACGGTGGAGTATGAAATGGGAGGGGGAGGCATTGCCAGTCACCGAATAGGAATGAGACCTTGGGATAATCATAGCAGATGACCTCAAGGTATTGAGGCATGCAACAAGGCATTAGGTAGGGCCAGTGGGATGCTAGCATGCACAGGGTGATGTATCACCAGCAGAAGGAGAGAGAGGTCATGTTACCATTGTATAGCTCATTGGTGAGACCCCATCTAGAGTACTATGTCCAGTTCTGGACACTATATCTCAGTGAGGACATAGACAGGGTAGAAGCTATCCACAGGAGGACAACTAAAATGTTGCAGGGGTTGCATCAAAAGCACAATGAGGAGAGGCTGAGGGATCTTAAAGAAGCAGTGCAACGAAAATGGGTTAAAATCTTACCCCACCTTTTTTTCTTCCTAAGTAATGCCAGATGTCTTCTAGTTTACTTTGGTGGTGAAATTTTCAATTTTCATTGTCATTTAAAAATTTTATGAACGTTTTAAAGTAATTATTTCTCAAGAAAAAAAGATGGCCGCCTCATTTTTGCATAGAAATAATACTGAGGACCCGAGGAGGATAAGAGTCCAGACAATAATGCAGATGTACCGTACACAGCATAGGAAGCATACAGAAAATCCAAATCAACAGTTCTACCAATATTTTTTTATAACCACAGCAGAAAATTAGCTTTTTGGAATAACTTTTTTCATTGCACTGCTGCTTTAATATGTACACCCTGGAAGAGAGGGGAGAGAGAGAGAGAGAGAGAGGGGGGACATGATAGAAACCTATAAATATCTCACATTGGTGAATAAGGTATAGGAGGGGAGTATTTTTCAGAGGAGAAGGTACACAAGAACAAGGTGCATATAATGAAGCTGGAAGGAAGAAATTTAGAAGGGTTGTGAGGAAATACTTTTTACTGAAATATGTGGTGGATGCCAGGAACAGTCTTTCAGAGGAGGTAGTGGGGCCAAAAACAATGGTGTGCTTCAAGTATGAAAATTGGGGCAGGTAGCCTGAAAGGTGGTAGGGATTGCAGTGACAGTATGAACAGGGAAAAATGGGCAGAGTTGGTGGGTCAAGCGGTCCTTGTCTGCCAACAAATTTTATGTTTCTAGCTGGAGCACTCAGTCATCAATGGCCTGATCTTGAGTTGGTGCTGATGTATTTGACCACAGTTAAGACTGTCGGCTTGTCCTCCAAGATGCTCCTTGTTTTGTCTTTATGACATTTTAAAGGTCTTTAAAAGGTCAGAGGGATCCTGTCCACAGGTGGTGTTGATCTAACTCTGTATTTCCCCAGCTCTCCGTGGAGAGAATAGTGAATGACCCCCACAGACAGTGGTCTCAGTGGCAACACTGGGTCAAGGGTCTGCAAACTGGTACCCTTAATATGCTGAAACACCAGTAGAGGGTCTTCACTGGTGAGATTGTGTATTGTAAATTTAAAATAATATTGAAAAAAAAATATATAAAATTGCATTTTAATTTTTTGCTGTTAGGTGTAACATGCATTTCTCTATGGCATCCTTAAAAATGAGCTTTGCTCAATAGATTTCACCTGGTAAAACAGATAAATAGAAATACAAGCTCTCCTCATAGCTGTTGCCTTCTAAGACACTAGTCAAGTTGGTGACCCTGTGCTGAACCCTCTTGATCTCTTTAATGCTCTTTTTTTATACTGCAGAGATCAGAACTGGGAGCAGTATTCCAGGTGTGGTGAAAGCAAGGCCTTGTAGAGGGGAAGGATGCCCTCCATGGGTCTACTCTTTACACCCCTTCTAATGCAGTCAAGTATTGAATTTGCCTTCTTGACTAAGGCTTCACTGCCCAGTCTGGCTTCAGCTTATGGTCCACAACTTCCCCTAGTTCCTTTCCTCAGTTGTGCTGCCCACTGTTGCACCACACAATGTGTATGTGCAATGCAGGTTTCTCAACCTCAGGTTAAGTACCTTGCACTTACCTACATTAAATCTAAGCCCCCATTTCTCAGCCTCTGTCCCTAATATGTGCAGATGCCCCTTTAGTTCATCTCTTCACTTTGCTGTCCACTCTGTTTGACAATTTAGTTTCACCAGCAAACTTCAGCAGTTTTCTTGTGACTCCCTCCACCAAGTAATTAACAAACATGTTAAACAGCAATGGTTTCATCATCGAAACCTGAGATACTCTACTCAGCACATCCCTCCACTCTGAATGGTGACCATCTACCACCATTCTCTACTTCCTGTCAGCCAATTTGCTAGGGCCAGGCATTGAGTAGGGTCAAACATTTGGGCTGTTCGGGTTTGGCAGTGTTCGGAATAAAACACTGAATCAGGTTTCACTGCCAAAACCCGAAAATGGCCCAAAACTGAAGCATTATTTTGTGTCTGTCAATTTCCACAAATCAGGACTAGGAGAAGCCAGAGGATGTACCTCTTATTATTGAACCAGCTGGTGTGGTGCGTGTCTTCCTCTTATGTCGACCTCTGCTCCGCCTCCTCTCCATCCTTTCTCGCGCCCAGTTGTCTTCCTAAGTGACCACACATGCACAACACCACACACAGGCAAACAACACAGATGGAATGAGTCATGTGACTGCACTAGTGGCAATCCAATCAGGGACTCTGTCTCTCAGCTGGCTTTGACCCTGCTGATAAAAGGTCTGCACTGATTGGAGCAGACAGAATGATGTTGAGGGGCTTTATGAACCCCTCACATAGGGCAGTAGGGTCAAAGGTGAGCAGCAGCAGCGCATAGTAGTAGTGTCTTGCAGCCACCAGCCAATCACTTTTGTTTCTCTGTACACAGTGTGGTCCAGTGATGAGAAAATGATCAGAAAATAAAAAAAAATTAGTATAGTAGTTTCACCTTCGAGGCAGCTAGGCAGAAGGGCTTAAAGCAGCAGAGCAAGAGCAGAGTGTGATTTATATATTAGCAGCTGCCACAGCACCAGCAACAAGAAACAGTGATGAATGGCAAAGCTACTGGGGGTGTAGGGGGGCAGGGTAGGAGAGGGGAGGGACTGTAGGGAAGGGTTCAGGGCCAGAGGTAAAAAATGGAGGATTCACCCAGTTATCAAAAAAAAAAGTTGTTCAAGGTCAGGTGGTGTGTGTTGGTGAGGCAGTGCCAAATGTGAAGGCCTGACTTGCACCAGTACAGTACAGTTGTTGGACTTGGAAGGGTAGGGTCAGGGTGCTGCTGGCAGGGGCTGCCTCTCTGATCTCCCAGAGGAAAACTGGCAATATATAATCTATTGTGAGCCTAGATATAGTGGCATTATAGTGGCACTGTGACCCCAGGCAGAAGAAACCTTTTTGTTGTGATCAAAAAAGAATATTTGTGAGCCCGCTGCAGTGTGGCGGGAAGGCAAGGCAAGGCAAGGTAATTTTATTTATAAGGCACCCAATCCCGGATGCTCTGGGTGGCTAACAAATATTATAATAAGAGCACAGGAAACAAACATGAATAAATATATAACAACAATTCATACAATCTTAAATACAGCAATTAAAAAAATAAAAAGCAACGGACTGTCACATAAAAGGACCAGATCAAGATGGAATCAGACATCTGCAAAAGCCAGGACAAAGAGGTGGGCCTTCAGCCTCCTCTTGAACACCACAATTGAGAAAGCCTCCCAGACTGAAGGTAGAAGGGAGTTCCACAGGGTTGGCATGGAGACGCTACATACATGATCTCCTGAGGTCCTGAGTTGAACCCTGGGAATGTCCAGGAGGCCCCTCGATGAGGAGTGGAGGGAGAGAGCAGAGGTTGCCGGTGTCAGGAACTCTGCCAGGTAACTGTGCCACTGTCTCATTGTCCCAGGCAGAAGTGACAGCATCTGTGTTCTTACTTAAGGATCTTTAAGTATGCTTCATCTCCTCCACGAGAAATAAACCTTTCTGTTGTGGTTAAAAAAAAAAATATTTGTGAGCTGAGCCTGCTGTAGTGCATTAGTACTGTACCACTGTCTCATTTTCCCAGTCAGAAGTGATGGCACCTGTGTTCTGACTTGAGGTTCTTTACATATGCTTCATCTCCCAAGTGAGAAACAAACCTTTCTGTTGTGGTCAAATAAAATATTTGTGAGCTGAGCCCACTGTAGTACGGTAGTACTGTGTCACTGTTTTATTGCCCCAGGCAGAAGTGACAGCACCTGTGTTATGACTTGAGGTTCTTTAAGTACAATTCATCTCCCTAGTGAGAAACACATCTTTCTGTTGTGGTCAAATAAAAAATAAATATTTGTGAGTTGAGCTCACTGTAGTGTGAGAGTACTGTGACACTGTCTTATTGTTCCAGGCAGAAGTGGCAGCACCCATGTTCTGACCTGAGGTTCTTCAAGTATGCTTCATTCTCTGGTGAGAAAAAAACCTTTCTGTTGTGGTCAGATAAAATATTTGTGAGTTGCGCCCACGGTAGTGCGGCAGCACTGCACCACTGTCTGATTGTCCCAGGTAGAAGTGATGGCACCTGTGTTCTGACTTGAGGATCTTTAAGTACACTTCATGACCCCAGTGAGAAACATTGTTTGTTCAACTAATAGCATCATAATGGAGAACAACAGACTCAGAAAAAATTGGCCAAAAATGCCCAGCCCAGAACAATGCATCTTCTAGCTCCAAAGAAAGTGACAGCCACATTTCCTCAGCTAATATAACTTGAACAAGATCCGGTCATACTGTTAAGCCCAAAAGGTTGTTTACACCTGTAAAAAGAAACACATTATTTCAGTTGAGAAAAACAGGTTATGCAAAAAGCTTGCTAGTTTCACAACAGCAAGCTAAAAATACTACAGTAACAACAGAGAAAACCAGTGATCGTTCTTTGGATGATGATGAAGGTGATGAGGGTGAGTTGCTTGCAGCTGAACATGACTCTAATGTACTGGAAATGGACAACGTCAGTGGTGAGGTTGCAGAATTTTGTGGTACTGGAGGTGGTGATAATGATGATGATGATACTGGCTGCACCCCTGGCGGAGCTTTTCAACAGGTCACTTGAGACAGGGAGGGTACCTAGGGATTGGCGAGAGGCACATGTGGTACCAATCCATAAAGGGGGGTCGAAGGAAGTACCAGGAAACTATAGACCCATCAGTTTAACCTCGGTGGTGGGAAAATTAATGGAGAGTATACTAAAGGAACGATTGGGGGTTTACTTGGAGGAGGTGGGAGGTCTGGATAGTCAGCAGCATGGGTTTGTGCCAGGTAGATCATGTCAAACCAACCTTGTGGAGTTCTATGAATGGGTAACATCAGAACTGGATAGGGGTAAGCCTGTGGATGTATTATTCTTGGACTTCAGCAGGCGTTTGACTCTGTCCCCACAATGGTCTGGTGGAGAAACTGATGGGTTAGGAGTAGGCCCTTTGATGGTCAGATGGATTGAAAACTGGATAGCTGGACGACTCAGAGAGTAGTGGTCTGTGGGAGCTCTCGAACCCTACAGAGGTTGGTAGGGGTACCACAGGGCTCGGTCCTGGGTCCAATCCTGTTTAATGCATACATATCAGACATCAGGGATGGTATAGGGTGAAATGAGTCTCTTCGTGATGACTCCAAGATGGGAGCAGTAGTTGAGGGAGAAGAGGGAGGTTGGCCCTGCAAGGGACCTGGACACCCTGGAAAGCTGGGCTCACATGGAAATTAAATTTCAATATCACCAAGTGCAAGGTGTTGCATCTTGGTCGGGAAACCTAAACACAGGTACACCCTGGGAGGGAGGTGCTGGAAGCCTCAACAGGGAAAAAGACCTAGGGGTCATGGTGGATACATGTATGAATAACACTGAGCAGTGCAGGAGAGCAGCTAGCAAGGCAAACAGGATGTTGGGATGCATCGCAGAGGGATCACCTCTAGGAGCAAGGAAGTGATTCTGCCACTGTACAATGGACTGGTTAGACCACACCTTGAGTACTGTGTACAGTACTGGAGACCACACTTGAAGAGGGACATACAGCTCCTGGAGAGGGTACAGAGGAGGGCAACAAAGATGATACGAGGGCTAGGGATTTGACTTACGAGGACAGACTTGAGGAGCTCTGCCTGTTTTCATTGGAGGAGAGGAGAGACAGGGGACATGATTGAGGTCTTCAAGTACCTCAAGGAATAAATAGGGTAAACATGGAGGGATCTTTAGACTAAAGCAGGGAGGCATCACCAGAGGGCATGGTTTGAAGTTGGAAGGTGGAAGGGTGAGGGGGAAAGAGGAGGAGGTTTTTCACTGAGAGGGTGGTGGACCCTTGGAATGCTCTGCCTGGTGAGCTGGTTCAGAGATCCACAGTGGAGAGCTTTAAGAGAGGTGGGACAGACACAGAAAGTGGATGTATCAGATGATGGCCTATCCTGGGGGGTGGGATGGATGATAGGGGTTTCTGGAGCACAAGGGATGGGAGGGTCTCGGCACCCAACTAAGGATCTAGGTTCGAGCAGACTTGATAGACCATAAGGCCTAATCTGCTGGCAAATAGTATGTTAGTATGTTAGTATGATGATATCGTCCCAGGCAATTCTACGTCTGCTGTCATCGTTGTAAATGATGATGACCAGTTCTCATCCTCCACTCCTTCAATACCAGAAAACAGAACTACTGTTTTGCCTAATACCACAAGCTCTCCACCACAATTGTCTTAAGACAATTTGCATACTGCTGGTACAAGTGTCGCTGCAAATCAGCATGCAAATTGCAGTATTCAAAGATACTTTCCAGCATTGTCTAACACTTCACAAGTGCAGTGTCAGCCAGTATCTGATTCACTTTCAGGAAAAAGAGGCAGGAAAGGTTCTTCTGTAGTGTGAAATCATTTTTCTCTATGCCCAACTGATTCCTTTGAAGCAGTATGCATTCACTGCAAAAGAAGATTTAGCAGGGGGAAGTGGACACATAACCTGAGTATGACTGCACTGATTAGACATCATCAGTGCCAGCATCCAACAGTGATGAAAAAGAAGATGAATCTCAATGATGATGATGATGATAGTGATGGTGACCTTAGATGATAAAGGTGACTCTGATGATGCTCAGTTAATGCATTTATATGATGACGATAACGATGACAACAGGCACTTGTACAGTACTCCTAGATGCATACGGGGTTGCAGAGCCAGATCATGAATCCGTTCTTTCACAGTCTGTGGAGGATGGTTCCCCACAGTCCACAGCAACAAATACCATAACAGATCATCATGTCTCTGAGAAAAATTATACACATTTTTGAACTCCATTCAACCATGAGATAGTCACTAAAAAAAAAAAAACAGATAGTTTTAAAGGCAGCTTTTGCTGCAAAAACCAAATGTCTACCAAGTCATCAAACTGCTGTCAAAATTGATGATCTCACTGGGGAGATGACAGCACTTGATTTAGAGCCATATTCAAAAGTGGAACACATTGGCTTTCGATGACTGTTACAGGAATTACAGCCTAGGTATGAAATGCATTCACAACGTACTTTTGCCGATCACACTATTCTAGACATATACGATGCAGTGAGAAATGCAGTTGCCAGTCACTTGTTAGAGGCAGAAGGGGGATTTGTTCATTTCATGACAAACCTTTGGACAAGCTTTGCACCATATGATTACTTATCTCTGAAAGCTCACTGGGTTACATTTAAAGAGTTTGCAGCATCATCACCAGGACAAACCAAATCTTTGCTTCTTGATGAATACGTGGGTATGGCACTACTTAGTGTGTCTCCAATAGATGCCGACCATAATGCAGTAAATATATGGCTTGTTCAACAGAAACTTTGGCGAGAATGGATTGTGTCCAGGGGTCTTACCATTGATATGATGGATAATAGTGCAAATATTATCAAAGCTCTTGGGGACTATGGTATTGAGTGCAGAGTTAATGTGCTTTGAGGCCACTCTAAATTTGGTTGTTAACCATGCCCTGCAAAACCAAGATGATGTATGCAACCTGGTTCAAACTGCATGTAAAATATGTGGGCACTTTCACAGATCTGTAAAGGCCACAGCCGTACTTCAGCAATACCAAAGTGAGTACAAAGTACCATCTAATAATCTCATCCAAGATATAGTTATTTAATGGAATTTCACTAATTATATACATTTATTTATTGAAATGTTTCACCAGGAAAGCACACTGAACAACAAGTTGCTCATGTCCCTGTGCAACCTGGAGGAAGGGGGTACAGAGTGGATAAACAGTTATACATTCGAGGTACACAAGACAGTAGTTAAATACAGTGGATAAAACAGTGGGCAATTAATTATACAATTTAGGTATAAGAGACAATAGTTAAGAGACAACAGTTACATACTGTGAATAAAACAGTAGGCAATTTGCAGATGGCAACATAGAGTAAGTGGAAGGGGAGAAACAAGAAGTGGTACAGGTATGAATGTAAACATAGGATAACAACTAGTAGTAAGGGAACAATTGGATATATACAGAGTAGAGAAGATTGGGGGAAGTCAAGTGCATTCTCTTTTGGCGATTCATAAGTGCCAGAGGAGAGGGGTACTGAGACAGGTAAGTGATAAGTGCTAAGAAAGCGAGGGGGAGGACGGGGGGGATGACAGGGGGGGGAAAGCTGAGCCCATGGGCCCCTCCAGGATGTTGAGATCCCTGTAAGGGGTCAGGGACTGCTAGTGGAGGTGGAGATTCACAATAGGAACTGGAGTTTTGGGAGGGCGAGTAAATAAGTGCAAAGTGGAAGAAGAGAAAAAGGTCGGGACAAGGAAGGAGAGGTAGACGAGGGAAAATGGGAGAGCCAGTTTCAAGGGCACATAAAATGCTGGGAGATAATGACTTTTTTGGATGGGGGGGTTAGGGGATGGGTAGGGTGAAGCAAAGGGGGCCCTTCAGGATGTTTAAGAACCCTGCAAGGGGGGTGTCCCTCCAGATGCAGGACCCTGCCAGGGGTAAGGGTAAGGCTGGAAGGGAATAGGGAGGATTTAGAGGAGGGCCAAAATGTGTATAAAGGTTATTAGTTACTTAAGGGCAGAAAGGAGTTAGTAAGAATAAGAAAGAAGGGGAGAGAGAGAGCTGAGCCCAGGAGGGCTCCTCTAGGATGCTGAGAACCCTGCAAGGGGGTCATGGGGGGCTTTATAAGTTGTAAGGGAGGGAAGGTAGGTAAGGAGAAGATATGGTCATGGGGTGCTGCTAAACAGATGTGGAAACATGGTTTGGGGGATCATGGCAAGAGCAGCTGCGTGAAATGTAGTTGTGAAGGGCTGAGCTGATGGAGTGGGTAGAGGAGGAGTGTCGAACTTGGGGAGGGAGGGAATTCCAAATTTTGGGGAAGTGGTAAGAAAAGACTGATTGACCAATAAGGGTGAAGCGCCAGGGGATCAGTAACGTTTGAGAGTCAGTGGATCTAAGGGAATAGGGGAAGGGTGATGAAAGAGGAGGAGAGGTAAGTAGGGAGTTCACCCAGCCAGTGTTTGGAGGTGAACTTTGCACAGTGGGAAAGACATTTGTTTGTGAGAGAGGGTAAGAACAATGCATGGTAAAGATCACAATGATGAGTGTCAGCAGGGGCATCTATGGCAAAGTGGCAGAAGGAGTGGAAAAGAGTGTCCAATCTGATCAGGGAGGATTTGGGAGCGGCACCATAGACTATGTCACAGTAGTCAAAAATAGGGAGGATCATCTTTTGGACAAGGTCATGCCTAGCCGCAGGGGGGATGCAACTGCGGTTCCTGTAGAAGGCACCAAGTTTGGGGTGCAGTTTCTTCAGGATGGCGTCAATATGTCCAGAGAAGTTGAGGTGTTGGTCAAGCCAGGCCCCAAGATATATGAAGGGGAAGGTGTCCTCCAAAATGGTCCCATCCAGGGTGTGGAAGGAGGGTAGATTGGGGAGCCTGCAGAGTCTCTGCCTAGTGCCCAAGGTCATGGAGATAGTCTTCTTGGCATTAAGGAAGAGGTGGTGGTTAGCAAACCAGAGCTGAATTTTGTTGAAATCATGCTGTAAGTTGGTTGTAACCTCAGCAGGACTAGAGCCAGAAGCATACAAGACAGTACCATCTGCATACATGTGGATGGAGGTGGAGGGAGAGCAGACTCATGGCAGGTCATTTAGGAAGATTGAGAATAGCAAGGGCCTGAGTACCAAGCCCTGGAGGACTCCTGTGGTAATCAGGAGGGTGGGGAGGTGATTCCAGAGACCCTAACTGATTGAATTCTACTGGTGAGGTAAGCCCTGAACCAGTTAGTGGCAGTAGAAGATAGGCCTGCTGATGAGAGAGAGTCCAGGAAGAGGGAGTGGGAGACAGTGTCGAACGCTTTGGCTAGGTCAACAAAAATGGCTGAGGTGAGAAGTCCATTGTCCATTCCAGTTAGGATGGAGTCAGTGAGCCTGAGTAGGGAGGTGGTGGTAGAGTGATTTTTCCTGTGCCAGATTGGAATGGGGTGAAAAAGGAGGAGTCTGACAGATAGGCGGTAAGTTGAGTGAGAACCAGGTGTTCTTGGAGTTTAGCAAAGGTAGGGAGGAGGAGATAGATAGGGTGATAGTTGCTAGGGGAAGAGGGGTCCCCTCCTTTAGGAAAGGGGAGGACTACCACATGCTTCCAAGAGGAGGGGGCAGAGCCTGTGGTGAAGGAGAGGTTTAGGATGAGGGAGAGGGGGTAGGCAATGGCAGTGGCTGAGAGAGAGAGGAGCTTGGGGTCGAGGTCATCTGGGGAGGAACCTTTTGAAGGGCTGATGGTGAGCAGGGAATTTAGAGCATTGACAATGGTGATGGTAGAGAAGGAGGAGGTGGAGGATCAGGGTGGGGTTGTAGTGGTGATGGGGCAGGTGGGGGAGGGTAGGAAGGAAGTGACTTTAGAAGTTCAGTGGCACATGTGGTGTAGTAGGAGTTAAATGTTGCTGCCACGATGTTTGGATCTGCCGCAGGAGTGTTATTTATCATAAGGACTTGGGGGAGGAGGGTGGGATAAGGGAGTGAAAAGGGCATGGACTACTTTCCAGAATTTTGAAGAAGTATTTATGTTTGTGAAGTAGACAATTTGAAATATTTGGACTTGGCTAATCTCGTAGCCTTAGCGCAGGCTTTTCTGAGCATATGGTAAGTTGCAAAGTCACAAGGGGTCTGGGTTGATTTATGTTGCTTCCAAGCTCAATCTCTAGCCCTATGGCAGGCCAGGAGTTCAGGGGTAATCCAGGGATGATGATTACCCCTGACTTTGGATGTTTTAAGTGGGATGAAAGTATCCCAATTATCAAGGAATATACCTTTGAAGTAGGTTAGGTCGTGATCCACCGATGAAGCAGAAGCCAGGGGTGACCAGTCAGAGAGGGCGAGGTTTCGCAGTAGGGGTTCAAGGTTCAGAGAGGAGAAAGAGCATAGTTGCAGGGTTTTGTGGGGTGATTTAGGCCTGTGGACTTTTCTGACTATAAAGATTGGGTTATTGTCACTGACAGCGTCAGGAAGGATACCAGATTTGATTATTCTGTGTGGGTGGGAGATGATTGCCCAGTCAATCAGGGAGTGGTTTAAAGCCTTGTGATTCGGGCGGGTAGGTTCAGTGATCAGCTGGGTGAGGTTTAAGGCTCCTACATCATTACGTGTCTTGGCAGATTTTGGAGACAGCCAGTTTAGATTGAAATCGCCCAAGATGTATAATTCTCCAGAGTGGGAGAGGGAAGAGATTGAGGTGGTCAAATCTACTTCTATGCTTGGCTGAATGTTTGAGTGGCAGTAGACACCAGATATGGAGATAGGGATAGAGTAGTGTAGGGTCACTTGGATGGCTAGAGCGTCATGTAACGCTGGATTGGAGGAAGAGTATATTGTAGTAAATTGTAGTGTGGAGAGAATATACATGGCCATGCCTCCATCCCTTCCAGCCCAGTCTTGCCTTAGGATGGAGTAATCTGGGATTGAGACCACATGGTCAGGGATCGTGTCCTTTAGCCAGGTTTCTGTGATAATTATTAGATCAGGTTTTAGAGTAGTTGCCATGATTTGTAGGAGGTCAAGTTTTAGCAGTAAGCTGCAGATGTTTAAGTGAAGGATCTTAAAACCTTTAGGGAGAGCAGTGGGGGCGGGGGATAGAGGGAGGGCCTGGAGAAGTAGGGGCATTTGGGCCTGGGTTAGGGTGTACATTCCCTGAGGATAACAAGAGCAGAGCAATAATTAGGAAGTGTAACTTAGGGCACTTGGGACACTTGGGAGAGGATGAGCAAGTGTCATTGGGACTAGGGGGATGGGGGGGAAGGAGAACATAAGGTGGAGAAAGGCAAGGTTAGCAGATGTGGTGATTAGGGAAGCCCGGAGGAGTATAGGAGAATGAGATCAGAGTTCTTGGGGGAGGCAGGGGTGATAGCAAGGATGAAGGTAGGAGCCTGAAGTTTAAGGGTAGGGAATGAAGTCGGGTTAGCAGGTTTAGGAGGATAGTGTTCAAGAACAGGAGGTAAGAAGAGGGTACGGAACAGCAAAAGGAAGGAGGAGATGCAAAGATGTATTTTAAGAAGGGCTAGGTCGAGTCTGAAGATAAGAGAGTAAAGAGGTAGGGTAAGTAGAATTGTTGATAAGGAGCAGCGCAAAAAGTAGAAGGAATAGGTAGTAGCTTGGCAGTGAACGTGAGGAAGAGTTGCAATGGAATGTTGTTTTTATTTTATTTATTGACCCTCTAGTGGGCGGAGAGAATAACCTGCAGAGGGGAAAGTGAGTACTTAGTAATTTACAAGGATGCAGTTCACCTGACACTCGTGGCTATAAATATAATAGCTTAGATAGCACGGTTGGGTGGGGAGCCGGCACAAAGTGCTGGTGGGGTAGATAACGGCAATGGGAAGTGGCAGCTTGAGAGTAGCTGTCTGCCTCGCAAGAAGTCCTGGGGGGAACTGGAAGCACTGTGGGCTTGGGCAGCATGGAGCGCCCACTTCAGGGCCTCCTCTGGAGAGAGAGCAGAGAGCAGAAGAGTGGCAAAAATTAGTAGAGGGATTAATCGTAGGGCAGGGTAAGGCTAGAACTGCAGGCTCTATGTTGGACATTATAGACAATTTCAGTAAGGTGTCTAACTACAAGCTAAACATTGAGAAAACAGTAGTTTTTCCCCTCAATTACAGAGTTTAGAAGCATACAATCACTGCATTAGGGCTCTCATGGAAGCCTGATTCCCTGAGATATCTCAGAATCAAGTTTACAAGGAGCTCGGCCTGCCTCCAACAACTTAACTTGGATTCCCTTGTTTGCATGATTAGCCAAGATCTGAAAAGATGGTCTTTTCTCCCAATATCTCTATGGGGAAAAATCAATCTAATTAAAATGAATGTCTTCCCTTGTCTTTTTCACCCTCTCAATTTCCTAAATATCTGGCTTCCTTTGGCATGGTTTAGAAAAATTCACAGTCTCGTCACAGATTTTATCTGGTCTGGTAAAAAAACAAGACTGGCTTTCCTTAAGCTGGCCGCTCCCAAAGTTAAGGGTGGTTTACGGCTGCCCCACATTGGTCTCTACTATTGGGCCAGTCACGCCAATAAATATCTCAGGTGGGTGACTGTGAATCTTCTGCAGTCTCCTCTCCCCTTTCTACCAGTGTGGCTTAAAATAGAGGTAGCTCTAATAAAAGATTAGAAACTCTCCCCATCAGCTTTACTCTACATGCAATTATGTTCCCTTCCTCCAAAGTTACAGGCCTCTCCCATAGCAACTTCCATAAGGGTAAACTCTCAGCTTTGTTCCCTCCTAAGATATACTCATACTAAGGATCTTTCTCAAACCTTGAGGGGTAACCCTAATATCAGGATAGAAGGCAAAGCTCTTCCAGCTGGGTTGCTCCCACAGCTGGGAGACTGCCAGCTCATGTATTTTGTTCAAGGAGATGGGACATGGCTTTCCTCTCCAGAAATTCTGAGCAAAGCAAGCATCCCAAACATTAACATTTTCCATGTCTTCCAATTACGCCATATTCTAATAAAGGTCATAGGGGTTACACGCCCACAGCCCTCAAAAATATCTTTCCAGGCTGAATTATGCTCCCTAGCTGGCTTTCCAGGAGCAGTATCCAAGATATATGAGACTCTATATAACTGGATCTGTCCAGATAGTTTTGGACCCAAACCCTTCTGGGTCTCTCTTTTTCCAGATAAAACCATAAATTGGCTTCTCTTATGGCAAAAGTGTCACAAGTTTCTCACTCAGGACAGGCTTCGCCTAACACAGTTTCAGATTTTGCAAAATCTTTACTATTGACCGTTAAAACTAGCTAAGTTAGGATTTGCAATTCCCCCCACTTGTAGATGGTGTATGCAGGAAGAAGGCAATCTGCTTCACATTTTCTGGTCTTATTCAAAAGTGGCCCCTTTATGGTCCAGCATTAAACAAAAGGCAGACCCCCTTCTAGGGCTGAATGAGTTATTCTCAGCAGATACATGTTTGTTGGGAGACTTCTCAACCATTGCAGTTCTTATTCAGAAATATCACATGGCATTGATCTCAATGTCAGTTAAGGCAGTATAGCGCAGTGGTTTAAGGCTCTGAGCTGCAAATCTGGTGACATCCAGCAGACCAGACCTGGGTTTGAATCCCACAGCTTCCACTTGCGTACTGTGTGACCCTGAGCAAGTCACTTAACTTCCCTGTGTTCCCAAGTCGCTCCTGCAAAAAAGCTTTCAGCTTAGTGTGCTACTCCTGGTTAAACAACTTAAAAAAAAAAAAAAAAGTAATCCTATGACACTAGAAGGATAGCATAGAAATTACATATATTGAATGGCTGCAAGAGCTCCTGGCAAACCTCAGAACTGAAAGGGCCATTGCTAGTCTTCACAACAGATCCAAGACATTTAATAGAATATTGGGTCCCCTGCAGTCCCTGTACTGACTACAGCCTCTGAGTAATGGTTCTTTACCCTCTACTGGTTGATATATTACAAAGTATCTCTGTGCTGGGTATAGTGGGTGGTGTTGGTGCGGAGGAGGGAGGGTGGAGGATAGATTCTGTATACTCACTGTCTATATGTGTTCATTTCATATGAATTGTGGATCTATTCTCTGTATTGTAAAACTCTTAATAAAGTTTGAATAAAAAAAAGAACTGCAGCCTGAGAACACAGCAGGGGCTGGGGTGGGCTAGCCTGGGGAGATTTGCAGGCAGCGGGCCGATCACCGTGTTTACAAATTAGCCAAAGAGGTTAGAAGAGGTTGTGGGGGGGGGGTAAAGTCAGGGGGGCTTGGGTTTGGGAGGCGCCGGAGGTGACGGTAAGTCAGACATTAGAAAGTGCAGAGCAGAAGAGAAAAATACAGGGCAGTTAGCAATTAGAACTCAGGGCACAGTCTAACAATATATCTAAAAAATGCAAAAAGCGCCAAGTGGCAGCACCTCTACTGCATGTTCTACAGGCGCACAGCAAACATTAACACAGTTGTAGGAAATAACAGGTTGTAATTCTTTAGTTTTAGTTTAGGCAGTTAGATACAAATTACACACTAAAATGCGTTACATGGTAGAGAAAGTAGGTGAAGATGCAAGCACAAAAATCAAGGTTTAGCTAGGAAAAGTTTAAAGTAGAAAGGTCTAACAGGAAAGGAGCAGCTAGGATGCCAGTCAATCAGACTCTCTCTCTAAGAGAGTGCCAGGATCTGATTAGTCCATTGAGTCACTGTACCTGGCTTGGTTCCTTGGTGGCAGTGGGAAGTGCCGGCTTGAGAGTAGCCGTCCGCCTGAAAGAAGTTGTGGGTAGAGCTGAAATCACTGAGGGCTTGGGCAGCACGGAGTGCCCACTTCAGGACCTCCTCTGGCTTGGTTCCTTGGTGGCAGTGGGAAGCACCGCCGGTGGCTTGAGAGTGGCCGTCTGCCCTGTAAGAAGTCCTGGGGAGAGCTGGAATCACTGAGGACTTGGGCTGTGTGGAGCGCCTGCTTCAGGGCCTCCTCTGGCTTGGTTTCTTGGTGGCAGTGGGAAGCACCGGTGGCAGCTTGAGAGTTGCTGTCCACCCCACAACAAGTCCTGGGGAGAGCTGGAATCACTGAGAGCTTGGGCAGCATGGAGCACCTGCTTCAGGGCCTCCTCTGGCTTGGTTCCTTGGCGGCAGTGGGAAGTGCCAGCGGGGGCTTGAGAGTGGCTGTCCACCCGTAAGAAGTTCTGGAGAAAGCAGGAATCACTGAGGGCTTGGGCAGTGTGGAACGCCCACTTCAGGGCCTCCTCTGGCTTGGTTCCATGGTGGGAGTGGGAAACACTGGTGGCAGCTTGAGAGTGGCCATTCACCCAGCAAGAAGTCCTGGGGTGAGCTGGAATCACTGAGAGCTTGGGAAGCGTGGAGTGCCCACTTCAGGAACTCCTGTGGAGGGAGCTTACTGCATCCTCTCAGGGCCTCTCCTCTGGAGAGAGCTTACTGCAGTTTACTGCAGTAGAAGGTGACAGTACATAATATGGCCTTTGTCCATGACACTGTGGGCCTGATCACTCAGTGGAAGTTGTTAGAAGACCTTAATGGCACCATTTGAAAATGCAAAACAGGTACTTAGCAGCAGCAGTGTATCTGTTAGTCAGGCCATACCTATGGTATGCATCCTTCTGTAAGACACAGCTGATGCCATGGACAATAATGGAGTTGAGGGACAGTCCCAAGAGATTACTGAAATAGCTACAATTTTAATTACAGAATTGTATAGGAGGTTAGATTCTGTTCTTACAGATAAGAAGTATGTCACTGCAACAATACTAAGGCCTTGTTTCAAGGGCATCTTTTTGGTGCGAGACAGTTTGCCAATAACTGATATCAAAGCAGAACTCATTAAAGAGATTCAGGAGATCCAAAACAAAATTGAAGGCATTCAGCAGCAACAGCCATCACAAATGCCATCACAGCAGGACTTGACTAACAGCTCTTCTGCACTGTCAGTGGCAACAAACATTGGTTCTTCTTCCCCATGTCATCCACTTCACGTTAAAGTTAACAAAGCTGATGATATCTGGATAAAACTAAATGCCCTTGACTGCTCAAAGCTAATTTCAGCACAATCATGTGTGCCTACTGCCGAAACAGTGTTGAATATGTATGTCATGGAGCCATGAGAGCCAAACGTCAAATGTGACCCTCTTATCTACTGGAAAAGCAAGCACTCAGTTTTGCCAGCCATGGTTCAAGTTACAGTAAAATATCTTCTATGTCCACCCACAAGTGTGTGGTCAGAGAGCATCTTTAGTACTGCTGGTGATGTTGCATCCTCTTCTTGAAGTAGATTAGACACTGAACATGTTGAACAGTTAACATTTCTGAAAATAAACTTGTCACAACTTAATTACAAGTATATTTCTGCATACATTTAAGACTATAGAACCAGATTCAGAGTGCTCTAGAGTGTGTTGCAAATATGTTAAATCTCCCTTCTGCCTCTGTTATGTAATTGATTTATTATGTGTGTGGGATTATTTAAGAGGAGCCTCAGTCAGTATCTTGAAAATCATTGTCATCATCATCATCATCACTCCATCATCAGAGCCACAATGGGGAGTACTACCTAGAGAAGCAGGGTTAACTGGGATGGAACAGAGGAGGAGGAAGGTGTTGCCACTGGGTATGCTCCAGTGTCCACCATAGCCAGCCACAATATTATGTATCTGCCTGCTGCCCTGAATTGCCTCATGTTCTGTCAGTCTCAGCACGACAACAGCACAGCAGCTCACTCTCATTTTTCTGATTGTTGATCATTTTCATTTTCTGAAGCCCTCTTGCCATCATTAACATCATCACGCCATCATTAGCACCACCATGGGGAATACTATCTAGGGGAGCTGGGTTGGGTGGGATGGAATAGAGGAGAAAGAAGGATGTTGCCCCTGGGTTTGCTTCAGTGTCCACTGTAGCCAGCCACAATATTATGCATCTGCCTGCCCACCCTGAATTGCCTCACATTTTGTCAGTCTCAACACTGCAGCAGCACAGCAGCTCAGTCTCATTTTTAGGACTGCAGTGGGCTGAGCCCTGAAGTCCTTTCATGATCACTGAGTAAAATGACTCCTATTAGTCGAGCAGTGGCTTTCATTTGTATTGAAGGCACCTTAAAGATGCATAGTATTGGTTTTAAAATTGCCCTCACAGGAATAATGGGACGCGTCTCTGTGTTCTCCATGGTAGAATGTCACAAAATGTCCACCCAGAGGCGTGGTGAGTGGTCCGGGAAGTGGAAAGGGATTGGCTGGCCAGCAGTTCAGCCAGAATTATGATCCCTTCCCTCCCATTCAGAACAGCAGGAAAAATGTATAATTTTGATATGGAGCAAGTTTTGTTTGGGCACAGTAACGGGCTATGAATCCTGAACCTGAATTTCCAAAGGTCACACCTTTACTTTAAGCCCCCAGTCTGTGTGGCATTAATTTGCTCCTAACTGAGTTCTCATCTGGATTTACCAGTTAATATTTGCACTTTTTCTTTGTGCTGACCTTGTACCTTTTATATTTATTACACTGGTTTATCTACAAATTTGTGTCTGCACAGGTGTACTGCAATTTTATTACTCTTTACCATGCTGTACTGAGTTTTCTGCTTTTTGTATTTTATTGTGACTGCCCAACTGTATTGTATTGTTTTGCTCCTGCACCTTACTGTACTGTATTCTGCATTTTATTTATTTTGCACATTTATTACTATCTATCCCTCCCCTTCCCCCAGGATCCATCTGCAAATGAGCTGCTAGTGGCTCAATATGTTTTTCCTGGTGAAACTTTTGAAATAAATAACTGATAAATGTGTCTGGGGTGCAGAACTGGTCTTTCATCAGGTTTGGTCTCTGACTGGCCTGGGGTGAGGAGAATGGCACCAAGGTTTGCATGGTATGAAAAGGAGAATCCCCTTCCAGGGGCCACTCAGACAGCTATACCAATTACCAGGTCTTCCTGTCCACATAAAGAAGGTTTGCCTCATGGATGAGCAATATAATGTGTGGACTTGGAAGGTATGACTGGGCCTTACACCATCTTAGAACAGTGGTGCAGTGTGTCTTCTGGAGAGACCACTGTGGCCCTGGGACCCTGTGAGAGCAAACATATTAGGAGTCCATTCTAATGGATCAGGAAAACAGCACAGTATGTAGAGGGGGAAAAAATTATTCACTCACTCACTCACTCACTCACTCACTGGATGACTCACTCACTATAATGTCCAAGCAATACTTTGTATTAAATATAGTTACAGAGGAGACCAAACAGTTCCTGATATGCTCACCAACATTTCGTGCTAGTAGGGTCACTTCATAAGTGTGCTAGTCAGTGTTTCCTCAGTCTACAGTAGTGGCATGCATTTTGGTTTACCTGATTCTGATGGGTGATGCCTAATAATTTCGAGTAAATCAGAACCAGAACCAGAACAAAAAAATATAATATATGGGAACATGAAATGGTACAATATATGTAAAAATGAATAAAGTTACATAGCAGCTGTGGGGTGACTTCACTTAAAGGGCTAGTGTAAGCCAGTGGATTAATTTCTACCCCATTTGCACCATGATCTCACCTAACCTATTTAAAGTCACCTAAGTAAGAAAATCTATGACCATGACACCTTATAAATGTTGGGTTTGAACAATCCTATAGCATCCTCTTCACATATCAAATTCTGTTAGGTATGAAAACACTGGCCCATCAATTCTTACAGTAGCCAGTTATTCTGTTACATGTGGGGTGGCCACCTTGATACAAAAATATTAAAGAAAACAATAGGAAGAGAAGTAATGAAAATTGAAACATTTATTTAACAAGGCAAGGTTCTGGTGTCATGCTGTCATGCAGAGATCTTTGAGTTTCACTGGCTCTTCAGCAGGAGAAGCCTGATGAAAAGCCAGAGAGGCACAAAGTGCTAGAGGGAGCTTGACATGCTCTTTGGAGCTTTGCCTTGCTGTTTACTTTTTCCTTACTTTTTTGCATTTGGGGATTATTTTTATTTTATAACCTCCTCCCTCCTTCCGCTCTTTTCCCCAGACTCCCTACCTTTTTGATGTCTTCAGGGACATGGTGTTGTGTGCCTTCAGCCCCTATCCTTTCCCTCTGTGCCTAAGATGGTGAGGTGAGGCAGCAGCAGCCGAGCCCTGACAGGCGTAATTATTTTAAATAGGCAGACCCCTCCATTTTCAGGAGGGACAGCTCCATGTGCCCCCTTCTTGAATCTGCCTCCCTTGATGCTCCATTACATGGGAGAGGTGCTGAACAACATCCATAATGCAGGCCTACGTAAAGCCCCTGCACCCTATTTCCCTTTTTCAATATAACATCATCAGGGGGCACAGCTGTGCATTTTCCCTCATCCACCAAACAACCCTCAAAAGTCCATTTGCTGCTCCCTCAATGCTCCTTTATGTAGGGGAGTAGAAGAAAATCACACATGTGGCAAACAGCACAGGAGAACAAAGAAGCAACCAGGCATTAGACATTCAGTGATGTGCTGGGGGGTAGGACTTGTATTAGAACAACATTTGTAATTAGACGCTCTTACATGACTCTCCATCCCACAGCATGTCACTGACTATTCAGCACCATGTTACTTGCTCTACTCCTACTCCGATCAACCACACCATGTTTATAGAGCTGCTTTATATACCACTGCTTTTAATAATTTGCATTATTTATCATCAGATGTGATCCATTGAACCTCTGCTTTTAATCATTCGGATCACCTACTTATAGAGCTGCTTCATATCATAATTGCTGTTTAATTTTTATTACCAGTTTTTAAAGTTGCTTTATAGTACCACTGCTGTTTAATTTTGTACTGCCTCACTGTAGTGCTAGTTCCTAGCACTGTGCAAAGGCTATAAGCCTGAGGTTCAATTGGCTGGAGCAACTATGTCACTCCCCCGTCAGGCGTTATAAGGTAGCTCACCCTGGGCCTTCCCAGGGTTTGTTTTTTTTTTGCAGCCAGAGGCGCTGCCCTTCTCTGCCTCTCTGGATTTTGCTCCTTCATTCTTCTCGGCCTGCCTTGCTCATTTTGCCTCGCCTTTTCTTGCTCCACAGCTGCTGCTGCTTCAGTTCTGTTGGCCCCTTCTCCATCAGCGCTTTTGAGTGCACCTCACCCTCTGCTCACCTGGATCCTACCTCCCGCTGGCTTTTCCCCTCCCCTGCTGCCGCTTGTCAGCCTTGTACCTGTTTTGTTCCTCTCTGTGTCTCCCCTTCATTTATTTTCTCTTCTGCTGCTGTTGGTGGCTTGACCGCCACCTCCCCCAGTCTGCTGCTTTGGCGGCCTGCTCTTCCCCTTCTTTGGCCATGCTCCATCTCTGGTGCTTTTTCGTTCACCTCGCCTGGCTTCCTTTGCCGTGCTTGTGCGGTGCTCTCCCCCAGTGTCTCTGTTTGGCTACATCGCTATCAGACCTAGTGTCAAGACACACCCTAGCATCCAGAGACTGTGCAGGCAGTGGTTTCCTTCACACTGGGAGCTGCACGATTCTTCTTGTGTCTGACTCGTCATCTGCGCACCGGTGGCTGGGCCCCTGCTGCTGGTGCTCCCTCCTTTGCTCGCTCTTCCTGGCATTGTCTCCCTTCTGGCCTTCTTCTCTGTGCTTTTCTTTCATTTTGGTTGTCTCGGGCATCTGTATAATTTCTGCTTCATGCCTCCTCTGCCCTGCCTTTTGGGGGGAAGGATCCTGCCCTATATCTCTATCTCCTTGCCATGGTTTGTTTTGGACCATTTGCCTCATCCATCTCAACCTTTTGTCACTGAAATGGGAGTCATGGACATTTGGACACTCTAGATAAGGGACAATCAGGGGCACGGACCCTCGGACTAGGGGATACATCCTGGAACATGGGGATTCCGGCTCAGTGTGCTGTGAAACCCATAGTGTTGACAATATGGTATGTCCGCCTTAGCAATGAGTGCTTCAACCTCTGGCGCTGCCCTGGATGCATGGTCAGGCTTTTACAAGTCCGGCACCTCCTTCTTTTCAGATGTTTACCTTTCCCTGTCAAGACAGTGTGCACCTTTCCCTGCCTAGGATTGTCATCTACTGTCCTGTCTACAGCTTATACTTGCCAGGTCTCTAGCAATTGTGCTGGGCTTTCTTTCTCCATTTTCCTTAGCTCCCTCCCTATCATTCCCTCGCTGTTCATCAAGGGCGCCATAGATCTCGCCCCTTTTGCTGCTGGACTATGGATCTTGGTACCTCAAACTGCTGGCCTTCAAGGGTCTGCTCATTCCACTCCCTCTTCTCGGTTGCCATTGCCCGCTTGTTCTGCCATCCAATTCATTGGCTGTCTCTAACTGGCTCCATCTACAGTAGCAGCCACAGACACTGCCAGATATTTCCTGAAATTTCTGTGATATTTCCAGAAATATCTCCTGCTTTCTGCATTTCCACAGTAAGGGCAGCAGAGAGAAACTCTTCAGAAATTTCACGAAATATCTGGAAATAACTGGCAATGCTCTGGCTACTACTGTAGCTGTGCTCGATGTTTCTTCCGGGTGTGCCTATAGTGACTCATATGTTACCTCATCTGCCTGTCCCTACTACGGTTCTCCTCCCATACCAGCTGTTGAGGAATCCCTCTAAGCACAGGCCTGCATTCGATATTTCTTTTGGGCATACCTATCATGGCTCCTATGCCACCTCATCGAACCGTTGTCCTGCCCCGTGTATTCAGGTTCATGACTTCGTTTAGTATTCCCTCATCCATACCATCCCTGCTCAGCCATCAGGATTCAGTCCACTCATGACGCCACTCCTCATCATAGTCCTTTGCTCAGTGACCCTCCTGCCGCATGTCTCAGGTTCCTGACTTCTTATCTCATGCCAGCTGCCTTTTCTCGTACCGGCCATCAGGATTCATTCCACTCATGGCGTCACTCCACTTCGTCCCTTCCTCATCTTCAGTCTTCTCAAGTCAGACTGCTGCACTCTTGCGGTGATCACCATCAGACTTCTTCATCCTCAGGTTTCTCATGAGCTCATCCGAATGCTCTTTGCTTTTCTGACTTCTACATGGATCTGCTCCTTCCCAATGACTACTCGAGCATACCCTCTCGGGTAACTGCTGCATCATGTTACTTCTTCGATCTGTGCTTTCTATTGGGGATTTTCCCCTGTCCCGTTGTCATCTACCCTACTCATATGCTTCTCTTAATGAATCCTTCTCTTTAATGACATATGTCCTTAAATCAAATGTCGTCAGCATGGAGGGAAGGCGACCTAGGCCTTGGATCCCCAGAGGTTTCCTCCTGAAAGGGTTTTTTTCCTCTCCTCCATGCCAATGGTCATAATATTAGTTAGAGTTAGTGTTTATTTAGGTTAATGTGCTATCTTAGGTTAATTAGTTAGGTTCTGCTGTTGGATGGAGGCGGATGGTGGCCCCGGCTTTCCCCTCTCTCCTTAGGAAGTCCGCCTTAATCATCTTCTCAGATTTCATTCATTCATCATCCTCACCTCTTCGATGCTCGACACCAAATTGGGTATTCTTTTTGGACTTCTTCCTAAGCTACCTTTAGCTGATGGAATCATTCCTGTGGCACCTATGGGGGTGGGGAACCCTCCTCTAGGGTTCCTTGCATCGTACTCTAATAGGGTGGTATATCCCACGGATAGAGAGGCGGAAAGCCACAACATAAATCAAATCCACAACATAAGTCAAGTCACACTAGCATCATCTCATCCAGTTGCTTAAGCACAATTGAATGGGAAGGCTATAAGTCTGAGGTCTGATTGGCTGGAGCAACTACGTCACTCCCCCATCAGGGTTATAAGGTAGCTTACCCTGGGCCTTCCCAGGATTCATTTCTTTTTGCCCACCATCCTCCCCTCCTCCTCCAGTGGCACGTTTCTCTTACCTGTGGGCTTCTTCCTAAGCTACCTTTAGCCAACGGAATCATTCCCGCGGCACCTATCGGGGGGAACTCTCCTCTAGGGTTCCTTGCATCATACCCTAATAGGGTGGTATATCTCACGGATAGAGAGGCGGAAAGCCACAACATAAACCAAATCCACAACATAAGTCAAGTCACACAAGCATCATCTCATCCAGTTGTGAAAGCACAATCGAACTGTTATTTATCTAGCCTTTCCTCGCTTAGATTGCATTTTTTAGCTTAACAATCTAACATTACACAGTTTTGCTCAGTTAATTGGCAGTAGCTGTATCCCCTCATCTGTAGTTGTTCAATCAGGGCAACTGCATCTCTTGCTCTCAATTATGCTGCTTGTAACACTTGCTCTTCTCTCTCTTCTAGCTAGTCTCTCCTCCCTCACCCCTTCTTACCCTTGCCCTCTCCCTTCCGTCTTCCTTTCTCCCTCTCCTTACTTCACTCTCCCCTCCTCTTGTCTCCCCTTCCTCTACCACTCCACTTTGCTTCCTGGGTGCAGCCTACACCTTTCCCCTTGGATTAACCTTGAAGCACTCAGGGGCCTCTGCCCCCACACCCCTCACCTACCCTCCTCATCACAAGTGTCTCACAGGCTCTCTCAAGCTCCTTTTCTCCTTGTCGGTTTTAGTAGCAGGCAACATGGAACTTAATTCCAGTCCAGTCCCGTCACTCCCTAAAGGGATGAGAGTGACTCATGCCAGCCTCCATAGTTTTCTCCCCAAAACTGATTTATTACTAGCGCTCATGGGAAACCTTAAACCCGATGTGCTGGTGATCTCAGAGACTTAGCTATCTGCCAAGATCCTAGGTGCTGCTGTTACTATCCCAGGTTTCTCCATCAACAGACAGGACTGTGTAAATAGAGGTGGTGTTGTTGCTATCTACCTTTCCTCTTTCACCAGTTTGAACCTGTGCCGTCTTCCTCCTCCTCCTCCATCCTGTTTAAACCTGTACTGTCTTCGTCCACAACTTCTGCCTATGAGTGGCTCCTCCTTAAAATTTCCCTCCCCTTTTTAGTACCCATATTAATTGCTGGAGTTTACAGCTGTCCTAGCATATCTATCTCATCAGTCACTGAACTTCTGACCGCCGTATCCTGTCTTGCCTCCTCTGGTAAGTTGCTCAGAGTTGCTCAGCTAAGATGATTTTAATCTCAAGTTCCCCACCCCTTCACAAATCATACCAAAACATAAAGTCCCTAAAGTTCTTATAACTAATCTTTGATATCATTCAGCTCAATCACAGATCCCTCACCCACTCCCTGCTGGACTGGGTCTACTCCTTGCATCCCCATCATATAGTGGATGCTGATACCCTCCCCTATGCCCTCAGTGACCACCCAATGGCCTACTCTGTGCACAAGTTACATCAACCCAAAGCTCCCCACAAATTCATTCAGATCTGAGCCTTCTGACCTCTGTACCTGTCTGTTCTTCATACTGATATGGCAGTTGCCAACTGGTCTCCCATTTCAGCTGCCAGCGACATCAACATGGCCCTCGAATTCTTTCATTCCAAGTTCATGTTGGTCTGGGATCATCATCATGCCCATTGAGAAAAACTAGGATCTGAGGTTCTTATCTAGTCTGAATTTCAGCTCAGTTGCTGGTTAGTCTTCAAGCATGTGTCATTTGCCCCTGGACTTAGAAGTCCACTGGTTATCCTTTTGACCATACTAGTTACAGAGCCCTTCACAACACCGGCATCAGAGATACTAGGCTTGCAAAGGCTGATTACTTTGCATCCATGCTCTAGAACAACCTTAACCACCCCTTTATGTTCTGGAACATCATTCACACCCTCTTTCCCCCTCCAATCTAGCCTTCCTCCCTCGTCCTCAAGGTGGGTGATACCCTGTCTCTAACCCTGCTACTGTTGTCTCATCTTTCTTCTCCTTTTTTACCTCTTGTGCTCTTTCTCTTTTCCTCCCCCTTCTCCTCTACCCTTCTCCCCTTCTCCTCCCACCTCAACCCCTCCATTGCTCACCCTCCCCTTCTCCTTCTCCTTCCCCCACACCCTCTGCTTCCCTCAAAGCCCTCTTGGCTCTAAACCCCCACAAACCCTAATGGTCTTGACCTCAAACACCTGTCTTTTTCTACTCTTGCCACTGCTCTCCCTGTCACCTACCTTCTAAACCTCTCCTTCATTCTAGCCTCAGTGACTGACACATGGAAGCAGGCTATATTCACGCCCTTCCCAAAGGTGATGACCCTTCCTGCTCTGTTAACTACCACCCTGTCTCTATCCTCCATACTCTGGCTAAACTCTAGGAACACCATGTTCTTTCCCACCTTTTCCCTTTCCTTGTTTCTACCTCTTTACTCACACCCTACCAGTCTACCTTTTTGAAGTCCCACTCCACCTCCACCCCCCTTCTGTGACTTACTGACTCCATCCTGTCTGGTATGACTCAGGGTTTGGTCACCTCAGCCATTTCTGTTGACCTAGCCAAAGCTTTTGACATTGTTGCTTACACTGTCCTTCTGACAGCTAAAGGCAGCAGGGCTTTCTGTTTACTCAGTTGTGTGGTTATTCTACTACCTTGATTTGATTACATGGTTCTTTATACCTCTGGATTCTCTGCCTTTGACCTCATGGTCCAGCTCCAACTGTACTTCACCAATATACAGCTCTCGTTCTATACTAATCAGCTCTCCCTCAGTGCCAATAAAATGGTCTCCATTACTTTTAGCAGAAGGCAGAGACTAGATAGGCTCAGCGCCCCCCTCCTTTCCTTCCATACCCTTGATAGTGTTTCATTTCAGGATGTTTCCTCTTTTAAATGCCTTGGGGTCTGGCTAGATCATCTCCATTTCTCAGTTCATGTGGATGCCATCGACCAGAAGCTATACCCAAAACTGGGTGCACTTTGCAGGTGGTTCCTACCCACTGAGAGAGCACCCAGAAGATGAATCACCCTTTCTTTAACTACAGTGACATTGTTTACAGTGCTGTTCCCAAATACACTCTAGCAAGACTGGACCCATTATTTCACTCCTTCTGTGGCTTTGCCTTTGATATATCCCCTAGAACCCACCAGTGCTCCCTTTTCTCCTCCCTCTCCTTTCCCTCCCTTGATGCCAGATGCCTTGCCCCTTGCACTACTGTCATCTCCAATTTCTGACTTGGGTCCCTCTCCCCTCACTTTTTCTCCCTCCTCAACCCCCCCCCGACATCTACCTCCTACTCCCTTTGCAGCTCTGGCACTTACTCTCTTGCTCTCCCCTCCATAAAATTCTCTGTTGGCCAAGGTGCCTTCTTCTTCTGCTTCCCTAACTATGGGTCTCTCTCTCCCCATTACCATTTGTACTGTTATTTCCTCCTACTCACTCTCTCCTCTGTGAATTCACTATTCATAGAAACATAGAATTTGATGGCAGATAAGGATCGCTAGGCCCATCTAGTCTGCCCATATGCCCTACCTTTATTAGCATCTGCTGACCCTACTTGGTCATTGGCTTTACCCTCTCTTTCCCACTTCTAGGGTTCCTTTATGCCTATCTCATGCATATTTAAATCCCACCACTGTACTTGCCCCATCACCTCCTGGAGCAGGCTGTTCCATGCATCCACCACCCCTTCTGTAAAAAAAAATCCTCATGTTTCCCCTTATCCTGTCCCCCTCTAATCTCATATCATGCCCCCTCATTCTTGTGCTTCTCCTATACTGAAAGATGTTGCCCATTTGCATCTTGTTTATGCCCCTTAGATACTTGAAGGTTTCTATAATATCTCCCCTTTCCCTTCTCTCTTCCAGTGTGACCATATTGAAGTCTTTTAATCTCTCCTCATATGTCTTCTGGTGCAAGCCCTGCACCATCTTAGTCACCCTTCTCTGAACCATCTCCATCCTGTCTATGTCCTTATGAAAATGCAGAACTGTACTGAGTATTCCAGATGAGACCTCACCAGTGTTTTGTATAGTGGTATCACCACCTCCCTCCTTCTGCTAGTGATACCCCTTACTATGCACCCTAACATGCCACTGGCCCTCCCTACAGCCTTTGTACTCTGCTTGGCCATCTTTAGGCCATCTGAGATGATAAACCCCAGATCCCTTTCTTCCCTGGTGCATGTCAGCAACCCCCCATCCTATAGCTCTCTCCAGAGTTTTTGTGCCCCAGGTACATAATGTTGCACTTTTTCTCATAGAACCTCAGCTGCCACACTTTGGACCATTTTTCCAGCTTTTCTAGGTTCCTCTTCATCTTCTCCACCCCATCTGGAGTGTCAACCCTGTTGCAGATCTTGGTGTCATCTGCAAATAGGCAAACCTTTCTTTCCAGCCCTTCTGCAATGTCACTAATGAAGACATTAAAAAGGACTGGCCCCAAGGCAGATCCCTGAGAAACTTAGTCCAGCAGTTGTTTATCATCCTGTGCTGTATTTTGCCACCCCACAATTCCCTTCCCCTACTGCTCCTGCTCCTGCCCTAATTCATTTGCCCATGTCCCCCAGTTCAGTCTATCCTTCCCTGCTGAATAAAGTCCCAGCAGTGCTTCATTCACCCTTCAGCTTGCTGCTATCTGCATTTAATACCATACCTAGCAGAGCTTTGTTCATACTCCAATTGTGTTCCAGTTTGCACTTATATTACTTATTGTTCTTCAGAGCCAATGCCCAGCTCATTTTGTTCATTTTATTGCTATGCAATTGTTTAACTTATATTTTTCATTTTTGTTTAGTGTAACCAACTGTTGTAACTTACTGCTGTACTCTCATCACCCCCCCAGGAAGCACCTGCAAATGAGCTATTTCATCTCATTGTTTCCTGGTAAATCTTCTGAAATAAATCAATAACTGAATAAAATAATTGTAGGTATTCTGTTGCTTCCTATGTAACAGGGTATCATGAGAGCAGCCAATGAAGTTATGGGGGGAATTCGGAGGAAAAGGGTGTATGCTATATAAAAAATAATAAGAATCATGCCACAAAGTTGGGTTTGACCTCTGGATCAGACTAGTCAACAACCAACTGGTCTCAATCTCTGCCCAACATGCTTAACATTCCTAGTCTATAAAACACTGAGGCTTTTAATGTCCATACTGTATTTCATACAAGATGTTTGCATTTAGTATCACACCACCTACACTAAGGGCAGGATTCATGACACTTTTGAAGGACCTGCAGCTGCGGGTAAACTGCTGCGCAAATGGGTTGCCACTTGAGGAGCCACAGGTTACCCGCAGCGGCAGGTATTCACAAAGGTGGAGCTGGATTACGACCGGCTCCACAGGTTATGGCCTCTTGTGGGTGGTGTCACCAGGGTGATGGGCACAGCCACGGGAATGGGCTATGGCTGGTGGAAGCAGCCATAACACCCCTCTGCAACTGCTGCAGCTGTGAATCGCAACCGTCGCAGCTTTGGGCGATTACAGTCCACATCAGCAGTTGCGGAGTGGGACTTAGAAAGTCAATGCTTCATTAATCCTGCCCTAAGGCTCAAACTAAGGCTCATGCTCACACTTTTGTAATCTTGGAGGATTGTTCCTGTATTTGGGATTCAAATTTTGTGACTTCCATTTCCTTTTACTGTCCCATTATCCCATACTGGACTCAGAACTTTACAGAAAAGATACAGATCACAATACTTCTTTTCACACTAGTAGCTTTCATCCAAAAGTACTCATTAACAGTATGACCTTTGACCAGTTCAAATATCTTAAGAAAAACTGCAGCATGAGGTGGATTTTAAGGAAGTAGCAGGTGACTGAAAGGACAAGTATTTGTAAATTAAGGAGTCAGATGCTGCTGCGCGTCAGTTACTCCCCAATGGCCTATGGGTTTCTGAAAGCCAGTTTAGTCATTTTCAGATTTTTAGGGCTGCAGTGGGCATAGCCCTGCAGACCTCTTGCTATGAAAAAAGGACTCAACGCTAGTGTTGCTCAGATAGTATCCTAGCAATTAGGATACCATCAAATACCTGCCATTTAGCAGGATAGTGGATCTGGTTGGATAATAGCGGTATCCGACTGCCGATCTGACCCCCCTGGATCCAGGTTGGATCCCACGCTATCGGATGTTGGATCCCTGGATCCAACATTAGAAGAAGCAGGATTTGACCTGAGATCCGACCTCTGAATTCAGACTGATCCCAGGTCAGATTCTGCTAAGATAGTGCCAGTATTTGATGGATCACAGTTGAATCCATGGAGGCACTATCCGAGCAACACTACTCAGTGCAGTCCTTCTAACCGAACATGTTGGAGTTGCACAGTTGCCTCTGTGTCTATGGAGTACTTGGCTCATTGACTCCAGTTGTGCTGCACTTTTTGTTACTGTAAAAATCAGTGGTGACCTGATTTTGACACTGGCAGATTGGACACCCCCAGTGTCACTCTTAAATTTTTGGGGGCGGGAAATGGATGGTGAGAGGAGGGTCGGGTGGGAGGATATTCATCATTTAAAAGAAAAAACATGTAGTCATGGCACTACACGTCACACTCCATCATGTCCAAGATGTCCGCTGCATTCTACCGCGCATGTGCTAGTAGTTTATTACGCGCAGTAAACTGCAGTGGCCATCTTGACATGGTGGAGTGTGCCTTTGTTCTGCCAAGAACACCAATTATTTTTCTTTAAATGATAGAATATCTCCTACACCAACGCCTCCCTCCCTCCTCAGCACCCCCCTCCAAAACATAAGAGTGACACTGGGGTGCCCAATCCCTAGTGCTGCAATTAGGATGCTACAGATTTTTTTAATTATCCCTCCCACCCAACCTCCCTCCTCAATACCCACCCTCCCTCCCTCCAGAAACTTAAGAGTGACACTGGGGTACCCAACCCAGTGTTGCGAGCAGGACTCCTCCATGTTTTTTAAAATATTCCCCCACCTGACCCTCCCTGTCAGCGTCCTCCCCAAAACATAAGAGTGACACTGGGGGTGCCTAATCCCCCAGTGTTGGGATCTGGAATCCTCAGGGTTTTTTTTTTACCCTATAAAAAGAAAAACATCCATTGACATCTTTTGCTTTTTTTTTTACTCTGTAAAAAGAAAACTGTCCATCAATGTCTTTTGTGGCCTTTCCTGTCCCCCCACCTGGACCTCCCATTCAGCACCTACCCTGCCACACACTCCTAAGCCCTTACTTACCCATCAGGGGTCCAACACCATAATCCTCTCTGGACTACTGACACGTCTTCACTTTCCAAGCTGGATTGTGAACTGAAGAAACAGGTATGTGGTTCAGTGTACAGTATTTCAATGGTGTTTTGAACTTAGTTGCATAACTTGGCCATATTTGCATTTTTGGGGCCCAAATTTTCAACATGCCTTCTTTGGGACCCCGCCTCATGAAAAATTGCACTGACATTAGGCAAATCTGTTCCAAAAGGTGAATTCACAGTCCCTGTAGTTGAACATTTTCTCTCATGAGGTGGTGTCAGAAGAAGACTATGTTGGAAATTTGGTCTAAAAATATTAAAAAACAAGAAATTTATGAGCCTATGTTGAATTTTGCTAATGCAGGCTCCTAACTTTGGTAATTTTCAATATTTTTACTCCAAATGTATCACATAACTATATCTTTACAGCACCTCATGAATATGACAGCTGTCATTTTTCAGCTCCTGCCCAAAATGTGTTTTTGCATCACAAAAGTTGATTTCACAATCCGTGAGCAAAATCACCTTTTGGGCAGAAGTAGAACATTTGCTCTGCCCTTCTTCATGAGGCAGGGCCATAACAAAGCTATGTTGAAAATCTGGTGTACAAATATTGCAAAACAACAAATTTATGAGCCTATGTTACATTTTGCTAATGCAGGCTCGTAACTTTGGCAATTTTCAATATTTGTACCCCAAATTCCTTGGCTGCAGCCCTATCAGCTGTGGCTAGAGTTTGTTCTGATTGCTGATCATTTTAATTTCATGAAGCCCTCTTGTCATCATCATTGTTTTCATCATCATCATCATCATCACTCCATCTTCAGTGCCACCACGGGGAGTACTACCTAGGGGAGCAGGGTTGGGTGGGATGTAACAGAGGAGGAGGAGGAAGGAGTTGCCCATGGGTATGCTCTGGTGTCCACCGTTGCCAGCCACAGTGTATTTGCCTTACATTCTGTCAGTCTTGTAAGCATTGCACCACACAGTTCACTTTCATTTTTCTGATTGCTGATCGTTTTCATGTTCTCAAACTCTCTTGCCATTGTCATAATTATTTGATTATTGCCTCATCATCAGCACAGCAACACCATGGGGAGTATTACATAATATTTATGTAGTGAAGCAGGCTTGGGTGGGATGGAACAGTGAAGCAGGAAGGTGTTTGGGTTTGCCACCCAGCTCCAAGCCTCTTGGTATGGTACCCTATCCCACCTATTGTGAAGGTTCTGCTTACACACATACTGTTCATTGCTTATCCTGCACTTCAGCAGCATATTTTAATAATACATGAGAAGCCATCAAAAATCCAATGTGTTTTAACACTCAAAACCCTTCATTAAATTTCGGGCCAAATCGGGACAATTCAGGTTTTGCTCAGCCCAGCTCGAAAATGGCCTGTCGGGCCAAATTTGCTGACTCGCATGGCCCTACAATTTGGTATCCACCTCCTGTACACTTTGTGGATTCTGTAGTTTGTTACTTTCTCCATGTGCTTTCCATGTGGTACAATGTCAAAGCCTACCAGGTCAATATGTCATATGCTTAAGTGCGTACGACACAAGCGCTAACCCAAAATAGCACTGTAAATGTCAGCAAGAGGGTGCAATACATACCGCGAATGCTGCTGTGCATGGGATTGTACCCTCTCACTGTCCCAGGCAGAGGATAAGACCTCTGCTGGGATGGCGTTCTGGTGAGCAGCTGCTGTGACTCAATGGACTGAACCACTGGCAGCAAGGAACCCAGGTGCTGCGTTTGGGACCGGGTTCGATTCCAAGTCCCAGATGCAAGAAATGTTAAATTATTTTTGCACTTTTTGTGATTTCAATGTTAAGCACCCCCCCGGAGTTGAGAATCATTATTGGGGGGTTCAGTGGGTGCAGCCCTTCATGATGGGGGTGCACAGGGTGGAGGCTCTCCATAGAAAAGGACTTATGCCACATGCAAGAAATTGCACTGTATTGGCAGCGTGATTTTTGCATGCGGTATAATGTCTTGCGACATTATGACCCTGTGCCTATTAAAGGCCTTGCTGAAGCCCAGCTAGACTACATCCACACCTGGATCCTATCAATCTTGCTTGTTCCCCCTCAAAAGAGTAAAATCAGGTTACTTTGGCAGGATCTCACTTTTAAGAAACTATTCTGCGTGCAAGAGAACAGCTCATTTTCATCCATGTGCTGAGTCACCACATATTTTATGACAGACTCAAATAATTTGCCATGCACTGAGGTAAGGCTAACTGGTCTGTAGTAACCTTGGTCTGAATCTAACCTTGTCTCTTTATGAATGGGGGATGGACATTTGCTGTTTTTCAGTCCTCTGACACTATCCATTTCTGTAAGGAGTTCTGGAATATATCACCGAGTGGCCCAACCAGAACCCATTTTAACTCCACTGTTATCATTGGTTGAATACCACTAGGTCCCTGGGATTTTCCCTTATTCATACTCTCCAGATACTTACCAGCTAATTCTGGTGTGATCTGTACTTCCCCCTGTTTGGCTTGCAACTCTTCCATAACTTCCACTTCAAGTTGGCCATGTCCCCTGACTTTCTGCCTGACTACTGACTCAAAGTAGCCATTTAGTATCTCTGTTCTTTCCCTACAGTACCTCACTCAATAGTTCCTACCCTCCCCAATGATCAGTGTCTGCACCTTATCCCTGAATTTCCTTTTGTTTCCCATGTATCGAGAAAAGGATTTTTTATTCCCCTTGATCTCCTGCTCAGTCTTGTATTCCAGAGCAGACTTGACCTGGGCAATCCCAGCCCTGCATTCTTTCTGTAATACTCCAAACATTACTTCTATCGTTCTGTTCATAGAATCCTTCCACATATCATAACTCCTTTATTTATTTAACGTCCCCTGAAATTATTTTGACAGCCATAGAGGCCTCTACCTAGCCATTTTTCTCTCGTTGTACATTGATTTAAATTTAGTCGCTTCCTCTATTATATTTTGCTTCAGACTATCCCACTAGGCATTGCACTCCCACTCAGTGGTGTATTCATCAAATTAGCCACAACAAATTCTCTCAGCTTATCAAAGTCAGTTCTCCTGAAGTTTAGTGTCCTGTAGCTTTAACCACTCATCTCAAACTCACGCCTATTATGGTTACTGTTAACACTGGCTTCCCACCCTTTACTTCTCTGACTATGTCATCCCATATAGTTCATCAAGAACCATATCCTCTCTTGTCCTTTGCTTGACATTCTGAATAAAGAAACGGTCTTTCATGACTGACATGAAATTCCTGCCAGCTTTCCTTTGGGCACTTTCCACCTCCTAATCTTGTCAGATACTGCAGGTTGAAATCTCCCTATGAGAACCATGGGTCCCAAAATTACTACCCTTATAAATTCATTTGCCAATTTCAATTCATGCTCAGTTGCACTACTTGGCAGTCTGTAACATACTTCCAAACCGTCTTTTAGCCTCCTGTGGATACTAAGTCCAATCACAGGCTTTCTGAAGGGCTACCATCCCTAACTCCCCCTTTATTGCTTGCTTCAATCTCATCCTTCACATAGCAAGTATCCCCACTATCCCTCAGCCCCTCCCTGTCCCTCCTTAAGAGACTTACCCCCTCTGTCCTTTCATCTCATCTTCTTCCACAATCTTTCCACCAGGTCTCTGTAAGTCCTGCTGCATCGTGGCTTGCCTCATGAATTTCACACTACAGCTCATCCATTTGCTTGTTGCGCTCCCTTGTAATTGTAGAGAGAATTGACATCACCTAATCTAACTGGTGTGATGAGTCTCTACACTAGGTCCTTCAAACGCTGGGGGAGGTATATTATCAGTCAGGTGTTGTGGGCCAGATTCTCAAAATGATTTGGGACTATGTCCTACACCGCAACTCCAGTTGTGGACCGAAATCTCCTCAGCTACAGAGATTGGTATTCTCAGTCTGCCACAGCTGCAGGAGATGTTATGCCTGGTCCCACCAGCTGTAACATTTTTCCACAGTTGCAGGGAAAAACCACCCACAAGCTGCCGTAAATCATGGATCCGGTCATAAACTGGCTCCATTTTTGAGAATGCAGTAGCTGTGGAAGAAACTGCTGTTTCCCAAGTGGCAGTCCACTTGGGCCAAGTTTTTCCCACAGCTGCAGGATTTTCACGGCCTTTAAGAACCTGGCCCAGTGTCTCCCTACAGCATACTGTAGCAGTGAATGCCTTTTTTAATGACACATTCTTACGTTGCCCTGCCTGGTTGTTTTTACGCTCCTTCTTTCAGAATGCAGCATTTTTCATCTTTCAAACACTTTTTTTTACTTACTATTTCTGCTCCTTGTCTTGCCCCAAACAGACCCCTTCTGATGCCTCCTCAACCCTATAACTTGCCCAGAACCACTATGTGGTGAGTGGGTGCCCTGGTCAATTCTCTGGGGCCTATGAGAGGTGCCATTGTCTTTCTTCTGGATGAGAGCTTTTTCTTCCAGAATGCTCTTGAAGGTCTGCTCATGTGGAGTGATACAAGTGCACGTGCATGTGTTTGGCATGCTATAGGTGTCTGAATCAGGGCTCCCCAGTGTGTGCCATCCACTGTTCCTCCACCCAGCCTCAGTCAGGTGGCAAGCATGCAGCAGAACATGTTGTCCCCCCTCAACAAAGGAGGAGAACTGTCCTTAGGATGCTCGATCCTTCTCCTTCCAGTTGTCTCCTGATGACTTTGGTTCATTCCTGAACCTGGGCCAATGGCATTGCTAACAGCTGCTGTACCACTGTGCTGAAGGGACAGCTTTTAAATGCTTTCTTGATGGTGACTCCATTTATTCCCTAGTTAAATGATGTATAGTGATAACAGGAACTGCAAAAAAGTAACAGGAGCCTTGAAGGTGGGGAGGTGGACACTAGTCCTTTTTCAGAGGAGAGAGTCCTGAAGGCATTTGCTAATCTGAAGATGGACAAAGCAATGGCGCCAGGCAGAGTGCATCCAAGGGTGCTGAGGGAGCTCAGAAAGGTACTGGCTGCACCTCTGACAGTCCTATTTAACAGATCACTGGGTACTGGAGTGGTTCTGGTGGACCGGAGGGGAGGTCAGATATAATCCTACTTTACAAAAGTGGTAGCAGGGAAGAGGCTAGAAATTGTAGGCCAGCATCCTGACATCAGTGGTGGGAAAGATAATGGAAACACCTGTGAAGGAAAGGATAGTGGAATATCTTGAATCTAATGGGTTACAGGATCTAAGGCAGGATGGATTCACAGGGGGGCGGGCCATGTCAGACAAATCTGATAGATTTCTTTGACTGGGTGACCAAGGAAGTCAATCAGGAAGGAGTGGTAGATATGGCCTATCTGGATTTCAGTAAAGCTTTCGACACATGTCCACACAGCAGGCTAATGAGCAGGCTGGGTAGCTCAAGGTGGGTTAAAAGGTCATAAACTGGGTAAGAAATTGGTTAGGAGCTAAGCAACAGAAGGCGGTAGTAAATAGAGTTCACTCCGAAGAAGGGAGGGTGACCAGAGGGGTACCTCAGGGATTAGTGCTGGGACTGGTCCTCTTTAATGTCTTTATAAGTATCATTGCAGAGGAGCTGGAAGGGAAGTTTTGCCTCTTTGTGGATGACAACAACATCTGCAACAGGTTGGACACCTGGAGGGGGTAGAAAGGTTGGGCAGGGACCTGGGAAAACTTGAGAAGTGGTCAAGGGTATGGAAGCTGGGTTTCAATGTAAAAAAAAGTACAAAATAATACACTTGGGGCAAGTACAAAATAATACACTTGGGGCACAGAAAACCGGGGCAGAGTATAAAATGGGTGGAGTGCTATTGACAATGACTAAGCAGGAAAGAGACCTAGGGATAATCATATCGGGTGACCTAAAGGTAGCCAGGCAGTGCAACAAGACAATCAGGAGGGCTAGTGGGATGCTGGGGTGCATAGAAAAGTGTATCATCAACTTAAAGAGGGGGGTGTTGTTGCCCTTGTATAGATCTCTGGTAAGATCCCACCTTGAGTACTGTGTCCAGTTTTGGAAACCATGGGACCACCTGCTGTGGGCCTCTTTAGATGCTCTAGTGTCCCTTAGACCAGCTCTGACTGGTCTAACAGCAACATGCATCTTAGGCAGAAGGACAGGACTCACATTCTTTGCAAATCCCAAATAAGGGGATGGTGCATTATTTCAGTGATGCAGGCATTCCTTCTGACATGGTGTAGGCATTTTTTTGGTGCAAGCATGGCACAAGCCAGTCTGGTGCATGCAGACCTGTTTTTGATGCAAGCACCATATGAAAATCAGAACTAATGCAAGTTTTGATGCATCCTGCTCTTTGAATCAGTTGTTTTTGATGCAAACACCCTGTGTCATTTTCTGGCCTTTGAAAACCCAGCAAAAAGATATAGATAGGATGAACTCCACTGCAAACACAAGTTTTCAAGCTAAACACTTTTTTTATTTCTCAAGTTCACACCAGGTAACCATGCTCTGGTTACCTGGTGTGAACTTAAGAAATAAAGTGTTTAGCTTGAAAACTTGTGTTTGCAGTGGAGTTCATCCTACCTATATCTTTTTGCTTGTGGACTGGCTTTTTGTGGATGACCCAAATATTTGAGGTTAGCAAACACAGGGCAACCTGAACCACCAGAAATAGAACTTTGAAAATCCAACCCCACATCTCTGGAACGACATATAATGGAAGTAGTCCAGAGGAGGGAAACTAAAATGGTGCTGGGTCTGCATCAAAAGCCCTATGAGGAAAGACTAAAGGACCTCAACATGTACACACTGGAAGACAGGAGGGAGACGAGGGATATAATAAAGACCTTTAAATACCCCACGGGGGAAATAAGGTACAGGAGGGAAGTATTTTTCAGAAAAATGTGCTCAAGAACAAGGGGGTTTGAGATGAAGCTGGAAGAGGGTAGTTTCAGGAGAGATGTGAGGGACTACTTCTTCACAGAAAGAGTGGTGGATTCCTGGAACAGCCTTTCAGCCAAGGTGGTGGGGGCAAAAACAGTGGTGGGTTTTTAGAATGCATGGGATAGGCACAAGAGGATCATAGTGGAAAGGAAGAGGGGGGGCAGACAAAGAGCTGTAGATCAAGTAGGGTCTGCAGTGAGAATGTAGGTAGGAAAAATGAGCAGACCGGGTGGTCTAAGTGGTTCTCATCTGCCATCGGATTCTATGTTTCTGTTTCTATGTATGATACACCTCATCATCACCAGCATTCGAAATTACAGCAATTCTCTTGTAATTGCAGAGAGGTTCCATACCACCTTCCATCACTAGTGTTATGAATCACTACAATAGTTTTTTTTCTGTAATTCGTGGCATTTGTAGTATCAGTCAGGCAGAATCTCCACACAGTACACTACCATATGAATTTTAAATTTGTTTTAAAGTAGGTGTTCTGGACTAAAGGAACTAAAGAAGTGAATGTATAATTATTTTTTCCGAATCATCCCTCCCCCCAGTCTGGGTGGCTCTTTTTCCATGTCAGCCCCATCACCCGGACTTTCCTCCAGGATTTTTCCTAGCACAGAAACAGCGTGGCCAGGGTGCTCATTGGTTGCAGGGACTGAGGATGGCTGGGAGTGAACTAGTCACCCAGTACCCATTTTGCATTTTTGTATTGCACCTGTGGAGGAGTGGGTATGCAATGCTGCTAAAGACATCCCCAAGCATGCTCCTGTGCATGGGACATCAGTGGCCGGCACTCCTCCCCTTCCCTGACAGTTGATTCCTGGTTGCCATGCTCTCAGCCAATGCTAGGGCCAGGTTAGCATTGGGCACTGTGATCCTCCCTCCCCGAAAGAGGAGAGTAGCCTTTTGGATGATCTGTACTCTCCCTCACCAGCCAACCTACAATGCCCCAGGTCAGCTCCCAAACCTGGATCGCTGGCATTGTGACAGGTGAAGCATTCAGTGCCTCTACCCTCTGTGCAGCTGTGCCGGCTGGAGGTATCATTTTTTAAACTCAGAGTCAGTCTACATATAATGCAGTCATGTAGTAAACCACCACACTGGATCTACTGTTGATACTTATTTTTTCACTTTGTTTTTCCCTAGTTATCCCCTTTGTCCCTTGCTCTGGATAGGGATGTTGCCACAGCTGCACCATTCCTTTGGTGTTTACGGCCAATGTCAATACCATTCCTTTGTCAGCTGGCAGGGGATGTGTAAACACTAGTTGGTCTGTGCCCTACATACCCAGACACCGAGCCATTTACCTCTGTGTTGTGCTTCCCTTCCCCTACCCACTGAAACTTAGGGATTATGGGGCTTGTACATGAATTGCAGTATGATACACTGCTGCACTCCAATGGGTCAGCTCCTGCTTTTATTTTTAATCTTAATATGAATGTGGGAGCACTTAAGGGGCGCAGATCTGTTGACACAGACAAACACATTCCTTAAGAAACAAGAAGCCATTTTCACAGCAAATCTGTATAATGGATGAAACATGAAATGAGCTCCACTGTGCATACACAGTAAATACTCTGAAAGAAATGGGATTAGTCACAGTGTGGAAGCATGCCCCTGCACAGCTGTATTGCTTCTATTATGCTTGCAGCCTACTGCACAGCATAGTTATCAGGTCCCTCATTTGAAGGTTGTGAGGAAATTACTTAATTCTGGTCTTTGTTTCCTAAAAACAAACTATGCTAGCTGTAAAATGACAGTATGTTTTATTTATTAAATATTTATACATGTAATGCCCCAGGAGGTATTGTCTCATTGTAGCCATTCTCCCAGATACTGGGTACTTATGAGCATGAATCCAACACTGATGGGAACTCCACAGATAATTTAGAATATAGCAATAAAATAGGTAGATACTAGTGTGTGGTTCAGAATCCAAGAAACAAAGAGGTTCACTAGCCACAGAGTCAGAAAGCTCTTACGTGTAATGTGCTTTTATTAATTTCTTGCAAGCCTACGTAGGTAGCTTTAATGTCATTTAGGTGGAACCCTACTGCCAGGTGAAATGCTATGAAATGAGCAGTAGTGAATATAACAAAAAACATTAAAGCTATGTAAGCTTGTGAACGACTGAGAATGTAAGAATAGAAGGTGATCGTTAGCTAGATTACAACAGTATTTAAATATTGAACACACTATAGAATTACACTATTCTGCTCTCAAAGTAGGTGAGAGGCCCAGATATCCTGAGGAACCCTTAAAAGTGAAATGTTGGTTAAAGGGACCGTGTAAGAAATTAATAAAAGAACACTGCACTGAAGAGTTTTGACTGTGTGGCTAGTGAACTTCTTTGTTTCTTGGATACTTATGGGCCTCACCTTGCATAGTGAGGAGATGGCCAGGGATCTGTTATTATTCCCGAGTGCAGTGCTCTATTAAAATAAAAAGCTTAAAACTATTAGATTTCTAGCATTTATGTTTAACATTAGTGTTTTCTTCTTTTCTTTTACTTTCTTTTGTGCTTCATATACTAAATATTTTAGATAATGCTGTACATGTCTTCACTGGGTCATTTAAAAAGCATCTGTCTGCTTCCAACTAACCTCACAATTGCTGTTTGTGACATCTCAGTACGTTGTTTTGGTGAGCATTATGATATCATAAACAAAGACAGTAGCGTATAGGTCAATTCTTTCTATAAAGACTTTTGGGATAAACTACCAACATGTGTTATAAACCCAGGAAAAGAAATTTAAAATAAAAAAAAAAGCATTCTTTAGTAATTGATACAGCTGAAACTCTGTTTATGAGCGCACATGCAGAAGTGCAGAGATGCTCTTTAAAGCTGCTAACAAAGGCAAAACAAACACAAAACCTAACAAGTTACATAGTAACATAATGCCATTGTCCACTTGAGGAAGCAGAGTCAGGCATTAAGGATGCAATAATGCTCAACAGGGTGGGTGGTATTAGGCTACAACCGCTCACGCAGGGGCGTAATGAGGCTTGATGCCGCAGGCAGAGGGCCTTATAGCACCTGGAAGGGTGGTATAGCCCAATACTGCCCACCCTGAAGGCCCTATTAGTTGAGTGGTGGCATTTATTTTCCATTAAAAGGCATTGAAAAAATTTCCCCATAGACTTGTATGGAGTGCTCCTCTGCACTCTCCCTGCTTAGACATCACAAAATGTCTGAGCGTGGGGGTGGGGCCGGAAGACCAGGAAGTGGAAGGTATTGTCTAGCCGTGGATTCAGCTGCAATTGCAGTCCCTTCTCTACCTAAAAGGACAAAGTTAGAAATTATGATGTGGACAGCAATTGGCTGATCCTGCCATAAGGTATTGGGCTATGTAGCCCAAACAGTGTTTCAGATATGCTGGAAATTCACTTTAAGCTGAGCATTTGCATATTGTTAAAGCTGGCATTTTGTTTTTGGCCATGGAGTGAGGGGAAAAATGGCATCTAATTCAAAATGAACATTCCATGACCAGCTCATGGATTTTTAGTAAACTGCCTTTGCAATACTGAGTCTTTTTTTTTTTTAAGTGGGCTCTGTTGGAAGTTAGAGTACAATTGTCAGTCAATCAGATTCATGGATTTTTGATGCCCATTTTCTAAACTAATTCACTCCATGTACACATACACACAAGGCAGGGGTCAAAACTAAAGCTCATGGCAATACATAATAGGTACACATAATACTTGGGTTTGCATAGGGCTGCGACAACACTATACTCTTTCAGCCACCAACCTTCTGGTGCTACATTGGGGGCTGCTGTTACCTTTCACTAGAAGGACTTAATGGTGCTACCCTCACCAGGCTTCCTCACAACAACATAGAAACTGGTGGCCACAACCCCAATTTAATGATTCCATTGTGACTTTTGTAACTTTACTAAATCTATGGGAGTCAGCGAGGAATTGTTGAACTACAAAACAGGTAAAATACAAAAAAAAAAAAAAAAAATTTCCCGAACTGTAATTCTAATGGGATTAACTTTAAAAGCTACACCAGAGAGTATTCAAAGGACATCAGAAGCCATAATTTAGATAATGTGTTGGCAGACCATCTGAATAGTACAGTGGGAACACACACTCTAAAATTCTGGCCATTGAGAAAGCCTTCTTTAGCCAAAAAGGTGGTAATTTGTACAACATCTTCTTAAAATGAGAGGCACTTTGGATTTTTAAAACAGGGGTTAGTAGTTGTCCAGCATTGAATGGACAGTTTGTGTTGCGCCTATTTTTTGCATTAAATCTAGCTCATATGTGTGACCTCCTCCTGAAACATATTACATTAATAGGATGGGTGCAGAACTTCTGACTACCTTGTGGCTCTGCCTTATGGCCTAGGCTGTTCTCCTCCACCGTGAAACCTGGGAATGTGCCCTTCTTATGAATCTGGGTAACTTCCTTGAGGGGTGCCCGACCCTTCTCCATCTGCAGCTCTCTCTCTTTTGTGAGACCATGGAGCCTCTAGATTTTCATAGACATAGATACATAGACGTTGATGGCAGAAAAAGGCTCTTGGCCCATCCAGTATGCTCACTTTACCTAACTATTCTGCCTTACCATAGCAGCAGTCCTCCTGTTTGTTACTGTCTCCCTTTTTCTAACTAAACCCTCAAGCTATCCCATCTCCGCTTGAAGCTACTGATTGATTTGGTCTGTACCACTTCCTCTGGTAGCTTATTCCACTTGTCTACCACCCTTTCCAAGAAGAAGTGCTTATGGGTATCCTTTTTTAATCTCCCCCCTGCTAGCTTTACTGATAGCCCTCTCATTCTGTGTTTGACATCAAGGAGAAAGTTTACTTGGTGTCCACTCTATTTTTATCCCGTGCAGGTACAGTACAGTACTTGTATGCCTCAATTATGTCACTTCTTCCCCTCTTCTTCTCAAAGGTGTACATATTTAAGTCCTGCAGCCCCTCCTCATATGTCATTTCCCATAGTCCATTGACCATCTTAATTGCCCTGCACTGTACTGCTTCCAACTTGTTGAAGTCTTTCCTTGGGTGTGGGCTCCAGTACCTTGCTCAAGCACCAGTGACCTGTATGGTGGGAGTAACACCTCCAAACTTCTAATTCGCATCCCACTCCCTATGCATCCCAGCATTCTATTTGCTTTACTCACTGCCCTGTTGTAGTGTGCAGACATGTTTAGGGTCTCTGATATCATCACCCTTAAATCCTTTTCTTCTGTAGTGCTCAATACCATCCCATCAATTTCATATTGTGCCCTTGAGTACCTGTTCCCAATGTGCATTACTTTACACTTTTTAGTGTTGAAGTTTAGCTACCAAATCTTTGATCAACTCTCCAACCTGCCCAGATCCTCCCTTAGTTCATTTCTCCCTTTCTCCATGTCTACCCATGCACAGATCTTTGTGTCATCTGTGAAGAGGCAGATCTTACTCTTGATACCTTCACCTACTGTATGTGACAGATGACTATTGAAGAGATTTGGTCCTAGTACTGAACCCTGAGGTACTCTGCTTGTCACCTCCCTCACCTCTGAAAACTCCCCATTGACTACCACCCACTGTGTCCTAACCCTCAGCTGGCTCTCCACCCAATTTGCCATTTTCCAATTTTCCTTCACTCCAGATTCCCTAATCTTTTTGACCAGCCTTTTGTGGGTGACTGAGTCAAGGCCTTGCTGAAGTCTAGGTGTACTATATCAACTGCCTGTCCCTTGTCTGCTGCGGCGGTTACCCAGTTGAAGAACACAGCCAGATTGGTCTGATAAGACCTCCCCCTTGTGAGCCAATGCTGTCTGGGGTCCTGCAGCCCAGTCTCTTCTAGGAAGTCCATCAGATCCTCCCTGAGTAGAGACCCCACCATTTTCTGCACTATAGACGTCCAGACGAGTAGATTGGAGTTCCCTGGTTCATCCCTTTTCCAACTCTTGTGTAGGAGAGCCACATCCACTGTCCTCCAGTTACTAGGGACCACCCCTGTGGCTAATGAACAATTGAAAATGTCTGCTAGTGGCCCTGCTAAAGCCTCTGCTACCTCGTTCAGCATCCTTGGTTGTAAGCCATCAGGTCCCATAGATGTATTTACCCCCACTAGCTTTTCCAACACCCTTTTCTCCATTATTTGGACTATTTTCCCAGAGTCTTTGCTCCCTCCTTCCCTAATCCCACACTCTGGCAGTGTCCCTTCCTTGTCCTTAGTAAATACTGAACAAAAATAATTGTTCAGTATTTCTGCCTTCCCCTTGTCCCCCACCTCCCACCTCTCTTGCTCTTAAGTCTCACTATTCCCCTTTTGACCTTGAACTTCTCCTGGATGTACCGGAAGAATGCCTTATCCACTTTGTTTCACCCCCACTGCTAACCAGAGCTCCAGCTCCATTTTGGCCTCCCACACTTTCCTGGTGGTTTCTCTTGTTGCTTCCAGATACATTACCCTGTCTTCCTCCCTGTGAGTAGTTCCCCTTCTTCAATGTAAATTCTGTAGGTTAGGTCACTATATCTCTTCCTCTCTGTCTCTGTTCTCTGACCTATTCTTGTTCCCCATTCTCTAGATCTTTTCATTCTTTGTTCATCTTCCTTGCTGCCTTTGGCCAGAAGGCACCACCCCCTCTCAATGGAGATGGGATGCTTAATTCTCTTACTCCTTTTATTATGGCTGGGAGAAGAGCCTGCAGCCATCTTGCTGTAGCTGGAAAAATGGGATAACGGAGCACAGATGTTCGGAGTTTTCAGTAGATCCTTCCACAACTGCAAATCACTATGCCAGTTGAATGAAATCCTCCATTCTCTTTCTGTAGAATAGACTAGTTCCAACACTATTTTTTCAGCTTGTTTGTCTCTCTCTGACATAATTTCCAACAGAGGACACAGTAAGCTTTTAGAGAAATGCTAGAGGAGCTGCAGATTACTTTTTTATGGCTGAAAAGAAGCATACTTGTAAGTACAAAATCACACATGCCCACACAATGCAAAGCATCATGGGCTGCATATGCAAATCACCACAGAATGTTATGCTGGTTCAACTAAGCAGAATAGCATGGTGCCGAAAGGCCTCTCACACAGTTTGCAAAGGGTGCCAACAGATGACATAGACATGTGTTTCATCCTACTAGGACTCATCAGTATGCCTCGTCTGTATGACACCCCAGTGGAATGAACCAGCCACCCCAAGACAGTCTGTCTTGGTTATGTTGTGGTGAACCCGTTAAAATAAAAAAAACATTTAAAAGACAAAGAACCTCTGTGCGCAAACACTGAGGCAAGGGTTACCCAAAAGGGCATTTGGCTGGGAAGCCAAGTTTCAAGAAAATACAAAATCACACATGCCCACACAATGCAAAGCATCATGGGCTGCATATGCAAATCACCACAGAATGTTATGCTGGTTCAACTTTAAGCAGGATTGCATGGTGCGGAAAGGCCTCTCACACAGTTTGCAAAGGGTGCCAACAGATGACATAGACATGTGTTTCATCCTACTAGGACTCATCAGTATGCCTCGTCTGTGTGGGTTCACCACAACATAACCAAGACAGACTGTCTTGGGGTGGCTGGTTCATTCCACTGGGGAGTCATACAGATGAGGCATACTGATGAGTCCTAGTAGGATGAAACACATGTCATGTCATCCTGTTGGCACCCCTTTGCAAACTGTGTGAAATTTGGCACCATGCAATTCTGCTTCAAGTTAGACCAACATAACATTCTGTAGTGATTTGCATATGCAGCCCATGATGCTTTGCATTGTATGTATGTGTGTTAATATTTTCTTGGCTTTCTTCTGGCTCACTGGCTGCCTCAATGTTGCCTTTGAAGTCTCTAATCTTCTCCTAGAGGCCCTAGTGTTTCTGAGGCATAATGTTAGATTTCTGCAGCAGGGCGCTCCTTGACTTCTCTTGGCAGCATTTCTGATTTCTGGCATGATTTATTCATTTCTCTGGCAGAATGCAGTCTTGTCATTGGCTAAATATGATGTGATGTCATCGATGGCGTCATATGGTGAGCATAGAGGGACTTCCAGGATAAGCGAGGTGGGAAGAAGCCTGACACTGTGGAAAATAATATATTTATGTATGAAAATTCACCAAAACAACAATGAATTCTGCGGCTTTTTATATATATTCTGCGGCATGAGTGCAAATTCTCTGGTAAATTCCACAACACATAGAACACATAGGAATTCAGGGGCCCTTCTTATACATGTAAGTTTCCCTTGAAGCTCTGAAGCTCTCAATGTCCCAGTAAGCAGATTAATTGTCAAATTACAGACAGTCCAGCTACAGCTTTACTGTAATTCAAAACCAAACTCTCAGTCCCTATTGAGAATGCTATATATTTTCTTTTTATATATAATAAAAAGATACATTTGCAAACTGTAAACTCATTGCAGTATAAAAAAAAAATGTGTCCAAATTAGCACAAGAAGAGTGTATGTCATTCCACTGGGGAGTCACACAGATGAGGCATACTGATGAGTCCTAGTAGGATGAAACACATGTCTATGTCATCTGTTGGCACCCTTTGCAAACTGTGTGAGAGGCCTTCCGGCACCATGCAATTCTGCTTAAAGTTGAACCAGCATAACATTCTGTGGTGATTTGCATATGCAGCCCATGATGCTTTGCATTGTGTGGGCATGTGTGATTTTGTATTTTCTTGAAACTTGGCTTCCCAGCCAAATGCCCTTTGGGGTAACCCTTGCCTCAATGTTTGCGCACAGAGGTTCTTTGTCTTATACACAGGGCCCCTGGTGTTCTGAGGCATAATATTCCGATTTCTGCAGCAGGGCTCCTTGACTTCTTCGGCAGCATTTTCTGATTTCTGCGGCATGATTTATTCATTTCTCTGGCAGAATGCAGTCTTGTCATTGGCTAAATATGATGTGATGTCATCGATGACGTCATATGGTGAGCATAGAGGAGGGACTTCAGGATAAACGAGGTGGGAAAGAAGGCCTGACACTGTGGAAAAACAATATATTTATATGAAAATTCACCAAAAACAATGAATTCTGCGGCACTATATATATTCTGCGGCATGATGCAAATTCTACGGCAAATTCCACAACCGCAGAACCGCAGAATTCCAGGGGCCTTGCTTATACATGTAAGTTTCCCTTATTGAAGCTCTGAAGCTCTCAATGTCCCATTAAGCAGATTAGTGTCAAATTACAGACAGTCCAGCTACAGCTTTGCACCTGTAATTCAAAACCAAGACTCTCAGTCCTATTGAGGAATGCTATATATTTTCTTTTTATATTATAATAAAAAAGAATGCATTTGCAAACTGTAAACTCATTGCAGTATAAAAAAAATGTGTGCAAATTGGCACTGAAGAATGTATGTGTATGTGTGTGTGTCTTTGCAGAACTCTGCCAGAAGCTCCTGACAACTCTTTCTCCTGAAAAAACTCTACCACTCCCTCCCCCCTTACAGACAGAAGTACATTTTAACCCTGGTTCCTATGAGCATTTATTGGGATCTGAGACTATTTTCTTCTATTGTTTTTTATATTTTTTCTATTCAATCTTTGTATATGTAAGCAATAAGCCATGACAGGGTGTGCGTTAGACATTTTAACACATGGCTAGGAGGGGTAGTGAGGCACGAGGCCATTTGCCGAGTGTCTCCAGCCTCCTAGCCGTGTGTTAAAATGTCTAACGCGCACCCTGGAGTGGTTTATTGTGCTTATGAAATGGTGAATTAAAATTAGAGAAATAAATAGTGATACCACAACTTTTAAAATTCAAGATTTTTCAGTTTATTAAAAGTGATAACGTTACACCACTTAAAATAGTCCCATATGGATGGGCATTTTGCAACTATATTTAAATGTACAGAAAAATTTTTTTTTGCAACTGCAAAACAAATGTAGTGTAACTTTAATGAATTACTATTAACTTTTTAAATATTACATTTTTGGGTGGCTAACAGTGTTTTTTGGAGTACAGTTTGAATTCATTTCCCAAAATACACTGTCCCATTGAAAGTCATGTTGCAGTTATGCATGGTGACTCCTGCAAATTGTAGACTTTGGGGCTGGTTTTCTTTTATTTCTTCTGTTAATTGCCCTGTTGTGAACTGCTCTGTTGTATTGGCATGGGGTATCAGTGTGGTTTACATCAGCTTTGGATTTTCCATTGGGGATTGGTTCATGCAACTTGCTTGTTTCAGCGGTGTGACGTTTTCCAGTTTTGGGGCCAAGATACTGCTCCATTTCTTTCGGTCCTCTGGCTTGGCACACCAGTAACTTTGGAGACTTGATTCATTTCTGTGCCCCATCACAGACATTATTTTGTGGCTTTGCAAGCTGGCTTCAGACAAGAGTTGCACCACGGTCACTCGGAGACAGTGATTTGTATAGCGCTGCGAGAGACCAGCTTCCTCACTTAAGCGGGACATCATGGTAGATAAGTAATTAGCTCCCATTGGCTCTGAAGAAAACCACACTGGTAGGTAGTCCAGCTGTATTTGTGAAAGTCTGCGGGGGTGCAAATATAGTGCTTTAGGATCTGGAGGCAGCTTACTCAGGTAGAGTTTGAAACTTTCAACCGGGCAAAGGGGATTGCCCGGTTGAGAATACATAAATCCACGGTGTCCTGATTTTCCTGTTTCAAGGGGGTTACTATGATTTTTAGTGTGCTCGTTAAAGTTCAGGATCACAAACTCTGCCCCATTTTCATCTTTTTTTATTGCAAAATGATGTGGTTTTGTCGCAGACCTTCCCGGCCGCGCCTTGCCATATATAGTTGAATATCTAGCCAGACTTTCCTGACTAAGACAGGTGCAGTTCGTGGAGAACAAGTGGGAGAGTTTCTTAGTTTGTCTAAGTAGGGATTTGTTAGTGGTTCGTGGTGAGTAGATTTATCCTGTTGGGCTCTTCTATACGTTTTTAGCTTGGCTTTAAATACATCATTGCTAGAACAGAATTCAGGATCAGTCATAAGGTTGAAGGCCCTTCCGATGTTTCGCGACCCCAGGTGGCAGTTAAGTGCAGCTCGTAGACTGCAAAAGCTTGAGATAGCGTACTCGATCCCTGCGGTTGTGTGAGCCTCTGTGTAAAATTTTCAGAGTGTGGCATTCAGGTCCTATTTTGAAATGGAGTGCCAGTCAATTTCTGTTTTTGTTGATATTGCCCAATCATTGAATACTGTTAGTGCCCATGCAGTCGATCTCTCTGTATTTTGCTCATTCTTTTGTTGTTCCAGTATATCGAGTTGTTTGGCACTGTAGCTGGAGAAACTGTTGGGCACTGCGGCATTGGTGGGTTTTCTTTTAATGTCGCTGTCGCTTGTTTCCTGGGCAGAGGTGCTTGGTTCAGAGGCTGTTGATAGCGCATCTGCTGGCTCATTGTCTGTACTCATTAAGTTTTCCAGATCTTCTTCTGTTAGGCTAATTTCAAAGCTTGTTTCTGGTAATGATGCCATGCTGTCAAATGGAGAAAGCTGTCACTCACAGTTGGTGATAAGCAAGATGGCTGCTTTTCAATTAGCCAACATTCTAATTGGCATCATTACTAGAATCAATGCCCACACGGCACTGCTGGTGCTTTTTACAGTGCATAAGAACGAATATCACATCCCTAACAGCCAATCAGAGCTACTAATTTATGATGCCCATTTCGTAATAGCTATTCAGTTCTAGTGAAAGGTGGGGGCTTACAGCACCTCTGTTTATCCACAGAATCAGGTTCACTTCTGGCTTTTCCACTGTGATGTATTTAATGCTCATAAAAGGTACAGCTCAGACAGCACTAGACAGTAAACTAAAGCTATTTGTTTATCCACAGGGACAGGGACAGTGCAGACTTCCCCCCACCCACCCACTGTGATGGATTTAGTGCTAGTAAAAAGTGAGGGATAAATCCCTTGGTTCATCCACAGGTACCATGTGGGGCAGACTCAGTGTAAACTCACCCACACTGTGATGGATTTAGAGCTGGTGAAAGGTGAGGGACCGACACCACTTGAGCTTTAAACTCGCTGGTAATCCACAGAGACAGCTTCAGTGTGGGGCACGGACAGTGCTTGGTTACCACACTGTTTGCATTTACTCCTGGTGAATGGTGAGGGACTGCCAGCACTGGGAACTAAAGCCTTTTGTTTGTCTACAGTGACAGGTACAGTGTGTGACTGGTGAACAGTAAGGGACTGGCACCACTGGAGACTGAAGCCCTCTCTAAGTTCACAGGGGCAGATGCAGTGTAGAATAGACAGTCCAGGGTTTCCACACTGTGATAGATTTAGTGCTGATGAAAGGTGGCAGACTGACAGCACTACAGGCTGAAGCCCTCTGTTTATCCACATGGGTAGGTACAGTTTGGGGCAGGGACACTGCAGGGTTCTCACACTGATGGATTCAATGCTGGTAAAAGCTAAGGGATGAGCAACACTGGGGACTGCTCTACAGTCTTCCTGTCCACAGTCTCTATTGGAAGGTCATTTGAGAAGGTCATCACCCTCTGGGACAAAATATGCTTCCTAAAGTTACCCCTGGAGGAATGTTGTGTCTTTTTTTTATGTTGTAATAAAAAAGAATGCATTTACAAACTGTCTGCATTTAGTCCTAGTGAATGGTGAGGGACTGCCAGCACTGGGGACTAAAGCCTTTTGTTTGTCTACAGTGACAGGTACAGTGTGTGACTGGTAAACAGCAAGGGGCTGGCACCACTGGAGACTGAAGCCCTCTATAAATCCACAGTAGCAGATGCAGTGTAGAACAGACAGTCCAGGGTTTCTGCACTGTGATAGATTTAGTGCTGATGAAAGGTGGCAGACTGACAGCACTACAGGCTGAAGCCCTCTGTTTATCCACATGGGTAGGTATAGCATGGGGCAGGGACAGTACAGGGCTCTCACACTGATGGATTCAGTGCTGGTAAAAGCTAAGGGATGGGCAACACTGGGGACTGCTCTACAGTCTTCATACCCACAGTCTCTATTTGCAGGTAATTTTAGAAGGCCACCACCCTCTGGGACAAAATATGCTTCCTAATGTTACCCCTAAACTTACCATCAGTGACTTTCAGAGCATATCCCTGTGTCCTGCTGGAGAACATATCCATATGATCAATCCTGCCAATACCCCTGAGTATGGGAAGACTGAGATCATGTCCCATCTCAGCCTCCTGTTCTACAGGGAGAAGACGGTAACAACTACAAGAAAACAAAAATGTGGATATTATCTGTTAGATCCTTCCAGATATTCCTGTTTTGAAAATGCAGCTTTTCCTTAACAGTGATATCTAAACAGAAAACCCACCAGAAAATTTGTTTTTATTTTTAGTAATGAACACATTCTCTTTACTGCTGCAGTAAATGTAAACACTGGAGGAAATATGAAGAAACTGATAGAGGGAAGCTTACAAAGGGTGTCAGTAGGCATTTTATGTGACTGCATAAATATGCAGAACTAAAAAATGCTACATAAATTCACTGCCACTAAGCAAGTGTCAGATTGGGGGAGACATTTCTCAACACAAAAAGGGTGTTTGGTCTGCACTCAGAGGGAAGTGAGAAGGTCAATTTTCCTATGTGGGACAGTGACCCACAGGGTGTAAAAAGTTGGGGTTTTTTGAAAATATGATGGATCATAATGGTTTACAGAGCCCATATTCTAAAAGCAGTAGTTTTGTCATCAAGGGAGAAGAAAAGGTGGGTCAGAATTGACAACCATCTGACATTTCTCACAATCCCCCACTCAAAATGAATACTGACAGAATTTAACTTGGTGAAGTATAAGACTGCACCAATGAATTCAGCATCTATGCCAAGCTGGTGTTTCTCTGCTTGCCATACATGTTGCAGTTTTTTGGCATGGTCATTATAGAGTACAGTACCACAATAAATTTTCTTGATCTGCTTACTTCCATCTGAGTGCACCCTAACCCCCTTTCTGCCCTGATATCATGATATTCAGGGCTTGATTAAGTAAAGCTGCATACAAATTTCCTCCCCGTGGACCAAGTGAAAATTTTTCAATGCCAAAAAAAGACTAGCAATGCATTCCCCCTGCCTTGAATAAATTTAATATTGGCTGGTATTATACTTTGCACATTTTTGTGTTCTATGATTCTGATTTGTTCACCTATTCTCTGCTTTAATGGGCATATAGTTTTTCCAACATAGTGAGCCCTGCATATACATTCTGCCCTATACACTACACCTGCTGTATTAAAGGTAATCAGCAATCTTATTGAGAACTCTCTCCCTGTGGTCTTGCTTGTAAGGATTTTAGCTTTTTTCATATGTCTACAATACTTGCACCAGACACAGGGAAAACTACCAATAGCAAGGGATCCCAACCAGGTATTAGATTATTTTCTCAAACCGGGGCGTAGTGAGTCACATCCCCAATCTCTTTCCACTGTGTAGTATATGTAGTAATGAAATTAACTCTCTGTTCTAGCTCTGTGTCCCTATCATGCTCCCTGGGAACCAATATGGCCCTCGATCTTGTGAACCACAAAGTACTCGTCTCAAAGTTAACCTCATCAGGTCTGGACAATCTGTCGCTAGTGTGGTTCTCAGATTACCTAACAGACAGGCCACACTCTGTAAAATGGAAAGGAGATCTCCCCGACAAATGCACCATCAACAAAGGTGTCCTGCAAGGGTCGATATTGGGCTCACTATTATTCTCACTCTGTCAACGAGCTGCCGAGCAATCGCGGTGAAGCTAAACTGTTGCTGTATGCTGGTAATGTGGTTATTTGCCACATTTGCCACAGCTCAAATGATGTCAATAATCTAAATACTATACTTTCAAGAGACCTGAACATGCTTGAGAACTGGCTACTTAGTAACAAACTGGTCCTCAACAGGAAAGAAAAACAAAAGCCATCCTCTTTGGACTGAGAAGTCTAGGCCTCCAAAGACATGACTTACTAAAAATCCTTTCTCAGACGGATCCCAGATTGAGGTTGTCAGCTCTGTGAAGTACCTGGAAGTCCTCCTAGACCAAGATATCACCTTTTAGGACCATATTGAAAGGCTCACCAAGACCTTGCATCAAACAATAGGGCTCCTGTATAGGCTAAGCCCATACGTCTCTGATGAATCATGGATAAACATTACCAACCATACCCTCCTGCCCACTCTACTCTATGGCTCCTCCATTCTGCACACAATCAGGAGCACAGAGTGGAATAAACTTAAATCTCTATATCATGCTATCGAATGCTTTGCCACAAGGGCTGCCCTAAAAGATCATCATTATAGAGTCCTCCAAATCCTAAACTGGTCCTTACTTGATGGTAGGATGGAATACTCTGCTCTATTCCTAACCCATAAACTTAGGAGTAATAATGACCCCCCCATGAGTCTCAAGGACTTGCTAATGACTAAACCAGGCAAGCACTCTCTCAGGTCTCTAAATGCACTCTCCTTTATACCCCGAAGCAAGGACCCAAACAGGGTCTTGGTCCTTTGCCATAGGAGTCCCAACCATCTGGAATGCCCTTCCCGATAAAGTACAAGAAAGCTCATCCCTTAAAGTCTTCAAACAAGGCCTAAAGGCATGCCTATTTGATCGCAGCTCCTGCGAATGTTACTGGTGACAGGACCATTTCAGGTCGCATGAAGGAGGCCCTCTGTTATACCTTCTCCATGCAGTCAACTAGAAAAACCTGGGCAGTCTTGTTTGTTTAGGCAAGAGAACTGTGAAGCAAAGCTGAGCAGCTCTGTCTGCCCCAAGCAGAGTGAGATGATATCTTGTCAACTACAAAAGACATCCCTAGCAGCACCTGTTAACTTAAAAGTCATTCAACTTGCCTTGAGTGATTTATGATAAGTTTTCCAGTCTGTTTTTTTTTTTGTCTAATTTAAAAGGCACATTTAGTGCAGGCCCTCCTCCCACCTCCGCCTTATGTATCATTCTATTTTACATTCCAAGCATGAAATAACAACTGTATGCAGGGTAAGAGGGCCTGTGGACTGATAGCTGTTTGGCTGAAATCCCTTAAGTGAGTTATAATGTTAGTCGTATTTATTTATTTTTATTTATTTATTTATAAGCCCAGTTGAGATGCAACGACTCTTTATTTTTTTCAGTTCTCTATGCTGCCTAGCTTTCTGGTGAGGACACCCTTCCACCTGCTGCCAGTGTCTCCTCCTGTCCATTGAGGCTTCCTTTTCTTGATCCACTGTGATACCAAGAGCCACATGCAACACACCACTTCATTGCCCCCTCAACTTGCTCCCTGATGCTGCATCTGACTTCAGCAACCTGGCAGGTTCCTCCCCACACTTTCCAGCCACCCACACAGGAGGCAAAGCCTGGGAGTGCCTCCAGTGGTCAGGAAAAGGAGTCCAAGATGGATGTGGGGGACAGACAGGCCTTCATATGACCAGCCACTGCCGATTTCCCCCTTTTTTGTTCCCTCCCCTAGGAAGTAGCCATAAATCTCATAGAGGGCATGTACCCATACAGAAACTCCAAGAAATCGGCACTCAAAAAAGAAAATTGCCAGCAAACCAGATAAAATGCAAAATGCTGTGATTTATTTCTGGCAAGCCAGAGCTGCACCAAACTGCTCCACGCTTCGTTGATCAAACCGTCCTCAGTGGGTGAGGCCTGGGAAAGCACAGCTCATTTAAATACAACATACATGATGACATCACCAATTAAAAGTGCAGTGAAACATATAAAAGACATACAATATAAAAAAAGTTGAACAAAATCATGTACACTTATTTACAATGAATTCATCTGTTGTTAATGGATCATATATGCAAATTATTAACATTTTTACACAATAGTTGCATCATTACAAAATGTTTTTAAAGTAAATGTCCCAATAAACTATTAGAAACGTCTTAATATATTCATTAATAAAAAGAATAAAGAATATAGGAGCAGCAATGTTTGAGAGACTGTGGTATAAGAGAAGAACAGATTTGACAAGAGATGGCGGATGAAAAAAGAGAAGCTGCTTGTGTAGCAGAAATGTGATCACAGCCAGAATTCACTTTTCTTTCAGTTATGGGGATACACAAGATTGCATACTCACTGGTTAACTCCTGTAAAGAAGAAAAGAAAATATTCATCATGAATAACAGCTAATAATATAATAAACTTCAAACAATTCTTTTCTTTAAAAAGGGCTTCTGATACCACTGGTCATTTAAACCATCCAGTTTCACACTCTGCAACCTATAAATCCACTCACTTTCTTTTTTCAGTAGTTCGTTAACCCTGTCACCACCATATTATAGGGGCTGTTGTTAGTCTATAACCATGAATTTAATGCATTTAGGGTCAGAGACATGTTTTTGATAGAAATGGAGGCCCACTGGTGTATCCTTTCTCACATTAACTATGTTGCTAATATGATTCTTAATTCTTGATTTCAGGGCACTTGTGGTTCTTCCTATGTACAGAATATTGCACTGGCACCATAATATATGCACTACAAAAGTAGTGTCACAATTGATGAATTCCCTGACGTAAAATTTCTTGCCTGTCCCTGGATGTAAACATTCTTTCCCTGTATTAAAGTATCCACAGGTACAGTAGCACACCAGTGGCACTTAAATACCCATTTTGGCTTGGTCCCTAGCCATGTCTGAGTTTGTTTCTCAGATGGAATTCTACTGTGGACCAATTTCTCTCTGATATTGGGATCCCTCGAAAAAGTGGTCCTTGGGCATTCTCCTATTATCTCAGACAGTTGCCTATCTGTATGTGAAAGATACCAGTTTTGGTAAATGACATTTCCAATTTTCCCTGACCAATTATAGTATTCAGTCACAAACGTTATTGGAGGATTTTTCCATCGGACTGGCTTTCTTCATTTTGCAACAATTCCTCTCTTCTACTATTATGTGCCCTTCTCATTGCCTCCTGAACCACTATTGGCTCATACTCCCTCTGTATAAATCTTTCTCTCTAGTCTTCCACCTGTGCCCAATAAGTTGCATCCCCCTGAACAGTTTCTGCACAAGCACAAAAACTGTCCATAGGGAATGGGATCTTTAAGTCTGACTGGGTGTGCACTGTCTGCTGCAGTAATGAATTTGTTGCAGTTTCTTTTCGATAGCATTTTGTCTGGACCCTTACATCCCCTGGTCCTGGTCTGTGCAGAGATAAATCCAGAAAACATATGCTTTCTGGATCTGTTTTTGAAGTAAATTTCAAGTTTAAATTGTTGTTGTTCATCCAATTAATAATCAATTCAATCTCCTGCGGATCCTCTGCCACACACACAGGATATCATCAATAAAACAAGTCCAGAAGCTGATCCTGGGTAGGTATGGGTTAGTATCCTGAAATACAATCTCCTATTACCACCTACCCAGGAACAGGTTTGCATAGGAGGGTGCCACTGAGGCACCCATGGCAGTTCCACAGACCTGCAAAAAGTAATCACCGGCAAATTCAGAACTATTGTGAGTTAGAATAAACTCTTGCTCACAAGATAACATTGATTGGCAGGTCTGAACTATCCATTTCCTTTTCCCAAAAAAATCTGTAAGCATTTATACCATCTCCATGTCTGATTCTAGTGTACAAGGATTCTGCATCTATAGTAATCCATGTCATGTTGTTCCTCCCGTCAAAATCAGACAGTGTGTTAAGTATGTGTGTGGTGTCCCTAGTAAAGGACCTTAGTCTAAGTACACATTTCTGTAGAAAATAGTCTACAAATTTACCCAACCTCTCTGTTAGAGAATTAACACCTGATATAATGGGCCTTCCTGGGGGTCCTGCATATTTTTATGTACTTTTGGTAAGATGTAGTATCCTGAAGTGACTGGATTTTCATTCCATATATAGCCATATTCCTGTTCTGTAATATCTCCATCCATAACCCCCCTCTGAAGCAGATGAAACAGTTCTACCTTATACTTGTTAACCAGATTGTATGGGAGTCTAACATAGTTGTCTCTATTATTCAGTAGTTTCATCACTATATTAATGTAATGTTCTTTATTGAGGACTACAATACTACCTCCCTTATCTGCAGGCTTCATCACTATATCTGTGTATTCTGACAAGTTTTTTAAAGCCTTCCTTTCCATTTCTTTCAAGTTTCTATTCTTCAGTTGTCCTGCTTTTGCTATGATGTCATTCACTTGTTTTAACGCTTAGGCTGCCAACTGATTTAGAACATACAGGAATTCTGGACAGCTATATCAGTCTGTGGCACAGCATGGGTTAATACAACTCTTTCAAACAATGAAATGGTAGGGTTCTTAACATTTGGCATAAACTGTGAATTTGGTTTAAATAATTTTTTCCTTTCTTGTAACATGCTATATCCAGATACAGTATTCACATCATTCACCTCAAGATGTGTTTCACAGCTATAATCACTCCTAGCTGAAATAATATTATCAGCTTTGTCTGATATCATTCTCAAAAATGAAACATCAGAAACACCAGTACTTATAATACCTCAGGGATTATATCATTTTCTGAACTTCAAAACAGGTATGCCTTATCTGACAGAGATCTATTTCGGTACACTCAAGTAAGAAACTACATATTAAGACAAAGAGACTTAACTCCTACTACTCCCTATCCCCCCCCTTGCCCTTTGGGCCCTTCTTAAGGATACACTGGGAGGCTCACCATGGGTAAGTTTAATTGGTCACATATACAGAATATTATGAAGCTCCTTAGGGGATACTTCCCAATCAATAGTAGAGGCCTGGAATAGGGACCTGGGCATGGAGATCCCTTTTGAGCTATGGGAAGAGTCAACCTTGAAGGCAATTAAGATCACAAAGTCTAATAGCTGGAGAGAGTTTGATTGGAAGTCTCGCTCCAGATATTTCCACTCCTCCACCAAACTAACAAAGTATCTTCTGTCTTTGTATGGGCACTGTTGGAGAAGATGCAGTTGTATCCTATCTGACCTGGGTCATGTCTTTTGGCATTGCCCTAAGCTAACCTCCTTTTGGCACACGCTGCTGGAGGAAATGAGTGAATGCTTGGGTGAGACTATCGAATTGACAGAGGAAATTACTATTTTATCAATTTATCCACCTCATCACCCACAATGGAGTAAAACCTTATTACCTCTCTATCTCCTGGCAGCCAAGAAGGTGATAACATGTAGATGGATGACCCCCCCCCAATACCTACAACATTGGATTGGCACCAGATGGTCCTGGAGATAAACAGAATGGAATACCTCACTGCCAGGTTACATGACATCTCCATCTTCTTTATTAAGAAATGGCAGCAGTGGCCTCTGTATGTTTCCACGAGACACCCTGACTTTGTCCCTTGAGGAGGAGAGAGGGCAAATCTATATTCCTGATTTCCCATTGGGGGGGGTTATAGAAATCCCACTCCTTGTTTTGTGTGGGGCTGGGGTTCAGTAGCCTGCTTAACCATAGTTTCTTTTGGGGATGACTTACCCGGAGATCAATAATTAAATTAATCCAATAATAAATTGAATAAAATTAAATTTATAAATTAAATTAATAAAATAATACATTGAATAAAATAAGCTTAATGTAAGAGCTGAAGATCATCATATCAGCTTGCTATCTGTCTTTTCAAACTGTATTTGATGTCGTCGCATGATTAATAAGGTAATATGTATGATGTCATCTGTTTCAACAAAAATAACAAATTCTTAAAAAAGGAAACACCAGTACTTACACCAGTTTGTATCTGAGTCATGTGCTGATTCAGATACCCAATCTCATCAATAATAAAGTCAATATCTTCTGGTGTATCACCAGTGTCCAAGAGGTCAAGGTGTTCAGGGAGATCAATGTAGTCAGGGACATCAGCTAATTTCTATAACACAGTGAAACCCATATTTGCAACAGATCCTGAATGTACTTGTTTCTTGTTGAAAATGTTCCACAGCTTGCGTTTTCGATAGAATTTGAATAGATCAACTTGTATTTGAAAACTGTTAAGCTGGGAGGGGGGGACAAGGGAAAGTCTGCATTTGAGGACCCCTACATCAGTCTCTGTTAGTTTTCTCTTTGACAAGTTAATTATTAGAAGTTCCTGCTCCGTCCCTTCCCTCGAGTTTTCCTCTTGTTGGGAGTGTCTTTTACTTCCCCTTCTGCCCCTCCTGGTCTTTCTCTTCCTTCTTCCCTGTCTGTCTGTGTTCTCTGCTGATTCTTATCTAAAAAAGGCCCACTTTCTCACTGGTTGGTACCATTGGTACTATCTGTATTGTTATTTCCAGCAAACCTAACTCTAGATCTGCTCCTACTTCTACATCTATCTTTATGTTTCCAGATGATTATTCTCTCATTCTCAAAATCCTCTTGGTTCCTTAAAAGTTGTTTCTGTTTTTTTTTGCTACTAGTTCTGTCTCATATTTTGAGAGTCTCCCTTTCATAGACAGATCAGTTTCTTTATAAACACCAACATCTTTAAATTTCAAAACCTCTTTTTTAGCCTCTTCAATTTTCACTCTAAGTTCTTCATTTTGCTTAATGTTATATTTGAGTAACTCAATAAAGGTTTTTGAGCATAACAACACTGCCTCAAGCCACTGTTCCTTAAATTCAAATGTATCAAAGCCGGTTGAGGGGGTTCCACCATCAGTATTCACCTGTCCGAGTGCACCCGTCATTAGGGCACCAGGGATTTCATGTCACCCCCACGCCCCCCAACTAAATATTCTAACTCGGGGGGGGGGGATGTGCTGGACCTCGGGAAGGGATGGTGAATTTTGAATTTTGGTGCATTATTAATGGGCACACTCGGAGCACATATGGCCAGAAAGGGGTTGAGGGTATTATGGAAATTTGTAGACCATGTTGGGCTTGCCCTTTACTTAGGTATTGCTCAAGTGTAATAATACTATATGTGATTTCCAGCTTTTTCTTTTAACAGATTTTCTAATTTACTAAAAGCAGTTTTAACATCACCTGCTTCAGACATGAGCTCCTCATTTACCCTCAGTCTCTGCCTCGCCTTGTTGCATTTGAAATTCAAAGTTTCCAATTGTTCCCAGTTGAAACTTAGCTTGGTGTTCTCTCCTTCATTACTTCCTGGCATTTTATGTTTATAATAGCAAGTGGAGAAATGGAAGCCAAACCAGACTTTCCAGATGATGCAGCTCCAAATTCCTGACCTTCCTCAGTCCGGATATCTTATACCTCCAAGAGGGCAACACAAATATGCATTCAATGACAGGTTCCTCCCCACACTTTCCAGCCACCCACACAGGAGGAAAAGCCTGGGAGTGCCTCCAGTGGTCAGGAAAAGGAGTCCAGGATGGATGGATGTGGGGGCAGGCAGGGCTTCATATGACCAGCCACTGCCAATTTTTCCCTTTTTTGTTCCCTTCTCTAGGAAGCAGCCATAAATCACACGGAGGGCATGTACCCATACAGTAGAGAGTCATGCTGACATAAGTCACATCCTCGCCTTCCCTTGCTGTAGCTGCTTCAGCCGTGCTACAACCCATCCTTCAGTAAGTGGCAGCTAAGTGGTGGATCCAGCATGCCTCCCCACTGAAGGAGAAGAGCTGGCCACTGGATGCTCCAACCTCCTTCTTTTAGCCAGCTCCTGATTATCAGAGTTCATTCCTGAACCTAGGACACTGATGTTGCAAGCAGTAGTGCTACCACTGTGACAACAGGCTGGAGCAACATTTCTTTTTATAGTGAAGGCCTACTGTCAACCCATTTTACCTCTGGCTGGAACGATGTACAGGGAACTCATATGACGCACATATGACCACACGAGTAGTGAGTGGCTGTGATGGGATTTAAACCTGGGATCTCCTCATTCAATCTTCAGTGCACTCTCAAAACAACACTACCATCCAAGCATGGTTCCCATAACATGAGTTGAACATCTGCTGTTGAGGTGAAACCAGGAATCCAAACTACTAAGGCAAAATTCAAATGATCAGATTGAGACCTGTTCACAAATCTAGGTTCAACATTGTTTTCCATGATAATGAACATGATGACTTATATGTTAAATATTACAGCAGTAGTTATAAACAGTGATGTGTGGAACCTTTCTGAAGAAAACTGAGCCACCCTGAATGCAGGCTGCTTGGTTTTCATGAGACCTGAACTGAATCTTGCCAGGTCAGATCTCAGTGCATTTATTTTTATACCTCCCCCAGCCTCCCAGCTTGAAAGCCTGTCATGTGACAGGCTTAGGAGGCTGAGGAGAGGTCAACGGGTGCCTCAGGGGAGTATATATAGCTATGTGACTCTGACCTCGATACATGGGTGCCAGAACATAGGGAAAAATGGGGGTGCTGAAGTTCAAAAGGGCACAGAGTAAAAAGGTACTGTTTGCAAGTAAAAGGGCACTTTGAATGCTCATGGGCAAAAGTGGGCAGCTGCAGTACCACTGAACCCATAGGTTCCGGCACCTATGCCTCGATACCATTCCAGCTCAATAAGCAATGGGGAAAGAGCTGAATTTTCTGGTTGCTGCCATTCACCTGTAGCAGCACTAAGTAGGCCAAAGCAAAGAGAAGAAAGGAGTGAGGAGCTGGGGACAGACAGGACAGAAGGAGAAAAAAGTTGTTTTTTTTTAACTAAAAAGAAAAAAAAGAAAACATCGCAAAATAACAAAGAAAAAAATAAGGAAACACTGACTAGAGAGGAGACTGTGTGTGTTGGGGGGGGCAGAATGCTTACAGTCTGCGGATTTGCAGAAGAACATTAAGGAGTTTATGAAAAATAATGATTATGAAAGCAAATTAAGAACAGTACAGAAGAACAGAAAAAAAAGAAAAGAAAGACTACATCACAGAGACTGTGTATCAGGGGTCATTCACTTTCTAGCATGCAGAAAAGCGCAGAAACATAGAAACATAGAATTTGATGGCAGATAAGGACTGCTTGGCCCACCCAGTCTACCCATTTCCCTACCTAATAGATAAGCTGCAGATCCTAGTAAACCAACAGCCTACTTCCTCCTACCTCACCCCCTAGAATTGCCTTATGTCTGTCCCATGCATTCTTGAATTTCCCCACTGTTTTTGACTCCACAGCCACCTCAGGAAGGCCGTTCAATGCATCCACAATCCTCTCCGTGAAAAAATACTTCCTCACATTACCTCTGAGCCATCCCTCTTCTATCTTCAAATTGTGACCCCTTGTTCTTGCACACCTCTTTTTCTGAAAGATGCTACCCTCTTGGACTTTGTTGATTCTCTTGAGGTACTTGAAAGTTTCTATCATGTCCCCCTGTCCCTCCTTTCCTTGAGGGTATACATATTAAGCTCCTTAAGTCTCTCATCATATGTCTTCTGGTGCAGACCCTGCTCCATTTTAGTTGCCCTCCTCTGAACTGCCTCCATCCTGTCTATGTCCTTGCGGAGATTGGGTCTCCAGAACTGCACACAGTACTCCAGATGGGGTCTCACCAGCTGTCTGTACAGAGGGATAATAACTTCCTGTTTTCTACTGGTGATGCCTCTCCTTATACATCCCAGTATCCCCCAGCCCTCCTTACTGCCCTCTCACATTGATTGCCCACATTTAGGTAATCTGATATGACTAACCCCAGATCCCTTTCCATTTTTGTTGTTGGTATCTCAACCCCCATTGTGTACTCTTCATCTGGGTTTTTGTTTCCCAGATGCATTACTTTGCACTTCTTAGCATTGAATCTAAGCTGCCATATATTTAACCATTCCTCCAACCTTGACATGTCCCTTCTCATCCTTTCCACCCCACCTTGTGTATCAACCCTGTTGCAGATCTTTGTGTCATCTACAAAGAGACATACTTTTTCTTCCAGTGCCTCTGCAATGTCACTTTTAAAGACATTGAAGAGGACCAGTCCTTGAACTGAACCCTGTGGTACCCTGCTAGTAACCCCCCTTTCTTCAGAGTGGACTCTGTTTACTATTACCCTCTGTATCCTACGAACATACAAAATTTGTCAGCAGATAAAGGCCTAGAGGTCTATCAAGTCTGCTCGAATGTCCTGTTCTCCAGCCACCTTTTTACCCAGGCTACCATCTTAGGACCCACTCCAAGACTGGCTAACTTGTATACTAATCAGGAGAGAATTTGTAGAAGAACATTTAAAAGTAAAAAAGAAAGTGTGGAAAAAGCAAGAGAGAGATGGGGATGACTGCTTGGACTAGAGATTATGTTGTCAGTGTGCACATAAGTGTACAGCACAAACAGTTGTACTGTCTTTTCTTTACAGTGCACAACAGCAGTGCATAACTACAGAAAATAAAATTAGAAAAATAAAGTTTTTTTTAACAAGAAAATGTTTGCAGAAAGTAAGAAAAGGCTTTAAACAAGAAAAGAAAATAGATTGTACCATTTTACAGAAAAACACCTAAAAAAAAGAAAAAAAGTTTACATTTTATTTTACAACAGAAACTGTGTTTATGTGTGTGCATGTATGTGTGTGCACGTATGTGTGTGTGGGAGTGGGGGATCCTGTTTTCAGAAAAGGGACAGCCTTTTGGCAGTTGCATTGTAGCCCCTGACTGCAGCTAGCCATTTCCCATGTATGCAGACATTTTTGTTTTGTGTAGTCCAAAAAAAAAAATTGCAAAAGCAGAGCTAGTAAAGGCTTGCATGATATGTGAAGCCTTTTTGGGGGGGAAGAGATATCCCTTTGGCAGTTGCATAGTAGCCCCCATCTTTAGCATCACAGTCCATTTTCCACGGACGTACAGGACCATTTTTGTTTTGTGTACTCTAGTAAACAAACAAACAAAAAAAAATACTATGAAAGCAGAGCTGGTAAAGGATTGTTTCAAGTGTGAAACCTTTTTGGGGATAGGGACAGACCTTTGGCAATGGCATAGTAGCCCCTGTCTTCAGCATCATAAATCATTACCCACACAAGCTCAGGACCAGTTTTGTTTTGTGCAGTCCAATAAAAAACAAACTGTGAAACCAGAGCCAGTAAAGGTTTGTGTCACATGTGAATCCATTTTGGAGGAACGGGGCAGCCCTTTGGCAGTTGTGTAGTAGCCTCCTGTCTACAGTGTCACCAGCCTTTTCCTATGCAACTACAAGGCCATTTTTGTTTTGTGTAGTCCAGTAAAAAAAATTAATTGCAAAAGCAGAGTAGGTTAAGGCTTGCATCACAGGTGAAGCCTTTTTGGGATGGGGAGAGACACACCTTTGGCAGTTGTGGAGTAGCCCCAGCTTGTACTCTTGCTATTGTTAGCTAGTTGTTATCTTAAGACATGCACTCATTACTGCCACCTATTTCCCCAAGGTGACTGAGGAAGAGAGATGGGAGAACCACAAAAGGTTCTGAGGTTCTAAAAGGTTCTGATAAGCAAACAAAGGTTCAGATCCTTATTCAAACCTTATCCAAACCTTTTATACCCTTTATTGTTTTACGATAACTGTATGTTAAAAAATCATTTTAAACTGCTTTTAATCAGCATATCTGTAGAAATAACAATTAAACTACTGTTTAGTAGAAATAAACAGCATTATAAGTGAAATGAGATGAGAAGGAGTGAACGGTGTGACTATGGAAGAACTTACTGGAAGTCCCAGTGCTGTAATCTGCACAACTGCCATTGACCTCTAAGATGATGATGATGATGATGATTTTGTCCAAAGGCAGGCAAGTCACAGAACTCTGACCAGCTCTTATAGCTTAGTAGTTATATCACCAGTGCGAATCAAGAAACTGTGACATCTAGCCACCACATACTGTCTGTGGGCTTGTTTTTTCAAAAGGCAGGTAACTCCCAGAATGCTTTCTAATCACTCTTCTGTTTCTGACATTTAAGAAAGTAATACTAATACTGTGCATAAGTTATTAAGAGTAGTGATTTCTATTTCTCAACAGGCACAAGCACTACTGTGAATGTCTCTTAGTTAAGTAATGAAGAAGAAGCCCAGAACACAAAAACAGCACCAGAGCAGAGGGCAGCCAGTCAGAGAGAGACAGTCAGCCAGCTACCACTTCAAGACTACTACTACACCCGCCAACTACAATCAGGGGAAAACCAGAAGTAGTCTACCAACAGTGAGATCAATATGGTTAAGGCACATTTACCAAAAATTACTGCTTAGAAAAGAATGAGAAAGTGACCGTGATGACAAGCAAGTCCCAGACCAGATCTCTCTAGTTTGTTAATAATCTCCTCTTGAGTCTAATTTTTATGGCTGTGTGGGCCAAGCTCTGCAGACGTTATGCCATCATCAGATTTATATAAGAGCACTGCTGAAGCATGTGACCGGACCACTGTCTGGTGTGCTGCTACAGTGCTCCAGCATATTTTCCAATTATTTTGTTTATGCAGCCCTTCCCCTCCATGGGCACATAAACACCCCCCTTCCCAGTGCACTACTTTCCCTTTCCGCAATTGTGGAAATGATGGCTGCTGTGTGCAACATGGCAGTGCTGACTTAAACTGTGCATGCACGAGTATTGCACATACATAGTCATGTCAGTACTGTCATGTTGTGCATGGCAGACTCCAGGGCAAACAGCGCATGTGTGAGTATCACGCATGTGTAGTACTGTAATCACTGCAGTATTAGTTATGGCTGACTCCGGTGAGCATATTCTTTTCAATGCTCTTGCCACTCCTAAAAGCTCTGCGCAGCTGTATAGGCTCTGACCAGAGTTTGTTTCCTCAAATCAGGTCTGAGCTAACATAGCTCAAACACTCCAGAACTGAGTGGTGTACATGCTCTTCCCTTTTATTAGGGATGAGAGGAACAGGCAGTGCTCCAGAATTTGCATAAGCCTCACATGTAGACATGTGTTCTCTGTGTGATGCATAGCCAATCTGCTTGTTATTATTTGTATTATATTTGTGATATAAATATATGTTTAGACTTCTGCTTAGAAACACAGGCCAAGCAGAACAGCCTCATGGGATATTGGATTATTAAAAGAAAAAAAATGTGCTGGCTTTGCTTGTTGTCACATCTAGCTTGTGAAAGCTGACATCCTGGGACTATAATTAAACCAGGATGTAGAGGTTGTAAGCCAGCCACTTGTAAAAACTATTGCATTTTATGACCTATTAGGAGGAAAGCAACTTCTGACAGATACCTGTGAGAATCTTCATATACATCTTTTATACAGAAATAATATGCAACTGTAACTGATTACATTTATTTGAAAGTAACTAACCTATCACTTTCAAATAAATGTCATCTGTTATAGTTTTTTATTATTTTTGTATTGTTTTTGTATAAAAAGAAATAAGTAATTGTAACTGTCAGGTGTATTACTTTTTCTAGTACTTCTCCATCATCGCTAGTGACTGCACAGAGCTTTCTGGAACAAGTTTCCAAAAGTAATAGAAAAAGTAACTTACCCAACACTGGACGCAGAGTGCGTGGGACCCTAGACTTGATCTGGGAGGACTGGGAAGGCAAGCACACCACCCAGGGAGCTCCCATAGTGGATTATGTCCTTAGGTTTAGGGAAATGCTGAAGAAGCTTATGGGAACAGCCCAGAGAAACCTGGCAGCAGCCCATCAGAAGCAAAAGATATGGTACGACCGCAGAGCCAAAGCTCACTTGTACACTGTGGGTCAGGAAGTCATGGCCCTTATCCCAGTCTAGAAAGATAAGCTACAGGCCAAGTGGGCAGGACTGTACAAAGTAGTCAGACAGATGAATGGCATAAATTACATTATAGAACTGCCTGACAGGAGACATACTCAAAGGATGTACCATGTCAACATGATGAAGCCATATGCAAATAGGGCTGACATGGTTTTTGCAGTGTGTAGTCCTGGAGAGGGGACGGATGAAGAAGACCCCCTTCTGGACTTGCTGGAAGAAAGCAAGTGGGAGTCCTTTGTGGAAGCAATCAAAATGTCACCCCAGTTGACCACGGACCAGACCCAGGAAGTAAGGGTGGTTTTAGCAGACTTTGCCTTATTATTTAGTGCCAAGCTTGGACTAACCCCCTTAGCGATGCATGATGTAGAGATGGGGACTCAAGCGCTTATACGGTGGACAGCATATTGGGTGTCAGAGGCCGTCCAAAAAAACATTAGAAGAGAGGTGGAAGAAATGCCAGATTTAAGGGTAATCCAGAAATTCCAGAGCCCTTGGGCCTCTCCCATAGTCCTTGTTCCCAAGCCAGATGGCTCAGCTCATTTTTGTATGGACTGTCATGAACTCAACACAGTCATGAAATCAGACACCCACCCAATGCCATGGCTGGATGAACTACTGGACAAGTTGGGAGGTGGTGACATACCTTACCACTATGGACCTGAGGAAAGGGTATTGGCAGGTGGAGTTAACTACCACAGCTAGGGAGAAGTCATCCTTCATTGCTCCGATAGGGTTATCTGAGTTTAAAGTAATGCTTTTCAGAATGAAGAATGCCCCTGCCACTTTCCAAAGGTTGGTGAACCCAGTGTTAAATGGTACTGAAGAGTACACCATGGCATACCTGAATGATATTGCCATCTTCAGTGCCAGCTGGAAGGAACACCTGTCCCACCTTATGGAAGTGCTGGGCAGGATACAGAGGGCCAGGCTCACTGTAAAAGCTGAAAAGTGCCAGGTGGCCATGGCTGAGGTGGCATACCTAGGACATGTAGTAAGGCGGGGACAGCTCCATCCTAATCAAGCAAAAATTGAGGCAATCGAGGCATAGCCCAGACCTGAAACACAGAAGCAGGTTTGGAGTTTTCTAGGGACTGCAGGGTACTATAGAAAATGTGTATCAAACTACAGTACATTGGCAGCTCCCCTATCTGGCCTGTTAAAGAAAAGAATGCCTAAAAAGGTAAACTGGGAACCAGCCTGTGAACAAGCCTATACGTGGTGAAAGGAGGCACTGTGCGGTGCTCCTGTATTAGCCAGTCCAGACTACAGTAAACCATTTGTAGTCCAGACAGATGCCTCAGATGTGGGTATTGAGGCAGTACTTAGCCAGACTTCTAACCAAGGGAAAGATCACTCAATAGTGTACCTCAGTAAGAAGTTACTTCCCAGGAAGCAGGCTTATTCTACAGTGGAGAAAGAATGCCTTGCAATGGTGTGGGCACTAAAGAAATTAGAACCATACCTATATGGGCGGCACTTTGAGGTACAAACAGATCATAACCCCCTGGTTTGGCTGGCACAAATGAGTAAGACAAATGGTAGGCTTTTAAGATGGAGCCTTGCCTTGCAGGGTTACAAAAAATGACTGTTACTCACAGGGCAGGGGCAGCAAATACAAATGCAGATGGGCTATTGCATCAGTTAGAGCAGTGAACTGAATTTGGGAAACTCATCCCATGCCTAGGAATAGATTTCCCCAAATTCAGTCTAGGAGGGAGGACTGTGATGGATAGCCAATCTGCTTGTTATTATTTGTATTATATTTGTGATATAAATATATGTTTAGACTTCTGTTTAGAAACATAAGCCAAGCAGAACAGCCTCATGGGATATTGGATTTTTAAAAGAAAATAAAATATGCTGGCCTTGCTTGTTGTCACATCTAGCTTGTGAAAGCTGACTTCCTGGGACTATAATAAAACCAGGATGTAGAGGTTGTAAACCAGCCACTTGTATAAAGTATTGCCTTTTATGACCTATTAGGAGGAAAGCAACTTCTGACAGATACCTGGGAGAATCTTCACACAGATAGGAGAAATAGCTGTCAGGAAGTTCCTCTGAAGATCAAAGGGGTAACTCTGACCTGCCATAAAGCAGGCTCACTAATTAAAAAAAAAAATATTTTTTTAAGTGGGATGCTTAGCAAAATGCAGATGCCTGTGACTAATCTGGTATGCAGGAATGAGAGTGACCTCACAGCCATGCATCACCACAGAGCTGTGACCTCACAAGCTGGGTGGACCCTTTTCCCCCCTCAGATATTGTCAAGTCTGAGGGAACATTGTGCTTTTTATTTCTGGACTCCTGAAAGAACACACTCTCAAGAAGCACTTCGGCCAAAATGAGGTACTTTCAGCACCACTATTTACCAACTGAAACTAGAATGATACTCAGTATAAGGTGGTTTGTTTATAATTGTCCATTTATTTTTATGACTGTACCCTTAATGTTATATGTTCTGTGTTTTGTATTTTATTTACTATTTCTAATTCTAGTAAACTCTGTTTTCCTTGAAATCCTGCATGAGCCTTTTCCTCATTTTGAGTGTGAATGCTGGGACAGTGTTGATAATTCTGGCAGAACTGTTAAGCTCTTACAGTGTGTTACCACATGCACCAAGGTAAGGAAAATACCAAAGTCTCAACTGAGTCAGAAAGGGGACTGTGAACCTAGTTGTGCACCCGCTGGGTTAAGTATTGAATTGCATTTCCCTGAAGTGGGTGTAATTTTTGGACCTGTTACCTGGGCATGCTAGTGAAAAAGATTCATACTTGACCCCAGGACTTGAGACTGGTAGTTGATCGGACCCAAAACAGACAGGAGGGTTACCCTGTTTGTCTCCTGTTCACATATTGCACTTCGAGGTTTGACACTGTGGGATCAGTGGGTTTGACCCCAGGAGTGTGTTTGTGACTGTGCAATAGCCTATCAAAGCAGAGGGTCTGGGGAAGAAATCCTGGACTCCTCCAGTATTCAGGGCCTGTGTTTTAAAAAGTAACTTGCTATAACTGGGGGCAGGGGGTGCGAGCCTGGTTACTTTGTTCTTAGAGGCCACCTGTCAAAAAGGAAAAGTAATTGCAAATGGATATTTCTATTTCAAATGCATGAATTGTTTGTCCAGCTGATAAGGGTGATCATGTTAATATGAACTATATTCAACATCAGTAGTACAGGAGTTGAGCTTAAATCATAACATTTGTACATTTTTACTCCATCTTCAGCAACTTGCATGCTGTCAGCCATTTCCTGCTACAGCCTCTGTGGCTTAACTCCCCTGATTTGGTTTATCCTGATCTTGTGCCTTCCCCCTCTATATTAAACATGAGGTTCTTGTACCTCTGACACAGAACACCACACACAGTACTAACGGCTGGTCTCATCAAAGATTAATGAGTAAATTCAGGTAAGCCCAAAGGCTTAAAAAGGCACAACACCAATTAAAAAAAAGCATTTCACTGTGTCTTATACATGCCAACCCTTGCTGTACACCCACACACATTCTTCCTCTTCAGAACACAGAATTAAAAAGAATCCTAAAGCTAGCGGCAGAGGGCTCCCATGCAACAGAAGGGAGCAAGAATACCAGCAAATTACCTGAGAGATTATTAGCTAGGCAGCTGGAAAAACCCAATTATCCGACAGCCTGAAGAAGGCTGGAGCTTTCTAAAGAGACGACTGGATATAGTGATGAGGAAAGAACCAAAATAGCTAGTATTCCACTAAAGGAACGCTCTCTCTCTCTCTCTCTCTCTCTCTCTCTCTGTCTTTTACTCTGCAAACATGACAAAGGATATCAGGTATCTGAGTAAAAATAAACCCATCATATTTGGAAGTCAGCAGTGACGGTAGGGGAGGGAGGGGGAGGAGGTTGTCATTCTAAGAAACAAATTATGCCAAACAGAACTAGAAAGGACTGCTTCTTCAGGAACAAGTACAGCATTAAATATTTACTTTTCTATTAGTGCTACAATGAAAGGTATGACATCCCTTCCCAAGCAGTAAATTAAAATATGCTTTTAATACAAGATTGTACTTTTCTCTAAGTGAAGTATTATGGCTTAACCCTAGCAGTTTCTTAGCAATAGGCAGAAACACGCATTGTAGGTTTTGTACAATATAGAATCTTTGGTTTGGGGATGGGAGTAGAAGTCCCCCCTTTTTTCTGAACACTCTAAGGTTCTGGTAAGGAAAAATGACCAAGCTTCCACAGTTCTACAAAATATTCTGATAGTCTTGCAACAGGGGTGCAGTATTTTTATGTTCAGATGTACAGTAAAGCCTGCTAGGATGAAATGCAGTGTCACAGGTTTACTGCATGTCAAAAGAGATTAACTCCCATTGAAATTGCATTGTTTGCTGCAGTAACTCTACTGCAGAATTCTGCAGTGCTGTGCTTCATCCTGGTGGGCTTCACTGTATGAACATATGTAAAATAGGACTGAAGAAGGCTTGCTGCCTATCAAGATCACCCCCACACACTTTTCAGTGGTACTGTAATTCGTTGTTTTTTTTTGCTTTCTGTAAATGCCTATCTGGACCTTTCTTAACTGTTTCTGTTCTTTCTAAGTTCACTATATTACAGTAAAGTAAATTCCACATTCCCACCTCTCTCTCTGTGAGAATAAACGTTACCTCCTGTCTTCTCTGAATATTTCCCGATGTAACTTCTTGTTATGACCCTAGTACAGTATTTTGTTTTTCACTAGTCCCAACTCCTCACGCATTTTTTTTGTTTAGGAAACATGCTTTAAAGGAAAACTGCACTGAATCTTTAAGCCCTTTTCCCTGTAGAAGCCGATTCTAAAGTACTGGTTCAGATTCTGCTACAGTTCCATCTCTACAGGATTCTAAATTATCCTAGTGGGTGTTATCGATTTACACACAGGTAGTAAGTAAGCAATAAGACACAATGGGGTGTGCATTGAACAGATCTGACTGCACACCCAGGGGCGTAGTAAGGCACAAGGTCAAATGCCGAGTGCATTCAGCCCTTGGAAATGCAGTCATAGAAACATAGAAACATAGACTTTGATGGCAGATAAGGACCGCTAGGCCCACCTAGTCTGCCCATTTCCCTTCCTAGAGGATAAGCTGCAGATTCTATTTAACCAACAGTCTATTTCTTCCTACTCCCCACAAAAATTGCCTTATGTCTGTCCCATGCATTCTTGAATTCTCCCACAGTTTTAGACCCCACAACCTCCTCAGGAAGGCTGTTCCATGCATCCACCACACTCTCTCTGAAAAAATACTTACTCACATTGTCCCTGAGCCGTCCCCCCTCTACCTTTAAATTGTGTCCCCTTGTTCTTGCACATCTCTTTTTCTGAAAGATGCTACCCTCTTGGACTTTGTTGATTCCACTGAGGTACTTAAGCATTTCTATCATGTTCCCTCTCTCCCTCCTTTCCTCAAGGGTATACATATTAAGCTCCTTTAGTCTCTTCTCGTATGGCTTCTCTTGCAGACCTTGCACCATTTTAGTTGCCCTCCTCTGAACTGCCTCCATTCTGCCTATGTCCTTGCAGAGATGGGGTCTCCAGAACTAGACGCAGTACTCCAGATGGGGTCTCACCAACTGTCTGTACAGGGGGATAACAACTTCCTGTTTTCTGCTGGTGATGCCTCTCCCTATACATCCCAGTATCCCCCCAGCCCTCCCTACCACCTTCTCACATTGCTTGCCAATCTTAAGGTCATCTCATATGATTACCCCCAGGTCCCTTTCCATTTTTTTGTTGTTAGTACCTCCCCCCCCATTGTGTAATCTTCCCCTGGGTTTTTGTTTCCCAGGTGCATTATTTTGCACTTCTTTGCATTGAATCCAAGCTGCCATACTTCTGACCATTCCTCCAACTTTGCCAAGTCCCTTCTCATCCTTTCCATGCCTCCTTGTGTATCAACCCTGTTGCAGATCTTTGTGTCATCTTCAACGAGGCATACTTTTCCTTTCAGTCCCTCTGCAATGTCACTTATAAAGACATTAAAAAGGACTGGACCCAGTACTGAACCCTGCGGTACCCCAATAGTAACCCCTCTTTCTTCAGCGTGGACTCCATTTACAATTACCTTCTGTGTCCTGTTGTCCAGCCAATGTTTTACCCAGACTACCACCCTGGGGCCCACTCCCAGGCTGGTTAATTTGACAATTAATCTTTTGTGTGGGACTGTGTCAAATGCATTGCTAAAGTCTAGGTAGGCCATGTCCACAGCCCCTCCCTGGTCTACTACTTTGGTCACCCAGTCAAAGAAATCAATTAGATTCATCTGACATGACCTTCCCACTGTGAACCCATGCTTCCTTGGGTCCTGTGCCCCACTGGCCTCTAGGTACTCAACAATTCTTTCCTTCAGAAGTGATTCCATCACTTTCCCTACCACAGAGGTCAAACTGACAGGTCTGTCGTTTCTTGCCTCTGTCTTGGTCCCACTTTTGTGAAGGGGAATCACATCTGCCTTCCTTCAGTCCTCAGGTACCACACCCATCCTCCCATGATTTGTTAAAAAGGGTAGTCAGTGGTGTCACTAGTTCTCTGCTTAATTCTTTTAGAATTCTGTGGTGAATTCCATCTGGCCCCATTGCTTTGTCCATCTTCAGTTTTAGGAGTTCTTTCAGAACCCTTTCTTCTGTGAAAAGACTGGGATTGACCCCCCTCTCCAGAGTGCTTCTGTTAATTGGATTAGGCACCTCCCCCACCTCCTCTTTTGTAAATACTGAACAGAAGTATTCATTCAGTATCCCTGCTTTTTCACTGTCCCTCTCTGCCCACCCACCATCCATTCTATTCAGCCTCACTATCCCTTCTGTTGTCTTTCTATGCTCCCTGATATACCTATAAAAGGTTTTATCCCCCTTCCTAACTGAGTTGGCTATCTTTTCCTCAGTTTGGGCCTTTGCTATTCTGACTACCCACCCTGCTTCCTTCTGCCTTAACTGGTACAGTTCTCTGTCCTGCTCCTTCTGTGTTTCCTTGTACTTCCTAAATACAATCTTTTTCTCCTTAACCTTCACCGCCACCTCTTTTGAGAACCATTGTGGCTTTTTCTTTCATTTTGATTTGTTTATTTGCTTCACACAAAGGCTTAATGCCTCTGTGATGGCAGTTTTGATATTTACCCATTGTTGCTCCACCCCTCCTTCTAGCCTGTTTGCTAGTGTTTTTCTAAGGCACTCTTCCATCTTGCCAAAGTCAGCCCTCCTGAAGTCCAGAGCCCTCACTTTTGTATGACTTGGCTCTGTAGCTGAGTTTATCATGAACCACACTGTTTGGTGGTCACTTGTTTCCAAATGGCTACCCACTTCTAGATCTGAGATCCTCTCACTGTCCCCATTTGAAAGTATGAGGTTTAAGATTGCTCCCTCATGAGTAGGTTCCAAAACTAGCTGTCTGAGGTATGCTACCTGAAGGGCATCGAGAATGACCCTGCTTTTGGATGTGGCTGCAGCAAAGGTGCTCCAGTTAACATCTGGCATATTAAGGTCCCCTATCAACAGTATCTCCCCTTTCTCTGCCATCCTAAGTATGCCTTCTATCATATCCTTGTCCATTCCTTCCCCATGACATGGGGGGTCTGTATACAACCCCTGTGCTGATTGCGGTGACATTTCCAGTCTCTAAGGTGACCCACAGTGCCTCCTCTCTTCCCTGCTTACTCTTTTGTTTAGTTGCTTTTATCCCTTCCTTTACATAGACAGCTACTCCGCCTCTTCTTCTCCCTTCCCTGTCTCTCCTGTAGGTTGTGTACCCTGGTATGTTAACATCCCAGTCATGGTTCTCTGTGTACCATGTTTCTGTGACTGGTATGATATCCAGGCATCCCTCTTCCATCAAGGCCACCAGTTCAGGGAGCTTGTTGCCCAGACTACGGGTGTTGGTACTCATTACCCTCCATTTCTTGATGGCCTTACCCCTTATTCCCCATCCCTGTCCTTATTACGTTTGTCACGTTCTCCATTTACACCTGCGCTTCTCCTTATCGACATCTCTATTTTGGTGTCTACCTCACTTAGTACCCTGATTTTTTTAGGGGGCTAGGATTTCCCTGCTCCTTTCCAGTGCTTCCCCCCTTGGCTAGTTTAAATGCTTGCCAATGAAGCATTTAAACCTATCACCTAGGATCCTGGTTCCCCTCCTGGAGAGATGCAGATCATCACGCCAGTATAGGCCTGCATCCCTCCAGGTGGACCCCCCGTCCCCAGTGAAGCCAAATCCCTGAGCTCTGCACCAGTTTTTCAACCACTGATTGAATCCCATGGTGTGGAGCACCCTAGTCTCACCCGTGCCATAGACAGGCATCACCTCCGAGAAGGTTACCTTGTGTACTATTTGTCTAAGGCCCCTCCCTATCTCCACAAATGCTTCTTGCACTGCTCTGATCCCTTTCTTAGCCAGGTAATTTATCCCTAGATGGACAATGACATCCAGCTCCTTCCCCTGTGCAGCTGCTTCTGCGATCCTGAGGAGTCCCTCCTTGTCCCTCCAAACCATTGTGCCAGGCAGGTACCTTACCTCCCTCTCCCCTTCCTCCCCCATTTCTACCTTCCTAACACTAGAGTCCCCCACCAAGAGTTGTTTCCTTCCCCTGTGGGGTCCCATGCCACCCTCCTGTGGGTCTTCTTTGTGGAGGTTCCCAGCATCCTCCTTGGTCTCCACTGTGGGTGCCTCCATAGAGGAACCACACTTTTCCAGAATGACATAGAAATTGTGGAGAGGTACAGCTGGAGGGATGTGCCTCTGTTCCACCACTCTCACCCTCCCTGAGCCTACTGTGGTCCATCCGCTCCTCTTTCTTGGCAACCTCTGAGGCAATGGCAGTGACCCTGGTGGTCTCTGGGTGGGAGAGGAAGTCTCACAAATCCTGGCCAACTCAGCCTGAAGATGAGCAACCTCCTCCCTCAGCCCAGGGAGGTGCCTGCAGATGGGACAACACTGCATCCTCCAGAACATCTCCTGGAAGACTGCTGCTCCACAGCCACTGCACTGCACCACTCCTATCATGTCTTATTTCTGGCCCCCTAACTCTTGTTCGGAATACTTACTCTTTCCTCTGTTTGTTTATTTCTTTTTTTTTCCCTGTCCCTACTTACTTACTGGCTCTGTGCCCTTTTAGCTCCTTATCTTCCTGTTCTGAGACAAGAAGTTCCTATATTTCTCAGTAGTCTCCTTACTTGCTCAGAGTCAGACCTCCAGCAGCTGGGGGGACAGAGAGCTACTCTTACCCTTCTAGGATGGTGAGTCTTTGGTGGCTCTGTAATCACTCACTTCCTGCTCCCAAACAGGAAATTCCTGTTGTCAGTCAAATCCTGTGCCTATAAAAGTAGAACTGCCTTTGGGTGGGGGTGGAGGGGAGAGAAAGAGGCACTACAGTCACAGTACAGACATTTAGTTATACCAGCAGCTCCTTCCTCCTGGTGCTCTGCCTGTTCTCTGGCAGAAGCTATCTAGGGCAGTGTTTAAATCTGGTTTTAACCTGGCTTCTTCTAGCTAAGCCACTCCTCCTACTTTGCAAATCTTTCTACACTTAGTTAATTTCACAGATAACAATTCCCTTCAGCCACCTGTGACAAGCACCTAGATAACTCCCCCTACTTTGCAAATCTTTCTACACTTAGTTAATTTCACAGATAATTCCTTTCAGCCACCCGTGACAAGCACCTAGATAACTACACAGATAACAGATACGCAGATAACAATTCACTTCAACTAACTCTGACAAACACACTTTTTTTTACCCCAAATTGAAGGTCCCAGTACAAGAGTTCTAGTTCTTAGTTCCAGTAGAGAAGTTCAGTTATACCAACAGCTCCTTCCTCCTGATGCTCTGCCTGTTCTCTGGTCAGATCTGTTCGATGCACACCCTGGAGTGTCTTATTGTGCTTATAAAATGATGTTCTCTGTAACTTTAAAATAATTTTTTTATGTTAAAAAAAACAGTTAGATATGTATAAACTGAAATGATTTAGTGTATGTAAAGTAAAATAGTCCTTCCATGTTTATGTTGTGTAAGTCCTTTAGGACATTTGTCCTTTATTGGGATCCCTAGTTGTGGTACATTGAGTTCATCTCTCCCGATGGTGATGGCGGGAGCAGCGTTACCGACCAGGTGTATTTCTTATCACAGTCCACCATGTTTATGAGAACTTGTGGGCTGCATTTAAAAATTTTTAAAATTTAAACAAAAAAAATTGTTTTTTACTTGTGTTAATACACATGGAGATGGGAGCACTGTTGGCATCAGAGACAGAGGGAGGAGACATGCTGTGGGAGTGGTAAACGATTGGCACCTAAAGGAAGAACAGCTACCTATCGTGGAGGGAGGGTCCAAAGTGTTAAAATTGCTGATGTCTCCTCAGTTGAAAAGCCAGTAATCTCTGGTGTCCCTCAGGGGTCTATACTGGGTCCACTACTCTTTTCTCTCTTTCTCAACAGTCTCCCTGTCATCTGCCAGCAGAGGATATTGCTCTACACAGATGATGCGGTTCTCTTTTCTAGCAATCAGGACTTTAATCTGCTTGAGAGTCAAGTGCAACAGGATTTCAGGCTTGTGGAAAAATGGTTTGGCTCTCAGAAACATATCATGAACTATAACAAAACTAAGGTCATGTCCTTCTGCAATGCACGTAGCAAGTATAAACCTCTATACCTCACCATCAAGAACCAAGATGGGACCTTACTTGATCAGGTCCAAGAGTTCAAATACCTCTGCATCACCCTGGACTGCTCACTGTCTTACTCCCAGCACATAGGGCAAGTTGCTAAGTCTGCCAACATACGCCTCGGCCTGCTCCACAAGTACAAACACTGTACGACCTCTGATGCTCTTAGACTGGCCATCCACAGCTCTGTTACCTCCATAGTTGACTACGGTCTAGTCATATATGGCTCTGCCTCCCCATCTGCCCTCAGGAGGATATCTGTGATGCTCAACAAGGCCTGTAGACTTCTCACAGGGGCTGACTGCCTAACACACACCTGTGACCTGTATGCCCAGGTTGGATGGCTACTACTCATCAGTAGAATACAATACCAGACCTGTCTGATAGCCAAAAAAGTTCTCCTCGGACTCATGCCACCAGGTGTGGCTAGGCTCCTAACTACCAACAGCAGTACCCAGCCGACACGTGGTTCTCAATTCCGGACTTTCCAGGTCCTCAGGCGCTGGACTTCACTGGGTCGGAGATCCTTCATGCACAGGGCTCCTCAGTGGTTCAACACCCTTAACAAAGAAACTCTAACAGCTGTAACGTTAAGCCCCTTTAAAAGGCAACTGCGTCTATTCCTCCCCTCTACCTCACAGTGTGACTGCCTCTCCTAAGCATTGCTCTATGCCCCTTACCCTTACAGTGTCTGTAACCAGCTTTTCCTGCCTTGCTTTCCCTGCACCAGCCTCCCCCTTCTCTCCTTTTGCCTCCGCTCACCCACCCATCCCCCCTAAGGACACATTCTACTCTATGGCTACTGGCCCCTTTCCCCCCTCACTCTGTCCATCCTTGTCTGACAACGGCACCTACCTGCCAGCTTCTTCCTGACTTCCTCCTACAGAGATACTGTTCTACCATGAATTCCGTTAAAAGTTAGCTTATGTTGTTCTACTTCAACTTATTGACTGTACTATTTAGGCCTTAGTAATTGACATGTTAAGTTTGTAATCTTTGTTCACCTTTGTGTTATGTCACCCCCCATCCTCTGACTTGGAACCTTTGTAAATGAGCAGTCCCTGCTCAAAGGTACTTGTAATCCTAGAGTTTAATAAATAAATAAAAAAAAAAAACAGTTGATTCATTTTTTAATGAAATTTCAATGTGTGATAACTGTAGGGCTGAAATGTGCTATTAAAAAACCTGTCAAATATGTTTATTGGAGCGCATTTATTGAAGGATGGTTTCATTAGTTAGAAAGAGGAAACAATGGCGGTGTTTGAATGGCACAGTGATTTTTTTTTATGTACTGCAGTTCTAATTTTCAGTACTTGTTTTTACCTGTGCATTGAATGGATTCATTGCATAGGTAACAACCAATCAGGATGCAGGAATTTCCCTGCCAATTTTGTAAGTACCATTTAAGAACTGTGTGATGTTGTTTACATCCCTTACTCAGCTCTTCCTTTGTTGGCACAATGTACCTATGTTTGATTATAGAACTATGTGACTGAGAGTGTAACACAGAAATGATAAGCTATCGCCTGAAGTTATGTGGGGGAAGAGCTCCTCCCCCACATCCTACATGAGCTAGCAGGCTACATCCTCTCTGCTTAGAGTGAGTTACACTTGCTGCGCTCGCTCCTTGCTGTGTGCTGGGGCTGAGGCTACTTCCCCCCCCACCCGTCCTGTCCTCCCTACCTTGCTCCGTGTCCTCCCTCGTTCCATCTGCTCCCTTGTTTGTCTTTCCCCTGCCCACCTTCCCGTGCATTCACATCTTGTTCTCCATTTTGTTTGGGGGGGTTCTACCTTGCCTCCAGATGCAGCACCGCAGTTTGTGCCATCCATCCATCATCAGCTCCCTCAGGGGATCTCCTCGGACTACAGTCTACACCCTCATGAAGCCCTTGCTGTCCTGGGTCGCTCCCAGTTGCACTTGGATTCCCTCTGGCTCGACTGCCATTTTCCGCGCCTTGGGCTTCTTTCTATCTGGGCTTCCAGTCCTGCGTACCTCCATGTACTTACTGCTCCTTCCAGCGTCCCTTGCTGTTTCCTTTGCTTTCTCCTGGGATTCCGAGCCGATCACGGTCCAGACTAGCTTAGTTGTGCATGACATCACACCCGCCTCAGGCTTTTCCATTCCAGGATACCTTTATCTTCGGAATTTATGGCCCATACCATTCTACCTTGCTGTGGTTGCTATTCAGTCCCACTATTCCTCGCTCTGCCCTGTTTTTTGCAGCATGCAAGCCATTCGAATTGGACCTTGCCACTTGCAATGTGGACTGCAAGACACCTCTACTACTTGCTAGGTTTGCCTTACGATATTATATGCAGATTTAAATTCTCCCTGGCTATTTATTATGATTTCCTAAAAACGTTTATCTCAGACTTACATGGCAGATGCCATTGATACAGCCATAGAGGTAATGGGCACCATTATGGTCTAACTACAGGATTCTGGAACCTAATTTCTACCTTTCATAGCATCTTAATCATAGCAAAGCCACAGCTGGATATACATCTGAGCAATCTGATACTTCTGTTGCCATCATTGAGACCTAGCCTGCTTGCATTCTCTTATTCCCTGAGTGGGTTTGCAGAGCCTAGCTGCCTCTCCAAAAATTATACCCACATCCTGTCTTGCTGCTTCCTTGCCCTTGGACTCTGGTCTCCAGCCATGCACTTTAACCTTCAACCCTACTTCGGATCCTTCCTGCAGTTTCTCTTGAGCCTCCCCATCAAGATTGACTATACTCCAGGATATCACCTTCAGTTATGCTAACCGACTTCTGGATGCTCCAACTCCTCTTTCTTGTTCCACCTCCATCCATCTAAGATATCCCTATATGCTCTTACATGTGTTTACTATTAGATTACATTCTAGAAACCACATCAATGTCCCTGGATACTTGTCTACTTGCTCCGCTGCATTTCAACTGTTACTTCTCATCTACCAGCTGACCACGTGTGGTCTAGCTGTACATGCTAGCTTACTTGGGGCTAGCAGCTTATCTTTACTTACCCTACCAGCTGACCTATGTGGTCTAGCTGCGCATGCTAGCTTATGTGGGGATAGCAGCTACTCTTACTTACCCTACCAGCTGACCTCATGGTCTGGTTGCATGCTGGCCTTCTTGGGTTTGGCTGCTGCTCCTATTTACTCACCAGCTCACATACTCATTCATTCATATCATCTATAGTCCATCCCCTGATCTACACTTAGTTTGGCCGCACTTCCTTATCTCGTTGGGCTAGCTCCCTTCTCTTCCATCATGCATACACAGAGCTGCTTTCATTCGGACCTACCCTTCCAATATGCTCCCCAAGCCTCACCTTACATTGGATTATTCCTGGAATACATCAGATGTTCCCTTCAATATTGGATACTCCTCGTCTTGCTACTTCAACTTCCCGGAGTTACTACTACTGTCTCTGCCAGGACTCTCTGCTGAACTTATTTCATGTTATCTTCCTGGATTGAACCACTGCCTCAATCATTGACTAACTACAGTTTCAGGATGCTTATTGCACCATTGGATCCATGCAGCTCTCTGATTCCCCTTGCTTGTACCATTCGCTTATACTATATATATATCTTACCGTACTACTTCCCTACAACTATGTCTGCATCATGCAGTTTACTTACCACTGCAACTGACCTACGTACAGATCCACTTATTTACATTACTTGCTCATACTACCTGCTTCGCCCTTACAGGGCTTAAAGGTCATCATGACTAACCTGCCATTACAATCTACTGCGCTCCTCGTGAGCTGGCATCCATCTAATCTACGTTTCCATATTTACTGCAATCACTACCTACCAGGACATGACCCTCTGCATTGCATGCAGTTCGACCCTTCCATTGCCTTATCTACCACTACTCTGCAACCTGCCTCTCCCCGCAGGGCTGGAGGTTAGCCATCGCATTTAGTCAGACCTGTGCCCCTACGGGCCCAGAGGTCCCTTGTTCCTATATATTACTGCACCATAATCGCCTGCTTCTACAACCTGCCTTCGCCCATCGAGCTGGGGGGTTTAACTACCTCTCCTCTACACCTGCCTCACCAACTTAGGGCCTGGAGATTCACACATTCTGCTATACGCCTACTTGCTGCTGTGTCAGCCAGCCCAGGAGCTCCTTTACTATGGACTCACATCTGGATGTTTCTATATTCATCATCTATTATTGGATGCTTTACCCTGCCGCTTTAGCCATATGGAATTACTACTGCTTCACTCTTTCCAGGACATTTAGTTGAGCTTCTCCTGAAGACCTTCACTGTCCTGATTTATGCTCTACCACTTCTTGGACCCTGTGACAATGCTACTTTCATTTGACTCAGCCTCTTCAGTTATCACCATCTAGGACTCCTAAGCTCAATTATTCAGGACTTGTCTGGATATTTTTTACAAGTCAGTTCTAGCTAAGGCATCACTGTGGCTTGAGACGTAGATGTCAACATTGTTTCGCAACCATTTGGATCCACGAAGCTCTCTGATTCCCTTGCTTGCACCATTCTTCATGCCCCTCGCTTTATATGTACCTAATCTTGCGGTACTACTTCCCTGCTCCTACGTCTGCTCATGCAGCTTTACTTACTACATCAACTGACCTATGTACAGGTCCACTTATTTACCCTGCTTGCTCATACTGTCTGCTTCGCCCTTGCTGGGCCTAGAGGTCATCCCAACTAACTCGCATTTACAACCTACTGTGCTCCTCATGAGTTGGAAATACATCTGACCTGCTTCTACACATTCACTATGTTCTCTACCTACTTAATGCTTGCTTCCCCTCTCCAGATTGGAGGTTCCTACTGCTCCATCCTTCCTATTACGTAGCTTATGCCAGTTCTTGTGCTTCATCATCACGGCCTTCATTTGCTAACCTTTCCATGCAGAATTTGACTCATCAGATCTCCTTCTTCACATGGATGCTGTACCTCAATTCATAGATCTCCTCTGCAAAGTCATCCTTACCTGCTGGAGTGCTTCACCACCTGTGACTCTTCATTTCAAATTCATTTCAACCATGGATGCCACTCTATTTCATTCTGGCCTGCTCAAGGATTCTCGAACTTGGGGTTTACTAGATGGATGCTTGCTCTATTCACCTGACATGTCACAATTCAATACGTCTTCAGTTCTCCATTTCTCTACATTGGGTTCTGCAACTCGGGGTTCGGATTAGCCGATTACAGTATTTAGGATTACTCTCCTTTAGTATGCCCAGAAGGATGGGCAGGTCAGTAGCCATGGGTCCTCAGAGGTTTCCCCCCAAGGGGGATTTTCCTCTCCTGCGTGCTACTGGTCACACTCTCTGGAGTTAGAGGAGGTAATCATACTGCTAATCATATTCTTGGGGTGTCGTCCTACTCGACTCCTTCATCAGTCGGATACAGAACAATCATTGATATCATAATTCTTTTGGGGGGTCTCATTCAACTGGACTAAACATTCTTTAAGGTGGGATACAGAGTAAGGCCAAACCAACCTAAGTTATAACAACGTTACTCATCAGCTCAAGCATCTAAGCACTTTGCACAAGACTATCCAGCTCACTCATGCTATAAGCACTGACTGTATAACTATGTTCAAAGTACCTAAGCACAAATCAACTCAAACTGCTACATATCAGAAGAGCCATGTCCTACTTACCTATCTGGCCTCTGTATCCAAGCACAGACCTTCATTATCCAATTACAGTATGTAGCACAATCACTGAGCTATGAACCACACATAAACACTAATTGAGATTACTAATAGGCCCATACCTCTCGACTGTCACACATTACGAGGTACGTCACTCATTTTAGCCTTCAGAAATCCTTTGTCCCACATGGAGGTAGTGATATTCCACATTTCTCACAGAGGTTTTAAAGCAGAAATTCATAGTTATCTATTGTGCTCAGTTATCAGCAAACATTATGAACACTAGTGCACTATTAGCCATAGTGTTCTGAGCTTACAGTGCCATGTTTGATGATATGTCACACATTTTGCTCATTCGTCACACATCTTGTCACACATTTTGGTGAAGAAAGGTTGAGAGGTATGAATAGGCTCATATAGATGGAACACTAATAGAATTAGAAAGAGTATTAAAAAAAAAACAGCTTCTACAAGGAAAAATTACTTTCAAGTTTAGCACAGTTCTCTTTAACTTATCAGAGTTTTTATTTATAATGTATTTATCTAGGATAAACTGGTTTAAATATATCATCCCATTATGTTTTCTTACCTTTGGCAAGTCCATCATATTGGTATGTGGACCTGCATGGTGACAAGCATTAGAAAGCATTCATAAAATAGTTCCTAGTGCATATTATGCCATATTGTACCATAGTTTCAGTATGCTATACTATATGTAATGACACATCAAGCAAATGTGTTTGTGACATTGTCATGTCTTCTAGTTTTGCATATTAGTTTATGGGTCCATTTGGAGGATCTCTTATGGACATAAGAGTGTTGCCTCAGGTGAGCAGTTCTGTGGTCCTAAGGATGCAAGAGATGACACTCTGATGTCCATAAGAGGCCCTCCAAATAGACCTATAAACTTATTCTGTATCACTAACTGTATTAAATAATTTAATACAGTTAACAGCATGATCGGTCAGCAAGAAGCATGTTACAGTGGCTCAGTGCATGAGGTACTCATGATAATAAGAGTACCTCATGTGCAAATGAAGGTAGGGCTGTGATTGGTTAGGGATGCTCCTGCAACATATAATAATTTACTATTGCATTATTACAATGTAAATTTATCTCACATCTAGCTATTCTTGCTGTTGAGTCTCGAGAATTCAGTAGATGTCTTTGAGAGATTTTAGAGATTGCAAAAGGGTAACTTGAATTGTTTATCTAAATATACCCTTCTGGTTAAATTAGTCTTGGAACTTTAGCGGATTTCCTTTTCCTGTACAGATTGTTAGAAACTGTCTGTGTTTACATTTTGCTGCTGTAGTTAGTTGGATGGCTGTCACTGACTGAATAATGAGGGCCATTAAAGGTGTGAACTATGCCTGTATGAAAGGCAGAATGTGTATGTGAACTTCTGTGCAATTTCCACTGAGGTTTCACAAAATTTCACCAAAATATAATTTTCAGTTATTTCCATCCAATTTTAAAACCACTCATTCACATGTCACTAACTATACTAGCATATATGTGTGCCAAGTTTCAGATTTTTAACACTAAAGTGAGTTGAGTTATATCCATTCAAATATTCAGTATTAAATTAAATTTTGCCAGTATGAAAACATTACAAAATTACAACCATAGAAACATAGAATTTGACGGCAGATAAGGACCGCTTGGCCCACCTAGTCTGCCCATTTTCCCAACTAACAGATAAGCTGCAGATCCTAGTTAACCAACAGCTTACTTCCTCCTACCCCCCACTAGGACTGCCTTAGTCCCCACTGTTCTTGACTCCACAACCTCCTCAAGGAGGCTGTTCCATGCATCCACAACCCTCTCTGTGAAAAAATACTTCCTCACATTACCTCTGAGCCATCCCCCCTCTATCTTCAAATTGTGCCCCCTTGTTCTTGCACATCTCTTTTTCTGAAAGATGCCACCCTCTTGGACTTTGTTGATTCCCTTGAGGTACTTAAAAGTTTCTATCATGTCCCCTCTCTCCCTCCTCTCCTCAAGAGAATACATATTAAGCTCCTTTAGTCTTTCTTCGTATGTCTTCTGGTGCAGACCCTGCACCATTTTGATTGCCCTCCTCCAGACAGCCTCCACTCTGTCTATGTCTTTTCGGAGATGGGGCCTCCAGAAACTGCACACAGTACTCCAGATGGGGTCTCACCAACTGTCTGTACAGAGGGATAACAACTACCTGTTTTCTACTATTGATGCCTCTCCCTATGCATCCTAATATCCCCCCAGTCTTCCTTACAGCCTTCTCACATTGCTTTCCCACCTTAAGGTCATCTGATATAATTACCCCCAGGTCCCTTTCCATTTTTACTGTTGTCAGTATCTCACCCCCCACTGTGTACTCTTCCCCTGGGTTTTTGTTTCCCAGGTGCATTTCCTTGCACTTCTTTGCATTGAACCTGAACTGCCATACATTTGACCATTCCTCCAACCTTGCCAAGTCCCTTCTCATCCTTTCCACTCCATCTTGTGTATCAACCTTGTTGCAGATCGTTGTGTCGTCTGCAAAGAGACATACTTTTCCTTCCAGTTCCTCTGCAATGTCTCTTATAAAGACATTAAAAAGGACCGGTCCCAGTACTGAACCCTGCGGTACCCCACTAGTAACCCTCCTTTCTTCACTGTGGACTCCATTTACTACTACCCTTTGCGTCCTGTTGTCTAGCCAATTTTTTACCCAGGCTACCACCTTGGGACCCACTCCAAAGCTGGCTAACTTGTGTATTAATCTTTTGTGTGGGACTGTATCAAATGCCTTGCTAAAATCTAGGTAGGTCATGTCCACAGCCCCTCCCTGGTATACTACTTTGGTCACCCAGTCAAAGAAATCTATTAGATTCATCTGACATGACCTTCCCATTGTGAATCCATGCTGCCTTGGGTCCTATGCCCCACTGGCTGCTAGGTACTCAACAATTCTTTCCTTCAGAAGTGATTCCATCATTTTCCCTACCACTGAGGTCAAACTAACTGGTCTGTAGTTCCTGCTTCTGTCCTGCTCCTACTTTTGTGAAGAGGAATCACATCTGCCCTCCTCCAGTCCTCAGGTTTCACCCCATCCTCCCATGATTTGTTAAAGAGAGTAGTCAGTGGTGTCACTAGTTCTACCTTTAGTTCTTTTAGAATTCTTGGGTGAATCCCATCAGGCCCCATTGCTTTGTCCACCTTCAATTTTATTAGTTCTTTCAGAACCCTTTCTTCTGTAAATCAACTGGTATCGACCCCCATCTTCAGAGTGTTTCTCTTGTTTGGTTTAGGTACCTCCCCCTCCTCTTCCTTTGTGAATACTGAGCAGAAATATTCATTCAGTATCCCTGCTTTTTCACTGTCACCCTCTACCCACATTCCCTCCCCTTTATTAAGCCTCAGTATCCCTCCTTTGGTCTTTCTTCACTCCCCTAATGTACCTATAAAGGTCTTATCCCCTTCTTAACAGAGTTGGCTATCCTTTCCTCGGTTTGGGCCTTCACTATTCTGACTGCCTTCCCAGCCTCTTTCTGCTTTAACTGATAAAGTTTTCTGTCCTGCTCCTTCTGTGTTTCCTTATATTTCCTGAATGCTATCCTTTTCTCCTTAACTTTCCCTGACACCCCTTTTGAGAACCATAGCGGTTTTTTCCTTCTTTGTGTTTTGTTGATTTGCTTTACATAAAGGCTTGTTGCCTCTGTGATAGCTGTTTTGATTACTCCCCATTGTTCCTCCATCCCTCCTTCTTGCCTGCTTGCTAGTGCTTTTCTGAGGCACTCTCTCATTTTCCCAAAGTCAGTCCTCCTAGAGTCCAATACTCTTGCTTTTGTATGGCTTGATTGTATGTCTGTGTTTATCATGAATCACACTGTTTGGTGGTCGCTTGCTCGCAGATGGCTACCCACTTCTAAATCTGAGATTCTTTCTCTGTCCCCATTTGAGAGTACCAGGTCTAAGATTGCTCCCTCCAGAGTGGATTCCAATACTATATGCCCATTAGCCTGACAACTTCCTCTCCCGGTCACACGCCTGTAATACTAACTGCCTATGGTGCCCTCTATCTCTTATTGTTACTGCAGCCAGCTGCCTACTCAAGCTGCTCGTTATATGAATATTATCTCAAAGTACATTATAACTGAGTATCTTTATTTTTTCTTTTAGTTGTTTTGGTGGTTTATTGTGCATTCTTTTACTGCCTCTGTATGTATGTTGACCCTCATCCTTTGACGTGGAACCTTTGTAAACGAGCAGTTTCTGCTCAAAGGTATTTGTAATCCGAGAATTTAATAAATAAAATAAATAAAAATACTAGCTGTCTGAGTCATGCCCCCTGTAGGGCATCAAGAATGACCCTGCTCTTGGATGTTCCTGCAGCAAAGGTGCTCCAGTTAACATCTGACATATTCAGGTCCCCCATCAACAATATCTTCCCTCTTTCTGCCATTCTAAGGAAGCCTTCTATCATTTCCTTGTCCAGTCCCTCCCCCTGAGATGGGGGTCTGTATACAACCCCCATGCGGATTGTGGTGCCATTTCCTGTCTCCACCAGGGTGACCCAGAGTGTCTCATCTGCTCCTGGTTTACTCTTTAGTTCTGTTGCTTTGATCCCTTCTTTTACATAGAGAGCTACTCTTCCTCCTTTTTTACCCTCCCTGTCCCTCCTGCAGATTGTGTATCCTGGTATGTTGACATCCCAGTCATGGTTCTCTGTGTACCATGTTTCTGTGACTGCCACAATATCCAGGCAACCCTCTTCCATCAAGGCTACTAGTTCAGGGAGCTTATTACACAGACTACAGGCATTGGCACTCATCACCCTCCACTTTTTGATGGCCTTACCCCTTTGAGACCCATTCCCGTCCTTACTGCCTTTGCCTTTTTTTACATTTACCTCTGTCCTGCTCCCTAATGACTTCTCTACCTTGGTGTTTACCTCACTAATTACCGTGTTTTGTGGCGGGAGACTGGGATTCCCCTGCTCCTTTTCAGTGCCTCCTCCCTTGTCTAGTTTAAATGCTTGCCAATGAAGCATTTAAACCTCTCACTTAAGATCCTGGTTCCCCTCCTGGACAGATGCAGACCATCGCACCAGTATAGGTCTGCATCCCTCCAGGTGGCTCCCTAGTCCCCAATGAAGCCAAAACCCTGAGCTCCATGCCAGTTTTTCAACCATTCATTGAATTCCCTGGTGAGGAGTACCTAGCGTCACCCTTGCATCACCCTTGCCATAGACAGGCAGCACCTCCGAGAAGGTTACCATATGCGCTACTTGTCTAAGGCCCCTCCTCGACTCTACAAACTCCTCTTGCACTGCTGTGATCCCATTCCTAGCCAGGTAATTTGTCCCTAGGTGGACAATGACATCCAGCTCCCTCCCTCCTGCGGCTGCTCCCACAATCCTGAGGATTCACTTCCTGTCCTTCCAAGCCATGGCGCCAGGCAGGCACCTTACCTCCCTCTCCCCTTCCTCCCCCATTTCTACCCCCTAATGATTGAGTCCCTCACCAGGAGTTGTTTTCTTCCCCTGTGGGGTCCTATGCCACCCTCCTGTGGGTCTCCTTTGTGAAGGTTCCCAGCATCCTCCATGTTCTCCACTGCAGGTGCCTCCATAGAGGAACCACTATCCACCAGAAGAGTGAATGAATTGTGAAGAGGTACAGCTGGAGGGATGCAACTCTGTTCCACCACCCTCTCCCTCCCTGAGCCCACCCTGGTCCAGCCTCTCCTCTTTCTTGGCAACCTCTGAGGTAGTGGCATTGGCCCTGGTGGTCCCTGGGTGGGAGAGGAGGTTTCATGAATCCTAGCCAGGTCAGCCTGGAGACAGGCAACCTCCTCCCTCAGACCAGAGAGGTGCCTGCAAATAGGGCAGCATCACAGCCTCCAGAATGTCTTCCAGAACATGTCGCCCCACAGCCATTGCACTGCACCACTCCTATCATGTCTTATTGTGTGTCCCCTCTCCTGTTTCTCTGTATGCTTACTCTCTCCTCTCCTTACAAGTCTCACCCTTCCTATTCTGGGACAGCAACTTCCTATATTCTTCAGTAGCCTCCTTCTTCCTTGCTCAGTGTCAGACCACCAGCAGCTGGGGAAGGGGGAGTGAGCTACTTTTTTCCTTTAGGGTTGACAATGCCAATGTTTCTCTATGATCCTTCCCTTTCTACTGCCAAACAGGAAGTTCCTGTTGACAGCCAAATCCAGTGGCTATAAAAGTAGAATTGGCTTAGGTTGGGTGGGTCCCACTGTAACTTTTAAACTGGAGAACACAATATCACCAAATGAATCAGGTTCATAGACCCTTAAAGGAAGCTGTGTGTGCCCACTTTTGAATCTGTTGCTTAAAGGAAGTCCATGTTAAAAGCAGCCAAAAATTGCAAAAATAGCATCGGTGCTTAAAGTCGAATTTCATGAGATGTTGTGAAAATTATGGAATTTTGTGATTATTTTGTGGAAGCCATATCCATAAATTTTGCCCAGCATTACATCTACCGTGTCATGGAGAAGAAAGGAAAAAGATAGCTAGAGTTATTTATTTATTTGTTGAATTTTGTTAAGCAGGTTGGCTCATTCAGACAAGTGGTCCTTTTTCATGAGTGACCCAGAGTTATTTACATTCAATAATAGAGAAAAAACAATTATACAAGTATAAACAGTGCAACCATAGTAACACACATTGCAGCATAAACATGGCAGTAACAGAGCACATACTGTATATAAATTTCAACAATAATAAAAGGGCAACGCAACATAAGCAAGGTAATGGAGTGGTAATATAGAGCGGTAATAAAGCTGGATCCATAGATGACTCTGCTGTATATGTAGTAGGGGATATGGAGGTGGCAGGGACATTGCATGACTATGATGCTAGTGCTGGTGAAATGATTTGTCTGCCTGAAATATAGGTCAAATGAGTGTGATCCATAGCCAGGCACTACAGCTAGAGGGAGGATCTGACTGTTGTCTGTATTGTGATATGGACTGGAGGTTCTGAGGACATGAGTAGGTCATTTATTGAATTATGGAGAGGGATCTTCTCGCTGATTCTTGTGGTCCTGGGGTCTGTCAGGAATCCAGTGTTGGTCAATACACCTTGTATTGTGATCTGTTTTGGTGGATCCCAAGAAACTCTGAGATCCACCAACAATAAAGTGAACAAAAAAATACAATAATTATACGTATCAGCTCTAAGGATATTCATTGATTTGAAAATGCAATCTTTATTTAGCTTTGCTCCAAGATCCACCAAAAATCTCTTGAGATCCACTAGTGGATCTAAATCCATGTATTGGCCACCACTGAATTAGACAAGCTAACTTTGCATTTTATTAATATTCTGTTGAAAGAGGTTGGGTATTCTTTTTGTGGCCAGCTAGAGGGCATTCTGGGCAAGGAATGCCTGAATGCTGACAATGAACTATAGTTGTACCAAGAGTGAGGGGTACTGATCATGGTAAGGGGCAGGGCAGCCAGGAGGATTTAAACTAAAGGATTGGGGCTGGGTAGGCATCTAGTGTACAGGCGACCTGTAGCAGGAGTTAGATGCATTGGTTCACCTATCATTTGGAACAAGGAAAGATAGAGCAACAATTCTGAGTTGACAGCAGGTCATATAGGAATCACACCCAGCAACATTTTCTAGCTGGAGAACCTATGTACTTAAATGTCCAGGATTTAAAGACATTCTGGGAGACCTGATGAGGGATGATGATGGCTGGGGCACTAAGAAGGATAAATTCCAACTATTCCTATCTGACAGGAAAAGGGGAAGGTGGCTCCCTTTTTAAAGAAGTGTGTCACTGATGAACAAGGAGGATGTCAGAAAGACAAGCAGTTCCACTGAATCCATCTAGTCAAGTTAAGAGAAAAGGGGTTAGAGCAGAACAGTCACACAGGCAGGAATTAAAGGACTGCACGCAGCTTGGCTCAGTTATTAGATGCAGTTGGGATGCATGCTCTGTGAAAATGTATTTATTTAGTTTTTGTTGACCAGGTAAGTGCACTAGACAAATTCTGTCTATTTTCAGGAATGACACAGGGGAGGGGGATACAGATGAATACCAACTGACCTTGAACCAGATTAAGCTGTTGGCGGTATTTTTAGCGAAGGGGTGAAATTTATCTAGGGCACCTGGGAAATTCCTCTACTCGTCAGTAGGGGTAATGTTGAGTGGTGTGGTGTCAGTCTCCATCTGATTGCTGATGGAGCAGGATGTGGAGGTGATCAAGGAGTTGGTTGCTAAGCCGCTGGTGGAGACGAGCTATTTAGATACATTTTATGATGCAGAAGTTCACCTGGAAGAGGTTTTGTCTAGTACCGAGGGAGCATTGTCTTCGCATTCTGATATGATTGGTCGGGCTCTGAGATCAGGAAAGACTATATTGCTACCTTCTGTGGATGTACAGTCTTATATACCACCTATTGAAGATAATTCTGCTTTACCTTTATTGGCAAAATCTTGTGATGACAGCGATTCACCTTGTACTGTTGTGGCTGCTTTGAGTACTTCAGGCATTCAGGTTGTGTCTGGCAAGAGTTGTCAAGTGACACCCCAGAATAGTCAGCTCCTGGACACACCTGGCAACCAGCAACCTGTCTTGCCTCTCTCTCCACCGGTTGTGTTTCAGACTACCACTACTGCTCAGGAGGGGGCTACTGTTTTTTTGTTTTCAGCCCATACTTTGGAGGTTCGTGTCAAGAAGCCCTCACCTCCTGTGCCTGTTTGGGCTGATTCAGAGATGGAATCTACAGAGCCTTGGTCAGTTGAACAGTCCCTTAAAACCATAGGTTGTGTGAGGTCTCCTACTGATGCAAGATGGACTTTGGGGTTTGCCCCGATATGGATTCCAGGGGTAAGGCTGTCTGATAGATCTTCTGTTGTTGCCCCTGCTGCTATTTCATCTCTAACAGCTGTGCATGGGTGTTCTTCTTCCAGCAGTTTTGCCGATGTTGCTATTGACCCTGACATGGAATTAATCCAGAATCCTGAACTGAACTTTGCTCATATGGCTGCATTGACTACTCTGGCCTCTAAGACACAGGGCCCTGGGTGTTCACTTGACTCGGACGGTCTCAGTGATGTTGACGGTTTCCAAAATCCATCTGATACTCATGACTGGTCTGGGGGGGGGGTCCTTTCGTACCTATACATTCTTTTTTCACAAGCGTGTTACACCTGCCAAGTGACACAATGCTGTCCGCATAATTTATAAAGGGGGTTTGGATGTCTTTCCTGACCGGGTTTATGTGGGAAAAGTTTTGTTGAAAGATTGTCTGCGCTTTAATGCTACTGAGTTACATGCCCTTATCCATGTGTCTGGGGAGTGTTCTTTTGATGTGAGTTTCAAGATGCAGAGTGGGTTGGAGAATTTTTGGGTGTGGTACAATAAAGTGCAACATACCCCTCTATAGTCCTCTTTTAAGGTTGTACCCCCTTCTAGGCCTGCCCAAAAAACTGTCACAGTTTTATTTAGAAATGAAGGGGTGAGTGTCACGGGTTTGGTCTCCTGGTTAAAACTCAGATGTACAGTGTTAGGTCACCCTGAAGCTATTTTTGATACTGAGAACATCTGGACAGGAGGTTAGAAGATTCGGGTTCTCCTCAAAACTGTTGATGGTCTTATTCAACATATCCCCAATTCTTTTTTTGGGGGGGCAGGGGAGTATTGTTCTATCTGGGGCAGCATAAAGCCTGCTACAAGTGTGGTGCCCAGGGGCATATCAGTAGTGCCTGTGATAACATTAAATGTTCTCTGTGTGGTAACCTTGGCCATTCCAATCTTCAGTGCACTAATGAAATCCACTGCACTTTATGTGGTGTCACGGGTCATTCTTACATGACGTGTACACAGGCAGTGCATTCTAAGAAGGGATCAGGAGATCAGGAGGAGCAAAGCTTACTGGTGGCTGTCGCTCAGAGGGAAAATGTAAAACTTACTAGGGATAGGCCTACAGTTGTTGAGGTAATAGACTCACAGGTGGGTCTTCCTCCTGCTGTGCCTGCAGTTAGTTCCCCCCCCACACTGAGGCTGAGCCAGCTTTGCCTATTGTTGACAGTGAGCCTTTCTTGGAAGTAGATATGCCCCCCAGTGCTTTAGGTGATTCTGTAATTGTTGAGCAGGGATATTTTGAGTTGCAGGATGCGGTGCAAACTGAGATGCCCCTTCCCCCACCTCCTGACATTTTTGGCCTGGACTTTGATAAATGGGTGACCCGCTGCCATAGTTGGAGACAACCTGCATCGAAGGTACATAAAATTTCTGAGACCTGAACCTCTAACAGGTTTTGGCCCCTTTTCACTGACACTGGTGCCCAAGGGAATGAGTCTGACCATTCTTTGGATGATATGCCCATCACTGATACCTTTTCTGACTCTGGCTCCAGTGAATTGGGGGAGAACTCTCGGGTGCAGGTAGAGCCCCAGAGGAAAAGAAATCATACTAAGCCTGTGAGTAAGGGGAAGGCGGTTGGTTCTGGGAAATCGAGGTTACACAAGCCCCCCCGATTTCTGAATGGTTTTGCAACAACAGTTGACGCTCTTAATGATTAATGTCAACAGCATTAAGAATAATAAAAAGAAGAGTGGTGTTTTTTTCTCATTTAATGTTTTATGGGATAAATATTTTTTTACAGGGCACCCGGTTACATTCTTTGTGTGACATACGGATGGCACAAAGAGAATGGTATAAAGGGGTTTCTTACTGGTTGATTGGTTTAGGGGCATGTATTGGGGTTGGTATTTTGTTCCTATTGGACATCCATCTTATTAAGCTAATTGATCTTATCCCTGGGCGGGTTTTGATTCTTGATATAAAATGTGACAATACGTTGTTTTTTGGTTGATTAATTTATATGCGCCCCAAGTTAAATCCGAAAAGATAGACATCCTTGGGCAAATTCAACCTTTTTTATTTACAGCACAAAATATAGTTTTGGGGGAATTTTAATTGTGGCCTTTCCTTGTCAGATAGGGGGGCAGGTACTTCCACCCAAAAAATTTTTTGTGATATGGCCTTTCTTAAAAATACTGTGCTAATGGCTAATCTGGTTGATGCATATACTTCTGTCCACAAGAGATCTGCACCTATGTTTCAGAGGGGTCATCTGGTGATGAGACTAGATTTCCTTTTTGTGAATAAGGGCATGGCAGTTTGTACTGCTGCAGCTGAGTCAGTGGCATATTTTGATCATAAAATTCTGTCTGTGGTTGTCGGGAATTTTTCTTATCCTAATGGGCCTGGTGTTTGGAAATTTAATACGTTATTGCTCCAGTCTCTTGCTGTTACTCACCAACTGGTATATTTTACTAAATGTTGGAAGACTTTGTTTGCTGTTTTTGACAACCCTTGCTTTGGTGGGAGAGTTTTAAACTGTATTTAAAATCCTTATTGATAGGTCTTAGTAAACATAGGAATGATTCAGCTAAACTTAAATACTTACAGTATAGGAAGCATCTACAGTGCCTCATGAGTTTAGCTCTGTCCACTCAGCACGATTTTGGGGCACAAATTAATTCCATTCAATGGCACATGTGGGATTTTCATGAAAGGCAGATGTCCACATTCATGATGCAACAGCGGTTTAGTACACAGGGGAGGTTGAGTAATGTTTGTCCTTTTCTTTGTTGTAAGGACCGAGCTAAGTCCCGATGTATGGATGCTGTTTGGGATGCTCAGCATGTGCTACAGACACAGCATCATGACATATTGAATGCTGTCTTCAGCTATTTGACCGCACAGTTTGCATCATGACCCACTGACATGTTTTCTTTCTCTACCCTGTTTTTGATCTTGACTATTCCTGAGTATCCTATTGCTGATGCCTATGCCCTTTGTGCTGATATTTCTCCACAGGAAGTTCTTGAGGTGGTTAAAGCACTCCCTGTGGGTAAAGTACCTGGGAGCGATGGTCTGCCTCTTGAATTGTATCACTTAATTGTACCTTACATTTCTGAGGAATTGGCTAAGCTGTATACTTACCTGCTTGCCTCTGGGTCTATCCCTTTGGACATGTCTCTAGGGATTGTGACACTTTTATTTAAAAAAGGTGCTAAGGAAGATATAGATAATTGGTGGCCTATTTTCTTGCTGAATGTAGATTTTAAGATATTGCCTAAAATTCTTTGTAATAGGCTCTCCAAGATAGCACAACAGGTTATTTCTCCAGTGCAGTCTTGTGCAATCTCTGGTAAAACTATGACTGACCAACTCATTTTGCTGAGAGAAGTATTTGCAGCTGGGGCTTTTCCAGGTACACAGGGTTATGTAGTTTCTTTGGACCAGAGAAAAGCTTTTGATACTGTGGATCATGATTTTTTGTGGCTTACCGTGGCTTCTTATGGTATCCCCACACAGTTTATATCCTGGTTACAGGCTCTATAACGGACCGCAGTGGTAAAACCATTGATTAACGGATTCCTTGGCCCAATCCTGCTGATTAAACAGGGGTCCAGCAGGGTTACCCCTTAAGTCCATTGCTTTTCGTTTTTAGCTTGGACCCTTTATTGCGGCTTTTAAATGATAGGCGATTTTTTACACCTTTACTTATCTCAGGGATATGTCTGCCTCTTATGGTAGAGGCTTATGCAGATGACATAAGTCTTCTCTTGAAAAGTTTGGCTGATATTGAGACGGCCATGGAGTTTTGTCATCTCTATGGGAAATCCTCTGGGGTTTGTCTTAATAAAGATAAGAGTACAAGACTCCCTCTGCATGGCTCTCATATTGCTGGTATTGCCATAGCAGATGGGCCTGTGCACATTTTGGGTGTTGATTTTGATTTGGATCGCAAGATCTTCTTAATTGGGACAAAAAACTTCAATGTGGGAAAACATTGGTGACCTCCTGGAATAATTTTACTATGGGTAAACTGAAAAGGGTATATTTAGTCAAAACTTATTTATTGCCTCTTTTTCTTTATATTAGTGGGATTTTTCCTCTTCCCAATGAGAGGGAGACTTTGTTGTACAGTCTTTTTTTTCAGGCTATTTGGGGAAGCAGATTGAATCCCCTGAAACGTAATATTTTATACTTAAAGGTGAAGGATGGTGGCTTAAGTATGGTGAACCCTGCTCTTTTCCTTTTTATTAATTTTGTATTTTTTAATTTGTGTCCTTTATGTTACCAGATTCCTCTATGGTGGACTGCATTATTTTCTGCTAAGTTTCATGGATGGTTTGATGGCTGGGTCTCTGGTTCTCAGAAACTATTTAAAACTGTTTCTTTTTCCCCAGATTATTATAGGGAGATTTTTGTTTAGCTTCATAGATGGGGTATCACTGCTGCTGATATTAAAGTATGTACCAAGAAACAATTATACGCTTTAGTACAAGGCTGGCATTTTACGGATGTTACAACATTTCATTTATGTTCTCAGGATAAGATTCCTAGTGTGTTGAATTTACTTCATAACAACAGACTCCCCAGTACATTTTTGATGTTTTATGGCTCTGTTGTCATGAGAAGTTGAATATTAAAGCAAATCAAAAACATAAAGCTGTAGCTGATAGAATGTGTGCTAGACCAGACTGTATGCTTCAATTAGAATCTATGCATTATTTATTTTTCTCATGTACATTTATCCAGACTTTTTGGGATTGTTTGGCTAATTGGCAGGGTATGGGTATTGTGTCTCATGTTACGTATGACAATTTGATTTATGGAGTTTATGGGATGACTTGAGATAAGTGTCATAGAAGTACTTTGAATGTTCTTTTTTCCATTGTTAAATGGTACATTTGGAATGCTCGCTGTTTATTTACACTGCAACAAAAGCAACTCACTTATGATGATTTAAGGGGGTTGTATTCTAAAGGAAATCAGGGATATTTGTTATAAAGAAAAGAGTTTTCAATCTGCATTGTATGTTCAAAGTCGGTGGTGAAATCTTCCCTGGATCACTGATTCTGATGTTCCTGTTACTTGAGCCTGTTATTGTATTTTTTGGTCCTGTTCTTTGTGTTTCTTTTGAGTTTCTTTTTTGTGTGAATTTCTCTATATTGCAATAAACAAAATTCCCCTAAACATCGGTAGGGGGAGCTGTGACTGGTGCTGGGATGGGCAGTGCTCTCGGAGTGCAGCAGCGGAGGGATGTCTTTGAGACCGAGGACCGGGTCTCCTCCCCGGTCTCTGTTTCACAAGAGACCATGATGGAAATGGAAAATAATGCTGAGGAACTGTGTATATTGGCAGAAGAAGAAATTATGACCGGAAAGAAGAAGAAGAGGATCCGAGTGAAGCAGCGAGTAACCAGATGGTGGGTGAAATCTGCAAATTTATGGCCAAAGAAGAAAAATGTTTTTTTACTTCGGAGGAAGGAGCTGAAGAAAGCACTGCAGGAGCAAGGGAAGAAGCCCAGGATGGACCAAGCAGAACAGAGTGATATCATGAGCGGAACTGTTGAAACGGATCGAAGCTTGCATGGAGTTGATATGGATGTGGAAAACAGAGGATTAGACCAGAATCACCAAGCCAGCTCTCTGAGGATGCAGGTAACTTTAGTTGCTGTGGCAGGTGACTCAGATGGGAGCAAGGAGAAGGAAAAAAGGTGTTGGGGTCTTAGTTAATGAAGAAAAAAATAATGAACGGTACTGATGAGTAGCCTATGCTGCAGGAAAAGGTGGACATGGGGATAGTAGGAGAATCTACAATACTCCAGAAAAAAAAAGATAAATTTTACTATTGGAATCACTACAGGAGGCATAGGAAAGAAGATACTGGCTAAGGATTTACAGATTAAAGAGAAAAAGGGAAATGAACATAATAAAGAGGGTGTACTACAAACAGTGATACAAACAGGTACAAATCTATCTGAACAAATAGCTGGTCCCTCAGTGGAACCTGCAGAATGGGTGTTTAAATCTCTGGAGGCCGCAGGATGGGTGAAAAAAACAGATGTTTCTGGTTGGGATGCGAATATCCCTACATTGTTAAAAAAATAATTCTGGGCCTCTCTACAAGACAGAGCACACAAGACAGAACACCAGTTTCCCAACCCTCACACATAACCCCTGGCCAGAAAACTGCAGAAAGCTGCATGGAGCAACAGGCAGAGGAAAATCAAGGAAACATAATAAATGTTATCAGAGAAATGGAAGGGGAAAAACAGCCTCAGACTATGGCTGTAACCCCCCCCAAAGACACTGAAATTCTGGAGTCCCCTATAAGTGTAGATGACTCTGTCCCACAAATCTCAGCAGTGGATGACCCTCCTGCAGAACCAGCAGGGGCTAGCACCATAACTAATAATGTGTGGAGTGCAAACACTAGGGAAAGACTGTTTCTTGATAACATAAGAAATGCCACTGAGCCTGTTACAAGATGAAATGCAGTAAGACTTAAATACAGAGGAGATATGAATGGCATTCCTGACAGGCCATTTGTGGGAAGAGCATTACCGAAGAACAGTATGAAGTACTATGCGTATGAAATATACGCTCTCATTCACATGCCTGAGGACACAATATATGACGTAAGCTTTAAACATCCTGCTGGACTAGAGTGCTTCTGGAAACAATATCAGTTGCTTAAAAATACAGCTACCTTGAAACCTTTTCTAGCCATTCCATTGACTAAACCTATGTTTAAAAGAATAACGATGCTCTTTCAGAATGAAGAAGTGAATGTTGCAGACATAACCTACTGGCTTAAACAACACTGTGTAGTAAATCGGTACCCTGAACCCATTTTAGATAAACACCTATGGACAGGGGGATGGAAATATAAAGTCACCATAAAACAAGGAAATGGAGTGACAAAGCATCTCCCTAATTGCCTTTTTTTAGGGAGAGACAGATGGGTCATATTTTACCTAAGGCAGCCCTGTGCATGCTATAAGTGTGGGGAACTAGACCATCTGAGTAATATCTGCAAAAAAAAAAAAGAAATGTGACCTCTCTGGAGAAGTGGGACACATTGGAGCACAATGTAGACAACCACTTAATGTAACCTCTGTGAGGAGCATGGTCACACTTTTACAGACTGTGTCTGGGCATCACATAATAGCATGGACCAGGCACTATAAGCAGAACAAGATGTGTATGTAGCTACTGCACAAAAAGAAAAGCTACAAGCACATGAATTGATGTCACAAATCAATTCATCTGATCCAAAACACCAGAGAGAAGTCCACCCCCAGAAATCTGTGCCTGAAAATACTGGGGTAAATATGCAGGAAATGTCAGATAACCCCACCCCCAATAGCACACAGAAGTGCAAAATATTGAAGAAGGTTATGAGGAAAATAGAACTAACGGAGAATCTACAAATACAAAGCAAGACAGCTCACCCTTGAATGAGGTCTATTCAGGGCAGAGGATACCCAGAGAGGAAGGGCAGACAGTAACAAATATGCCACCTCCAGAAACAGTTAAAGACCATCCATTCCAGAGAGTCACAAGATCTAAATCTGCACATAAAATAACACCTCCACAGTCTCAAACTACAGGACTGGATGAAACATTGATTTAGAATGCCTTTGAGGTACTAATAGACTTAGAGGAAGAAGAGGGGGGATCAGATGTATTGTCAGTGGCATCATCTCACCCTGAAACTAACACAGAAACATGAATGGGGGAGAAACCTAAACCAAAGAAAAGGAAATGAAAGAAGAATGTAATTTTTTTTATATTTAAATTACCAATGCATGCTAGCATTACATTAACAACTACTAATGTTAATAGTATAATGTCTGTAGAAAGATGTAAAGTTACATTTGCTATCTTACTTTCAGGAGGAGGGCAATTAATACTTGCACAAGATACTAGACTGCATGCAGTAATGAAGGTTGTAAATGCCCAGAAGGACTGGAGGTGGGGACCTTCTCTATAGTCTTTGGGGGGAAGAACAATGTTCAGGAGTAGGTATTTTGTTTACATGACTACAGATAACAATTTTAAGAGTCCTGGACATCTGCCCAAGAAGGGTTCTTATGGTAGATGTAGTCATACACAACAAAACATATAGATTAATTAACATTTAAGCCCTGCAGACGAAAGCAGATAGATCATCTTTGTTTAAAAAATTAGAGTCCCGGTGGTATACATCAAAATTGATATTATGGGGGGGGGGGATTTTAATTGTGGACTGAAACCTAGAGACTGGGGTAGGAAAACAGAGAAAATTTACAATGACACCAATATGTTACAGAATATACTGGATAAAGGCTTTTTAAAAGATATACACAACATCATTAATGTTCCTCCAGAGCACACTTTTTATAAAGGGAGACTTTCCACTATGCTAGACTTTTTGGTTTGCCTCAGATAGAATGAAGGGGTTAAAAGTACATATTATGCCACTGGAAACATCAGATCATATGGCACTACAGGCTCAAATTGGTAATCACCATAAAATTACTATAGGGAGGCATTATTTGAAAATGAACATATCAATTCTACGCGAAAAACAACATAAACAGGAAATATATGAGATATACAATTGTGAGCAGTCAGACAAATGATTTATCTACACAAATCCTTTTTGACCTCAGGTAACCTCACGAGTGGCATAAGCCATGAGTGAGGTGTTCAAGGTCAAATGGCACAAGTGTAGATAAATCATTTATCTGACAGCTCACCATTGTCTATTTCATTTATGCAATAGGGATGCTTTCTGTTAGTGCAGGGACATTTGCTTCTGATTGTTTATCTTTTTTGCATATGTTTGTCAAAAAGTGAACAAAAATTAGCATGCTCTGCTCTTTTTTGCTAATTAGAAAAAAATCTATAAGGTATCTATAAATGAAACACCACTCATTTTGTAGATAATTTTGTGCTGAACAACTTTTATGCTCACAGTATCATGCTGTCTTTTTTCATTTTAAAGTTTTTTGCATTTGAATGTGGATAGTACTGCTACTGAGGCCGAACATTCTAAATGAGTTCCAGAGTGATTGTGACATAGCTACAATACGGATACATTTTATTTATTCAATGGCTGTGAAGATAAATGGATTTATTCAATGAGTTATGAGCCCACTCCTATTGCATAAAAAATATTTATTAAGGGTAAGACAAGACATCAGCTTTCTATATGAAAGTTCCTTAAAATGGTCGGAAGACACCAAAAGAGACCTGAGAGATCTGTTAATAAAGATTACCAAGACAAAAGTTAGTAATAAATATATCCAATATCTTGGATTATGGGCACAGTATTTAAAGATATTAACACAAATGTGACCCACAGGAGGGGATATGATGGAACAACTAAATACATTAAAAGAAAAAATGTATGAGTATCACAAAATAAGAGAGGGTGAGATAGTAAGACATCAACAATTTACAACACAATGAAAGAGGGAAAAAGTTAATCCTCATGGGCCGGAATTACAAAGTGTGAAAAGAACGATGGTTATGTCATTAAAAAGAAATGATGGTAGTATAGTGGCTAATCAGCTGGGCATACAACAGATAATTCAAACACATATCTGTGAGACATTTCAAAAAGGTAACTCATTTCAGATTATCTTCATTATTTGAAAATATAGCAGTACCAGAACTAACACCACTGGAAAAACAGGAATTAATAGCACCCATAAGGGCAGAGGAAATTAGGTTAGCTATTAGTAAATTGTCTATAGATACAATGTCAGGAAAAGATGGAATACCGAATGAATTCTATAAAGAATTCATTGAAGAATTGACACCCTGGTTACAAGTAGTGTACCGTGAGATACAAAGTGGGGAGAGGCTTGTACCCAGTATGAATGAGGGTATCATGATATTTCTTTATAAAAAGTGGGAACCACAAGAAATAAAAAATTTGGGGGCCAATAAGTCTGTTGACAACAGACTATAAGATTCTAACTAAGACATTGACAGCTAGGTTGGCAAAAGTAGCAAAAAAGGTAATTACAACAGAGCAAAGATGTGCTGTACCAGAAATAAATATACAACAAAATGTAATATTTATAAGAGAACTGGTTGAACAAGGGTTGGAAATGGAACTGGAAGGGTACATACTAACTTTGAATCAAGAAACTGCATTTGATGCAGTAAAACATGATTATCTATGGAAAGTGTTAAAACACTATGGTATACCTGAACAATTTATTGATATAATCAAAACTATGTATGGAAATGCCCAAGTGACACTTTTAATAAATGTTCACTTGGGAATTCCTATTATCTTAAAAAATGGTGTACGGCAAGGTTGCCTTATGAGTCCTATGTTATACGTTTTTGATATAGATCCTGTCTTAAGGTTAATAGAGGGAACAGAATGTATTAAACCTATTTGCAATAACACAGGACAGATCTTTCAAAAAGTGTTGGCGTATTCAGTTGACTGCACTATTACAGTACAGGATTTAGACTCGGGGAGATATGCACTACAATTACTAGAAAATTTAAATAGCAGAACGGGAATAGAAATTAATGTAGGAAAAAGTAACATTTTAGCACTAGGAACTGCTCCAGTACAGGATGACTTTCCTATAATGGTCACTAAAGGAGAGGTAAAGATATTGGGCATTCTTTTTGGTACAAGAAATGCAGAACAGGAAAATTGGGTCCGGGTGTATGAAGATGCTCATAGAAAGGTACAGACTTGCAAGTCAGGAAAATGACTAGAAAAAAAGAGTACATTTGTTAAAAGCATATATAGCACCTATATTTTTATATGGCTCACACACAGTGTATATACCCACTACCGTATAGTATGCATACAAAGATAATTGGCGTCTTTTTTTTATTCTTATGGGGAAGCAGGTTGAACCCGGTGAAAAGAACACACACATATAGGAACTGGAAAGGGGGGGGGGGTTGATCATAATGCAACCACTGTTTTTTTTTTTATTTGGAAATGATTTTTTCATCAATATTAGGCCTCTAGTGCTAGGGAAAGAAGGATTAGGCACAGCATGTATGAAATGTTGGGAAGGAGCTTTCTTTACATCATGGGGGAGAGGAAAGTGGCATGTATCTGAAAAATCTTTATCTTATTATGTACAAGCAACATTAAAAAACATAAGAATGCAGAAAATTGAATTAAGATGTTTTTTGGATATGTATAAACAGAAATTTTATAGGATTTTAGTTGAAAAATGTTATCTGGAAGAGCCTGTATTTAAAATAGAATCTCACATAGATAAAACTTTACCATTAGAAAGCATTACCAAAACTAGGATACTTTTCAAAATGCAGCATGTCATATGGTTGTGTGGACACCAGAAACTAAATGTTAAGGGAAACCAAAAATGTAAAAAGCTAGTTGAAAGAATGTGTACAGCAGGAATTTGTTCAGGACAAAGAGAAACAATACAGCATTTGTTTTTTGAATGTACACGTATTCAAGGTTTCTAGGAGTCTTTAGCAGCATTATGGGATGAGAAGATATTTGCAAGTGTTACTTATGAAGTGTTAATTGTAGGGCAATTGTCACAGAAATGGAGAAAATGGAGAAAAAGTACTGTATTTGTAATGTTGGCATGTATTTAATGGTTTATTTGGCAAGTAAGGTGTCTCAAGGTTTTGCAGCAAAAAGAGGTAGAAATGCAAGACATATTGTTTAAAGTTCAGGATGAAATAGATAAAGTCTATAATGATGAGAAACATATGTTGGGAGTGGAGAAATGTTGCCAATTGTGGGAAGGAATTGAATGGATAGGTTAAAAAAACAGAGTTCAGAATGAATATGTGGAAGAAACAGGATTTTATAATAGGAAGACGAGAAGCAGTAGAAGATGAAAAATAAAGTAGAAGGACAGGGTTATAGGATGATTAAAGTAAAAATTGAAATGTATAATGTACAGTAAGAACTGCTGTGTATAGATAGGAGGTGTGCCTTAAAAGAGACTTTAGGTATAAGGAAAAAGAGGGTTAATATAAGGAAATGGAAGAATTATGGTTATTTTTTTCCTTCCAAAGATAAGGAAATCCTGGGTATAATAAAAAAAGTTGACTGAATTATAGTTATGTTTTTTTCTACTCTTTTCAAGAAGTGCCACTTGATCTTTAACATCCACCTTAACTACCACCAGAACAGGCAGATGGGACCTGTGTTTAACATCTCTGAAAGATGACACCTCAGGAGTGCAGCACCCCTCCTCATGCTGCACTACAGTGTCAGTATTGGGATTTAACCCAAGTGCCTGGTGTGGGGATAGAACCCACAGCCTTCTGATCTCCTGGCCTCAGGGGCAAGTGTGCTACCTGCTGGGCCACTGACACTGGTGAAAATAAAATTTCACAAGTGGAATTTTAAGGGCATTACCTTTCACACTATGATGTTTGAGAAAATTAAACCAATTAATAATTTGCAGTATTTCCATAATACATTTTAAAGTACTAATCCAAATTTCTCCAGCATTTTCAGATTCCAGGACCAGCTGACATCAGGCATGCATGCCAAATATCAGGAGCATAACAGTGACAGGAGCTGAGCTATCAATATCCTAATTTTTGGAAAATGTTCACAAACTTTCAAAAATAATTAAATTGCAAAATAATGAGCCCCATTAACTTAAAATTAACTTAACTAAATCTCTCCATAGAGAACAAACAGAGCCACTCTGCCTGGCAGTGTGGAGCTGTGGTATAGTCACCCAGTAGTCCAATGAACAACCGTGCAACCTCACTGACACTTGCAGTGAAAAATTAAAAGGATGCTGGGTACAATTGCTAAGGTGCTTATTTTATTTTTAGCATTCAGAAAAAGAACAGCATAAGTGTGGGAATACAGGAGAGTGCAACTGATTGCTTTCACTACTAAATCTTTCCATATTTAGCCATTTTAAGACCCTTCCTGGAAGATTATACATGCACATTTTCAGGCATCTGTCTGCAAATGGGGTTGAGTAGTAAGCAGATAAATATTTTTCAGAAAATTTCACATACAATAAATTGCCAGATTTTAGTCCCCTATAAGTTTAAGACTACTCAAAGATAATGAAATTTGGTATTCCCTTAGCACTCATTACAAGTAAGCATGCTAACATTCAGATCTTTTGCTGTAAGAATGGCTGAGGGATGATCAAAAAATAATTTTTATAAATTTCACAAAATTCCATGAAATGTTGCACAATTTAGAGAATGTTCTGAAAATTCCATCAAAGAGTAATTTACTAATTTTACCCATCCCTAGTGTATTCCTAAAGAAACACACCACTGAGATTTGTACTCACAACATATTCTGCTTACAGAAAAGCCAGACACTTAAAAAGGGTGATGGATATGTGACCAGAGTAATGTATTAATTTCTTTTTGTTAATTTCCTTTGTAAATATAGTCTGGCTTGTGTTGTAAGTTGTGCTATTTGCAAAAATTGGCACAGAACATTGCTTCTGTTGTCACATGACCAAACAGGTCTTTTGGTAAACATTGGCCCAAGCTGCTCAGGTGAATATTCCCTTGGGAACATTCAGCCACAGATTCTGTAAGGCAGATGGGTGAGTGCCAGTTTGAATACCTCAGTCATCTTAAAAGGCAGAAGCATGGGATTACACACCTTGGACATTCTTCAAAACAGAATCAATAAAGTGGACAGAGCAGGAGTGGGTGCGGAGTAAGCCAGCTGGCCTGAATGATGTCATCCATCCATCCATCCACACACACACACATACACCCATACACAGGCACACCTATTTTGGGGTGGCAGTGGTAAACAGTCATTCAAAGGGGCAAAACCACCTCCCACAGTCAGAAAAGAAATAAAGTGCTGAAGGCCAGCACTTCCTCTTGGACTTGGAACATCTGAAACCCCAGAGCCCTGCAACTAGAGGTCTGGTAAGGAAGACAGCATGGGGAATAGTGTTTTCTTCAGATAACAGCAGGTAAATTAATAGGTTTTTAAAGTGACAATAGCTCGGATTCTTCTATTTGCAACCTGTCTGGTGTAACTTCATTTATTTTCATTTCTAGTAAACTGTAATCCTTTTGTCTGACTGTACATAAATCCTGTTGTAAATATTTGTAGTCTTATAGCAAAGCATCTATTTTTTTTTGCATTATGCCTTTTACTCTCCACAACATCCCAACTGCCCACTCTTTCAGGCAATGAAGCCCTGCCATCCTGCTCCTCCGATCGACGTCCACTGCCCCTCAACGGATCAGGTGGGGAGACTTTTATGTGCTCATAGGCACACTCTACAATCCTCATGGGGAGTGATGAGAGTGCAGCATGGTGCTATCCCAGGCTTCTCAGTGATGGGAGGATAGACCGCCATCATCCAGGTGGCATAAGCAGCCATCTTTTTCACATTTTTGTGTCCCTCCCACCTTCAGAGATGGACCTATGCAATGGCAACCTGGGGTGGGGATTTTCGGTGGCATGCTGAGGCAGCACACTGCCTAATATGTCTCCCAAACCACTCCAGGTGCCAAAGGACCACTAAATAGATGCTTGTACTCCCTCCCCACTGGTCTTCATAAGCCTCTACTTTAATAGAATAAGTGACTGCTTGTTTTATTTAAAAGGGTAATCCTACTATTTCTGCTGGACTCTGTTTGCAATCCATCTCTGATGGGGTACTCTACCCACAGTTATTGTGTTTGACCTTCCTGACCTTGTGCAAAGAAGGAGGTAAGAAACAGGTTTCCCTGGTTCCTGATGGTAAAAACCATTGTGGTGGCAGTGAACTTGAGTCCCTGGTGAGGGATTTTTGTCACATGGGTGGTAGAAGTGCTATCAGTGTTGCAGCTAGTACCAGTGCAGTGTGGAGCAGTGTACTGTGTGCTTTCATGTGAGTCAGGAACTCTGAAAGGGAGGCAGCACACTGGTGACAGAGTGCAAATAGAAATATATCTTAACAGTCACGAAACAGGATTTCAAAAGGTTGCATTGTTTACTACTGTTTTTTTTTCTGTTTCTACATGGCATAGTGCATCATAGCTAGAGAATATGAGCTCCTCAGGCTATGTCAAATTTCACGTACAGCAGCTTCATGAGTTGTATACAGAGAAGGGGATTGTCCTTGAGAGCATGACAAAGAGTGCACTCATGGAAGCCCTGTTGATGCATGACCAGCTGCAGGAGGGGCAGATGGTCTCAGTGGGCATGGCCCAATACCTGGGCAGTAGGCAGTCACTGAGGACAGTGACCCAGGTAGTGAGATTGAGGTCACAGTGGCTGAGCAAGGGGGGCACCTTGTGGCACAAGCTGGGGGAGCTGTGCAGCCCAATCAACCTTGGGTGGAGATCCTGAAAACAGAGCTTGTGCTGAGGGATGCCAAATTGCAGAGGACAAAGCTGGAGGTAGAGGAAAGAGAAAAGATTCACCAGCATGAAATCCTTATGTGAGAGGAAAGGGAAAAGATTCACCAGCATGAGATCCTGATGCAAGAGGAAAGAGGGACAGAATGAGCAGAGTGAGAGAGAGACCGGCAGCATGAGATTGAGATGGAGAAACTGTGCCAGCAAACACTATGGCAAACCGTAAGTAATGGCAAAGGGGGTTCAGCCCACGAAGCCACGATTAATTCTAAAATGTTCCCACAGTAGCAGGAGGGAGATGATCTGGATTTTTTTTTAAATCATTTGAAACAGATTGTGGGCAGTTTAAATTAGACAAGGCTTCTTGGATGATCCACCTGATTCCATCGCTTACTGGCCAAGCTTTGCATGCATTTTCTCTAATGGATGATGATGATTGCATGGACTACAATAAAGTTAGAAGAATGTTATTAAAATATTTTGAACTGACTCCTGAGACTTATAGACAGAAATTTAGAGAATTAAGAAAATGCCCAGGAGACAGAAATGTAGAACTGCATGTCCAAATGTGTGCTTATTTAGGCCATTTGGTAGAAGGGGCTAAGGCAAGAAATGTAGAGCAAATTAAAGATTTAATTGTAAGGGAACTGTTTCTAAAAATTGTATCTGATAACCTGCACATTTGGCTACTGGACTTGGCATGCAACTCTGTAAAGGAGGCAGCAGAAAGTACTGATCTGTATGTGGCCAGCAGACCACATTCAAAGAGCAAGACTTATGGGGTTGGGGCAGTACATAGTTGTAAGGGACACAGGGAGGGCAGCCTAAAGATAACCAGCCTGCACCCAAGCCCAAAATAGAACCCACTAGTTCTTAAGGGAACAAGGAGCGGGGGGCAAAGGAATGCTGGATTTGCCAGAAAGTGGGGCATCTATCCTATGACTGCCCTAAAAACAGGAGTAAAAGGCAAAAGCCAGGGGGAGGGGGTGACCAATGCACTACACCGCAGTTGGTAAACTGCACACACACTGTAGTACCACTGAACTCCACCAAGCATATGCACCCTTTCCTAGTCAATGGGACAGTAACACAGGGATTGAGGGACACTGGTGCCTCCATCTCCTCGGTAAGGCAGGATCTGATCCAGACAGAGCAGATTCTACCAGAGTAATTCTCCAAGATTCAAGGAGTCACATGTCCAGTGGTCCAAGTGCCACTGGCTCAGGTTTTCCTGAGCTGGGAGGATGGTCATAGGGTACAGGAGGTGGAACTTGTACCTGATCTCCCTGTGGATGTGATCATGGGAAATGATTCTGACCACAGGGAAAACTTAGCATGTGTTACTACCCATAGCCAGGCAAAGTTGCAAGCTTCTGAGGGTAAGGCGGGGGTGACACAGCCTATGCAGAGCCAGCCCTCAGCAGCCGAAGAAGTGGCTAATGTGGTTGAGGGACTAGCTCAGAGTAGCACCCTGCTGCAAGCAGAAGAGGTTGCCACCAGGGGCAGCTTTCCTCCAGAAGGGGAACTATGGAGGGTCAGACAGGAGGGTCTGGGCAGGGCACAGATATCTGATGCAACCCTTCAAAAACTGAGAGAGATAGCAGATAGCGCTGAGACCTCTCAAGGGAGTAAAAGGTCAGTTTATTGGGAGAATGGGCTGTTGTACAGGCAGTGTACACCACAGATGGAGCTAAAGGGACAGGCACTCCAGCAGCTGGTAATCCCCTGGGACTACCAAAAGCAGCTTCTGGCCCTGAGGCATGATATTCCTTTTTCAGGCCACCTGGGTATTAACCGCACAAAAAAGTGGCTTGCCAACAACTTCTTTTGACCAAGCATGTACACAGATGTGACAAATTACTGTCGGACTTGTCCACAGTGCTGGTGGGTTGGAAAAGTCAGGGACAAGGCTAAGGCAGCTTTGGTGCCCCTCTCTATTATCGATGAACCCTTTAAGATGGTAGCCGTGGACATATCGGGGCTCCTAAGTACCCCAGGTTGCACAGGTAAAAGATATATACTGGTTGTTGTGGATTATGCAATGAGGTACCCCGAGGCAGTGGCCATGTCCTCCATTGAGGCAGAAAAGGTGGCTGAAGAGCTCCTGGGAATCTTTAGCTGAGTGGGAGTTCTCCAGGAGATTTTGTCAGAGCAGGGGACAAATTTCATGTCATCATTAATAACCAGTTTGCGGGAGAACTGCAGGGTGATACAGCTCTGTGCTTTGCCCTATCACCCCAAGACAAGTGGCCTGATCAAGCAGTTCAATGGGACTCTTAAAACTATGCTCAGGGCATTTGTGGACCAGCACAAAAGGGAATGGGACAAATATTTGCCCCATCTCCTGTTTGCATACAGAGAAGTCCCACAGGAGTCCACAGGGTTCTCACCTTTCGAGCTCCTGTTTGGTTACAAGGTGAGGGGGCCTCTAGATTAGTCAGGATTGAATGGGAAGGTAACTATGCCTCCCAAGGGGAATCTGTTGTGAAGCATGTCCTAAATGTCAGTGTCAGGCTTAAGGAGCTCATGGGGCTTGCCCAGGAGCACGTAGCCACTGCTCAACAGCAACAGAAAGCCTGGTACAACCATGGGGCCAAAGCCTGGGAGTACAAAGTCACACAGTGAGCGATGGTTCTATCATGTGAACATGATAAAGCCCTACTATAATAGGGAGGAACTGATCCTTGCCGTGTGCAGCATGCCAGAGGAGGGGAATGAGGCTGATCCCCTGGTGGACCTCCTGGGGGAAGCCCAGGAGGGATCCTCGGTGAATAACCTCACCCTCTCAGGGCAGCTGACACCGACCCTGGCCGAGGGGATGAGGGGGGTGCTGCAAGAATTTGGGGACACGTTCACAGGGAATCCAGAGTACACCACAATGGCCGAACACCACTTGGACACTGGGGCCCAAGTTCCTCTGAGGCAGTCCCCCGACAGGGCACCCGAGGGTGTTAAGAAGACCATGCTGGAGGAACTCAGGGAGATGCTGGCCCTTGGAGTGATCCAGGAGTCCAGTAGCCTCTGGGTTTCATCTGTGGTCCTGATCCCCAAGAAGGATGGTACCACATGATCCTGTGTCAACTACCAGAGGCTCAACAGTTGTGTGGCGTCTGATGGCCACCCCATTCCCAGAACAGATGAGACCTTGGAAAGGCTTGGGGAAGCCTGGTTTCTGACCACAATAGACCTGATGAAGGGCTACTGGCAGGTGCCATTAAGCCCACAGCCAGGGAGAGGTCTGCTTTTGTTATCCCATATGGCTTATTCAAATTCAGTGTAATGCCATTTGGAATGAAGAATGTGTCCACAAACTTCCAGAGGCTTGTGGATTGCATCCTGGCTGGGGCAGGTGAATATGCACTGGCTTACATGGATGACATCGCCATTTACAGCCAGACATGGGAGGATCATGTCAGGCATGTGAGGGAGGTGTTCCACAGACTGAAGGCTGCAGGGCTGACAGTTAAGGTGGAAAAATGCCAAGTAGGCATGGTGGAAGTGTCCTACCTTGGGAATTGGGTGGGCAGTGGCTGCATCTGTCCCAAGCCAGCAAAGGCTGATGCCATCCAGGCCTGACCCACCCCTGCCACAAAGAAACAGGTAAGGGAATTTCTGGGAATAGCCAGGTACTACAGGAGGTTTGGCCCTCACTATAGTGATGTGGCCAAGCCCCTGACAGACCTGATGAAAATGAAAATACCTGAAAAAGTTCTCTGGACAGAGGACTATGAGTCTGCCTTCTGACAGTTAAAGGAGGCATTATGTGGGTCACCCGTGCTTGCTAGCCACAATTATGACTTAAAGTTTGTAGTACATGTGGATGCCTTGGACCATGGCTGGGTGCCATCCTGAGCCAGGTTACACTACAGGGGGAGGAGCACCCCACAGTGTATCTGAGCCAAAAGCTTCTGCCCAGGGAAGAGTCATATGCCACAGTGGAGAGGGAATGTCCAGGGATAGTGTGTGCCCTTCAGAAGCTGCAGCCATATTTGTATGGGAGGGAGTTGTAAGGAGGCAGTATAGCACAGTGGTTTAAGGCTCTGAGCTGCAAACCTGGAGACCTGGGTTTGAATCCCACAGCTCTCACTTGCATACTGTGTAACCCTGAGCAAGTCACTTAACTTCCTTGTGCTCCCAGGTTGCACCTGTAAACAAGCTTTCAGCTTAGTGTGTCTCTCCTGGTAAAATAAAAAAATAAAAAAGTTCACTATAGTCACAAATCATAACTATATGACATGGTTCCATAGGACTAGTGGGCAAAACACAAAGTAATTGCACTGGAGTTTGGTACTACAGTCATATAATATGATCATTCAGCACTGAAGTGGGGTGCAGAATGCCAGTGCAGATGGACTGTCAAGACAGGGGTGAGTGCATGACATGTTCCTTTAGGTGCTCCCTAGGACCTACATGAATGGCAGTGTCTCCTGAGGGTCACCCAAAAGAGACACGCTTTCATTTCCCAAGGGGAAGGGGGAGGTGTGATGGACATGTGACCTGAGTAATGTATTAATTTCTTTTTGTTAATTTCCTTTGTAAATATAGTCAGGCTTGTGTTGTAAGTTGTGCTAGTTGAAAAAATGGGCAGAAAACATGGCTTCCAATGTCACGTGACCAAACAGGTCTTACGGAAAACATTGGCCCAAGCAGCTCATGAGAATATTCCCTTGGGAACATTCAGCCACAGATTTTGCAAGGCAGATGGGAGAGTGCCAGTTTGAATTCCTCAGTCAGCTTAAAAGGCAGAAGCATGGGATTATATACCTTGAACATTTTTCAAAACAGAATCATAAAAGTGGACAGAGCAGGGGTGGGTGTGGAGTGTGCCAGCTGGCCTGAATGATACCATCCATAAATCCACACACACACACACACACACACACACACACACACACCACACACACAACCCCATACACCGGCACACCCATTTTGGGGGGGCAGTGGTAAACTGTCACTCAAAGAAGCAAAACCATCTCCCACAGTCAGAAAAGAAATAAACTGAAGTGCTGAAGGCCAGCACTTCCTCTTGGACTTGAAACATCTGAATCCCCAGAGTCCTGCAGCTAATGGTCTGGTAAGAAATACAGCTTAGAGAATACTGTTTTCTTCAGACAGCAGCAGGTAAATGAATAGATTTTTAAAGTGAGAATAACTCAGACTATTCTAGCTGCATCCTGTCTGGTGTAACTTCATTTATTTTCATTTCTAGTAAACTGTAATCCTTTTATCTGACTGTACATAAATCCTGTTGTAAATACTTGTAGTTTTTTAGTAAAGCACCTTTTTTATAGAATCAGTGACTACTTGTTTTATTTAAAAGTAGAATTCTACTATTTCTGCTGGACTCTGTTTGCAGTCTGTCTCTGAAGGTGCACTCTACTCATAGTTATTGTGTTTGACCTTCCTGACCTTGTGCAAAGGAGGAGGTAAGAAACAGGTTTCCTTGGTTCCTCTTGGCAAAAACTACAGCGGTGGCAGTGAACGTGAAATTCCTGGGTAAGGATTTTTATCACAAAAAGCAATTCATTTTATTATTTAATGTAATTTAAAAAAGTATACTAAGAGTTTTTGCACAACTTTTAAAATCAATATGCAACTCATATTCTCAACATTCACAAAGCCAGGAACCATTGGGGAAGGGTGCCAAAATGTGCTTAGCCTTCATCGTTCTTATGTGAGTCCCCTGTGGGTGGTACAACACAAGAATCCACTTACACTGTATTGGACAAGGAGCCCTGTTGAAGGATAAGGATCCCATAATGCTCAAAGCTCATGGAGTGTAGTGCCAGTAAGAGCTCCTGACCCTGTTGCTCCCTTTTCTGTTCCAAAGTCTGCTGGTTAGTTACTTCTCCTGCAGAGGACAGTTTCCCCTCACTGTTGATTTTCAATTTAACAACACTTGAATCTTTCATGACTCAAAATGGATGATGAGGTTAGCAGCACAGACAATTTTGTTTATCCCAGATGACAGCAAGAGCATTTTTGAAGAAGCGGTCAATTAAGTTCCTGAAGAAAAGATAAAAAAATATGACCATGATTACACTTATTTCTCAAGACCTCATTAAAATGAGTATTTGCAATGTCTTAATGAATGGTGGTAGTGGAGGGTATGTCAGGGTTGAAGGTGGAGGGACCTTCAGCTTTAAAGTGCCTGGGGCCCAGGCTGCCTTTATCCAGCCCAGCGTATGAAAATACTAAAACAATCATGTTTGTGAGAAGGGACTTCTGCTGTTCATGCACAAAACCTGCTCTGCAGCTTTGAAATCCCAGGCTATTTTCCTCCTCCTCCTCCTCCTCTGGATGAGATAATTGCTCCATCTACACCGTGATAAACATTCCTGTGGTGATAGACAGCCACTCCATCTGCTGCAGAGATTGGCATTCCTCACATAGCTAACACAGCCACTCCTCCCATCAAAATGTGTGGAGTACTTCCGGCTGCTCCAGTGGCTGACATACTGTAGCTGCTCTGCCTGCTCCAATGATCAACACTCCATCATCCTCCACCACCAGTGCAACTGATGAACTGCTTCATTTACTCAACAGCAATCAATTTTCCTGCAGTAGTCATTTCCCATCCATCCATCCATCCATCCATCCATCCATCCATCCATCCATATGTCAGGAGGGTAGAGAGAAAAAAGTACCTGATTCTGCAACACTTGTTCGTGTCCCCTTCCTGGACAAACTAACCTCTCTAACTATGTAGCCCCTCTGCTGCCCAAGGACTGGTACTTTCATGCTGGATGAGTGGCAAGAGTGGGCTGACTGTAAACTGAAGGGGCACATACTGTAACTGAAAACAAGGCAAAAAGATTATTGTAGGCTATCGCGGGTAGGAATGGGTGGACCAGTCCGCTTGAAATCAGAACTCCCCAGATCTCAGAGGATCTGATGGATCCAGATAGATTAGAACACTGCTGCTCAGTGTACCGGGTCCATCTTGTTGTATTTTTATTCTGAATGCTTTTGTATTTTAACCCAGATCCCCCCTCTTGTCTACATAAACTTTGCTATTCCTGGACTTGCCTTCTAGGGCTCAGAGTTATCTCATTCCCTGTACCTCCGGTTGCCTAGACTACTTTAGTTGCCGTGCCCGGACTCACCTTCTTTAACCTAGTGGGGAACAGTCCTGGCTAAACCGAACGCACTCAGGTCTCTGTCTGCTGGCAGTCTTGCTGCGTGGTGTAATCACAGGGTGAGAGGACCTCCTTCCTTCCAGGCCATCCCTGGCAGGGTGACTGGACATACTTCCCCATGCTGGTCTCATTGTGCCTCCAACCATGTTAAGGGTGCGGTTCCCTCCGTCCTTTCCTATAGTAGGTAGGGAAGCTCCCAATGCAGTGTCCAGGGGTAGGCCGTCGGCTGCCCTTATGGCCTTTCTGCTCGTAGTGCTGGCCCTAGGGCTGGTCCTCCTTCAATGTGCTACCTCTCCCCCAATATCCCTGAGAGTTTCTTGGAAGTGGCCCTTCTCCCATGATGACACTGACTTCTCCTTTTCCAACTTGCTGGCAACTAACGGGATGCACCACTGGACTATCTTCAGCCTAGACATTAGGTGCCTTATGTACACAGCCAGGGTCAAGAAAAACTGAACCATTAATCGTCCTGGTGGTCACCTGCTCTTTAGGCGGCACCTTCCCTGGCTCCTCCTCCTTGCATTACTTATGGCCGGGGATATAGAGCTCAACCCTGGACCCCCTAATATGTCCACTAATATCCCTGCTGCTTGGAGTATGAGTAAGGGGCTAAAAATAGCTCATCTAAATATCAGGAGCTTGCTACCTAATCGTGATGAGCTCTTAGCGTGGGTTGAGCTATATAAACCAGACATCCTAGGGGTAACTGAGACATGGCTCAAACCCTCCATTCCTGACCCTGCCTGCTCCCTAAAAGGATATGAGTTCATCCGCCTTGACAGGACCGGGGGTAAGAGGGAGGGGTGGCATCCTTATCTGTTACAGAATCCACCTAAAAATCTCCCTGGTAACTCATCGGCAACCTGAACATCCCCCTTGTGAGCTACTTCATGTCCTTCTGCTGTTAGGGGATACAAAGAAGCTGCATCTGATGTGTGCCTATAACCCTCCTAGGGGAGGTCTAACTGGGCTCACTTATCTTCTGGATGCTGTCAGGCCCAGTATAGGTGACAACAAACTTATTATCATGGGTGATTTCAACCTAAACTGGGAGAGCGGCAATATTAAGAAATTTTAACCTCAACTTGCCAGCCTAACCCTAACCCAACTAATTCATGACCCAACCAGACAGACTGCTAATGGTTCCTCGAGTACTCTGCTAGATTGGATCTTGTCTAACCGTCCGGAGAGGATAGCATCATCAGGCATGCTATCCGACTCCATCTCAGACCACTCCCCGGTGTACTGTGTCTGGAAAATCCCCTCCCCTAAAATCCCACACAAAATTATACAAGTCAGAAACTACTCCAGGTTTGACTTAGAGGGGTTCCTGGATGACTTAAGATGTACTGACTGGTCCAGGGTGCTTGAAGCCTCTGACCCCTCAGTGGCAACCTCCTGCTTCATTGATACCTTTGGGGATCACCAGGACAGACATGCCCCTAAGGTCACTCGGAGGGTGAGGGGAACTGCTACACTCTGGCTGAATGATAATCTTCTAGCCCAGATGCGAGAGAGAGACAAATGCTGGGCCCGTACAAGGGGTTCCAGTGATCCTTCTAATCTCCAGAGATACCGGCACCTCAGGAACCAGTGTAAAAAGGCTATTAGGGTAGCTAAGAGTGACTTTTGTAAGTCTGCGCTACTTAGCTCTGCCAGAGACCCTAGGAGGTTTTGGAGGAATATCAAATCCCTCATCAGTGGGTCCTCCCACTCGGGTGTCACGGATATGGTTATAGATGGAGTTTCATGTAATAATCCACATACTATAGCCAACTCTCTTAACCTTCACTTCTCAGACCTCTCGGCCCTCACCTCTCTTTCCACGACTGATGGGGGAGCTCGTTCATCATCCCTTCCCTCCCAAGTCAGGTTGATCAACCTCCTGGGAGAGAGTTTAATTTCAGGGCAGTATCAGTTCTGGATGTTCAGAAACATCTTGCTGCCCTCTCCCAGCACTCCAGTCCAGGTCTTGACAATCTGGAACCTAGGCTTCTTAAGCTAGGAGCTGTTTACATTGCCTCCCCGGTTGCCCATATCTTTAATCTATCCCTCAGCTCGGGGATAATCCCTGCTATCTGGAAGGAGGCAAGGATAGTCCCTGTTCTGAAGCAGGGCAATCCCAAACTTCCTGACAACTATCGCCCAATTGCTATCCTCCCATCCCTTGGCAAACTTCTAGAAAAGGTGGTGGCTGAGCAACTCTCGGAGTATTTACATACCCATGAACTGCTATCCAAGGCCCAGCATGGCTTTCGAAAGGGACATAGCACCACAACTGCCCTGATTACTGTAACTTCAAGCATAAGATCTGCCATGGACCAGGGCAAACTGTTGGGTGCTATATTTAAAGACTTGTCAAAAGCTTTTGACCTTGTCAATCATGACCTACTTGGAGAGCAGCTATGGTCACTTGGACTCTTTCCCCATGCCATGAACTGGTTGATGGGCTACCTGAAGGGCAGAAAGCAGTGTACCTGCTTCAACAAGGCCCTCTTGGAGCCTAGGGCAGTGACTATGGGAGTCCCCCAGGGATCGGTGCTAGGCCCTCTCCTATTCTCGCTCTTCATTAATCAACTGCCATTGGCGATCTCTCATTGCCAAGTCATCCTATATGCAGATGACTTGGTGTTAGTGGCCCATTCTCAAAATGCCGCAGCCCTAAACCAGAGCCTGTCCGAAGACTTCAGCAGAGTTTTGGCCTGGGTTACTGACCACAAACTGGTGTTGAACCTAAATAAAACACAGGCCATGCTCTTTGGTTCCACGGCCAAGATCAAAGCCTCATCAGCTTTGCTCAACATAACTAGTGAGGGTGGCCCCTTGCTGCCAACAGTGAACACAATCAAATATCTTGGGGTTACTCTTGATCCCCAACTTGACATGGGGAGTCATATCCTCAACATCTGTAGAACTACAAATTGCAAGCTTGGCTTGGCCTATAGGGCCAAATACAACCTAACCCCGGGGGCCAGACTTGCACTTGCAAGAGGAGTGCTTCTTCCCTCCCTCAGCTATGGATTTCACTTATTTGCCCGATCCCCCCAAACTCATCTTGCCAGGTGGAACACGGCATATAATAATATCTGTCGGTTTGCACTAGCTGCCCCTAAACTCACCCATCGCTGTGAGCTCTATGACAAACTCTGCTGGCTCCCTCCAGCTGAATACTTGGATTTGGGTGTTGGAAGTTTCTCCAAGAAAGTGCTCACTACTGGCACTCCGCTGGGACTGGCGCAACTCCTCCCCAAAATGGACCCCACGCCCTACCAACTTAGGTCCCAGACTGCTGGGTTGCTCAAAGTACCCCCCACCCGGACTCTTATGGGGGACCGTGACTTTGCTGTATAAGCACCCAGACTCTGGAACTCTCTCCCTGATCATGTCCGCTCAGCCCCCTCCCTTGGGATCTTTTGCACCTCCCTGTGGTCTCATTTAAAACAATCAACGGTGTGTGACTGTTCCAAGCCCCCTTAGTGAAATGAATCTGGTTGAACTCTGCTGTCACTTATGTCAACCTATGTACTCTTAATACGTTGTGTAATTGTTGATGGTGCATCTGCTTTTCTACACTTGTTATTATTTCCTGTAATATGCTGTTCCTCCCAAGTTGCCTTGTATGTATTCTGCATGTTTGTGCTCTCCCGGGTCGTTCCTGAAAATAGGCATATTACTTGTCTAGTGTCCCTACCCGGTAAACAAAAGCTAAATAAAATAAATAAATAAACTATCTGCTCCCATGCAAATGCTATAAAAAAAAAAGTACTCTGCCACCCGGCTCTGCTCCTACACCACTTGTCAATCCAGTGTGCATGCTTGCTTAATGTAAATGGAGAGAGAGAGAGAGAGAGAGAGAGAGAGAAAGAGTGGGAAGAGGCAAAAACTGTCAGCAGCAGAGTAGGCAGTGCGGGTAAATTTTATTCCGTGGTGGTAGGTATGAGCATTTGGCTCTCCATTTTTAAAAGTACTCAGGTTTTCATCTAAACATGCAGCGTTGTAGCAGGCGAGCTGTGTGTTTATTATTGAATTGCCAATCTCCTGCAATGTGTGGGCAAAGTGTGCCTGGTCTGTTGCGTTGTTTAGCAGTAGCACAGCGATTGATTCAGTCATTACTTCAGTACACACAGTAGTACCTCACTATCTCTAGGGAGACCCAAAATGCAGGGCACGTCATGGAAAGTTGGAATAGGCAACTGAGCCATGAAGTCCTGAAGCTGAAGCATGGAGCTGTGGTAAAGTGACACATTTTTGTTGACTGCCTGTTCAATCAGTTTAAAAAAATAACCATTGGGAGTTGTTTTATTTGCAAAAAGAAATAAGCAGTATTTTAAACTTATAGGGTAATAAATAATAGAATTCAGTTAAATATCTGGGTGCAGCTAGAACGTTTTTTCACAAGTGTGAATATTATTTTTATGTAATATCAGCGTGCAATATGAATTTCTGTTTTAATGCCTGAGCTAATGTATACTACACTGCCCTACCCTGTAGGACTCAGCAGCTGTCACATGTAGATGGTGCTGGATTTCATATACTACATTGTTATATCCTGTAGGACTTTGAAGCTTTCACATAAAGATGTTACTGGATTTTATGTATACTACACTGCTGTCCCCTAATGTCTGATCTAATGACAACCTTGTGTTGCAACATCTTGATCATGCAGGCTGGATGGATGTGGGCATTCTGAGTGATAAAACGACAGATGGGTCCTTCTTCATAATGTGGGACATTTGAGAGGTGTGTTCATTTGTTTCTGTCTTTTGTGGTTTTAATCTGCTGCTTCACCTTTTTATTCAGTGCATTTGTACTGCTTTGCTCATGAGTGTACCTTTTATTAGCTTGTGTGTGTGTGTTCATCTGACCTGCTCAACACTCAGTGTGCCAGGCTAGTACAGTTTCATTTAAGGATGGTCTGCTTTGTTCTGGCAATAGCAGGGGGAAGGGGACTGGATGAGTGCACTTTTGAATTGTGAAATAGTGGGTGCCAGTCAGCATGTGGAAGAATGCATGTAAAGGAAAAGAGCATTTCTGGATTCCCTGGAGCCAAAAAATAGACATAGCAGAAAGATATACAGAAAGGAGAAATACACTCAGATCAGAAAATATTTTCAATATTAGTGCATTTTTGGTGTTTTTTCTGGTGTTAACATTAACTTCTTAAAGGTTCTGATTTGAATCAGAATCAATCAGAACTAATCAGAACTCTGACCTGGATCCTGGTCCTGATAATAAGGGTCAGGACCTTTTTGGGTCTGCCCATCCCTAATAGCGGGTATCCTGCTTCAAGTTAGCCAGGTGAATTGAGACACAGATTGTAATGAGTTGTCCAAAGTTACACAGTGAGTCAGCTCGGGTGGGAATCAAACCTAACATTCTGGCTACAGCAGTGTGTGCTCTTACCGCTATGCTACACAGTAGGGGTGCTCATAGATTTGTGAAATTCCTTCCGTTTGGATTTCTTAGGATTTTGGAAGATGCAGTTCTGAATTGGAATTCAAAATCCTTAAGATTGTAGCAGAAAAGAAGTACAGGTTTGCACTTCTTGCCTGCAATCTAAATAGGATTTTGAATTCCAGAGTCCTATTTCAGAACTGAATTCCAGTTCTAAATAAATTTTAACAGTTTTTAGGATTTAGACTTTTCAATCTTCAATTAGGAAAATTCTAAATTCTGAAAATGGAATTTGATGAATCTGATTCTTTTATCGGATTCTGAGAAGCCTTACCACATAATATACCTGCATTTAAAGTACAGTTCTCATGTTCTGTCCTCAAGAAAATAGGAATGGTAGAGTGGCCTAGTAGTTAGAGTGCAGAACTGTGCACCACAAGACCCCAGGTTTGAATTCCACCACAGTCACTGACTTTCGACATGGCTGTCACATGACCAAGTTATACTTCATTCTATTCCAGTGTGAAACTAAGTGAAAAACAGGGCCCACTAGAAATAACATGTTGTATCTCAGTTAAGACTATCCTGTGGCAAATAGCTGATAAAACAAATAATAGAACCTCGGTGAAGTTTGGTCTTTCTCCGGCTCTATTTCTCTGGGAGGCTCTGTCCTGGCTCCATTTTATTTTCCATTTGTGTTAACATTTCCCAATTTGCCTAACCTCTTGCTCTGCATGACTTTATGTAGAAGGCACTTATTTATAATTCTCATAAATTGACTCAGCTTCTCACTTCTCATCTTCAAGATGACTTTGGCAGGGTCTAAATTTGGTTTTCTAATAACTTGCTTCTCAATAAAAATGAAACTGAGAACATGCTGTTTAGCACCCTGACATCTCTTAACCATTCTCCTACTTCTCTGTCTATTGTTTCTGGTGGTTCTAGTCTAACTTCTGCTACTACTTTTAAGGATAATGGTAACTCTGTGGATGTGGCCTTCCCAGATTTTGCAAAGGCTTTTGATAAACTGCCTCATTTGGAATTATTAAATGCACTATTGGAGATCAATCTAGAAAGTAATATAACACATTGGATATCAGACCAGTTGCATGATAGAAAACAGATGGTCACAATAAAAGGGGTATATTCCGACTGGGCATCTGTTTCTAGTGGTGTGCCGAAGGGGTCGGTCCTGGGACCTTGTTTGTTTAATATTTATATTTCCACCCTTCAAGTAAAGAATTCAGATGTATGGCTACATAAATTTGCAGATGGGTGTAGGGTGGGAAAAATTGCAAATAACGAGGAGGATGTGGATCATCTGCAGGGAGCATTAAATGTAATCAGAGATTGGACTGAGAAAAATAAACTAGAGTTGAATTCTTCAAAGTGTAAAATAATGCATTTGGGTAAACATACTATTAATCAGAGTTACAGAATGGGAATTGATGTATTGACTAATATGAAGGAAGAGAGAGATTTGGGAGTAAAGATTATGAAAGATTTAAAATGTAATACTCATTGTAGTGAACAGGTTAGGAAAGCCAATCAAAATCTAAACTGTATACTGAGGCATATCTCAAGCAGAGAAAGATAAGTGATAATGCCTATGTATGAAGTGCTGGTTAGGTCTCACTTGGAATAGTGTGTCCAAGTGTGGTCTCCATTCAGAAGGGAAGATATTCTAAGAATTGAGGCAGTTCAGAAAAGGGCCACTAAATTAATAGTGACACTAGAAAATAAGACTTATAATAAAAGGCTAAGTATAGTGAATCTGTACTCTCTTCACTATAGAAGATTCAGAGGAGATATGTACTTACTGTTTAGGTCTATGGGAGATACTCAGCTGTAGGATGGGTTGGGATTTATATCTAGAAATATTAGGGATGGTAGTAGAAGGCATAATAAACAGTTGTATGTATCTTGATGGAACCGAAATCTATGAAAATATTGGTTTAGCCAGAGGGTGTTGGCAGAATGGAACAAACTTCCTCAGACATTAATTGATAGCCCAAACATGGATGCCTTTAAAAGAGGGTTGGACGAGCGTTATAAAGATAGGAACACTAAATTTTAGAAATAAAGAATGGCAAACTATATGGACAAGTTGTCTTAAGTTTGAAATTTCCTATGATTCCTATGATACGATTCTTGGTTTTACTTTTGACACCTTTCTTTCCTCTGTACAGTATAAGGAGTATAATATGACAAAGTCTGTGCCTGCCTTGGACACCTTGATTGGGCCAAGAGTTACCTTTCCCAGTTTGACTGTAAGACAATTGTCATCCAAGTTGTGCTGCCTGTATTTGAGTGCAGAGATGGAGGGCCTGATAATTGAAGTTTAGTGCTCATGCTTAAATGATTAGTGCAGACACTAACTCAGGTTTGTGCAGGTGCTTCTGGCAGGGCCATATTCAGAGGCCTTGGCACCCCCTCCCAAATGCAGCAACACCAAGGTGCTAAAATACTGCTGCAGCTATACAAATGAGGGGTTCCCTCACACATACCAGTACAGCAGGATAGTCAAAGGTTTGTGCTAACAGCCTCCCAAGTGGCACTGTTAACCACCACTGCAAACCTCCTCTTAACTGGGTTCTAACCCTGTGCCTCCAGCCTCGAAGGCAGGGTGGCTGTACTGCAAAGGTTTCCACTGAGGTCCCATTCTGGTGCTGGTATAATACCCTGGTGGTCCATTGGTCCCCTCTCCACCCCTCAATCTCCTTTGCAATATTGAAAACATGCCCTGTTGTCCATTGCCCCCCTTTGCCCATTTACTCTGTGTACATTATGCCCTGGTGTCCAGTGGTTTCCCCTACCATGATCTCCTGTTTTCTGTATATACAGTATTCTCTGGTGGTCCAGTGGATCCCCTGCCACTGATTACCCATGTTCTCATGTTAACTTGTTCCCTGATGGTCCAGTTGTTCTCCCACCTCCCGATCACCAGTTTTCTCATGTTAAATGATTCGAGTTCCCCTCTTCAGATTGTCCCTTATCTATATGCTACCTATTCCCTGGTGGACAAGTTTCCCCACCCGAACAGCCCCCCGACCCATCCACTCACATCCCACCTCCCTGAACCACACTCCTTGCCTCTGTGTTCTATGCTTCACCCAGCTATATACAGTGACTGGAACAATCCTCCTCTCACCTCTGCTGCTGGCCAATGTATGAGCTCTTAGTGAGTGTGCATACTGTAAAAAAGAACTGTCAGTGAGTGCACATACTGTAGAAAGAGCTGTTTCTACAGTATGCATGCTCACTGACAGATCATATGGTGGCAGTGAGAGGAGGGCTGTACTGGTTATCATATGTATCTGTGTGATTCATGGATACCCGCATAAGGAGGTATGGGGAACTGGGATGTGAGCAGGTGGGACAGGTGGGGAGCTATCTGAAGGGAGAACACTGGACTACCATTGAATAGGTAACATTTATATAAGGGTGATAGAGGGAAGGGGAACCACTGGGCCACCAGGGAATACTACATATACAGAAAACAGGATATTGGGGGTGGGGGGGAGGCCACTGGACCACCAAAGCTCTTGCTTAAACATTGTAAGTGGTGCAAGGGGGATGCGGCACATGCAAATGAGCCTGTAATTAGAGTGCAAATGACCCCATAGTGCCTTGCTTGCCCACTGGGCTCATTTGCATGCTCAGGCTGAATATATCCCACAAGGGAGTTGGCACCATCCCATTTCGGGCAGCACTATTCCCTGTGGGCCATATGCAGTCATGGTCTACATCAGGGCAGCACAGGCTCACTTAATGCTGCACCAGTGTGGACTGATAGTCGAACAGCACTGCTCGCTATCCATCTGAACATTACAGGCGCCAGGGAAGTGCAGGGGCAAGGACAACACAAATGGCTGTGCTTGTCCCATTTCTTAATATCAGACCTGTTGTCTATCACCATGCATCTGTGACTATTCTGGGTCCCTTATCTAAAAGGTAGAATAAGATTATTTGATTTATTTTAAATTGTGACTTTAACTCCCATCACTGTGGCATGTAACATATGCTTGGCTGGCTTTCCTTGGAATCCGGGGGGGGACTTAACTAGCAAAACTGGATTCTAAGTCTGTGCATCATCTTAGCATTCCTTGTATTTCAGATGAATCGCCAAAAATAACTTTTGTGTGACATTCAATATAGGACTTTTTGGCTCCCTGAAATCAAATCTGTCTTTGGTAAAGCTTCTTTTTCATTTGCTGCTCACGCACTTTGGAATTCCCTACAGCCCATTTGAGAAAGAGCACTAATTTGACTTTCTGATTACATTCCTTAAAGCACCATTTTGACAGTATTTGCATGTTTTGGATCATTGTTTGCACTGCCGTATTTGTTTTATATTTTATAATCAGCACGTTTATTAGTTTCGTATTGTTAAGTATTTTATGCATTATTACAGGACGTTCTTTAAAATGAGAGGCTGGTCTGAATGAACCTTTACTGTTCTGAATTTCAGATAATTCAAAAAAAAAAAACATAAACTCTTGCTGCAGTCTTTTGTGAAATTAACATGCTGTTGGTGAAATCCATGGCTCATTAGTCTGCTACCGTTTTTCAGCAACTTGGGGTCAAATGTGGAGCCTTGACACATCACCATTTTTCCAGACTCCCCTGCATTCCATTCATTGTTTTCCATAACCCATAATCATTTTTCTATGTCTAGAATGACAGCATTCTAGATGGAAAATCAAATGAGCCTTGGTGCACTGGTAATTCAGGAGATAAATATGTTCTTTCTGTTTTCTGACAAATTTAACGTGGCATTACTTGCCAAAAGTTCTTCATCCAACAAATCACACAGAAGTGGCGAGGTAAATTTGCTTATCTCCACAAGTCAGTTATTATCAAGGATCGCATTATTGCTAGTAGTTCAGCTGCTAAACTGGCATCCTTGACAAGATTGGCTTCTGGATGTGAGCAATTGTGCCTTAAGTCCTTTCTGTGATGACATTTCTGGAATTCATTTGTTGGATCAAGCCAGGTATTGCAAGCTGCATATCCTGATATCAGAAATGCATCTCTGTTTGGGATCTACTGTTTTAAAGAAAGGTAGACAGGCACAGACAGATAACAAATAAACTGGATAGAAACCATGGAAAAGATGGATAGTGCTGGATTCAAAGTTTTGTATTTTTTTGTGTCAAACAATTCAAAACAAAAGTGATGCTTCTTTTTAATTTTTTGTGAATGCATCTTTTTTTTATCAAGTTTTTCCTCCTCTCTTGTTGCTCACTCAGTCTTATGTCCTGGAGAGGGCCCCCCTCCGCAGTAGCACTGCCAGCACCATCCTCTGCTGGTTTCACTATTCCCACTGTTGTTGATCCACATGGTGTCAGGTCTGAGAATACCACCTGCCACATCCCATGAGCAGTGTTCTAAAGGCTTGTCATGCAGAGCACATGGTAGCCTCAGATAGCCTACACCAGTCCCTTGAGGCTGGCTTGGGTGGGATTTCTAACACTATGCTGGAAGCCGTATCCATGGCCTCTGGCACTGTGGGTGTCAGCGACAGCACTGGCCATTCCAGTGGAGGGAGTGTCACCCCACAGCAGATGCCTTGGCATCAGGCCACCCCTCACAGTGTGGGCAGCCAGAGGCCCAGGACACTCAGGACACCGTGTATGCTCACACATGATGGCCTGATGCGATGCACTTCTGGCCATGGCCTGCTCCTTGGAGGGGATCAGTACCCCTTGGGGCCATGGCTGTGAGAGGCTCATGCTGTCCTCATACCCATCCCCCATTGTGAGGACAATGTCCCCTTGCTACCCTCTTGGACAAATGACATTCCCCAGCCTCATGTCTGTGGTGGTGGCACAGGTGGCACCTAGGGTGCTTGTGTCCCCTCAGCCCTACCCCAGATGTGCCACCTCTTGTTTCATTCACATAACCATGTTCCCTCCACTTGGATTTTTCTTTTTTTATACCCTTTGTGCTTCCCCGCCTCATTGGCTTTGGATTTCTATTATCTCCTGTTTTAAAATCACCCTTCCCCTACTTGGATGGCTTTGTATTTGTTTTCATTCCCCTTCATACCCCCTTGCCTGGATGGCCTTAGATTTTTTTTAAATCATCCATTGTACAAACCCCACCACCTGGAGGGCTGTACATTTGATTTTATCCATGTTGTAAAATCACTATCCTCCAACTGGATGGCTTTTTATTTGTTTTCATCCCCCTTGGTACACCCCCAACTTAATAGTCTTGTATTTCTTTTCCTTTTTCTTTGCACCCTCCCACCTGGGTGACATTTTTTGTCCCCCATCCCCCCCCACCTGGATGTCTTTCTAGTTCTGTTAATCACTGTTTTGTCTTGCACTTACTTTCTGACATTTGTAATACATTTTGTTAAACCATTACTGTCTCCTGTGTGCTCTGTGCTCACTGTCTGGGACTGAAGAGGTCTGAAATGAGGTGGTCGCTATGTTCCTTGGACCTCCTGGCCATCCTGGGATCACACCTATTGAGCTGCTCTTGCATCTCTGGTCTGCTGGCTCTTCATCCACTGCAGTGTTTCCTTCAGGGGTTGACAAGCATGTTACATGGCTGAGTGCCATGTTGAGTAGTATGCAACAGGCAAGGAATATGGTACAGTCCTTCTGAGTGGTGTGTTGTAGGGCACTACTGGAATGGTCACGGCATCTGACTTGTATCTTTAGCATGCCAAATACATTGGACCCAGTTTTGAAAGGGTCAGGAATGACGCCAAACAGACATGATGCAAGGGGCCACTGCATCGCACCTTGGGTCATTTCTGATTTTCAGACAGTGCTGGTGGTACCAGTGGGACCCCTTGTGCCAGACAGCCTTGCATCAGGCTTGTGGCAAGTCACAGGCTACACCATGGCACTGAGGGGGCTTGTGCCACAGCGTGACTCGCAAACCCATAACTGTGGGATTCTCAAAGCCCTGCACTCGCTGCAAGCCTCAGCCACGTTTAGAAAAGCCAGAGTTGGTCTAGTAGTCCTGTGCACTGGTCGTGGTTCTGACATTGCACAACGCAGATGGATTGTGCAGGTGTCCAGTGCATACAGCACACAGTGTGAATGGTGAGGAAGCTCTCCACATCCCAGGTGCTATCGGGTACATATGGCCATATGCCCATGGCACCATGCATGTTCAGTGCCCCGAGCACAATATCCATGGACACAGACAGGCTAGTGTCCTCAATGTGGGGCAGTACAGGGGTGGCATGCTGGAGTGTCTTGGCTCATGAACCCATGACTTGTACGATAAGGACATCTGGGAACTGTCCTGTTACTGTCTGGTGCCCGACAGGCATACTGGGATCTGGTCAGTATGTGCAGGTGCCATGGCATATCAAACAGACACAGGTGGTGGATATTCCCCTCATGGTGCCCTGGACACTGTGGGCAGGACCATCCTGTAGCTGGCATGGGACAGAGTAGGGATTGTGGGCTCAGCCCAATGCTCCGTGGCATGTCAGTGCCATCAGTGGGAGTGGTTCTGTGTGTGGAGATGTGCATGCATTTTGGAACAGTGGCTCCCTCCACCCCCCCCAACTTATGTCTTCCTCCCATATGCTGGCACTTCCACCAGGCATCCATCTAGTGGCAGCCAAGAGCTGGGAATGTCCACACCTCAGTCCAAGAGAAGACAGCTGCCAGGTGGCTGCTTGATCCTCTGTTGGCCCCCCCATTCTGACCCCCAGCAACCTGAGCTCATTCCCAAATGTGGGTCTCTGGCGTGATGAGAGGTAAGGTGCTTACAAAACCTCAGCCCTCTGCGCCACTAGGCCAGTCTCAAGACCTGCTTTTTATAGTGCTTAATTTGCACTGTGCTAAGTCATGCTAACTGTTGCCAGTGCAGTGCTAAACCATTGAATATCATGCTGCACCAAATATTCACATCACCACCCCTTTATCAGTGCTGAATAAATTAACTTTGCACTCAGGTGCTAACAGATCTGTCCAGACCCATCCTAACAGCTGGATATGGCATTCCAGTGCAATTGGCTATTTACGCTGGCAAAATCTGGTCATGCCAGGTGTAAATCTTTTGAACATGGAGGGGGGGGAGTTGACCATTATGTTATTCAAGTTAAATTGATGTCAGTAAAACATTGGCAGGAGTATAAAAGTAATGCTTCACTTTTTGTACCACACAGTGATTTTCTTACTTCATGATTGCCACAAAATATCAAAAACAAAGATTTACAATGTACAGTATTTTCTGTGTTAAATCAACTAATTAAAGAATGGTATAGGTTTTCTACCAGTTAAGGCACTACAATGTTCTGACTGATTTTACATCTTTGCATAACAAGTACATGTCACATGGCTTTTGTTTACTGGGTGTTCTCAGTCCTGATGCTGTGATGTAATGCACCCCTGTAATTCTACCTGATGAGAGCACACCGTACACAGGTTTAGCAGTACACTGTCTCCCTGCACTTCTGAGCCTCGATTGGTGAGTATATACTTGGTCTAGGTATAGCACCGAGACCTCTAAGTGGCAAACTGGAGTTGTTAATAGCTCCGTCCATAAGATTACATTATACATGCTACCATGACTGCTCCCCAGCTCTGACATAATCTGCAGGTGATTGTGGGATGTGCGCTAGAGGTCTTGCATTCAAAATGCCTGTGGGATGGATGGCAGGATCAACCAGATAAAACAGAATTACATCAGAAGCAGGTACCCAAAGTTTTTTAACAGTGGCCGAAAACGCTAATCAGGGGCGCCCCTCACTGAAGTGTGAGGCTTACTGAGATGGAGATTTCCCTTTAACACGCCACAGTTCAAATGTTCACTTACAGTTCACATTACAGACATCTATTCCATGTCATAAGGTGTAGGTATACCACGTGTGTTGCAAAATAATATATGGCATCTTGCTTTGACAGAAGAGATATTCACCTAAGTGATGATGTACAATGTACTCATGTCTGTGTTTCAGTAGCAGCCTTTCCTGCCTTGGTAGCTGAATGACACTGTTACATTTCCAAGCAGCACTGATGGAGTATGTTTTTTAAAGTGAACATTCAGGAAAAAAGAGGGGGGTGGCATCTTGGTCTATTATAAAAGCCATCTTAACTTGTCGGTGCTACCCTGTCCACAACCTGTGCAGTCCCCTTGTGAGTTCCTGCACACGGTGCTGTTGCTCGGGATGACCAAAAAGATACACATTATATTCACCTACAATCCCCCAAGGGGCTGCCTGGAGGGGCTGTCCATCCTCCTGGATACTGTAGGTGCTGTGACCTGACATAATGAACTTATTATTCTAGGTGATCTCAACCTAAACTGGCTTTGTTGCAACTCCAAAGCACATGAACCACTCCTTGCTGGTCTCTAACTGTCACAACTGATTAAGGAGCCTACTAGATACCCACCCAATGGTGGAGGGAGCTCTCTCCTGGACTGGATCATGACAAATTGACCAGAGAGGATCAGCTCATTGGGCATCCTCTCTGACTCCATCTCAGACCACTCCCCCATGTACGGGGTGTGGAAGATTCCTTCTCTGAAAATCCCACATAAAATTATCCAGGTCCGAGGCTACTCAAGGTTTGATCTTGGCTCCTACCATGCTGATCTCCAGCACACTGACTGGTCAGCAGTATGGAACGCACAGGATTCCTCATCAGCAGCCAGTCACTTCCTCACTGCGTTCAGGGTGCTGCAGGATAAACATGCCCCCCTCATCAGACGGAGGGGCAGGGGCTCGGTGACAAAGTGGCTGCAGGGCAGTCTGCTAACCCTTCTGAAGTACAGAGATAAGTGCTGGGCAAAATTCAAGGCCACGGTGGAACAGGCTGTATTTCTGCAGTACAGGATGCTCAGAAATCAGTGTAAGAAGGCTATTAGGGTGGCCAAAGGGGAATTTTGAAAATCTGTGCTGCTGCGCACAGCTAGGGACCCCAGAAGGTTCTGGAGAAACATTAAGAATATAGTCAGTGGGACCCCGAGCGGTGAGACCTCGGATATGCTCATCGATGGTGCCAGTTGCAACAACTCCCTGACCATCGCAAATGCATTCAATCAATACTTCTCAGACCTATCTACTTTTACCTCATCACTCCCCCATGGGGGAGGGGAGAAGGGTGAAAAATGGGCCGCACCATCCTCATCTTACCCGCCCCTTCTTTTTAAAGTGGTGGTGGTGCAAGAGGTGCAGAGACTGCTCTCAGGTCTCTTCCACTTCTCGAGTGCTGGACATGATGGATTGGAGCCGAAACTTCTGAGTCTTGGTGCCAGTGAGATTGCCCCCATGGTAACCCATATCTTCAATCTGTCCCTGTCATCAGGTGTCATTCCGGAAGTATGGAAAGTAGCAGGGTGGTCCCAATACTTAAACAAGGAAACCCCAAACTCATAGAAAACTACTGTCCACTATCCATACTGTCAGCGGTCAGCAAACTTCTCGAGAAGGTCATGGCAGGGCAACTCTTGGAGTACTTGCAGTCTCATGACCTGTTGTCCCCTGAGCAGCATGGCTTTTGGAAAGGGCACAGCACAACTTCTGCCCTTGTCACGGTCTCATCTTGGATCAGAGCGGCTATGGACCAAGGCAAACTCTCTGGAGCCATCTTTATAGATCTCTCTAAGGCCTTTGATCTTGTTGATCACACCATGCTCTCCACCCAGCTCAGCTCCTATGGTCTATCACCTGAGTTGCTCAACTGGTTTTCCAACTATCTAAGCGCAGACAGCAACTTGTTAAGTATGGGAAGGAGTTCTCGACACTATCCCTGTTACCATGGGTGTCTCACAAGGCTCCGTCTTGGGGCCCCTGCTTTTCTCCATATTCGTGAACAAACTCCCGGCTGCTGCTATCCACTGCAAGCCTATCCTTTATGCAGATGATCTGGTCATTCTGACTCACTCCCGTGAGATAGGAGTCATAAATCACCACCTGAGTGAGGACTTGAGGAACATCCAATCCTGGATATTGTCACATAAGTTGGTTCTAAATCTCAGGAAAACCCAGGCCATGCTCTTTGGGTCTCAGGCCAAGATTAAGGCCGCCCATACTCCACTATGTGTTCCTGGTGTCAACGGGGTCAAGATCCCAGTTACTGACAACTTTAAATACCTTGGGGTGATGCTGCACCCGCAGCTTGACCTTGGCCGCCACATTTAGAATACTTGCAAGACTATGAACTGCAAACTGGGTCTGGCATACAGAGCAAAAAGTAATCTTACTCCGGCAGCTTGGATTGCACTTGCCAAAGGGTTGCTCCTACCCTCGCTTTGCTATGGGCTCCTCTTGTTTGCCCACTCATCCAAAGTCCACCTCACTAGGTGGTCCACTGCCTACAATAATGTCTGCCGCTTCACACTGGCTGCCCCCCCGTCTCACTCACCATTGTGACCTCTATAGCAGGCTAAATTGGCTCTCACCCGCTAACCACATAGACTTTGTCTTAAAGTGCTTCACCAGAAAGGTCCATGGCACTGGCACCCCTCCAGGGCTTGCAAAATTTCTTGTCCCGTATGTTTCCTCCTCCTACTCCCTCAGGTCCCAGGGACAGGCCCTCCTCAAGACACCGGCTACACGGACTCAAATGGGTGGGCGGGACTTTGCTGCATTCGCTCCCAGACTGTGGAACTCCTTCCCTGCCCAGGTCCGTGCTGCGCACTCACAGATGTGTCTCCGTTCCTCCCTGTGGAACCATCTCAAACTTGCCTCAGCCTGTGGCTGCCCCAAACCCCTGTGAATTGATCCATCACAGCACTCCTCTGCTCTGGAGCTACTCCTGGACAAAAGACCAGACTCCAAGAGGTTGCTAAGCTGTATATAGTGTCACATCTGAAGGATTTCGATAATGTGCCCCTGGAACTGCTCTTGGCTTCCATAAGGTGTTTTTGTTGTTATGTTAATATAGTATAATCTATGCCTTACCACGCTCGTACGCTGTGTTGAATCTGTAACATTACTGCTCTTATCTCATACAAGGTGTTTATTTTTGTTATGTTAATATTGTATAATCTATGTCTTACCATGTTTCGTATGCTGTGTTGAATCTGTATCCTCACATGAACTGTAACATGTCTAATTTGTACAATGTCGTTGTATGTACCTAAGTCTATTATTCCTGTACTCTCCCGGGTCGCACCTGAAAATAGGCAATTGTCTTGTCTAGTGTACCTACCTGGTTAGCAAAAGCTTAATAAATAATAAATAAAGTGAGTAACAGCCCAATCCAGTCCAGGCCATCAATGCTGAAATTCAGGGTGGCCATGCCACTAACCTGGAGATATTGAACTCAATAGCTGTAAGTCAGTTCATGGTACTATGGGGTTCCACTCCCCATGGATGGCATTCGCTAAGTCTCTGAGTCAAGGCTGGGGACCCAGCTTCTGTGATACTGAGATGTCATTCCCATCATTCAGACACCTCCTGAGTGAGTTCACCATTGTATGAGAAGCCATTGTGAGAAAAAGGTGGGAGGTGCCTTCTCTCCAAAAAGCTGTCTTAGTGGGAGGGCTGTCACTGGCCTGAGGGGGCCAAAGATCCCCATTCAAAATCCTGTGCAAAAGCACCTAATATGCCTGAAAGTTAGTTCAGCTTTTTTTATTTTTCACATCACCATGTACCCATCCAGGGGAAGGGGCAGCGGCCAAAGAGAACTCAGAGGAGGTAAGATACTAAGGATCAGTGGAACCCCATAATCATACCTGTGGAGCTAAGGAGGGCCCATTTAGTTCCCAGAGTCCTAGTGAGCAGTAGCTGGGGCATACTTCCAGCAGTCTGCTTGGAAGTGGGCAGTTATCTGTTACAATGCATCAGCCGATTGCTGCCTATGCTGTTCTCTCTGTGTCCCTTTACCAGCTTTACTCCTGGCTTGTCTCACTAAATTTTTTGCCAGGGAAGGTGGTTTGGTCATTTGGGGATGTTGATACCCTGTCCAGGTCTGTGGTCACTTCATCCACAGAGTCAAAAGACTGTGCTCTTGGGGAAATACTCCATGAACCTGATGGGATAAGGGATGTGGCATTTTATTTTCATGGAGCGCAGAACCTTCATCAGTGGAATGTAGTCCCGGTGCTGAGACATCACAGCAGTGGCATAGTCCTTATAAATATAAATTTTGGAGTCTTGATGTTGAACTATTTTCTGATGCCATGTAGGTGCAACACCTCTTTTTCCATGTACCTGAGAAAGTGGAGCACTACTGAGTAAGGGTGCGCCTCAGGGCCAGATTACTTCAGCCCAAAAGCGTGATGTGCCATCTCTAATTCCAGAGTGAGCTCAGGTGGCCTCTGCAAAGCTGAGTGGAACATTTTAAGGAGAAAGTCCATAATATTCTGACTCTCTGCACCTTCAAGTAAATTATAAATCCTCAGGTTGTTCTGTGAAGCATGACACTCCATGCCATCTGCCTTATCTTGGAGTTCCTGGATAAAGGTGTGGAGCTGTAGCATTGCACACTCAGGGACATCTAGTCAGAGGTCCTGGGCTGTGAGCTGATCACTGATTCTGGTAAGGTGCTGTACTAGTTTATTAATATCAGTTCTCAGGGCATTAGTTGTTAATTCCATCTCTTTGTGGAATCCACTGAGTTCTGCAAGAATCACATCCATCTGTTGATACAAAGCTTGATTCCCCCAGGTTGGCAGCCTCCCTGCTCTTCTACTGCATGGTCCTGGAGGTCTGGGAGCATTCACTTAGTCGTAGTGTCACATCTGGAAATGAGCCTCAGCTCAGTGTGCCTTTCCCGGTCATCACATTTTAAATAAATAAACAGTGATGCTATGCTGACAGTACAGCATCACTATGACAACAGCTCTACCACTCCCTCACAATCCTACGTTCCCTTGCTGATGCTCACTGCTCTGACTGGGCTGACTGCTTGCAATCACATCAGGCATAACTTTGGTTATTGTAAATCTGCCATGGTACTTTACTTCATTTAATGGCCAGCTCTTACCCTGAACTGAGCAGCGGTGGACTGGGTGAGGACATTAAAGAGGGGGGCCAACTCTATAGCCTGGATACTGGTTATTGCTACTAGCCCCCCATCAAGCTAAGGTGTCATGGGGTTGAAATAAACAAAACATTAAATGAGAATGGTGAGTTGGGGTAGGGAGGGGGATGGAGTTGAATTTGAAAAGTCATTCCCGGCTCCTTGAAATTTTCACTGTCAAATAATTTTCATTGAAGCACTAATCTGTGCTAAAATAAATTTGCGCTAATTAGCATTATTAGCACTTTTTCCATTATAGTGAATATGGTGCTAATAACTTAATGCTAACTTTAATTTACATAATTATGGTTGCATTTATGTTCATGCTAAAATGACTGAGGTTTACTATATATATACGTATTATATATATATATATATACACACACTGTATATATATATATATATATTTATACAGAGTATATATGTAATAGATAATCCACTCTAGGATGTGGGTCGCGCTCTGATATAAGCATGCCTTGGTGTGTGCAACCACCCAAGGCGCAGCGATAGAGCGCCATCAGACACCCTAGAGTGGATTATCTATCTTTTAAATTGGAAATAAATATTTTTGTGGGAGAGCAAAAAAGTAGTCCCTGTGTGGCATAAGAATTAAAAAATTAAAAAAAGGTTTGTATTTCTTTTTATTTTGATTTAGTATTCCTATAATAAAGTCGTCGTCTTTAGAGGGAGGAGAAAGAGTGGGGAACACTTTCACTTTTATCAGTGAGATGTAGCGTGACCGAGCGTGGTCAATAATGGTACCTAATAACCAGGCAGACACTGAAAGCAAGTCCCTCGGTGTGAAAAAGCAAAGTAACTGCATTTTACCTTATTTTTATTGCGAATTGTCTAAAAGAAGGAGCCAGCTGAAGCGAGTGGTAGACAGCACTTTCACTTTTATAAGTGACGTGTAGCGTGACTGAGCGTGGTCAAAAGTGATACCTAATGTGCAGCCAAACAGTGAAACTAAGTCGCACACTCTAGCAGAAAAGCAAACAAACTGTGCATTTCAGCTTATTTCAATTTGAAATCATGTAAAAAAGCTGCCGTGTGAAGCAGGCAGAGAGCTAACACAGAGTGAGTGTTGGCAGCATTGGAGACATAATGCAGGGGCAGAGCGAGTGTTGCTCTCTAGAGGAACACCGCCTGCCCTGCGTAACATCTCGACGCTGCCAACACTCTCGCTCTGCACTAGCTCTCTGACTGCTTCACACGGCAGCTTTTTTACATGATTTTAAATTGAAATAAGCTGAAATGCACAGTTTGTTTGCTTTTCTGCTACAGAGTGTGACTTAGTTTCACTGTTTGGATCTATGGCCTTGTACCTTCCTAGTTTAGATACAATACTAATAATAATGATTGTTTACATAGATCCTGGGGGTTATGGGATGGGGGTTGATCAGCTTGAGGGAATATCTAGTTGTAGCTGTAAAATAAGAATAATAACAGGGTCACAAGGTATCTGCATCTCTTTAGTAACTAACTGAGACAAACAAGGTATTCTAAACATTAACCAATACTTACTGTATCTAGTACACCTGGTCAGTGCCCTGCAACGCCAGGGCTGGCATCCACTGAACCTGTAGACCTAAAGTGGAAAAGAGGTTGGAATAAGCAATAAAAATTTCAATCAGCTGTGTCGGGTGGAAAGGGATAGTAGTTTTATTTTAGGGGTTTAAAGTGGGTTGGTCAGGAGGGCAAATGCTGGTACCATGGGAGCGACTTGATTCAGGTATGGACTTGGATTGTTCATGGAGGTCAGCATGGGGATGTGGACATGATTTAGAATCCCTGGCCCCACTCTCATCTTGGTGGGGGGGGGGAGTTGCCCTGCTTATCAACTGCCACCAGAGCAGGATGAAGCCACCACTGTTTGCATGCAGTGCAACACTGACAGGATGATGGACTGCCAAATTGCTTGACAGTCAAGGGAGGTGGAAGTCCCTCCCCCTTCCATCCCATCACAGGGGGAGTCTGTTGGGGGGTACCAAAGGCACAAGGTAAGTTCCTGAGGTGGAAGGTGACAGGGCTGGGTAGCTGACAGCAGTAGGGGGCCTGACAGTGGTGTGGGGGCTGCAGTGACCTGACCTTCATCCTACCAGGTACTCTTTTCCCTTCTTGCCATCCCACTTGTTTGATTGATGCAGTGTATAGGCCATGAGGCCTTGACATGCAAATCAACCCCTTGTGAGGGAAAGACTCCCTGGTCCACCACAGGGTGTCTTATACATCAGAACACTGTTCTGTTTCTCCCCAGGCTGAGTCCAGTGCTGAACACCACAGTTCCTTCCCTCCAGCCTCAGCCCATTCAGTTGAGTCATTGAGCATGCACCCGAACTCAGGCCGCTGGCATGGTAAGGCAGCATGATCCATGATGGGCCAATGGCTATCCCTGCAAACAACGTTACTTCATACATTTTTTTTGTGTAATATTTTGATCCCAAATTTTTAACATAAACTTTTTATGACCCCCGCCCGAACCTGACTGGCATCTTTTATAAAACACTGGCCTAAATGTCATTTTATGCCAGAAGTGCAGGAACAAATTTTGGCCATGATTTGAAAACAACATATTTCATGTTTATTAGGTGGGATGAAAAAATGACAATGTTGAAAATTAAGGGTCAAAATATTGAAAATTACCAAAGCTATGAGCGAGTGTTGAGAAAAGTCAACATACCTTCATAACTTTTTTTTTAATATTTGTACCCTACATTTTCAACATAGTCTTCTTATGACTCCACCTCATGAAGCTGGTAGGTGAAAAATGTCATATTCTGCCTGAAAGATGATTTTGTGGAGCAACTATGAAATCACAGTTTGGGCTGGATTTAAAAAACTTCATCTACCTTGTTTATGAGGTGGGTCCCAAAAAGGCAATGTTGAACATTATGTGGAAAACTATTAAAAAATGACCAAGTTATGAGTAAAACTTGAAAACGTGTTGAATTACATTAACCTCACTTATCTTGTTTCCTCAGTTCCTGGTCTGGCATTGAAGAAGGATGTGCCTGTGGTCCAGAGAGGATTACGGCATTGGATGGGTAGGTATGTAAAGGGTATGGGGGATGAGGGGATGGGAGTGCTGGTGGGAGGGTCGGGTGGGGTGGAATGATTGGGGTGAGAGGAATGGGATCCAGCAGCTCTACAGATCTTGATGGACAGTTTTCTTTATTACAGGGTACACCAACAACAAAAAAGATGATGAGGGACCTGTTTTTCTTTTACAGGTACCAACACTAGGGATTGGGCACCCCACTGTCAGCTTGATGTTTCACAGCACTGGGGGTGGGCACCCTCATGCCACAGACTGTTGGGTTGGGAGATTGGGGTGGTCTAAGCTGACACAGGGGATTGGGCACCCCAGTGTCAGGATGTTGGTGTGGGCGGGGGGGAATCATAATGGAGAGTGGAGAATTGAACTGGCACCAGGGGGTGGCCACCCCAGTGTAGGAATACTTAACTATTTAGCTGGAACTGGGGACTGGGCACCCCCATGTCCAATTTAAAGAAATTGGGTTGCTGATGTGACTAATGGCTGCTGAAGGGCTATTAAACAACAGAGGCATGCCCAGCTCCATTCAGCAGGGACAGGGCTATGCCCTGGTGCATAGCCTCACTGAATGAACACTGTTCAAATGCATACAGACACTGTTTGCAGCATCAGGATAGCCCTGCCCCTTAGGCACACAAGCATTTTTGTCAAATGGCCATATTAAGAAGTTAGGTCAAAAAATCAGTTATCCTGAGAATGTTTCAATTTTAAACTGAGCATGTGCCTGCTCTTCCTTGAATTATTCAAAAACAGGGCAAGTTTGTGACTTAAAAATCACAAAAGCACACACCTTGGGGCATACTCTGTCAAATCTGAAAGATTCAGGTTTGTGAAATCCTCCTAGTTTTAAAGTTATAGGTGAGCAGAAAACTGTCTTAATTATAACCCAGCCAAACAGAAGAGAGAAAGAAACAAGTGCCTTAGCTGGGATTTGAACCCTGGCCACCCAGTATACTGTTTCAGTTGTGCTACCAGCTGTACCACCAAGGCAGCTGGAAACCTGGGACTTCCAGAAGCACATTACTCTTTCTCTAAAGCACAACCTGGTGTTGCACAGATAATTATGTTTTCATACCAACGGTGTGGTGTGCATGTATATGGAACCCAAATAAACAGAAAAGAGAAGAAATAAGTGCCTTAGCTGGGATTTGAACCCAGGCCACCTGGAATACTGGGCCGGTTGCACTACCAGATGTGTCACCAAGGCAACTAGAAACTGGGACTCCCTGAAGCACCTTAATCTTTCTTTAATACATAACCTTTTTATTTTATTTAAAATTTGGTAACCGGAAAAGGCACACTGAGCCAAAACTAATTTCCAGGTGCGACCCGGGGATAAGGTAAAATACTGTACATGGTAAAACAAGAGCACAAAATATGAGAATACATAAACAGTAAATGAAATCTACAACTTTGGGAAACAGTGCTGCAGAGATAATTACATTTTCATACACAAGTGTGTGGTGTGCACATATATGAAACCCAAACAGACTGGAGAAAGAAATAAGTGTCTTAGCTATGATTTGAATTCAGACCACCCAGAATACTGTTCCAGCTGCACTATCAGCTGTGTCACTAAGGCAACTGGAAACCTGGGACACCCAGAAGCACCTTACTCTTTCTGTAATGCACAACCTGGTGCTGCACAGATAAATGCATTTTTATGCTGTACACAGTGGTTCAGTGTGCACATATATCACTCACCTAAAGAGGGTCTCACATCACAGATCCACTCTCAGAACCAAAAGACATCCTCCTCAGGGAACTGTGATTGCAATATCAGGAAATATGCTAAGTTTGGTTAATGTATTTCAATGCATTTTGCACTTTTACTCATACCTTTGCCATTTTTTTATATTTTTCCACCAAATATGGCCTTTATGGGACCCCACCTCATGAACAGCAAAGGTGAAATTTTTCAAATTTGGCCCAAAAGGTGATTTAACAGCACAACCGTGAAATTACCTTTACAGCAGGATTTGAACATTTTTACCTACCAGGTTCATGAGGTGGGATCATGAGAAGACTAGGTTGAAAATGTGGTGGGAAAATATGGAAAAATGACCAAGTTATGTGTGAACATTGAACTATTTCATCTTTCATTCATAACTTTGCTAACTTTCAATAAACATGGCCTTTCTGGGACCCCAACTCACAAACAAGGTTGGTGAGATTTTCCAGATCTGGGCTAAAAGATGATTTTGTGGTCAGTCCCTGAAATCACCTTTCGGGTGGGATTTGCAAATTTTCACCTAGTGGGTTCATGAGATAGGGTCATAAGAAGAGTATGTTCAGCATTTAACATCAAAATTAAAAACAAAATATAACAAAGTTATGAATGTGCAGTGGAATTCTTCTATGCTTGCTCATAACTTTGGTAATTTTCCATATTTTGACACCAAATGTTCAACATAGTCATTTGGTCACACCTCCTTAGGAATGTGATGTGTCGCTTTTCAAATCCTGGTTGAAATGCATTTTCACACTTTTAGTGCAGAAGACATTTTGGCCAGTATTCTAGAAATGCCACTTGTGTTTATAATGGGGATTCATGAAATAACTATTTTGACAATTTGGGTTCAGAATAAAACAAAACATTATTTAAGAAACATGTGCTGGGCCAGCCTTTGGTCCACCAGGTAGTGCTTTATGATCTTGTGCCAGTGAGCTGCATTCAGGGGTGAACTCAGTGAGCCAGCTGGAGGACAGAGGCTGGGGGGATGGTGCTGTACCATACAGCACCACCCCCCAGCCTGGGAAGGGAAGGTGCAGGGTTGGCCGTATGGGCCTAAGTACCATATATTGAAGAGAACTCTTCTTTTGGAATAGGACCCTACACCTATAAACCCATGGCCACCAGAAGCCCATGAGCTTCAGCTGACAGATGAACTCTTTGCCCTGTGCATCTGTATCTGTAGCCAGATTGAAGCACAGGGCCCAAAGGGCCTTGTGCTTCCACAGCATACCAGACAGCCCCACAAATTCTTGGCACCCATTACCACACAGAAGTGCAGGTCCCAGAGGGCTATGCCCTTCCACAGGCAGACAGACTGTTCCCTTGGTGTAGGGCACAGAGAGGCCCTAACCCCCCCAAGCAGCAAAAAGACAAGACCACACAAACAGCTACAGACAGCTGTTGTCAGGTAAGACAAACAACATACAACTGTTTCCAGATGACATAAAAGACATCCACCATCAGGGTTCAGCACTTCTGAAGCTACAGACACACATGCACACTGCAAGACATATACACCCACTTCTGGCTGGGCTAGCACTTCTGCAGCCATACATACCCATGCATAGTGCAAGATTTAAATCACTGGGCAATCTTTTTTACAATTTTTTTTAAAATATCTGCTTAAAAGAGAGATTTGTCCCCCACTCAAGGACAAAAAATATAATTGTACAGATTCATAAGAAGGGGCAATATCACCTACAAACTAATTATTGTCCAATCTGTTTAATGGACACTAGTGGAAAAATATTTGCTAGAATATTGTTACAAAAACTTCAGAATTGGACAGAAACTGTTTCCCCTCTATCTGTGTTTCAAGCAGGTTTTCAATATAACTTCTCAACAATTGATAACATCTTCATTTTGGCCAATTTAGTGGAAAAATATAAATCATTTCGAAAGATGAAGTTATATGTCTTATTCATTGATTTTACGGCTGCCCTCAACTCAGTGATAAGAGAAAAACTTCGGAAAATTCTGATTTGCAGAGGGTTGCCATTGAATTTATTGGTTCCTATCTATCTTTAACACTTAAACCTACATCTGCTGTTAGGTATGATAATTGTGGTAACATTTCAGAGTATTTTAGAACTACAGTCGAAGATAAGCAGGGATGCCTTTTAGCACCCCCTTTATTTAGCATTTATATTGAATCTCTTTTGAATTATGATGTTTTAGCTATTCTAGATTCTCCTAAAATTAATAATCTTACTATCCACACTTTAGCATATGAAGATGATTTAACACTTCTAGCACTTTCTAGACAGGGACTTCAAAATAAAATAAATCAACTTAAAAATAAATGTGAAAATGTAGATTTAACAACGAATCTCAAAAAGACAAAAATTAGGATATTTGGTTCACAAAAATTTCAATAGGTCACCTCCTAGGGTAATCTTAAATAGAGCTCTGATAGAAGTAATTTCTTCCTATATATAACTGGGTGTCAAATTTACTACCAACGGCCTTTGGTCATCTCATTGGAAAGATCAAATTGCAAGAGCAAAGCTGGCAACTAAAGCCCTTCTACACATCAACTCTAAATATGGTGGGCATTCAGTTATACCAGCTCTTGTTGCTGGAGAAGCTAAAATAGATCCTATTCTCCTGTATGGAGCTGAGGTTTTGGGGGCCTCAAGTGCCTCTTTATTGGAAGGCTCTTTAATAATTTATTCTATATCATTGTTACAGGTTCCTTTATCAACATCAAGTGTTATTGTTAGATCTGAATTAGGTAGAGTACCCATTTCAACGTTAGTTGAAATTCATATGGTGGGTTATTGGCTTAGAATTATGAACAATCCAATTAATGTTTTCCCTTTATCTTGTTTGAAAGAGAAAATCTGCTGGGCTGAACAGAATTTTACATCTTCATGGTTAAAAACTTTTAAAGCAATTATAATTAAAACTTCTGTGAAACATCTCTGGTCAGACTTGGGAAAGGGTATCTTAATCTCTCCTTTGTTCAAGGACATCTTCAAAAAGAAATTAATTGTGATTGGCCAAGTAAAACAAATGGATCTGGTAAAGAACCAGTGACAGGCCATTTGGTTTGGAAGTAATAAAACTGACTCTCTTATAGAGAGTTACCTAATTCTCACATTGACTCCTAAATACAGGACATTTATTACTTGGGCAAGATTTGGAATTATATGTTCTAAATATGCTTACTTTAATAGAAGACAACCGAATAGGTTTTGTTCAGAAAGCTGTAGATGTAATAAGGGTTTTAATTAAGATATTTATCATATTATGGTACAATGTCTCTTATATAATACTGCCCATAACACAATATTAAATAATTTTCTTCTGAGATATGCAAACTTAGATTATGACCCATTATTTGTTCTCCTGCCTCCTTTGACTATGGAAGATGTGGAGATGGCTGCAAAATTTCTTCATGAAGTGATAAAGCTTAAAAGAAAACACTACCATGTTTCCAAATCTAAATGAACTTGCTATACAAATAGTTTCCTTTTTGTGCAAACTGATAGTCTGGTTGTGAAGTTTATACTTGTATTTTATACCTTGGTCATATTATTTGATGTGAAAGAGCTATGTATTTTTTTTATTAATCTATTATTTATATTTTGTAATTTGTAATGTCAATTGCATCTCATGGATGAATGATAAACTATTACTTGACTTGGCATAGTGCAAGACAAACACACCCACTTTTGGCTGCAGATGGAAAATCCATGATACTCAAATCACAACACTACTTCTGTCTGTAGAATCATAGGCTCCTGTGGGGCCAGCACTTCTGTAGCCACATATACCCATGCATAGTGCAAGACATACACTCTTACTTCTGGCTCCAGATAGAAATCCATGGTACTCATATTACAACACTACTTCTGGCTGCAGAAGAACAGACCCCTGCACGGCCAGCACTTCTGCAGCCTCAGATACCCATGCATAGTGCAAGACATACACTCTTACTTCTGATTGCAGATATTAAACAGTGATACCCAAATCACAACACTACTTCCATCTCCAGATGTGCAGTCCCATTAAGATATACAGTACATGCACACTGCAAAACATAAACACCCACAGTGTTATGTTTCTAAACAGCACTGATGGAGTATGTTTTGGTATAGTGTAGTGTGCTGTATGCATATAAACATATAAACAGAATTTGTTGGTACATATGTACCACTTGGAAGATATATGGCTCCTAGATGACTCTGGCTGCTTTTCTACACCTGATATCCCAATCAGCTGTTTATGGCATCATAATTATCCACACAGCAACAGGCTGTGATGTCATAAATAGAACTTAGAGAACAGGTGTAGAGGTGTAGGTCTAGAGCAGATAGAGCACGTATCTTGTTCTCTTGCAGCTGTCCTTGGTATTAAAAATATAAGGGTGAACATTATGTGTGAAAGAATTAAATATAAGCTGTGTCAAAATATTAATTTGTTTTCAAAATTATAGCTGGGGCTCTTTCAGTTCCGTAAATGCATAATTTTCAGCTTGGAAAAGCAGTCAAAGGTCACTGTTGGAGCATGAATGAAACATGCCATGGAAACTCTAAGGACTCAGAAAACTCAAGATATAATGCAAGATATAACTACTGCCAGATTCTGGCATACAGCAGCCCTTGTGCCATGGAAACTCTGGGCCATGGACTTCACTTCCGACATCCCTTTCTTTTACCCTTATGTTTTCCGCTTTTGTCCTGTTTGCCCACTGCCCTTACCTCAGATGGTTAGGATTACCATGGTTGTACTCTCTTGCAGCTGGGATGGTTAGTGATTGGTTGCCTTAGTAGTTGACACCAGTGTTGGCCCTTGGATGGTCAGCATGGGGTATGTAAATGCTGAGCAGCCAGCCTCCACCTTCATCATCTTCATGATGTCCTCAACCACCACCCAGCCCGCCTTTCTGAGGGATTTCAGGCAAATCTACTATTTGCATCAATACTTATTGCCAATTATACAATGGCAAGAAAATGTCCTGGGTTGTGAATGGTCAGTGAGTGCTTGTTGCAGTGAGATCATCTGAGCACAACCTCACAACATCAAGTCAAAACAGACAGATGGTTGCACAACAGACTAAATAACCAGCCACACCTTCTTTTACCAAGAGTTTAATGTCTTGGAATTGAAGTATAGAAACAGAAGCTTTGCTTCATATAAAAAGCTTATTTATTTATATTGTTGGGGGGTAACATTTTTGTCAAGGCTAAAACATTTCATAGTTAGGCAGAGAACACGTGTCAGAACATCTCCTTTATAGTGTGGAAACATCTATTTTATAGTATCAGTTTCATAGTTTTATTTTTTATGAAGAAACACACCACATATGAATGCACTGCATCATGGTATGCAAATTACCTAATTGCCTGGTATTGCATAACACACTACAGTGACACCAGACAATTGATTATTTGTATACCCATGATGTAGTGCTTTTACATGGGGAGTGTTTCTTCAAAAAAAAAATTAAATAAAGCTGTACAACTGATACTATAAAATAGATGTCCCTACACATAATAAGGATGTTCCAACACTTGTTCTGTGCCTAATCACCATCTACATATGCTCATTTTGGTCCCCACAGTATTAATAAATAAGAACCATTGTATAATAGCAATAATGCACTCTAGTATGTGGGTTGTGCTGGATCCATTTGGCCTTGTTCCCAACTATGCAGATGTGAGGTTATTCTAGCACAACCCACATCCTGTTGTGCATTATTACTTAAGTCACTATCATATTCCAAGCATCTCTTCAAATTGTATCTTGTTTCTACATATAGTTGTGATCATTTTACTTCGTAGCTTATTTTGCACATGTATTAAGATCTGATGGTTACTTAAGCAATAAACCATGACAGGGTGAGCTTAATTATGGGATATGAGAATGTTTTGGGAAGTGAGGCACAAGGCAGCATGGAGTGTCTTATGCACCAGACAAGTACTGTTATCACACAATAACACACACCTTGGAGTGCCTTATTACAATTATAAAATAGTTTCTCTGATTTTTATTTTAAAAATTGAGTAATGAGGCTCAGAAAATTAAAGGGTTCTGACCTGTGATGTTATGTTGGAATATTCCACAATCATGTGATCCCATTTTACCAATCATACATCTTAGTTTCTGTTACACATTTAAACTAAATACTATTGTATTGTTTTTGTATTTTTTCTTTTTCTATTGAGTGCTGCCTTTTCTTTATGCAGAACCACTTTAGTTTCTTTCTTTCTTTCTTTCTTTCTTTCTTTCTTTCTTTCTTTCTTTCTTATGTTTGGAGGGCCTTTCAGCTCAAGAGCCCCTATTCAAAGGTGTCCATATCTATCAAGTTACATACAAAAGCAGAACTAATTACATTTGACAGCAGACCAATACAATAAACAACAGGTATAACAACAATTATATGGAGCAGTTAGTTAACAGATTTCTGCAATTGCAGGAGGCATCACCAAGGCATGCAGACTAATGGAACAAGCAGATACAGTCTAGGTACACATGCAGTGCAGTTTCTGGAAAAGGTGGGCAGTGTCTTGTGTCTTAAAGGGGTAGAAACGGGGGACAGCAGTAATGGCTGTGGGCAGGAAGTTTTATTTTATTTCAGTTTTTCTTTTTTTTATACTTGTTATTCAATAAACATTAATGCCCATTTTCCCAAGTGACAAGAACATAAATAAAACAGACTCAATCAATTCAGTGGCAAACAAGTAATAAACATAGCTACAAAATACAATAAATTGCCAAAAAACATTATTTACAACAGCTTTCATTTTTTCCAAAAATACATTTTTTTAGCCTGCATTTAAAAGTTGTAATTTTCAGAAGGGTTAAAATCTCACTTGGAAGTGAGTTGTACAGTAGAAGGTAGGGGCCTTGGATAATAGGAATTTTTTACCAAAAACCTTTTTAAAAAGTGGGATCTTAAAAACAATTCTACTTTGCAATCTAGTACTCTGTGTATTGATGGCCCTAGTGAATAATGATGTAACTGCTTGTGGGAGCTGTTCAATGATTCCTTTGTGGAGCACAACACCCATCTTTAGATTGCATCTGTTTTCCAAACAGACAGCCTCCAGTCTTATACAAAGTGTAGTGGTGAGTTCTCTTTGAAAGATTAGTAATAAAATGGCTCAAATTGTTGTAAGTTACCTTAGTTTAGACATAACTCTTTTGTTAGTTGCAGTATCATAGACTGTTAGCCCCCCCCCAAAAAAATGAAATGAAATGAAATAGATGACTGCAACATAGTCAATCCCCGAGATGATGAGGCTGGATACTAGGATTTTTTTTAGTTCTGGAGGAAGGTTATGCTTGTTTCTGTATAGCAAGCCAAGGCATTGGTGGATTGTCTGACCAGAGTGTCGACATGAGATATGAAGGATAGGATCATGTCAAGTTAAACATCCAGGTACTTGAAGACGTGGACCTGTTCAGTGGGATCCTAGCTAGTGCTGTGATGTGCAGCTCGGGGCTACCCTTCATGGCATGGGTACTCCCAAAGAGAAGAGATTTGGTTTTCTTGGCATTAATGACCAGCCTGTTAGATGTGAACCAGTCACAGACCTTGCTGAAGTCAGATTGTAGGTTGCATTTCAATGTTTCCAGGTTGTGGTGTGAGGTGGAGATGATTGTGTCATTGGTATACAAAAATGCTTTGGAGTGGACATAAATTTCTGGGACCTTGTTGATGAACAGACTGAATAGTAAGGGGCCGAGGACTGAGCCTTGTGGAACTCCAATGGTTAGAGGTTGCAAGCTGGTGAACATCGCTACACATCTAGCCTTTTGTGATCTGTGGGCTAAGTGGTGAAAGAACCCACTGTGACCTCATCTGATAGGTCCAACTATTGTAGCTTTATGGTTAGGCTTTCATGGCTAAGTAAGTCAAAGGCCTTGAAGAGATTAAGAAAGGCTGTGCCAACATGTTCACCTTTGTCTAGGGCCTTGTGGAGTTCTTCAGATAGCTTAAGTAGGGCAATTGTCATGCTGTGCAGCTTTCTGAAGCCATGTTGTTCTGCAGTGAGGAGGTTGTGAGCCATGATGTAGGATATCAGTTGGTTGCTGACAATCTTTTCTAAGGCCTTAGACAGATGGGAGAGGATAGAGATGGACCTATAGTTAGAAAACATCGTGCTGTCATGAGATTTAAAGACTGAGACTACATTAGATTGTTTCCAGATGTTGGGGAGGGAGCCAAATTAGAGTGAAAAGTTGAATATATTTTGGGTAGGTAGGGTTAGTTCTTCAATAGCCATTATGAGTATCTTCATGTCCAAGGAGTTATAGTAGTAAGTTTTATTGTTCAGCCATATAGGCCATTACGATTTTAGGGCAACACCATCTAAAATATAAAATATTAATAAAAATAAGTATAAAACATTGCAGAGTACTAGTACAATAATCATGTCAAACATCTGGTTGACCATACACAATTCTAGGGCTACTCTTATAAGTAAATCAGTTCAGAGATTTGAGGAAAGTTGAATTAAATACTGATTAATTTTCCTTTACAATATTACTAACTTTACTGGTATTTAATAAGTCCTTAGTTATCTGTTCACTTAGGTCTCGGACATCCTACCAGAAAAAAATTCTCCCATGATGCAGTACTTATGTACTTTTGGTACCTGAGGAGGGCACCCACTGACTTTTCGTCTTTCTTATCAGCACACTTGTACTTTTCAGGTGCCATCTTGGGATATACCCTGCAGTAACTAGCACTATGCCAGACCATTATTCCACCATATTGGACTATCCAAGCAACATCAGCTTAGGGGCTGTCTTATGGGAGCCACTCATCCATTACTAAGGTTAGTTCACCAAATAGACCAATATACTCATTTGGCCAGGTTCTGATAAAACCCAGGGCCAATCATTCATCAATCCATATATAGTTACTAATAGCCAGGGTGGGTACAGAGGCACCCCCAATCATCCGTTGTGTCAACTAACCATTGCCAAGCCTCATGGTCCTATAGCAGTCTACACTGTGCAAAATGGACTGCTCTGTATCTTGCCCTGACAACATCTTACTTAGATTCTATTGCTAATTTCATGATGGCCATTCAATGCATGAGCCCAGCCCATAATAATTTCATGATGACCATTCAATGTATGAGCCCAACCCATATCCTTCCATTCTGGTCAGGCAGAGTCCCATGTATTGATTTAACCTGGAGAAAAATGGACAATTAACAATTAATTATAAACTAAGCACCATCATCTAAAATTCTTACCATATTTCTAGATTTCTAAATTCCTTAAACTGCTGTAATTTAAACATCTTAATGAGGTAAATTAATCTATAATGAATGGCAACATTCTAAATCTAAATCCATCTGCCCTACCTATATCATTTAACAAAGATATACACTTTTAATGACAACAAGCAATATTAGACAAGCAAAAAAATAAAAAATAAATATGAGATAAATACTTATTTGATAAAAGACCAGTTTAAACAATCTTGTAAAAAGAGGTTCAATAGAAATCATGCTCTCACAAAAGTGTGTCTGTGAGTTTAGACAATTCAGGATTCAAGATTAATCAGACGACTTCATTTCTTTGAAAAATAATGTGCGGCTTCCTCAGAACTGGGTGGAGACCGGTGACAAAATAAATCAATCATATAGTACTGACTACCCAGTCATTCCATAAGCTAGGCAGGGCTACAAAATTGAGGCACTATCATTTTATTTATAGTTCATCAAAAATGAAACGTCTAATAGATGTGCTTTACTGCAATATTCAGAAGTGTTAAACTTTACAACAGGCAATAGCGCACAGTGCCTGAAAGTCAAACATATTCCCCCCTTCAAAGCACCGGCCAAGCCAAATGCAGGTGCAAGTTCACAAATGTGAAGTCCACAAGGTGCAGCTCTACAATCTGCACTCCACAGTGCCGCACCTTTACAGCCTCTTAGAACACAAAAATATCTGTCTAGTAAAATGTAACAAGAATCACCTCTCAAGAAAGAGAAATCATCAAACTGCTTTCATTACTCAGAATAAGTTGCCAAACCTGTTACCCAAGTCAGAATTATTAAATTACTCTGCTCTCCCTCTCTGGGAGTCCATTTAAATTCCATGGGTCCTTGGTTTGGTCTTTTCTAGGAAGCTCATCAACTCATCAGCTCATCAACTGTGCCACATTGTATATCTCCATTCCATTCAATATTTCAGGTGCGAGTTATATTTTTTGTAGACACAAAACAGTCTCCTGTTTTGGGAGTCCTTAAATCATTCTCAGTGGCACCAAACAACTCCAGGGTGTTGCTGCTGTTAACTCACCATATTTTACCTCCGGCTCTACAAGCAGTAACACCCACAGCAATACTCGCATTGCAGTCAGTCTTGGTGATTTGTAATTCAAAAACTACCAAACTTCAGTAGCTTTTAATTGCCTTCGTCCTTTCTCATTCTCCAAATATGATCCAGCAAGGGTATAATCACATGTAAAAGACAAAAAAAAGATCACTCTCTGAGCACAATAAAAATGGGAGCCATGTTCAAACTTCAATTCCCAAATCCCCCAGGCAAAGTTAGCATACATGTTAGAATTTGAAAAAGTGCATAACAGCACACTAAGGTGCAGGCAATCCTATATCCCCCACAACATATAGCAAAATTTACAGGCTTCTCACAAACTTCTTTCTCCAAATGTTTTACCTCATTGAAACATAAAAAACAGCATCTAACAGGCAGAATTGCAGAAAACACAGTCAGGCAAAAACAGGATTATCAGCATGTCCTTGTCTGTTGAAAAAAACTGCTCGGTTACATTTAAACAGTTACGTGGCTTATTATTAAAAGCCCACTGCCAAAATAAAACATGTTTCATTCACTAGTTGTGAAAGCAGAGTTTAAAAAGGCTTAAATCTACAAACATAAACGCTCTTGTTCAATGTGGTGTGGAATGGAGCAGCATCACGGCCGTCTTGCTGCTCTGCCCCTCCAATCAATGGCTAAATAAATGGCTGAAACCAAAGGAGTTGTGTGTCCAGTTCTTGCTTTGTTTGCTGAGCTTAGCAGATATTTTTTAATTCTTGTTACCCAATGAATCAACCCAGTTACTAAATAAAAGTTAATTTTATGTTGTTCTTATCTATCTATCTATCTATCTATCTATCTATCTATCTATCTATCTGTCTGTCTGTCTGTCTGTCTGTCTGTCTGTCTGTCTGTCTGTCTGTCTGTCTGTCTGTCTAACTATCTATCTATCTATCTATCTATCTATCTATCTATCTATCTATCTATCTATCTATCTATATTATACTGGTGTGGTAGGGCCAGTATAGTTAGGGTTGATAGGAGTGTTTAATGTTAAAGGGCAATTTTTGGAGCTTAATAACTTTGCAATGATTCAACTGATTTGAATGACATTTGGCAGGCATAATGGCCAGGGGTATGTCTGTGCATGTGGTAAAACGTGTCTTAATATCTTGTGTGGTTTCTGAGACACAGAGTATTGATAATATAGAAGTTTTGGGGCTTTTTGGCACTTTTTTGTCCACCTGTATCTCAGAAATGGTTTTAAATTGTGGTTTGACATTATCAGGGTATAAAAATCTTTGCCTCACAAATGTGCCTTTTGAAGGTTGGGTGAAAAAAATATTATTTTGTTCAAAGTTATTAAATTTTTAATTTTCCATTGCTTCTTTTGGGAAAAAATATGTGTCCCACACGACAAGGGATTCTATGTCGCAGGCAAAGTTCGACACTGGATTGTATGTCGGATAAGGGAATCCCTTTTTCGTAGTTTTGGCCATTTTTATCTCAGCACTAAGCAAGAGAAAAGAAACATAGAAAAGTGGAAAAAGTAATGATTTCTGATCAATGAACATGACAATGCAGATAAATGGTACCCATTTGTCTACATTGTGATGTTAATTTGTTGATTGCCATGCTCTGCGGAGAAGGATTTTGAGCCGCGGTGAAAGGATTGTGAGCCTCAATGAGGCTCATATGTAACTGATTTCAAGGCACATCTTTCTGGTCTTTTCTCCACAGTTCCCAAACAATACCACCTTTCCCTCGTCCCCTCCACCCGTAATGTCATTTAGGATCCAGGATTGGGGAAGAGGGGAAGGAACAAATAAAGTACAAGGATGCAGAATCCTGCATCGAACTGGCATGTTATGATGCAGAATGCTACACTGAACTGCCATTTTGCAATGCAGAATCCTGCGTCAAACTGCCATTCTGTTTGCTAAAGAATGGCAGTTTGATGCTGAATTCTTCATTGTAAAATGACAGTTTGATGCAGGACTCTTCATCCTTGTACAGAACTTTGCTTGTTCATTCCCCTCTCCCCCAATGCTGGATCCTAAACAACATTACTGGGGTGGGGGGAGGGAACTGACAATGGACATCGGGGAGGGGGGAAGGATCACTACGCTACCAGGTAATATTTTTGTTTTTATACTGGGACATGAATCAGACATCGGGGAGAGGGGCAGTGACCACTACACTACGAGGGACACGCTACACTACCAGGATGGTGATGGTAGAACTGAGGGTGGAGGGAGGCACCACTAGACTACCAAGGATGGCCATTGAACATTGGGGAAGGGGGAGGGACCACTAATCTACCAGAGACATTTTAAAGGTTATTTTTCATGGATTGCCATGCAATAGGATCTTATTTAGCAAAAATGGGATACCTTTCTGTACTTTCCCATTCAGTACAATGGGAATAATAAGGCTATGATTACACTATATCAAAAAGTAAGGAAGTTCATGGCAAAACACTTCATTAATGCATCAGTTAGGGTTGAACTAAAATGACAAATGCATGGAAATGGGGTGTTAGGCTTTTCTACCTTAACACCCCACCCTCACCCTGCAAAGACTGACAGGTGCTCGGGGTGGGGGGTGATGTGGAGTCATCAGCCCTCATGCCCACACCCCTACTCTGCAGTGACTGAGAGGCATCAGAGGGGTGCCTTGCTGTTGTCAGCCTAATGCCCCACCCGACTGACAGGTGTGGGGGGTGTGCCTTCAAGGTCATCAGCCTAATGCTCACCCATTCCATAAGTAAATAAGATGAGATGGCACACTATAGGATAACAGGGTAAGCATTAGGGCACAATGACCTAAGGCACACCCAACTCCTGTCAGTGGTGCAGGTGGGCATTAGGGCTGATGACTGCAAGTCACCCTCTCATGCCTCTTAGTCTCTGCAGGGTGGGGGTGTGGGTGTGAGGGCTGATGACTCCAAGGCACCCTCGATGCCTGTCAGTCTCTGCAGGGAGGGGGTGGGGTGTTAGGGTTGGAAAGCCTAACACCCAATTTCCATGCTTTTGCCACTTTAGTACAACCATAAATTATGCATTAACAAAGTTTTTTGATATATATATATCTTTAGGCTTGCCCTTTACTACTAAATGTTTTGGAGTGAACCCTTTAAAACATGTTGTCAAACTAGATACTATACTTATGGATTTGGGTCAATTTTATTGCAGGTATGGTGGCCACTCTATATCTGCTGAGATCAAAGTTGCAAATGCAAAACTTTCCTTGACAATCTTATGTGCTGCTGAAATATGGGGATCTTTTGAACGTGAGATTGCAGAGTAAAAAAGGTCAGATTTTATCTTTCCCTCAGTTTATCCCTGCCTGTACGATTAAGGCTGAGTTTGCAGAAACTAGATTGACCCCAGCTAGAAAATCTAGAATATTGTCTTACTGGTTACAGATTAAATGAATGAATCCCTGTAGATTACCTGTTTAAGCATACAAACAAATTAAAAACATTAAATGTTTAGGTCTGGATTCTATATGTTTGAAACAATTGAACGCAATTATCCATGATACAAATCTTTTCTTTTTGTCTGAGCTACTAGATTGGGGGGTTATCATATACCCCTCTTACAAGACAGTAATACTTGAGAAACTGAAAGTCTGGGAATGACAGAGGGATTTAGAGAACATATCTGCTTATAGGTTTAGTCCCTGGTACGTTTTGTACAAATAAAATAAAAATCATACGTACTGTATGAACCTTACTTGGGGTAGTGAGGGAAGTTTTCACTATATTTAGGCTCCAATTATTTAACTCAAATATAAGAAAAGCCTAGTCTAAGGGAAAATAAAATAATTATGAAACCAAAATGTGTGGGTGTGAGCTATGTATACCAGAGTATTCAATTAACATAGTACTCTTTTGTCTTAGAAATAATATAAGGCAAAATTTGCTGGGATATTTTTTTGATAGTTCTATGGATCCTTGACTTAAGCAGCTAAATCTTTTATTGTTGTTGGAGACCTTTTTAACAATGAAGTGTGCACATTTTTTAATGATATAACTAATTTAAGGAGAAATATGTATAATCTCCTATATACAGTGTAAAATAATGAATGCGTTTGTGTTTCTACTCTACTGTAATTGTTATACATAACTTTTTAACTGCTTTTTGAACTGATGTATTTCTTTATTTAAAAGTTGGTGACTGGGAGAGGCACACTGAGCCAAGGCTCATTTCCAGAAGCAACCCAGGAGAGAGGGGAATGGGGAGATACAAAAGTTCACATGTTAATAATTTAAAATATAACAAACAGGCATTAAAATAAGATTGTAATGAGAACATAAGGTGCGTTAAGATTGTGATTACAATAGTATGAATTAGGAAAACAGGAGAGAAAGATATGCAAGAAGCAATGAAACAGGTGAGTGAAGTTTAAAGAGCAGTTCCCTGAGCTACAAGGATGAGGAGAGACAGGAGCAAGGGGGAGGGGTGGTTTGGGAAAGGGTGTATTTTAAGTATTGCAGGAAGGGAGACTGTCTAATGGAGCTTGGGAGAGAGAGCTCCAGAGCACAGGTAAACAGTAGGAGAAGACTGCCTGCCCTGTACAGGATGTGGGACAGGGGATAAGGAAGATACAAGCATCTCTATAGCATAGAGGGTAGGAAGAGGGAGAGAGGTGAGATAGGAAGAAAGGGATCCAAGCCAGAATTTGGAGATGAGAGTGGTGGCATGGTGCTGATTGCATTGGTGAAAAGAGGAAAGCTGCCAATCAATAAAATAAATTACTACTGCTACTACTAAACAACTAAGTAAAATAAATCCTTGTCTCCCAGGTAGCAATACCACACTCTAACTGCAATATCTATTGATGCTAAATCACAAAAGATACTTCTGAAGTTTGTGAAAGACACTTTCAAACTTGTATTATACAAACTCTAGCCAGAGCTGATATGGCTGTGGTGAGCTTGAAGAAGCTCCGAGGAACGAGTGCCATGAGTGCTACTGGATGCAATCCCACATTCACCATGCAAGGAAACCTTCAGCATTGACAAATGCTTGTTTTTTGTTATCATTGCATGGCTTCCAGCAGTCTAACTAAGATGAATATATAATCTCTGATTGTACAGTACAGTCACTAAACATTTTAGTATAATTCAGCTTGTTCTGTGCTGTATATTAGAATGTAATCCAGTCAATAATTTTAATTTCTGACATGACCACACTTACGCCTTGTACAAACCTGTCATAATAGAAAAATAACTTCATCAATGTTTTAACTAATAGCATCTTCAGCAATAACAGTAGCAAGTCCAGATCTCAGATCTGAAGTAACAACATGTAATGATCTGAAATGTGTCGTAAACAACATGACAGTAAAATGTGGTACATCAAATTTATGGCACAACAGAAGACAGTATTCTACAGTCTTATGTTTACAAAGTTGTTACCTGGCTTGGGATAAATTTATCACCTGCTTCAAATCCTACCAGAGCCACTTACATGTGATGGCCCAGGAGCACTTGTGTTAAATCAGGGCTACTTTCATCATGTTCATGGCTACTGTTACAAAATAAAATCTATGCACACATATTTGTTTTTTAAATCTGTGTTGAATACATTTTGCTGTAGAATTTATGTCCATTTCCCCTGTTGCAGCAAGGTTAAACTGGTTCCAAGGAGATGCATTATGTAAATTGAAAGTAAGTGTACACAGAGGGAATAACGGAACAGAATTTAAAGGATACTTAAACCCCATTTTTGTCCCTGAAATTCCAGTTAGAATGGATCCTAAAGTGAAGCAGAATAGACAAGTGTACAATTACAGAATGTGCCTCCTTATCATATAATCAGTTTAACCTTGTTGCAACATGCAAATGGAAACACATTCTACATCAGACTATATTTAAACAAATTTAAAAAATATATATGTGTGCTTAATTCCCACATTACAACAGTAGCAATAAACATGATGAAAGGAACCCTGATCTAATAAAAGTGCTCCCCGGTCATTATGTATAAGTGGCTGTGGTGGGGTTTGAACAAAGCATTCATTTATCTCAAGCTGGGTAACAACTTTGTAAACATAAGACTAAAGAATACTGTTTTCTGTTATGCCATAAATCTACTGAACCACATTTTACTATCATGTTTTCTAGGACACATCACTGCAGTTTGTTACTTCAGATTTGAAATTTAGAAATGCAACTTTTGTTGCTGTATGCAGATGCTATTATGTTGAAAGAATGATGGGGTTATTTTCCCATTATTACAAGTTGTATGAGGGGTAAGGGTGGTCATGTCAGAAATTAACAATATAGACTGGACTACAATGTAATATACAGAACAGAGCAAGATGAATTCTATTGAAATGTTTAGTGATTGCAGTGCACAGTCAGAGATCATGTCTTCCTGTAAGTCAGACTGCAGGGAGTCATGGGAAGATTGAACATAAAACATGCAGCCCATATATATATTCAGGCTCTGGAGTTAATTCACCACTTAAACTGACATAAAACATCTCTGCACTTTATTAAATGAGATAAAAAAAAGTTTCTAAATGCCACGCATTACTTCTAACTACATACTGATTTACAATATAGAAGAATGTGCAAAGTCCATCCACACCATACTGTGTGGTACACATACAACAGGAGTTAATTATTAGGGAAGAACTGACGCTATAGTTAGTAAGAGTTTAAAAAAATAATCAGAACAACTACTGTTACAAATGGAAAGAGATATTGCATGCTATCGGTATAATCTATTTACAGTGCATGGATATAACAGACTTCAAGTAGAGGAGATACTGCATATTGATGTAGTAGATTATTTATTTATTTTTTGATGACCGGATAGGTGCACTAGACACTTACTGTCATAATGCATAGTTAGAGAGGGGATGTTCTGTGAGTAAGGGTTAATGACTGTTAGAAGATTCCTAGGAGAGATGGAAAGCTGATACAGGCTAGCTCTAGCAGGTCAATTTGAGTTGAGACTTCAAGCCAGGCGCTGTCTGTTACAACTGATTTATTTTACACAGCTAATGATTATTTCTTCTAGTAAATCCATGTGCCTGATTCACTACACAACACAGAAATTTTTCTGCACTTTGAATAGTTTCAATGATATTTAGATTTATTTAAAATGTGTGACATTTGTTCTCAGAGAAAAGCAGCTTGGAGTTCTGTCCCCAACATTGTAAACAGAAAGAAGAAAGTAGTTTATGTAACTGTCATTGTGATTTGCACTTATGGAAGGATACGTTGAAAAGTACTAAAAATGTATTCCACGATAAGCCATTTTTCAAGCTAGAGCAAGATGGCTGTAGGCTCTGCCCACAGCCATAAAAAGAAAAGGATATAGGCTTTATGCAACTCCTACAGTCGTAGGAGCATTAAGTCCATAGCACTCCCTTAGCATCAGGCACATTAACAGTTTTAAAGCATACATCAGTTTGCAGCAACATTGCCAGCTTACACAGCTCTACTTCAACAATGTTTAGCATGCTTTGAAGTCATTGAAAATTGTGTATGATCAGCAAATGTCCTTTAATGCACACTTCCAGCTGTGCTTCTGATGAGAGCTGATTCCAAGCCCTTATTCATTGAATAACTGTCAAATGCAATAATCATGTAGAAGTCCTATTCATGTCCAAGTGCTCCTGTACTTGATCAACTCCAACAATCTGTCAAGTTTTACAATCCACATTAAGAACAAAAACATGAAGGCTTCCTGGTACTGTTACATCAATTATAAACAGATCTAGTGACCAGATATTTGTTGGCCATTTAGGAACCAGGGGCCACTAAACTTTAAAAAGAAACAACTGACACACAAGTGCTGTAGTAAGACTGTGGTATCCAACTCAAGACGGGAACTGGAACACAAAAATATGATGCCAAACAATAAAAAAAAAAAAGTAATGATCAAGTGTGTTGTTGAGGAGTGTGAGCACAAAAAGATGAAAGGATGGATAAACAAACAACCCAGCTCTTTGACCCCCCACGTGGTTCTTTCTCAGGGGTTCAAAGCTCCAGGTTGTTTGTTTGTCCATCCATCCTTTCATCTCCTTATTTTGCTCACATTGCTCAACAAAACACTTAAGCAATACTGCTTTTTTCTTCTTTGGGGTAGTATTTTTGGGTTCCAGCCACTAAACTTTGGAAACCTACTGTACCTGTAAGATCTTCACATTAATCTCTGCCACATAATAGTACTAGACAGATTAAAAAATAGCTGCTTTTTGAGGCATTGTACTCTATTCTATTGGTTAGTGCTCAGTGCTGCGATTCCGGAGACCCACGTTTGAATCCCAGCACTGTCTTTTGCCTACTGTGTGACCCTAAGTAAGTCACTGACCCCTTCTGCCTTGCTACCCCTCTCTTTTCCACTCTGGCTTTTCTTGTGCTCAAAGGGAGGCAGTGTACCCTAATGACTGGCTTACAGAGCTGTGATCCTGCAGACCTTGGTTTGAATCCCACAACTGCCACGCATAGTGAAGCTAGCCAGGATGCAAGACAGAATACTACAGAATTCTGCAGAGTTACTGCAGTAAACAGTGTAGTTTCAATGGCAGCTAATCCCTTCTGTCATGTAGGAATCTATGACACTGAATTGTATCCTGGTGGGCTCCACCATAGTCACTGTGGAACCTTGATCAATTCATCGAATATTCTTATGCTTCACATCCTGTATCTTTTTCTTGTGCTTTCTTTAACCTACAGCTATCTCACTTAATCTCTCTTAATACACCTATTGGCTGTTGTAAACTGCTCATGACTTGTAAAGCACTTTGGGATACAGAATGTATGAAAGGTGCCATAGAAAATGAAAATGTATTGATTTCTTTCTCTCATGTTCCCGCATATGCCTAATAGCTGCTCCTACGGATCTTGGCTTATAAAGCCTATTGGGACAGAGTGTGGAAAAACAGGCTGTAGAAAAAATTCATTTAATAAAAATATAAACGTTGCCAGCAGATAAAGACCAACAGTTTGTCAATAAACAGTTTCTTACCTATCCTCCTTTTGTAATGCCCCAAAAGGGGGGGGGGGGTTCTTTCTTTACATCTCAGAAACCAGTTTGTGCTGATTTGACTCCTACCTGTGTGGAAAATTGCAACCTTCTGTTCTAAATGAGCTAGTATCAAAGGCAGAGGCAGTTCAAAAAGGGGCTCCCTTGCCTCTGTTATGATACCAGTCATTTTCTCCTTGCAAATTGGTGAAATTGCCATGGGCATACTATACAACAATCAGTCATATAGCTCTATGCTGCTGTTAGTATTCATTATTCAAGTGAATGCTCTGTGTCTTATGTTGAGGGAAAATTCGAGGCATATTTTCTAATGTTGAGGGAAAATGCCAGGCAAACCTAAAAACCTGACAAATGTCTATTAAAAGTAAACTCTTTTTAATAATGAAATACAAAAATCAAGTGCTTTGATCAAAAGAAGTGAATAACACAAGGAAGTTAAATTGATTCAGAGATTTTGGAACATCACATTTTGTAGTAATAGGTTGTCATTCATTCACTCACTCAGTCATTCTATAGTAAATACCTGGGTAGTTGTATTATATAATCTCTAGCACAATACATTAATAATGAATGCATAGAAAGGAAGTATAAAGCAAAAATTGACTTTCTACTGTATTCTGATGGGTTTCAGCCTCAGAACTCAGCTAGCACTAGTGAGACAGTTGATCCTGCTACCTCTAACTCTGGTGAGACACTAGGTCCTGCTACCCCTTTTTGGCAAAATGGACATCATATACAGACTGTTCCCAGCAACCTCTTTGATGGGCCTTGATTCACCATGTTATGCAGCTGTCTGCTTTGTCATAAGCCCCATTTATACTGACCAAGGTATTACACCAGTGTGGCTCACACCGGTAACAGACTGCCCCTAGAAACAGAGAAACACAGAATCTGATGGAAGATAAGGACCACTTGGCCCATCTCATCTGCCCATTTCTCCCTACCTGAACTATTACCACCGACTGTGCCCAATCTACAGATCTTTTCCCTCCTTCCTTTCTTTCCACTATGATTCCCTTTTGCATATCTCATGCAGTCTTGAACCCCACCACAGTTTTCACCCCTCCACACCTGTCTAAGTGTTGGAAACTGTCTCCAGGGTTTTCCTGTTCTTCACCCCAGGAGGGATGAACAGGCTGCCAGGATGTTAGGGGCAATCACCTGATCCTATCAGGACATTGTGAAGCTGCCTTGTGTGACAACTTCTTGTGAGTACTTTTGTTTATCTGAGTCTGCCCAGGAGTACCTGCATTTAAAGGTGTATTTCCCTGATAAAGGGACCTGGTCATCTAAGACCTTTAAAAGTAGACTGTCCTCAGTAAAGTCCAGTATGTGACCATCCATGTGAACAGAACATTTACCACCGACACCCCTGAGGTATTCTTTGCTGATGTTAAGTGTGAAATACATTTCTAGAAAGCATGAACAGTGACATTTTGGATAAAAGTGAGGTGTGTTTTCCTGAGGGATGGCCAAGTATGAACTTGGAAACAAAAGGTGGGAGATCCCCCATCTGGAGTGACCAGTTTACCACTCTGGGTTCTGAAGGGCACCTGTGTCTTTTCTGTCAGTGCATGTGGCCAATGTCTGAAGAAACGTCTACCCCAGTGAGTGGGCTTTTCTCCATTTTTGAGCCTTTAGTGCTCCTACATGGACAGTGTGCCACAATTAATCTTATGCTATATGGGAAGTGTTTGAGTGCTGGCTGGTATGTGCCAATTCCAGAGTAACTTGAGTGTTCACCTGTGGCTAGTTCCACATTTTTTTCATTAATACTATGCCATATGGGACTTCTAAGTACTGGCCGTGTGTGCCTAGTGGAGAGAATTTGCTTGGTGTGTGTTATCGGTGGCTAGTCCACAGTTTCTACAGTCATCCTATGTGGTATGGGAAAGTTGGTGTTCTGTACCTCAGATGTCTGCATTTACCATGTGTGTAACCCTTGGGGTCCATCATTGTTTTGTGTGTTCCTACATTGTTATGGAATAAAGCCACACTCTAGAATCCCAACCTGGTATGGAAATTTATGTTTTTGCTTCCATGTGGAGTTACTTGGGTACCCCTGTCCAGACGTGCAAACCTAGCATAGCCCTGAGCAAACATTTTCTCCCCAAGACCTGGGTTGTGGCCATGATATTGGTCCCACCAGGTGTGTGCCTTGTAGCCGCATTTGGTTTGTGGTTAATAATGTCTACTCCATCTGCATATCCCACCTTGTCTATGGTAGCAAATTAATGTAACACCCACCCCTCTCTGTTCCCCTAGACTGAGAGAGATGTGCTTGCTGGTTAAATAAGGGGCCGATGGGGGGTTACAAAAATGGGGGCTCATCTGATGATGTTGTTTAATTTGGGGAGAAAACAGGATAGTTTGCTTGGGGTATGGCTAGCGTTTTGTCTGTCTGGCAGTGTGGTAGCCCAAAAAACTGGAAGGAAAGCTTTGTGCAAAAGGATCTGCTTAGGATAGTGCCATCCGTTTGTGCCACTGTGTGTCTGCTGTTCAAGTACTGCTGTGTGTTTGTGCCATCTTTACCAAGGGACTATAAAGCCAGAATGTGTATGCCCTTGTCCTGCATCAAGAACATTGACAGAACTTTTAAATTTCCAATTTGTATTGCAAAAAGTAAGGTGAACTTTGGAAAACAGAGAGATAAATGTGCCCTGAAAGTTTCATGTTCTTTGTGTGTGAATTGGGGGAGTCACTAAAGAAATAGCCAAGTTCTGAGTAAAGAAATGGTCACAAACGGCTCTCCCACCATGAAATTTCAGCTGAGAAAAAAAGTTCAGTTTGCAGTTTAAATTTTGCCCTGCTTGATGATCGCTGTGGAGGAAGAGTGCGAGGAGAGAGAGGCTCATTTGCATGGTGTCGAGTGATTGGAGTGACTGCAATCAGTCCCACCCCCTAACCAGCTTCAGAGTGCAGCCCAGTGTTCGAGAAGGAGAGAACGAGTGATGTGTGAGCTGGTCAGCCAGGAGGAACCATCGAGGGGATTGTGAATGTTCTAAATCTGTAAATACAAACATTTTCTGTTAAAATTCGGGCTCAACCCATTATCCGTCCAACTGGGAAGAAAACATGGCATTCGTGGAAACAATCAGTGGGATCGCCAGACCGTTTCACCCCAGAGGCCTTCCAGGATAGGCTCTAGGCTGAGAAATTTCCATTGGAGAAAGCCAGCTACTGATTCAGTGAGTACCATTCAGAAATATATGTGCATCAAACTGTGTGTGACTTTAAAAACCAGCTGTTCTGTGTGTAAGCAGTAGGATTGTTTTGTAAAGAAGGACTGTGAGTTGGAGCACCAAATACAACAAACAAAATTTCTGAGCATAGACTGTGAGCATGTATAATGGATTCAGCAGCAGTATAACATTCTAGGCAAGTGAGAAACTGTGAGTTGTATATTAGGCTGCAACAAACAGGCAGTCCTGTAAAGAAATACTGTGGCTTTCAGTGTCTTTAAGCATGTGTAAATAGTTGATTTGTGTGCTAATCGTAAAGTCCAAGAAATCATATGAATGTGCTGAGAAGTATCAAAGCAGTGCAATTGATTACAGTTTGAGCAGAAATCAGTAGCAGAGAGGTCGGATGCACAGTTTATTGAGTCAGAAACAGATCTGATGCAAGAGGAGTGCTGCTGCTGCCATTACAGGGTGGGGCAGTAAATGTAAACACAGCAGCAGGGAGCCATTTTAAGAGACTGTTCAGAGTATCATGAACCAGTGGTAACAACAGACTTTATGTGTTTATTTGCAGATGTGGCTTCGGGAACATCCTGCTACCCATATCATGCCTGAGCTATGATAGCAGAGGAGTTGGCCAAGCTAAAGGAAATAGAGCAAGCTTTCTATGGTGAAGGGTTGCCTCCACATATTGCAGTACCCAACTACCCTGTGAGAGTATACTTAATGTGCCTCAAGACTGGATGGGACGTGTTTTTAATCCCTCATTGTTTGGGTTGCCTAATGAAGTATGGTCTGTCCAAGCCACCACAAATTTGCTTGGCTCCCACCTGGACCAAAGTAGGAAACCCTGCATGTAGCAGCATACAGCACCAGGATGAACCTGTTGGGGAAGTCCCCGCTGAGTGTGCACAAAGGAAGAAAGTATGGATTTACTGCAAGAGCAGGCTTCTTGTGATGTTTCCTCACCTGTGTCTCATATGGGCAGTGTGAAGGAAGGATCCATGGACCCATGGATAAAGGGTCCTAGTCCTACCCTAGTAGGGGAGGATGAAGTTTGAGAAACTTTGGATTGGGAAGTACTTACCTCTGTGTCCAGTGAGGAGTAGTCTGTCTTGGGGGTGAGGACGACTGCTCACTCCAGGGCCCAGGTCCTAAGTGAGGAAGAGGAAGATGAGGATATGTATCTTCATGTTGAGGGTCCCAGTGAGTGGTCTCAAGCTCTTGCCTTGGAGAAGCCAGACAGAGAAGATGGTGACTCCACTGCCCTGCCTGCAGAGATGATCAGAGACAAGTTCTTTCATTCTTTAAGTATGCGGCACTGGGTGAACCAGGAATGGCCACCCCCAAGCCGTGCCAATGGCCGTGTACTTATGAAGAGTAGTAAGGAGGAGAGACTAGTTCGTAGGAGGGCCGATGCCATATATGGGATGTCTTTTCCTACCTTTTCATGTAGAGTCTGGGAGGAGACTGAGCAGAACAGGCAATCCTGGTTATTGGAAGAAGCAAGCAAAAATCTGCATCCAGGTGCAACACCCTGTGTTAGAGATAGGGTCATCAGTGATAGAATGGAATTCTGGAAATTGGGCAGGTCATTATTTATGGACACTGCAAATTGTGGCCAAAACAGGGAATGAGACATTCTACAACATCAACTATGAAAGCCCAGATGGGATCATAGTTCTTGCACTTCACCCAAAGTGGTACTACCCTTAATGGTGCTACTCCCTGTGAATATGCCCATGCCTACCCTGAGGGAAGCAGAGCAGTGACAGCAAAGTGCCTGGCATCCAGCAGTAGCCGTATCCAAATAATACTGCCCAACTGGTGTTACAGGATCCAAGGTGCTTCCAAGATTCATCAACCTAGCAGTGTGCCTTCCCAGTTTCATCGCCTGGCCTTCCAAGATTACCCAGCTCAGCTGTTTTCCTGATTCATTGCCTGGTATGCCAGATGGAATCAACCCAGCTGTTTTTCCTGTTCCATGGTTTGATTTCTGAGATGACATCACCCAGCTGGTTTCCTGTTTCATTGCCTGTTTCCCAGATGACATCCTCCCAGCTGTTTTTCTGTTTCATCACCTGTTTTCCAGAGGACATCAATCCAGCTGTATCCAAATGATGCCGCCAGAGGGGGAGAGTCTTCAGCTGGAGAAGTAGGTGATTCTATCATTTGGTCTTCAAGGAACTGGTAAGACTCATCTTTTCCATTTTAACTGACTTTGCAATACACATCATACACCTGGCAGACTTCCAAACTATTTGAACTGTCCACAGAGACTCTCCCTTTTGGACTACAGTGCTCAAGGACTGTGTTTCAGCGGGCTCCAGCTCAGAAGAGACTCTTTCATGGACCTTGCCTTCGGGCCACAACATTCTGTCACTAGATGGAACTTTTAGGGCATTTCATCCCCCAAAAAGTGTATTGTGTATAATATCAGTGTTTTCTACTTTTTCTACTTTTCTACTTTCTATATAATACTTTTGGGATTCTTTAGTATTCAATGGAGGGGTTGTAACACTGTGGTTTGCAGATTGGGGTGTTTTGTTTATGTTTTCTCTTTCAGGTAGTCGAGACGAAGGGGGAACAGAAGAACCGAAGAGGATTTGGGGAACTCATCGGAGTTCCTCTGTGTTTTAGAGGGTTCAGGATATTGTGTAGTTGTTAACATGTATTAACCAGTGTTGCTTTTCTTCCACAGGTGTATGTGTGGGGGATTGGGAGTTTAATACTTGTATAGTAGTGTTCTGGTGGTTTTTTGTTTGTAGGTACCTGGGTTGGAAGAGGTTCCCTGTGGATAGTTTGATAGATGATTTTCCCTCAGAGGGCTAGGGGATTGACAGGCCCTGGCCCCAACTGGCTGGAGGGGCTGCAGCTCTGGTCTGTTAGTGCATGCTTTGGGGAGTTCTCCCAGAGTCACTGATTCTCCATAGTAAGATCATAGAGAAGGGGCTGATGTGTGAGCCAATGACCTCTGGTCCCTTAGTGTTGTCTTCCTGTGCCTGGCCCATGGTGGGGAGAAGGTAGTGCTACCTCCCCACAGGCAACACATAGGGTAGGATGGTCTAGTACTGGGTAAGAGAATGACTGCGGACAGTCATTTACCTGGCTGAAGGTGAGCGTAACCTCCTTGTTCCTAGGGGTTACAAGAATCCCATTTAGAATCAGTGGTAGGCAGGAAGGCAGCTAGTGATTTGCCAGTAAATGGATTTTACTCTGTCTCTCTGTTTCTGGTCTCAGCTGGGAGCTGGAGAGGTGATATCACCTTAGAACTCTCACAGCAACATAAGCCACAGCAGTTGGTGTGAGTGGGGAATTTAGAACTCTGTAGTCAGTTGTTAGTTGGAGTCTGCAGAGTGCAGTTGCAGTTCCAGCAGCAGCTCTGATAGAGAGCTGCACTGTTCCAGTTTTCTCACCCTAGTGGAGTACAGCATTTTCCAGTTTTGTCTAAGTGTTGGAAACCGTCTCCAGGGATTTCCTGTTCTTCATCCCAGGAGGGATGGAGCAGGCTGCCAGGATGTTAGGGGCAATCCCCTGATCCTACTAGGACATTGTGAAGCTGCCTTGCATGACATCTTCTTGTGAGTTCTTTTGTTTTGTCTGAGTCTGCCCAGGAGTACCTGCATTTAAAGGTGTATTTCTCTGACAAAGGGACCTTGTCACCTAAGACATTTAAAAGTTGACTGTCCTCAGTGGAGTCCAGTATATGGCCGTCCATGTGAACACAACTTTTACCTTTGACACCCCTGAGGTGTTCTTTGCTGATGTTAAGTGTGAAATACATTTCTAGAAAACAGTGACATTTTGGATAAATGTGAGGTGTATTTTCCAGAGGGATGGCTGAGTATGTCCTTGGAAACAAAAGGTGGGAGACCCCCCATCTGGGGTGACCAGTTTACTACTCAGGGTTCTGAAAGGCACCTGTGTCTTTTCTTTTTTTTTGTATCTTTTTATTAAAAGAGATATTTTACACGTGAGTCAGGAATCTAAAAAAGTACATTAATCTGTTACATATCAACAGTCTATTCAAAGTTTGTTCATTGTAAATTCAGTATATGCTTATCCACCCAGAGATCTTTAAAAGGGAACAATACTTATATTTCATAAGGCTGAAAACTCCTCAGAAGATAGAGCTCCATCTCGTGTTGAATCCTCTTTTTCTCAATTACCTAATAACTGTTAACCCTGTAATACAAAGGGTTGTAAGGTCACCCTTCCATGGCCAGGTTCCATAAAACTTAATAAGTTCCTCTATTCCCTCAGCCCCCTATATGATACTTCATTTCCTCTCCTAAGTGACCCCTGCTGGTCCAAAAAAGTTTAAGGACAAAAGTCAGGGTTCACCAAAATTTGGTAGGTCGCCCATCTCTGCCATCTCATCATGTATCATGGAGCTCTATCCTGAATTTTAGCATTGAGATTTTCTATTGAATAAAGGTCAGACATAATAGTTCACCATTCTGCAATTGTTGGGATTGTCTTAGTCATTCATCTACGAGTGATGGCCTTTTTTGCTGCCAACAGACTTGTAGGTAGGAGAGTGTTTTCCCATTGGGGAGACTGGTCTGGAAAGATCCCTAGTAATGCCTGCTCAGCTGTTAATTCTACCATCTGTCCCAATAAGGTAGTAAGCTCTATCTGCAATAATAACCAAAAGGGCATCAAATAAGGACATTGCCAAAATATGTGACCCAGTGTTGCACTCAGACTCCCACACCCTCGCCAACAGATGCCATATACTTCCAGGAGAAATCTGAGTAGGACCTCAGGAGCACAAAAGAAGCGGGAGTGGAACTTCCATGCAAACTCCCTCCACATTGGAGTGGAGGTGGTCCTCACTGCACTCAAAGCTGAGCCCATCCATTCTTCCCTAGTTACCTCCAGGGTGAAGATCCTTGTTCCACTCTTGTAAGATGGAGTTTGCAGATTAATTTTGTTTATTTCTCAAACCCTTATATATGGTCCCTATTATATGCTTTCCTAAATTCCCCCTGATAGTATCTGTAAATAGTTTTATGAGATCCGGAGTCGGGTAAGGGATCTTAGTTTGAATTATTCAATTTTGTAGTATATGATTCCTGACCTGAAAGTAACTAACTAAATCTGATCTGCGAAGATTATATTGGGATTGTATTTTTTCAAAGGGAAGGATCCCTTGGGGGGGGGGGGATAAAATCTAGAAATAGTGAGAGAGACCCACCCATCTCCACATTCATGAAATGTGGGGTCCATATGAATAGGGACAAAAGTATCATCCTCTGATATTAATTTAATGTATTCATGTATTATTCGAATGGGTCCAGACTGTCTCATACATCTCTAACATTTATATATTTGAGCTGTGATTCCCGTAAAAGCAGAGGTGGACAGTGATCTTTCCTCTGAGGACACGAGTATCTTTTTAGTATTGAATAGATCATTTAGGTAGAATTTTATATCTTTCCAGGGGGTCAAGTAAGTCTCTGTCAACCAGACAAGCATTATCCTGAGGAAAGTCACTTTAGAGTATAGCTTAACATCTGTGAGGTTGAATTCTCCGTGAGCTAAGGATAATTTGAGTAATGATAACCGTATCCTCAGGTGTCCTTTACCCCAAAGGAAAGCTGAAAGAAGTCTATCCCAAGATTTAAAGTAATATGTTGCCAGAAAGAAGGGGGTGTTCTGGATTAAATATAATAATCTGGGAAGTATGTTCATGTGAACAATTTATATCCGTTGGTGAAAGGGAATAAGGAGAGTAGACCATTTTTCCAAGTCAGCTCGTATAGTTATTGTGAGAGGCTCATAGTTTAAAATTTCTAAGAGCTCGGGATTGCGGGGAATATGGATTCCTAAATATTTTGTCTTCATGGTCTGCCATTTAAAGGGGTATTCCTTTTTTAATTCTAGAGAGGGTACAAAGTTAAACACCAGAATTTCTGTTTTTGTAGTGTTTAATTTGAATCCTGCCAATGTCTCATATTGTCATAGTATTTGCCAGGCTGCCAGGATTGATTTGTTCAGGGACAATAGGGTTAATAAGATATCATCTGTAAACATCCCAGGTCGCTCCTGTAAAAAAGCTTTCAGCTTAGTGTGCTATACCTGGTTAAACAACTAAATAAAAAAAATAAATAACAAATTAAAAAACATATGAATCTTATGTTCTTGTTGTGCTATTGCTATCCCCTCTACCAATACCGCATCTCTCAATTTAGCCACCAAGGGTTCCAAATATAGTGCAAAAAGATATGGAGAGAGGGGACAACCCTGTCTTGTGCCTCTATTCAATTTACTCAGGGGAGATACATTTCCATTTTCTCTAACATATGCTCTTAGGGATCTATATAAATTGTTAAGGGAGGTGATAAAAGAGGAAGGAAAGTGAAATGCCTCAAGGGTCCACCACAAAAATGGGCAATAAACTCGGTCGAAAGCCTTTTCAGAGTCCAAACTAATAAAAACCGATGGAATTTCCCTTGTTCAGACATATTCCTGATGAAGTGTCCTACAGATATTATCCGTGGTGCTTCTATTCTTCATAAATCCTGACTGGTCTGGAGATATGATTTTAGGGAGTATTAATTCTAGTCTGGAGCCCAAATTGCAGTGAAGAATTTATAGTCTACATTTAAGGTGGAAATAGGTCTGTAATATGCCAGGTCTGAATAATCTTTATTTGGCTTAGGTATTGGGATGATGGTTGCAAAGCCCCATGATGGTGGTGGAGAACCATCTTGGGTAATCTCCATGAATAAGTCATGTAATATGGGCATTAAGTCTTTTGAAAATATCTTATACCATTCAGATATAAACCCTTGTGGACCTGGGCAATGACCTGGGTTCAGTTTCTTAATGGTTTTCTGAATTTCTAGTTGAGATATGGGAGATTCCAGTATTTGGATTTGAGAGGAGGAGAGGGTGGGAAGGGTTACTTGTTTCAAAAAGTTAGATATTTCAGATGGTGTAGGGGACATATTCAGTGAATATAGGTTAGTATAGTATTCTGAGAAAGTCTGCATTATGTGAGCATCTGAGTGATGAGTTTTACTAGAATAGGGGTTTCTAAGTTTCAGAATTGTGGTGTTAGTTTCTCTAGATCTCATTTTCTGGGCCAATCTCCGAGCCCCCCTTGGGCCTCCTTCATGGACAGGTTGTCTTAAAAATGTTAAGGATTGTTGTATTTTGTTGTCTATGATTTTCTGCAGCACAGCCTTAGTGTCTCCGATTATTTGACCCAATTCCTTATCTCCCTCTCTATATAGCAATTGGTAGTTTATAAGCTGTTCTGACAGTTCGCTATACTTTGCTTCTCTCTCTTTATTTTTCTTAGAGGTATATGCTATAATCTCCCCTCTGAGCGTTGCTTTCATGGCGTCTCATTGCATCGCTTTAGTAATGTCCTGTGACTCATTTTCTGAAAAGAATTGCGGGATTCTTTGTTTAATTATCTCTTGGAATTCCTTATCTTTTAAGGTTAAGGTGGATAACCTCCACAAAGACCTCTTCCTCTTCCATCCCATATCTAATTTCAGAATTAAGGAGTGATGGTCAGATAGCAGTTTTAGACCTATATTCATATCCTGAATTGTAGATAAATGTTTTCAGGTCACCAGGAAATAGTCCAGGCAAGAATATGTTTTAAATCTGGATGAATGGTAGGTATAACCTGGGAATGAAGGGAATAAACTTCTTCAAACATCAGCAGTGCCCAGATGGTCCAGTGCCTTTTTGAATTGTTTAACTGTTGTGGTTTTCCTGTGACTCAGTTGGTTAGAGCAATCTAGATATGGGGATAGGGTCATATTTATATCTCCCCCCATGATCAATTGACCCTGAAGGTTATCTAATAAAGTCAATAAATATCCCCTCAAAGTTGGGAACTTTGTCTGAGAGGGGAAGTAGACACTGGACAATGTTACCTTGTGACCATGCATAGTGCCTTGTATTATTACATAATGACCCTGAGCATCAACCCACGTTTGTTGTATTTCCAGGGGGGTAGTTGATGGAATTAAAATAGCAGCCCCTCTTTTCCTGCCCCTTGGATGCGAGGAGAAAGTTACTGTATACCTATTTCCCCAGGCCAGTTTCTTGTGTTCTGAGTCAGAGAGATGGGTCTCTTGAAGATAAATAAGATCAGCCTTTTGTTTATTCAAATATTGTATAAGGCGTTATCTTTTTATAGGGTCATGCAGCCCATTAATGTTTAATGAAATAATTTTTACTGGATCAACTGCCATCATTATATATTATAAGGATTATGATATATGTTTGTTTTTCCTCTAGGTTGAAGAAGTATGTTTCATTCCAGACCAGCCTCCTCCATGGTTCACAGGCCAGCTGTCTAACCAAAAGAATCAGCTGAATTTTGTATGGAAAGCTTAACAATAAAATTGGCTTAAAGATTCCAACATCTTGACTTGTGTGTTTTTCGCCCCTCCCCCCTCTCCAATATGGTATTCGGCTATCAAATTGTCCTTTATAAAAGTCATAATAAACATAATACAAATGTTATAGAAAACTATCTGATTTAGATGCCTAGTCAACTGACTATCTGGTGGTGTGATTAAATGCACTTGATGAGTTAGAGCCAAGATACCCTTCCCTCTCCCAATTCCCTTAATATTGTTAACTAAAGAACACAACTGTAATACTTGTAGATAGTAACAACATTTAACCTTGATAACCTTAACAGAAACTTTATACATTGTGACTACCAGGTGGGGGAGGGTGCTCATCTGGAGCTCCCCCTGAATTCTCCTCTCCTGGTTTCCATTGGAAGCCGGAGAGGAGTATGGGGCATTACAACCCACCCAGAGGGTGAAAATCCTCAGGATTAGTATCAAGGTCCCATATAGAGTGGGAAAAACACCACTCTGGAAAGGTAACGGTATGCCCAGTGGCTTATATCCAGCCTTTCCCAAGTAGGCTAGCCACCTGAAGACTATATATTGATTGGCATTTCTATTTATGTGCTATTGCCATTGAAAGGTATTTTCTAAAAACATTATTATATTCAAGAGAAAATTAAAGAAAAAGGGTAATAACAACAACTCCACAAAAAGGGAGATATATCCCCCCCCCACCCTGTCCCTATTATATAAATCGCTGATCAGAACTTCACTGAAACTGTGTTGACCTGAACTTTTAGTGAATTATCTGAAGGAGACTGGAAGAATCCTAGCATCTTCAATTCATGTCTACATCTCCATGAGTTCCTTCAGCCTATAGACTGGGCCCTTTATCCTGTTTAGGCCTATTCCAGTTAAAGCAGCCCTGTGGTAGATTAATAATATGTCACGGGAAAAGGGGGGGCCATATGAGTGTCCACCAGGAGGAAACCCGAGATCTCCCTATCAGGATCCACAGTCTATAGGTAAACCCCCTCCTCCAGATAGCCCTGCGTGTTCCAATTAGGTAACCCAAGACCCATTATCCTAATGTCTGGTTAAGGTTAGAGTAGAGGAGTCTACTCCCGGGTTCCCGCTACCCTCTTGCTCCCCCCAAACCCCTCCCCTTCACTGGGGATCCCAGAACAAAAGGGAAAGGAGGGCTATAGTAAATGCCTTTAAGAAGGTATATACCTGTGGGTAGCTATTGTGTGTATTTGAGAGAAAGAGACACAGACCGACAACCAAAAAAAAAAAACAACACCCCAATCCTTATGTATACAGAGTGCTGGAAAGTCCTTCATGTAGTTCTGTCCTTTTCATTGACATTGTCTGTTGCCATTTAAATATAGAGAGTAGCTGGTACATTGAGAGCTTCCAAAGTACAGTAGAAAATTTTAATCCTTTGTGAATCTGACTCAGTCACATCCAACACCCTCTTGGTATGAACCAGACCCTCGCAATGGTGAGGCAAAACCTTATAAAAGCCTGCCCTGAGGTAAAGTGAGGAGGCCCCACAGGGAACAGGGAGCAGCCTGAGAAACCACCGGGAGGAAGGCCATAGTCTCATTATATTAGCGCCTTAGCCTTGGGGGATACCCCTGCCATCCAGTGAGCTATTCATGGTCCAAAATAGCAACCGAGAGCCAAATAACTGTATGAACTAATGAACTAATAAGGGTTAGAGTTGATTATGATTGCCTGGATCTCATAGAGACGTCCTCTCCCAGTCCCTCAACCCCCCCCCGCTCTACCCCCAGGCCCCCACCACCACCACCACCATTACTGGGACGGATCATTGCCCAAGAGAGGGAAAAGGTACAAGTATCTAACCTTCTTATGCTTTTTCAGGTGGGCAAGGTGGGGTTTCTGAATTGTTGAAGCCATTTCAGGATGTCGTTCATCTGGAGCTGTGGTGCTTGGAGCCTTCACTTATCTGACTTATCGCTTTGAACTATTCAAGATTTGACAGACTCAGACGTTTTTTCATTTATTGCACCCTTTGTTAAGAGGTCAGACATTGCTTCTGTGGCTGAATTGTAAGTGTGTTGACCAGATGTGAGGAAAACAATTAATTTTGCAGGGTATGGAGTGCGAAATCGTATTTTCTGCGCATGGAGCGATGGGAAGAGAGGGCTATAGTCCCTACGTTGTTTCTGTGTGGAAGGGGCGTAATCATTATCGAATAGTAATCTTTGTTGTCCCCACATTACTTTCCCCTTCTGCCATGCCTTCTTTAAAATAATTTCCTTGGTTTGAAAGCTAAGGAATCTCAGGACAAAGGAGTGTGTCCTTGCTTCCAGTCATGAGGGCTTGGGGCCAAATGCTCTGTGAGCCCTCTCAATATCCAAGTGAAAGTCAGGCTCCAAATCCAGCAGCAACCTTAAAAGATAATCCACAAAAGCTCTAGGGTCATTCCCCTCCTCGTTTTCAGGTAAGCCAAAAATTCTAATATTTCATCTTCTACCTCTGTTCTCGGCATCCTCCTGCCGCATTGAGATAGCCAGTTGTTCAGATGCTATGGATCGTAATGTCTCCTCAAGGTCATCAAGTCTGGGGGAGTTTAGGGAGATTTGGTTGTCCGCCTCATTCATGTGGTTCTGGAGTGCACCTAGTTCTGATGTAATCTCCTGCAGTGACTTGTGCACCTCCTCCCAAACTCCCCAATCACCTGCAGGATAGCATCCGAACTGGTCTCTGAGTGTTTTTATGTAAGGCTTTTGTGTCGGTAGCTGGAGGAGGCCTGGTATTCAGCTTGCCTTCGTCTGACATGCAGTATTCTCCCTCGGCTGATTCGGCGAATGCTTGAAACCTATTCCAGTTTTGTTTTGCCATCCTGAGTGGTAAGGGAAAAATCCGAAGGCGCTCCTTCACCCTTAAAAGTCTGAATTAGGTTTAGTTGATTGAATTAAATGCCCTTTTCTGTTGATTCAGGTGGGAGCCTTTCATTCTGTGTGTTTAATCAGCCATACCAGAACAGGAAGTCACCTGTGCCTTTTCTGTCAGTGCATGTGGCCAATGCTTGAAGAAACTTCTACCATAGTGAATGGGTTTTTCTCCATTTTTCAGCCTTTAGTGCTCCTATGTGGTCAGTGTGCCACAATTAATCTTATGCTATATGGGAAGTGTTCGAGTGCTGGCCGGTATCTGCCAATTCCAGAGTAACTTGAATGTTCACCTGTGGCTAGTTCCACATTTTCTTCATTAATCGTATGCCATATGGGACTTCCAAGTGCTGACTGTGTGTACCTAGTCGAGGGAATTTGCTTGGTGTGTGTTACCGGTAGCTAGTCCATAATTTCTACAGTCATCCTATGCTATATGGGAAATTTGGAGTTCTGCACCTTAGATGTCTGCATGTACCATGTGTGTAACCCTTGGGGTCCATCTTTGTTTTGTGAGTTCCTACTTTGTTATGGAATAAAGCCACACTCTAGAATCCCAACCTGGTATGGACATTTATGCTATTGCTTCCATGTGGAGTTACTTGGGTGCCCCTGTCCAGAAGTGCAAACCTAGCATAGCCCTGAGCAAATGTTTTCCCCTGGGACCTGGGTTGTGACCATGGTATTGGTCCCACCAGGTGTACGCCTTGTAGCCACACTTGGTTTGTGGTTTATAATGTCTACTCCATCTGCATATCTCACCTTGTCTAAGGTAGCAAAGAAATGTAACCCCCCCCTCTCTGTTCCCCTAGACTGAGAGAGGTGTGCTTGCTGGTTAAATAAGGGGCCAGGTGGGGGGGTTACATTATTTACCCACATGAGGTATTTAAAGGTCCCTATTATATTCCCCCTCACTCCTATGTTCCATGGTTGAGGTCCTTTAGTCTCTTTCTGTAGTGCTTTTGATGCAAACCCTGCACCATTTTTTTTTACTTTTTATTTATACATTTTTACGCCTTAATGCACAGAAATGCACTGAGCAATGCAATACAATGTATGCAATCAGAGTAAATTGATATACAGATTAAAGAGACATTGTAACATTTGATACAAGACTCAGGGGAATACCCGCTTATACAGCTACCTGTAAAATATAAGTACATCCCAAATAACTAATGTTGCCAACGCTTATAACAGAACACTTTCAACTACAGTGTCCTAAAATTAAGAAATCTGGCTGTTTTGCCTTTATGGTATGTGCACAAAACACGTACCCCATTAATTCTCTCAGTATGCTCCTTCAACCTCCAAACGCAGCAAGAGTTAATTCTCACTAGAAACCAGCTCTTATTCCCACCATAGAACAATAGCTGCAGCTTATATCACCTATTAGGTTATACAAAATAAGATATTAGTCCCAGAATGTCCCACTCATAACAGAAAACAAGTAACAGTTCTGACCTAAATTGAGGCAGTATATCAGGCCATAGGTCAGTCCCAGCAAGAAATAAAAGTAAACCACTGTAGTAAATTTAATAAGAGCAGAAACTACTAATAAAGTTCCTCTTCTCTAGAATCAGAGAAAGTCAGTATGTAAGTAAAAATGTACAGTCCCTGTTCAGGTGTCCCTCAGCTCCAACTCCAAGGAGGAATCACCCTCTCTCACAGCTCTCTCCATTTCCAGCTTGTCCACAAGTTTTGATGCCTCTTTTGGGTCTGTATAATTGTATGCCCTCCGGCCCACTGTAACATGTAAACAGGCTGGCATAAGGAGATAATTCAGAATGTCCATTTCCTGCAGCCGACACCAAATGGCAACAAAACTTCCGTTTCTGTCGTGTGGAATAGGATAGTTCAGGGAAAAGCAGGACCCTAGACCTGTCTACCTCCATGCTTCTTTAAGAATGAGCTGCTTATAGGATTCTGTCCCTGACGACCACGGATGTTGTAGTCAACATAATTGTTCTGGCACCCTCAGTTTGGCCACCAGCTCTCTGCACGTTTATTCAGTATGCCCAAACCACCTTTCCTTGTAGATTCAGGCCCCGAGTCTCCATTAGCCAGTTAGTCAGGAATGCAAGCAGGTCCTCTCCCTCTACTCCCTCCGGCATCCCAAGCACGTGGACATTAGCAGCCCTAGTCACGTTCTCCAGGTGTTCAAGGAGAGATCTTAATAGGGCTTGTTCTTTTATACAGTTCACTGCTGAGGCCTGGGCTCGCTGTTAAAAAACGTTCTGTCGCCTGCACAGTATCCACCACTCCATCCAATTTCTGTTCCACATTCACCATTCAATCGCAGTAGGTGTCCATTTGTTCATCAATTTGTTGGACAGTTCTGGTTAAATTTGGAACCACGAATTATAAAGATTCCAGCGTTGTAGGTTGGGGCTCCTCTGTACTCTGCTCAGTAGACTAGAAGGCCATAGGAACAGATGGCAATCTGGAGGCTCCGCCACATAGATCAAAGAAGTTAGCTTTTTTCTGCATTTTTCCTACCCATACTTTCAATTGGATCTCCACAACCGGGCACAGTACTCCAAGTAACAGATATCAGTGGGTTTAGAGCAAGCTTAAACTGAAAAATTTATAAATACACTATAGTCAAAATTTGGATGTTGGACTGGGAGCGCTCTGAAAGTCTGTCCACTCAGCTAGGCAGCTAGCCATGCCCCCGACCCTGCACCATTTTAGTTGCCCTCCTCTGGACTTCCTCTACTCTGTCTATGTCCTTCAGGAGATGTTTTCATTAGAACTGGACACAGTATTCTGGGTGGGGTTTTACCAGTGATCTATACAAGGGCAACACTACCTCCTTCTTGTTAGTGATAACCCTCACTCTGCACCCCAGCATCCCACTAGCCCTCCCTACTTCCTTGTCACAGTGCCTGGTCACCATTAGGTCATCTGTTATGATTATTTCCAGGTCTCTTTCCTGCCTGATTGTTGTCAATACCACTCCACCCATTTTGTACTACGCCCTTGGGTTTCTGTGCCCTAAGTGCACTATTTTGCACTTTTTTGCATTGAAACCCAGCTGCCATACTGTTGATCACTCCTCCAGTTTTCTTAAGTCTCTTCTCATCCTTTCTATCCCTCTCAGAGTATCTACCCTATTGCTGATTTTAGTGTCATCTGCAAAGAGGTAGACCTTCCCTTCTAGCTTCTCTGCAATGTCACTTATAAATACACTAAAGAGGACTGGTTCCAGCACTGATCCCTTAGCTACCCCACTGGTCAACCTCCCTTTCTCAGAGTGAACTCTGTTTAGGACCACCACCCACTGTTGCCTATCCCCTAACCAATTTCTTATCTAGTTTACCACCTTTGGCTCCACTCCTATGCTACACAGCTTGCTTACTAGTCTCATATGTGAAACTGTCAAAAGCCTTACTGAAATCTAGGCAGGCCATGTCCACTGCTCCACCCTTATCTAAATCCTTTGTCACCCAGTCAATGAAATCTATCAGATTCATTTGACATGGTTGTTTATAGCCCCATTTACACTGGCTATTTCTACACAGGTTTGGAGAGTCATACCTGTGTATGTTTGCGTGTAAGCTATGCAAGCATTAAACCAGTGTGGCTCTTCTGCTCCTTTCCCAGACAGAAGAGCTGAAATGGTGTAGGTATTTTCAAGTACTGTGTAAATGGTGGCCACTTCACACATCACTGCCTGTGGGGAATTTAGCATTACAGCACACAGGGAGCTCCCTGCAGGATGGGTAATGCAATGCAGTTCCTAAGACACTTGTGTGAAACCTGTGTTTAAGCTGAAGTTGAGTATACCATTATTTCATAAGAAAGCAAGTACCCTTTATTTTGAACTGTTAGCTGATGTAAATTTAATCTTGCCAGCTAACTATAATGAGATTAATTGTTTGTTTTCTGCATGTTGCAGTTAATGGAAAGCTTCCCTAATTATTATAGTATGTCTGGCTTCCAAATATTGTAAAGTGCCCTAAGCCCTTGGGATGGGGCACTGTATAAATAAAAATGCCTTTCCTAATTCTTAAATAATTGGTAACACTGTAAGAGTCACAAATTAATGATTTATAAATACTCAATTGCATACTAATTTTAGAAAATTAGTTGCAAATTAGTATTAACAGAAAGAGGTATTTGAATGAAGAATGTGTGCACTTTATATTAAGAACTTACCTTAAGTATTACATACTGTTGTATGTAAGAAATAAAACATGACAGAATATTGATTATGTTATGTTAACATACTGACTGGTGGATTTGTAGCATGTAGGGAAGCTGAGGGTTTTAACCACCATGAGGTACATTGGCATATTATGTTACTCGGTAGGTGGCATAGATCACCTAAAGCTCTGCCTTGTTAACATCAGTCTTCAAACTGGGCATAGTCTGCCACAGTACAAATATGTTTGCTAGTTTAAAGGCAGAAAACAAAAAACAAAATTTAAAAGAAAGAACCTCCCAGCCTTCCCCAGGTGGCCTTGGCTACTTCTACCCAACACCAGTCATTTTTTTTTTATTAGTTGTCTGCTCTTTTGCCTGGTGTGGCTGACATACCACCATTATAGATGGGAAGGCCAGGAATGTTTCACCTAGAGCCAGCCAGAGCCGAGACTGGGGTCAGGCTTGACTCTAAGAGCCAAAACACGAGCCGAGCCTAGGCTACTACAGGCTGTTTTTCTACACAGGAGTTGAACATTTCAGACATTGCACTAACTGCTCAGGCTGACAAAAATGCTTACATCGATCACATCTGACTTGGCTCGACCTTGGCTCTCAGCTGCTTATAGAGGTTGAAGTGAGCCAAGCCAGACACTAAGCTTAAGCCAGGCTCAAGCCTGCTTTGGCTTGCCCACCTGTAACCAACATCAGGCTGGATTTACTGACTGTCAGGCTGCACAATCTCACCTGCATAGGGATGCCAGCATGGGGACCTAGGTCACAGCAAGAGCATGCAAACGCATGCTCCACCAAAACACATCACACTGTCATCCCTGCTGTTAGCAGCTGCTCCACCTCTTGCACACCTACAGGTGGTGGTAGCACAGTGAGGCAGTCAGTCCTCACATCCTGGAGGAGGACAACATACCCTGGGGCACTTGATCCTCCTCCCCCATCACCGGTTATTGATGACCCAGGCTTGTTCCTGAACCCTGGTCGATGGCTTCGTGAGTGGTAGCTGAATCACTGCACTGATGGGCCTTTTTTAAACCATCCCCCCTTGCCCAATCCCTCTCAGTCATTAACATAGCAGTTTTTGATAACTAATCTCCTTCCTGATCCCCGATCCTTGATTTGGGGGAGCAATGGTCTAAAATTCAGGTTAACAAAACTGTTCCCTCTCTGTGCAGTGCAGCCGCTCCCATTTAGTAAATACCATCAAGTAGCTGACTGTAGGAGTGAGCAGGGTACACGACTTGGAGAGTGGCAGGCAGTTGGTGCCATTGCTGATGGCAAATAGACTGATTGGTTGGTTTACCTACCATTATTAATGATACAGGCAGCTTCACTCTCTTTCCCTCCTGCTTGTGTGCCCCATTTGCTCTTCCAGTCACATGACTGTGTTAACTAAATGGAGCAGGTGCACTGCTGTTGGGGGGGAGGGACCACTGAGTTAGCCTGTATTTTGGACTATTATTCCAGCACAAATCATGGATCAGAGGTCATAGAATTAGTAGGAGGACCCACTATCAAATATTGAATATTGGGGATGGTAGTAGTGGGGAAAAGGTTGGACTAGGGTGGGGGTTGTATAATAAGACTTGATCAGTTCCTGGAGGAGGGCAGAAGATGGAATTTCTTTGGTTAAACTAGTATGTGAGAGAATGGAGAAATGGTGGAGGCCATACAGTTTAACCAGTGATACCAAAGGCTTGCACTTGGGCTGAAGTGTTTGTGAGGTTCCTTGACAAGTAAACTGCTGAGGTTCAAGGTGTTTTTGATCCTCTGGTAGAATTAGACTTGCAGCTGTCTAGCATACCTCTCAATCTTTTGACACTGAAATGAGGGGCATAGACACTCAAAATGAAAGACAAAGAGGGACACTGGACCTCATAATGAGGGACACATCCTCAAACATGGTGATACAAGCTCAGAACACTGTTGAAACCATTGTGCGTACCTGTAAAAAGTTTATCTTTGATTTAGCATTGTAGAATACCATGAATTTCTGCTTTAAATTCTAAGTTTACAGCATCTTCTCTGTGTGGCATCACCGTATCTATGAGGGACAGAGCAATTTTGAGGGTTAAAATGAGGGACTTCCCTCTCAGTCAGGGACAGTTGAGAGCTGGAGTATCATATTTCACTTCTAAAATGTTTGGGGTGCCTTATGCTTGTTTTACATTTTTCTTTTATTTAATGAGAAATAAATCAATGCTTTCTAAGGCTGATCCCTATCTTCGAAATCATTTACCAGTGTGTTTATCTTTGGATATGTCCCCCGCTTTTTAAAAAACAACATTAACAGCAACTCAGTTGAGACAATCATGACGTTCTTGCACAAATACTATTGTAGATTTGTAAAAGTATTTGTAAGCATTGTAGTCTTACAGTAAGTACTGCATGCTTATTATGATATGTAACCTATTGTCATAATACTTGTTATTATGCTGAAGTACTGTGTACAGTATTTATATTTTTTGCCTGGCTTGATTGAAAATAGGTTCTTTACCCAGTCCACCGCAAGTTTAAACAAATACAACAAAATTAGATAAAAAACAAAATGAAATGTTGGAAGCTTTCAGTTAGCAAGTCAGATGACATAGTCAGCTAAAAGTGGAAGTTATGGATGAGGTGCAGGCCAATTAGAAAGCAATACTGGTCACACCAGACATGGGACAAGAGGGGTTGCTATTCTGGAACTGCTGCTGAGTAGTCAGTAGTTGTGTCAGGGTGGTCAGATTGGGAAAGAAAATGGGTAACTGTAACCATAGTGTAACTGAAGTCAGGATAACAGACAAAAGCTCCTTTAGGAAAAATAAGACCAGGATACTAAACTTAAGCAAGGCCCATTTCAATAAGCTGCAGGAGATGGTTGGGGCAAAATCGATGAATACGTCACTGAGAGACAGTGTAGTGCAGAAGGGCTCGGCAGTGGTCTCCCTAGTGGTCCAAGGACCTGCAAGGGAAAAAAGGGTGAGAGAAGTGAAAGGTTTCCAGAGACAAGGTCAAGAAACCAGAATATCAGCAGTTACAGTCAGAAGAAGGAGAGCTCTGACTGCACAGCAGGCTATGACAGTACTTTACAGACAGGATCAACAGAAATAAACAAATCTTTTTTCACTACAGAGGAAACACAAAGAGAGTCAAAGACAAGGTGGACAACTGGTCATTGAGATGGGGAGGGATAAATGAGGGAGGTGGCAGGAGTGGGAGAGGAAGGGACGGCAGCAGCATTAAACAAGAAGGGGGGTGCAGGTAGATGAGATGAAAGCTGAGACATAAAGATTCAGTTTTCACGTAAAGGTCCTCAAGTGAACAATGATGGACAGAAAAGCAGAAAATTAAAGTATAAGCTGTCACAAGCTGAATTGTGTCAATTATATTTTACGAAGTTTTCCTGGATGCTGGAAAAATTATGTTAAACTTGGATGTGTATTGGTAGTCAAACTGGGGCTTAGTCACTGCCACGTTTTAGTAGATGCAGGCAAAGAGACCTTAAAGAGCAGCTTTTCTGGTGTTCACCCCACAAACATATAAGTACCATTACCTGCCCCTGAGCTGATTTATGCCTAAATTAGAATTTTCCTTTGCCTCAAGTTAATAAGGGAAGGGATCATATTTTGGATCTGTGGAACCAAGCCACCAATCCCTTCAACTTTCTGATCCTGAGTGCCATTCCACATTAGCACATTTTGTGATGCAATAATATAGAGAGAGTGGGTCACTCAATACAAAGTAATAGGGACATTTTTAAAGTTAATATTTCAAAAGTTTACATGGCCAATACAAGCAAATCAAGGCCACTGCTCAACTAACAAGACCCTTGTAAGGATCATAATGAGTTTCTGGGGGCCAATTGAAAACAAGCAGAAAAGGTGCTCTTTAAAGCTCCAATGTTTGTTATTCATCAAACATTTGTGTCATATATCTTTTTTTAATAAAAATGTATTTCTCACATTCTGATATTCATAATTAGATTATTTTTATTTCCACAGATATTTTTTAAAAAACAGCTTTTATAACTTTGTAATTAATCTCTCGAATCATCATAGACAGATACCACTCACAGTATCTAAAAATGTCTTCCACTGAGAGATCCTTTTGACTGTAAATACTAGATTGATGTTACGGCTATATTATGAAGGTACTAGCACATGATTCTGGTAGCAGATAGCACCAAACAATGCCAAGTTGTGTAATTTGTTCATGGTGGGCATTACAAGAGCGTCAGATGGTTAAAAAACTTAATAATCATGTATTTCCATTCAGCGATAAAAGCAAATGAAATTAGAAAATGGTATAGTGATGTTTTTACCACAAATACATTATAATTAAAAATACGACATGATGCCTGACAAATACTGCTGCTTTAAGCCCTTTTCACTACCACAGTATTCACTTACAGTGTAGTAGGACTAAGAAATAATGGTGATTTTAATACTGCATTTTACTGGAGGGAAAAGGTCAAAACCCACCAGGGAAATGGAAGAGCATGAACCATAACACTGCATTTTGGTACGTAACCATTGGAATATATTTTTCGTTAGTATATTTTTTTACTTGAGATTTTTATTATTTCCACATGAAATTGAAAAGTTTAAATTAAAGCATACTAGAAGAAGCATTGCTGTTACTGCAATTTTTATTCAAAAAGTCTACTTGGAAACCTTAGTAAAGCAGTACTACAGTATTCAACCTGCAAAAATATTTTCCTCAAAGTTATATGAACGTGAGAATGAATGTGGACACACATTGTGACTTGCCTAGTCTTCCTTCCTGTTACTACTTGGTTAGCTCTCTAGGTATCAAAGGGTAGAGCAGATACTAATGATGTTATTACAGTGGAGCCCACTTAAATGCACAACCTTGTGATAGTAACTTTTGGATGGCTCAGTGGATTGGCAGTGGGTTAAGCAGCCTTTCATCTCTAGGTCACGGGCTCAAATTTAGCACAGGTTGGAAGTGGCTGAAAGGATATACTATGTTATCTGGAAACTTGGTACCCTGATGCTCAGGATACCAAGCCCAGATAACCGACATTGACAATCCTGATGGCACCACTGTTCTGACCAACTGTCGTGGAACACGGCAACAAATGCCATAATTTTTTATGCGAGGGGCTGTGCCCCTTCACCTCCCATGTGGGGCGCTTTGCCCCACACACCCCCTGTAATGAAAATAACTAACTCCAAGGGGGAGCAGACCCCAGAGTTAAAATGTAACAGTTACGGAGGGTGGCAAAAGTGCATGGCCGGACAAGAACCCGGACCATGTGGAGCATACTGGAAAATCTACCTGTGCTCCAGCTCTCCACACCATGGAGCAGTTCGCCAGCTTCCAGCTCTGTTGGTGTTTTCAGGGGTAAGGTAGCAAGCCATCACACCGGCTACCTTACCCCTTCCTGTTGCACCATTTGGCATATCTCCATCAGCACAGTTACTATCAGGACACTGCACCTGTCAGACAATAGTGCCCGGGCAGGTGCGTGTCAGGATAGTGAGCCACAGGAGACCATAAGGGTACTGGCTGAAAGCTATTATCACCTGGCTGCTGTTAAGTGAGCTGTGTGAAATGAGTTGTTGTTGTGTCAGTCCAGTGCCCAGTGGGCAGGTGTCCATAACACAATACCACCAACACAACTGGCACCCTTGCTGACAGTCTCACATGAGAGGACAGGGACTGAATGGCCATGGAGTCTGAACTACCCTCTCACCTACGTGGTGGTCCCTCCATGGCAGGGTTGAGGCACGTTGGTGGGGCATTGTGGTGGAACTTGCACTGTGATCACCCATACTGTACCCATCATGTGGATAAAAATAGGACTGTAAATCTGGCACCTTTCACAGTCACTAAATTTATACACAGAAAAACAGACAAATCTGAAAAAAAAGATAATGAAGGGTAGAGCAGATAACAATATTATTACAGTGGAGCCCACTTAAGTGCAAAACCTTGGGATAGTAACTTTCTGTGCACTTAAGCAGTCACTTATGCAGTCTGTGCATTATACCAAATTTTCAGTTTTCAGCAGTCAAGGATGACACATACTGTGTTAGCAATGTAATGTGCTATATTTAATAATGGGCACTACTGTATTCAAAGCAAAAAATGTACATGACAGTATTTTAAAAATATTACTTAACTATATTAAGTAGGTTTTCAAAAAAACATTTAAAAGCTAGAGATGTGGGCAGGACAGTAGTGTGGTGGGTAGGTAACTGGCTGGGTGGCAGGACACAGAGGGTGGTGGTAAATGGCTGTCACTCCACAGAGGGAAGAGTGACCAGTGGGGATCAGTGCTGGGACCGCTCCTATTCAACATCTTCATCAGTGACATTGCACAGGATCTAGAAGGCAGAATTTCACTGTTCGCTGATGACACAAAGCTCTGTAACAGAGTAGACACACCAGAGGGTGTAGACAGAATGAGAAGGGACCTGCAGAAACTTGAAGAATGGTCAGGGGTTTGGCAGTTGAAATTCAATGCAAAGAAGTGCAAGATAATGCATATGGGGCACAAAAACCTTGGCACAATATATCAGTTGGGGTGAGGATATAGCATGCACCAAGCAGGAAAGGGATCTTGGGGTTATCATCTCTGATGACCTCAAGGTAGGGAAACAGTGTGACAAGGCAGCAGGTAAAGCAAATAGGATGCTGGGATGTATAGGCAGGGGCATCACCAGCAGGAAAAGGGAGGTCATAATTCCGCTATACAAGACACTAGTGAGGCCCCACCTGGAGTACAGTGTACAGTTCTGGAGACCATACCTACGTAAGGACATAGACAGGGTAGAGAAGGTTCAGAGGAGGGCAACAAAGATTGTGCATGGGTTGCATCACAAGTCCTATGAAGACAGGTTGAAGGAACTGAACATGTACTCCCTGGAGGAGAGGAGGGAGAGAGGGGATATGATAGAGACATACAAGTATCTTACAGGGAGGAACAGGGTGCAGGAAAACACTATTTTAAGCGAAAAAGATGTTTCAGGACTAGAGGGCATGGGATGAAGTTGGAGGGAGGAGCTATTCAGAGGAAAACATGAGAAAGAATTTCTTCACAGAACGGGTGGTGGACAAGTGGAAACACCCTGCCCGAGGAAGTGGTGGAGCTGAAACAATCACGGATTTAAGAATGCATGGGATAGACATAAAGGAATTCTAGAGGTCAGGGGTAAGGGGAAATAGACTTCTAGGAAAACAAACTGAACTTACAAGCTCAAATGGGCAGACTAGGTGGGCCATAGGCCCTTATCTGCCGACACTGTCTATGTATCTATGTATCTATGTATCTATGTACAGTACTGACTGGCTGAACCAATCTGGCTGGCTGACTCGATCTACTTAAAAAAGTAGGGTATCCTTCATTGTTTAGTTGTTTTATTCTAGCTGCTGCATTTAAGTCTCAAAATTGAACAGTAGTGAAAGGCCACTTTTTCTTATCAGTCGCTGTCCCCCTGGTCTGCTTGTTCCTTGGCATCCCTGTGGATATCTTTGATATCTCAGTATTGCGACTGATTTAACAGTCGGTACGGTTGTGCCATTTCCTGTGTAAGCCCTGAAATCACTGAGCAAAATGAAGGCCAGTAATTCTGGAATCAGTGGCATTTCTTTCTTGAGTTTGACTTCTGGGCCTGAGGTTCTGTGTGCTGACACAGTTAATGACATGAAGCCAGCCTTCCAATGGCAGGGCACTCTGGTGTTTTGATGCACATCAGCTCACGCTGAGTTCAACATCTTTACTGCATCTAGGACAGACATCTGTTTTGCAAGAACTGACCCCGTGGCCATTATCCCACTGTCAGTATAGACCAGAACCCTCATTACCATCTAGAAAATATGGCAGGCAGTAAAGATGTAGCAAATATGTTAACCTTTCTCCAGTAGAAATGCTTCAGATCGCAAATGATACCCATGTCCATCAGCTGGATGAAGAACTGGGGGGAGAAAAACAGTCCAACATTTGACATCATAATGCTTGAGTATACACTGCAATTGTCAAGCAGCATTGTAAACTTTCTTCAACGCCTCTGCATCTGGCCACTGATGGTATGTAGCCAGAGAGAAAACTTCCTACTGTCATCCAGGAGTTTGAATTTTTCTAGTAGATGAATGGCAAGGCACTCCGTTCAATCCTATTAAGGCACTTCGGTTTATGAGGCTTGCCAATAATGACAGGTATGAGCTTCTGAGGCCTTGTAGCACATAATAAAACTAAAATACGCTCACTGTCTTTTTTCCCACCACTAATAGTCTCAAACTTGAAAGTTAAAGTACACTCTGGCGCAGCCCAAGAGTCAAGTCCTTTCTCGTTGCAGTTAAATATATCCTCAAGGCTGTAATTATTAAGAATTTGAGGTAATATGGTTGTCATCCAATGATCTGCAGAATCTGCATCAACTCCTTTTTTTTGTCATAACATTTCTTGTAAATTATGCAATGCCTATCTTTCCACTGACATGACCACCCATTAGTTGGAAAAAAGTGATTTCCTGAATGTCAGCTAACTGCTTGGCTTTACGGAAGAGGATCAGACCACTGACTGGTGCATCAACAGTGAGGCTGGCAGTAAACTAGCAGAGTAAAGCAGTCTCAACAGTGTCTATTTTTCCTGTGCATTTTTTCTTGCATGACAGAGTTTCACTGGTCTCCCATTCAGCCAGCAAATGGTCTCTGGAAACATAAATCCTAGACATGGTTGACACATCAGTGATCTATTCTTTTGCCAGGTCAGAGCACTTTGCATCAGACTGAGCTAATTTCTGAACACGGGTAGCCATCTTCTCTAAAGTATATGTGTTCTTCTGGACCTTTTCCATCATTCAGCTTGAGCTGCCACTTGCTAACAGCTTGATTTATAGTGTTCAGTTTATTAAGCTCATTAGCAGTGATTGGGATAATCAGGAGTCATTAAGAGTTAAGGTGGTTATTTAAGGCGAGGAACTGTAGACTTAAACAAACTCTGGTCAGAGCCACTACAGCTGCTGATGCATTGACTTGATTAGGCCATGCCATGGGCTTAAACATAAAGTTGAAGTGCCGTAGTCAGGTCCTGGCGTAAACGATATTTGTGGAAAATTTAGATAATTTATGTGGTTGATACTGTGTTTCCCATGTGTTTAAAATACATACAGTGAGTGCATCTTGTATTATATGGGGAAGGAGAGGGAGCTCTGCACCAAGGCTTTCAAGTAATGCTAGAAGGAATGGTGCAGAGAGGAGCAATATGGCTACATTGGGGACTATGGACCAACCTGGAAGGATAACAGGCTATACCAAGTGATGGCCTGCTTCCATTCAGGAGTGAACAATAGCCCTCAGTGGACTGTTTAAATGTTACGTCGAAGGACATTTAAAATAGCCAAGGGGGGTGATAGAAGAAATAGGAAAGGTAGAAAGCAGACCACCACAGGCTGAGATCGAGAGTAGGGAGATCTCAAGGGGAGAGAGTCTCACCGGGATACAAGTTATTCAAGGAAGCAGGGGGTTAGCAAAGGAAAAAGGGTGGAGAAAGAAGCAGTCAAAGGAGAAAGGTGATGAAGGGGGAGAACAACTGGAAAAAGGAGAAAGTGACAAGAAAAGAGCTACCAAAATATGGAAGGCCATATGTGCCAGTACTAGAGTCTAGGGAATGAGATCCCAGACCTGGAGACCATCATAGTAGAGACAGAACTTGATATTGTGGCCATTACCAAATCACAGTGTACTGACAACTATGTCTGGGACATGGTCATACCAGGCTTTATAATGTTCATAAGAGACGGGGAATGGAAGAAAGGTGGGGGAGTGGTGCTTTATGTGAACAAAAACTTAAAAGCGATGGAGGTGCAGGGAATTCAGGGGGGTTGAGGTAATGTGGGTCAGTCTGCAGTCAAGAAACAGAGCAGCCATTTGGACAGAAGTGATCTACAGACCTCTGACACAGGGGAAGACTTAGATAAAGAAATACTAGAAGCAATTGGCAAAATGGTTGAAAAGGAGTAGTGTTGCTGGTGAAGACCTTTAATCTGCCGGATGTCGTTTGGAGCCTTTCAGCTGCAGCGCCAGCTAGGAGCAGGGACATCCTGGACTCTCTGCAAGGGGCGTTCTTCAGGCAAGTAGTCAGTGAACCCGCTCATGATGGGGCAATACTGGACCTGAGTCTTACTAACAGGGACAATATTGCAGATATCAAGTCTGGAAGCCGTCTAGGGAGCAGTGATCATCATACAGTGCAGTTCAACATAAGAACAGGGGCAGACTCCAACTACACAAGGGCAAGGGTCCTGGGGCCAGATATTTAAAACTTTGCCCTGGGGCTAAATTAGCACTGCCCGGCATGCTAAATTAGGCCTGAACCAATAGCCCGCTATATTCAAAAGGGATAGCCCCAGTGCTAAACCTGCTGAATACAGTGTGCTAAGGAAGCCGGGCAAACTGGGCTGGGAGTGCAGTGCAAAAATAGCCCAGGAAAAAGACAGCTCTGAATATAGCAACCAGGATGTGCAAACCACAACAGCAGCCCAGTGCACAGCAGCATGAAGGAAGGTAAATGGAAACTCTGTGGCCAATGTGAGTGCTAGCAAATGAGTGGATTTATTAAAGTTGCAAGCACCAGTGCATGTGAAATTCTAAAGAAATGTACCATGTTTCTGAATCATTTGCACAGTGCAGACACATTTGCTCAGGTTTTGTGTGGAGCTAAGATGTTTACCTGGTGCTATCACATTTGCCCAGGGCAAAATTTTGCTATATTCAAAAGTGACATGCAAATGAGCCTACTTAGGCAGTCTGTGGGCAAACATCCAGATTAGCATCTCATTATGTCCTGCTTTGTATGCAGTTTGCTCAGTGCTATTGTAGGGTCCCACAGCTCCACCTGTAGGTCTGTCTGGAAGTACAGGGGCTGGCTTGGTCTGCCCACAGCTCCACCTGTAGGTCAGAGTGGAAGTACTTGGTGGTAGCTGCAGGCTACATTTGTACAGAACTGCACAGAATATTATGCCCCAGGGGACTACACAGCACAGGCACAGGTGATGGTTTTGCATGCAACAGTCACACTGTAGCCCCTGCTACAGTGCACAATAGACACTACAGTAACAAGGGGGCCAGTACTGTAAGAAACACAGCGAAGTCTATGGTGTGTAGGGCATCAATGACTGCTACACCTTATACAGTGACAGGCCCATCTTGCAGGTGTGTACTGGCAGTGGACATTACTGTTATGCTGTTGTGTGACCCAAGACACTGCACCACTGTCATAGGATACTCACAGTGATGTGTACATGGCTAGCTGTGTGTGCTGTGGTATCTGTACAGATATGCGGTATGTGGCTAGGGGGGCACATACCATCAGACAGGCACACTGGTGTTGGGGTGTTCCTCACATTGGACCATTTGCACTGTGTAGATTGTCACAGCCTTGTGACAACACCCAGTATGTAGTGTAGCCTGGCCACCTGTACATCCTCCCCTCAACATCCTCTACACCCCCCAGTGCTGCGTGTCTGTGCTGGATTCTTTTGGTGTCCAACAAAGGGTGGTCTGCAGGTGTGTGCTGTATAGACACACTGCCATGGTGTCCACGTGGTGCTGGGTCACCACTTAATGCCTGGCAAGGCTGAGACCGGTGGCAAATGATGGCAACATTAGAGGTGCCATCTGTGTGCTGCATGTTTCTTCCATGTCTGGTTTCTTTTTATGTTTAATATTTACTAGTTAGGGTCAATAAACCACCACTGGCAGACCCTTGCAAACTCCATAATCCACACTTGTGAATTACAGAGTTCCATAAACCATGGTTCTATGTCACACAAAGTCATGCAAAGCCGTGCAAAGCTGTGCAAAGCCACAAAGTCATGCAAAGCTGATTTGCCCACAATTAAGACTACCTTTTCCTGGGTGGTAATTTGCACCGTGCAAAGTGTCACACTAAGTCATGCAAAAACACTTTGCGTGGCGCTAATACACTGAATATAGCATTGTTCCTATATTCATGTACACGCTCCCTCTTTTGGCCCCTTGCATACATTATACTTTTGTTCAGCACTAATGCAGTTTGCCCACACTATTTGGCCTATTGAATATAGTGGACCAGCACAAACCTAGTGCAAACAGTTTGCACCCAGTGCAAAGTTTTGAATATCTGGCCCCTGGTCTTCAGAAGGACTAAGGGTGCAAAGATTGCTGAATACCTCAGGAATGACCAAGAAGGGGGAGATGACCTGAGGGGGTGGAGGAAAAGTGAGTCAAAGTAAAACGGCATAGTGAAGCCAACAACCCTCAGTTTCAAGCAAGTAAGGAAAAGCAATAGGAAGATAAGACCACTATGGTTCTTGAATGAGTTGGCAAAAAAGGTAAAGGTTGAAAGAATAAAATTCAGAAGGTATAAGGAGACCTAGTAATCTGAAGGTGGACAAAGCTATAGAGTCAGACAGGATGCATCCAAGAGTGCGAAGGGAGCTTAGGGATGTACTACCTGCACCTATGAAGAGAGGCCAAAAGAGTTCAATATGTACACCCTGGAGGACAGAAGGAAAGTGAGGCTATGATAGAGACCTTTAAATACCTCATGGGGTTTAATAAGGTGCAGGAGGTAGATATGTTTCAGAAAAAATGTGACAAGGCTGTTGAGAGGGCTAGTGGGAGATGCTGGGGTGCATAGGTAGGGGTATCACCAGCAGGATGAGGGGAGATGGTATTTCCCCTCTATAGGTCAACGTGTAGCACCCCACCTGGAGTACTGTGTCCTGTTCTGGAGACCACATCTCTGGAAAGAGATAGGCAGAGTGGAGGCAGTCCAGAGGACAGCTGTCAAAATCATACAAGGTCTGCATCAGATGCCATATGAGGAGAGGTCAAAAGAATTCAATATGTACACCCTGGAGAACAGTAGGGAGAGTAGGTATATGATAGAGACCTTTAAAAACCTCATGGTAGTTTATAAGGTACAGGAGGCAGATATGTTTCAGAACAAAAGGTGCTCAAGAACAAGGGTTCTCAGACCTTGCCATGGTGAGCCTCCCCCTACTGGACTTGGAAGACTTCCAGGCCTCCCCATGAGTCATGACCTCATTTGCATATGGCGGTAATTGCAAAAATTGATCATTAGCCACTGCACATTGGACTAAATTGCGCCCGGTCACCTTTGCATGATTACCACTGTACCTTGCCAGATACCAGTAATGATGAATAACTCACAAAAGCACACACACCCACTGTTAAATAAGAAGTATGTTTATTGTTGTGTAGTAAAATGTATTGTAAATTCTGCTGCCTGTTAATCAAATAATGCCAGTCTGCTAAGAGGGCAACCTGTGAGCCTGTTTTTGTGCAGTCAGCTGTTATATTCTTGGTTTTACATTTGAAAGGTAGAGGCGCAAGTCATCTTCAACTTTAAGACGGGCCCGATACTTTGTTTTTATTGCAGTCAGTGCTGAAAATCCAGATTCGCAAAGATATGTTGAGGCAAAGGCATAAGTACAGCAAGAGCTCGATTTTTCAGTGCTGGAAATTCAAGTCAACTGACAGCCAAAACTTTGCAAGGGCTGTTGGGCAAGAGACCTTCAGAGTTGGGTCTGTAGCCAGGTCAATGAGGCTCTCCTGTTCTTCTGGCGATAAGGAGTTTGCAGAGCTTGGCTTGAAAATGAAGGGATTCTGACCCACTGGTCACTGTCCCTCTGCTATGTTCAGGGAAGTAGTCTCTGAGCTTGCCTTGCAGCCCACATAAATGTTCTGTAATTACTGCTTTGACACAGTCAACTGAAATTTCATGTTCCTGAAGAAAATCCTCCAAGGTTGGAAATGTGGCAACTAATCCTTGCTGCACTCCTGTGGACCAAAGTTCAAGCTTGGAACCAAATGCCTTGATTTTGTCCCTGACTGTGAAAACACTGGCATCCCGTCCTTGAAGTGACAGATTCAGAGAGTTCAGTCTGTCAAAGATATCTGCCAAGTATGCAAGTAAAGCAAGCCACTGTTGATTGTGGAAATGTTCCACAAGTGGAGAGTTACAGTCTGCAAGAAATATGCGGACTTCATCACGCAGTTCATAGAGGCGGGTCAGCACTTTCCCCCGGGACAACCAGCGGACCTCAGTGTGCAAGAGCAGCTGTGTGTGTTTCGCTCCCATCTCTTCACACAGTACTGAAAACAGCCTGGAATTCACTGGACGTGCCTTGATGAAGTTCACGGCTTTCACTGCATCAGTCAAAACTTTGTTGAGTTCATCTGGCATCCTCTTGGCTGCCAGAGCTTCCCTGTGAATCATGCAGTGGTTCCAGAGAGCATTGGGAGCCACTGCTTGTACCCTGGTTACCATTCCGCTGTGTCTTCCAGTCATTGCACGAGCTCCATCACTGCAGATACCAACACAACGACTCCAATCAAGGCCTTCATTCTCAATGAAAGTATTCAGCAGATGAAACAGCTCTTCCCCAGTTGCTCTCGTAGGAAGTGCATGGCAGAATAGAAACTCTTCCGAAGATCTGTGTCCGTGGCATACCGACATACACCAGAAGCTGTGCAGCATCTGCTATATCAGTGGACTCATCTATCTGCAAAGAGAAGAATGGGCTTTGATGAATGGAATCTCGATCTGATGCTTCACATCTGCAGACATGTCCTCAATAGACGGCAAACTGTGTCGTTTGAAGAGGGATTGCTTCCAGCTGTGCAGCTGCTTTCTCTCCAGCATCACGAACACATTTCCTTTGCAGCAGGAATTAGCAGCTCTTCTCCAATGTTGTGTGGCTTCCAGCTTTGGCAATTCTCAGAGAGAAAGATATGATGCTTCGACTGCTTTACAGGAACAGTCCCATGGTGCTCCACAACTTTTTTGGCCTCGCAGTTCGCTCAGTTTTCTTTTGAAGAACTCCACTGGTTTTGAAAGTAAGCTGGGGTGCTTTGTTTCAGATGACGCCTTAGCTTGCAGGGCGCATACTGTCTTGTGCCAGAACCTCAGCACACACCACACACTGGGGTCGTGGTGCATCACTGGTCCCGATCCAGGTGAATCCTAGTTTCAGATAGTCCTCATCATATCTTCTGGCCTTGCGTTTTGCTTGAGGTTCTCTCTGCCCAACAGGTTCCATCTCCTCATGCACACGTTTCTTTCCAATCAGAAAGCGATCCATTCTTTGTCTACAATGCAACAAAAAATTCATATTGATGAGAAGTTGACATCAATTAAGCCAGTCTGTGGCCAGACCATCCTGGGCATGCCCAAATGTTCCACCTGAACTGCTACAGTACAACTGCTACAGACACAATACCCGCGAAGAAGAAGAATATAGCACTTTTCATACGCAGTGTATCCCAAAGCACTAAACAAGCAATGGTAGACTGGTAGTGAAGTGACTGAATTTGAAGTGGCGACCATATCGCACATCAGCAACCAGACACAGCCTGGACAATTGCATGAACCTATTTTATGGTTAAACAAGGGGAATACGGGACTGAACCCTACTTTTGCAAAGAGTACATTGATTTACTTTCACCTGGACACCCACCAGGAGGTTAGAAGAAGAGCTCAGTTTGACAGCGCATCCGAAGGCGGAACTCCTAGTAGTACTGCCCCCAAATACACACTACGGATGCCAGTGTTTTTGGCATGCGTCCAATCCTGGTGTGGGACGAGAACACACAACCCTCTGGCCCACAGGCAGATGTACCACCAACTGAGGCACACTGACAAGAAGAACACCACTTATTAATTGAAGCACAATTTGAAGAAAGAAGAAGCCATAAAAAAGCAATATCTGAAATATCAAGACTAGGCAGGTGCATCCCTTTTTAATCAGGCAACTGCCAGCAGCAGCTCTGGCAGGATCAAGATTGTTGCTTTGCGTCACCTTGTAAATGTACCTCCCAACAGATCTCCAGTAGGACAGGATCATTAGTGAAGGACTGCAGCTATGCAGCAGCAGTACTTTGTAAGACGTAATCAGCCACCCCAACACAGCTCTGGCAGGACCAGATCAGAACGAGCACTTTGTAATCATCCCTTCCCCCCCCAGACAAAGTTCAGGCAGGACCACTGCAGAGTGACCACCTTGCCGCACTTTGAAACCCCAGACTGCCTTGACTTGCAAAACACAGGCATTCATACACACAGAGGCCCAGCATCACAAGCTGTAGTCTGCAGCCGTAGTCCCAAAACAGCACTCCATCCTTAGCACGCAGACACATGACCAGCCAGGAGGATGCCCTTCATTTACTTCTCAAAACTGCTCTGCTACATCTCATCTGTCCTTCATGTCAAAGGTGCTACCCATGCAGATAAATGTACTGTGCATTCAGACTTTAGTGCAGGTCCTTTGTGTCCTCCAGAGCCCAGCAAACCCTTTTGCTCAGAGTCCAAGCCCACCATCCCGAAGGCCAGATCCATACGCCAGGTCTTTTTTAAACTAGCAAAAGGCATTGAGTACGCGAGGAGGATAAGAGAAATTCTGTCACTTACCATAATTTCCTTTTCTGTTAGCTCCAACATTGTCCATTGTCAATGGGGAGATATATGTGGGTAAGAGCCTAAGCAAAGCTAGCCAACCCCTCGCTTCAAAGCCCCCCACCCAAAAATGCTGGTTCCTCATTCACACCCAGCCCACATCAGAAAGGCAAAAAGAAAGTGTGTACTTTTAAAACCATGCATTACAAGTCAGAGACATCACATATGCACAACAGCACCATTTTAAATCTGCAGAAACAAGTCTAATTCCACCACCCAGCCCAAATCAATATAATAAATAAGCAAAAACATGAGCCATTTCAACCCCACACCCCAGAATACATCTTATATGCTCCCAGATGCAGGGCCCATTCGCAATCATTGACAATTGTATGGATCCGTTATGTGAAGGGGGCTATTGGCCCACGCACCGGGAATATCCTCTGCCTACTCTTTGCAAACAATGCCAGGGGTTCTATGACTTTTTCTTCCACCTGGACACTCACCAGGACAGGCAGAAGCCAGGGGACCCACAGCGGTTTTAACGTCTCATCCAAAGGACAGCACTAGTCAAACTACCACCCTTGAATACTGCAATGGTGCCAGCGCTTAGTTATTCCAATCCCAGTGTGGTATCAGAACCCACAACCCTCTGGTCCAGAGATGGATATGCTACCAACTGAGCCACACTGATACTGACACTTAAATCTCTCAGCACAAGGACAACACTACTTTAGTAATGGCCTCAAATCATATTGGGCCAGCAGCAGCAACAATTATAAATGACACAAGGATGCCAAACAAAACAAATAAAAGCACTTCCTCCTAAGGTAGGGACGGTGTTCAGTAGTTACCCAGTGGCACTGGTGCCACGCCAGCAGGTCCTCGTCAAAACACACCCAGCAAATCACTCCAAAACTCGATAGCAGGTCCTTCACTCCTGCCCCACTCCCACCATACAGGCCAGATGTAGGTTTCTTTTCCTCAGACAGAAGTGAGTATCAGCGGGAGAACAGGAACAATTATACTTACCACAATTTCCTTTCCGTTAGCTCCAACGTTGTAAATTGGACTTACGTGGTAGTAGCAACAGCATCAGGTTATTCATTCCAAAACCCCTGCCCAAACACACGGGCTACCCCATCCAACATCAGTTACAAAACTAACATTTGAACCCACACAGAAGCATCACATATAAACCACATGCCACCATTTCAACACACCACCACATAAACTGGTGGTTCAGTCAGATGCAGCTGCTTTGCAGTTGAATGCCATAGGTGTGAGTGGAGGATATGGGCACTCCTTGAACAGACCTAGGAAGGTCCCCACACCCAAGCAAGACAAGCAGGCCCTTCGCTCTCCAAAGTGTCCCACCCTAAAAGAGGAGTTCTCATTCAACAACCATATAAATAGGATAGGGCCATTTTAGGCTTGGCACAGCATAGAAAGGCATCTTGGCATCTTGTGTGACCCCCCCCCCCGGCTCTGGGCCACTGCTGAAACGGCCCAACCAAGAATAAAATGGCACACCCCGCAGAGACATCATGCAGCTTAGCATTACCATCCTGGGCAAACCAGCTAAGGGGCATGCCCCTCCCAACACGGTTTCACCCATTCCCCCTGCTCAGGCTCATGCGTGACACCACCACCATCCACTCAGGCCAGACCAACTGCGGGATATTACAGCCAACCCTGCTCCAACCTGCCACCACCACGACAAATCCCTGCTAAGAGGCATCAGAGTCCCCCCAATCACCACATCAAATACCTGCTTTAACTATCACTGAGGCAGCATCACCACGACCATGAAATGCATCCCCCTTCCCCAGGCTCTGTTAGCAACAGCATTACCCCTGGGCAAAGCAGCCAAGAGACATTTCGTATAACTGTCCCCCCACCAGACTGGACCAGCGAGGCAGTACAGGCACCTCCCTACATCCCCAATACTGCAAATCCCAGCTTGAGAACAGACCAGCAGAGAAGCATCAGTCCCCCAATCACCACATCGAACCATACCTCCTAGTGTCCCTGATTTTCAGGGACGTCCCTGATTTTGCCTCAAAATTTTACTGTGTTCCTCCTAAAATTTGATGTTTTGTGGCTCAGTGGGAACCATAAGCACAGAACAAGGTCAAGCCTTAAAGTTACAGACTTCTTCTTCTTTAGAAAATGCATTTTACACTAAGCCCCATATTCTACCAGCTTTATGGGTGGATCTCTAATTTTGAAGATGTGTCCCGATTTTTTTTTAAGCCTTGTCCCTGATTTATGAGGAAGAGGTTGAGAGGTATGCATCGAACACCTGCTCAAGCTACCACACCCCACCACGAGAGGCATCATCCCCCATAAGAGGCATCAGCCCCCAAACTCCCACTCAGGCCAGATCAGCTGTGAGGCAATACAGTTCCTCCCCCAACATGAGAGGCATGAGGCACATCAGGCCGGGCATCAGGCAGCACCCCACCTCCCAGTCAGGCCATCAGAACCCCCCACCTCCCAGTCAGGCCATCAGGCAGCACCTCCAAATCTCCCAGTCAGGCCATCAGGCAGCACCCCCAAAACCTCCCAGCCAGTCAGGCCATCAGGCAGCAGCACCCCCACCTCCCAGTCAGGCCATCAGGCAGCAAATCCCCACCTCCCAGTCAGGCCATCAATCAGGCAGCACCCTCCAAACCTCCCAGACAGGCCATCAGGCAGCACCCCCAAACCTCCCAGACAGGCCATCAGGCAGCACCCCCAAACCTCCCAGACAGGCCATCAGGCAGCACCCCCCACCTCCCAGTCAGGCCATCAATCAGGCAGCACCCCAAACCTCCCAGACAGACCATCAGGCAGCACCCCCACCTCCCAGTCAGGCCATCAATCAGGCAGCACCCCCAAACCTCCCAGACAGGCCATCAGGCAGCACCCCCAAACCTCCCAGTCAGGCTATCAGGCAGCACCCCCAAACCTCCCAGTCAGGCCATCAGGCAGCACCCCCACCTCCCAGTCAGGCCATCAGGCAGCAAACCCCACCTCCCAGTCAGGCCATCAATCAGGCAGCACCCCCAAACCTCCCAGACAGACCATCAGGCAGCACCCCCCAAACCTCCCAGACAGGCCATCAGGCAGCACCCCCACCTCCCAGTCAGGCCATCAATCAGGCAACACCCCAAACCTCCCAGACAGGCCATCAGGCAGCACCCCACCTCCCAGTCAGGCTATCAATCAGGCAGCACCCCCAAACCTCCCAGACAGACCATCAGGCAGTACCCCCAAACCTCCCAGTCAGGCCATCAGGCAGCACCCCCCAAAACCTCCCAGTCAGGCCATCAGGCAGCACCCCCCACCTCCCAGTCAGGCCATCAGGCAGCAAACCCCCACCTCCCAGTCAGGCCATCAATCAGGCAGCACCCCCAAACCTCCCAGACAGGCCATCAGGCAGCACCCCCAAACCTCCCAGACAGGCCATCAGGCAGCACCCCCACCTCCCAGTCAGGCCATCAATCAGGCAGCACCCCAAACCTTCCAGACAGGCCATCAGGCAGCACCCCCACCTCCCAGTCAGGCCATCAATCAGGCAGCACCCCAAACCTCCCAGACAGGCCATCAGGCAGCACCCCCAAGCCTCCCAGACAGACCATCAAGCAGCACCCCCACATTCAAGTCAGGCCATCAGAACCCCCCCCACCTCCCAGTCAGGCCATCAGGCCATCAGGCAGTGCCCCCCCTGTGAGGCCAGCCAGACCAAACCCCAGTGGAGCTTCCAAAAGTATAGTAGAATTTTTACCTGAAGTCTGAGGAAGGATCCCGTCTGCAAAAGGATGTCACCAGTAGTCTCAGGAGCTCTGTCTGCGGCAATCAGCGTTCCACGGTGGCGACTATAGCAGCTGAAGGGCGGCGGTAGTTGACAGGCGGAGTCAGCAGGTAGCGGCTTCAGGAGTCGGAAGACAAGCGTCGTTAAAAGCGACTTGCAGGGGATCCAACAAAAAAAACCACCGCAATATAAATTCGTCGAGTCTCCATTCAACCGCACGCATGGCATGGCATTTTATTTCCGGGATTGATGACGACGTCGCACGTTACGAAGCTGCTCATTGGTTGAGGGAGCCGGGTGATGATTGGCTGCAAATGCACAATACCGATTGGCTACAGCCACCTCTCTCTGATTGGGCACATATTCTGGGCTTTCTATTGGTCTGCCGAAGACCTTGTTTTGCACAGGATTTGGCTGGCTCAGAATCCCCCTGCCTACTACTCTAGCAGCTGCTAGCACATACAGAATTGAACTTGGTAGGGATCCGAGATGCAGAATGTACAGCACAGTAGACGCAGAATCAGAATCGCTCTCTGCGCCTCCCTTGGAACGAGCTCGCGCCTTCCCAGGGAGGCGCGCCTCACCATTTGAGAACCCCTGCTCTAGAACAAGGGATCATGATATGAAGCTGGAAGAGGGTAGATTCAGGAGAGATGTGAGGCAGTTCTTTTTCACAGAAAGGGTGGTGGATTCCTGGAATAGCCTTCCATAGGAGGCAGTGGTGGCAAAAGCAGTGGTAGGTTTCAAAAATGCCTGGAATAGGCAAAAGGGAATCCTAGGAGGAAGGAAGGGGGTGCAAGCGACAGTGCTGTAGATCAAGTAGGGTCTGCAGCAAATGTGACCAAAATAAAAAATGGGCAGAGTAGATGGGGCCAGTGGTTGTTATCAGTTTCTATGATTTATATGACAAGTTATGTGATTCAAACTGATTCAGTGTAAAATTATTGATATGAACAATGATAATCAAATGGGTAATAATATATGTATTGAGCAGGGAAAAATCAAGAGGAATACATGTGAAGCAATATACTACTCATGAGTGGTGACACCGTGATTCGCTTTAATTCACTTAGAATTTTAGAGACAGTAGAAGGTATGATGCCCATATGAGCTGTCTGTTGTTTAATTATAATAATCCTCTAAACCATTTTCTGCCAAGAATTTTTCCAATCTGTTATTATACTCAGAGAAATTCCTGCTATTTATCACTCCCGAAGGCAGATTATTCCAAATGCCTACTATTCTTTGTTTGTAACACATCTTATGCTTGCTTGTTTTAAAATCTGGTTTTCAAGTCCCCTTACGTTTTGTTCCATTCTAAAAAATTAAATTAAATCCTTTTGTAAGGTCTTCCTTGTTAATGGTTTTGTGCTGTGACAGAAATGGGAACAAAGTAGTTGTTTGGATTTACTAAAACTATTTTTCTGGTCTTCTGCATCTTACCAGGAGTTTTTCTGGGTTTGCTAATAACAAAGGGAAAAACACTGGGATTCTATGTCACTAGAAGGCCATCCCTCAGGACAGTGTAGTGGGTAATAGATCTCAGGAGACTGGGGAAGGGGGGTGAACATCCACACACACAGATTTTGGACAGGATTTGACCATTCAAATACAAACTGGTTGTTAAATGGATCTTATAGGACATCTATGTTTTTTAATCTGATTGGAGGCAAGAGAACTCAAACTTGTACAGAAGCTAAAATGGTTGGTTAATTCAAAATAATTACCTAATCACAGAGTTTCAGATGTGGGCTATAAATTTAGAGCATTCTACTCGAGTGGGGGTTTTGCCTGATACCATCCGTGAAGATAAGCAGAGCCTGCCTTCAGCAATGGTTTGTGTGGGGTCAGATAGTAGATTTTAGTTTCCTGTCAGTTTAGAAAGACAAGTACCTTTTATGTTAGATTAAAGCAGTCTGTAGTGTTTTTTAGCTGAATCCTGTTATTTAAAACCACTTGTTTATTCTTCCTGTAAAAGTGTTTTCCTCTCATTTGTACTATTGATATCCTGGAGTTGCAACTTGACTCCTAAAGTAAAATCTTCTATTTATCTAGCAGTTGTGACTATGTCTTAATTGCAAAGTAGTGATTTATTTTCTCTGGCTAAATAAAAACTCCATTGGCATCCATCATCAGAAGAGCATACTACCCAAGTTAACCTGTGGTGACCTTCCTAGCCTTGTAGAGGGAGAATTGAAGTTCTCAGCAACCAGGCTGGTGGCAACTGAGAAACAAGGAAACAGACGGCTCTCAAAGGCAGTTACAGTCAAAAGAGAGAGGGTTGACACATGTACATCATCAACAAATCTCCCAAATATGCTAGTTGTGCAGAGTATTTAGTCTGAGGAGTTTCAAACGTTCCTCATATGTCTTATTTTCCAAACTCTTGATTGTTCTTGTTGCCTTCCTCTGAATGTGTTCAATCTTCTTCCTATCAGTAATATTTAAAGCTCCCCAAAACCGTGAGCAGTAATCTATGATAGGTACATAGTGTATGAAGTTACTGTAGTATTATGATGGTACCTAGCTGTATACCAATGTTGAGTTAGCTACCTTATGGGAGTTTATTTATTTTTGTGTTTTTAGCTACACACTAATGACATACAGGCAAGGATGGTCCTTACAATTTGTGACCTTGTTTTTTTTTTTTAATTTGTGTACCACTGTATTCATTTTTGGGAAATCACTTGCAATCTGGCATGTGCTATATTTCATCAGGTTAGCAGTGGGTTAACCTTATCAACTGCATACTGCTGGCTGTCTCTCCCCCCTTCTCCCCCCCCTTCCACCACCGACTGCAGGAAGTGACTTGACACACAAGAAACCACTGTGCTTCCCTTCACAAGGCAAAGTAAGGAACTGAAAAAAAATCTCATTGAACTAATTGTTTTATTAGGTTTTGATTGTAGACCCTTCTGCTTTGTGCCTCATTGACTTTAGTGATCAACTTAAAAGTTGCGACAGGAGTGTCAGTGGGGAGGGAGGGAGGTGCTTTCACTGACCAGCAGCATTGCACAGCTGAAACAGAATATGCAGCACCAGGGATTATTATACACAAGGTTCCCTGACTATCTGAATATAAAGGAGGAACAAATCAACAAAACTCCCATATAATCAGATATGTACAAGGAGCTGGATTCAGTGCATGCAGCCTAACTCACAATGTCTTAGCAGCTACCTTTGCATGAAAATAACTGATAGAATGTCACTATTAGATCAGTCCTGAAAGAGTTAACATAAAAGCACACAGGACTTGCAGATGTTAGCTGGAGAACAGAAAGAAAATGATGGAAATGAACTGTCTATGACTCAACATCAAAAGCTGCTTGCCCTACTACTGCTGTACCCCTGGAATTCCTTTGAAATGCATGCAGCACACAGTGCTCACTCAACAAAGTCATCACATAAGATCCACTGCTAGAAAGGAAGGAAATAGTGCAGTGTAGTCTGGGCAGGAGTGGGGGAGCAGACAAAGGAACACCACTGTAATCTATGTACAGGAGGCAGATATGTGATGCAGTTCCAGTTGAAGCACTCTGTGGATAAAAACAGTCCCTTTTCTCACTTACATCACAGCAGTATGTCAGCATGGCTGTACCCATGCAGCCATAAATAGCATTTGTCAATGCCGAATGTTTGCTTGCTGGCATTGGCATTGTAGTGTAGACGTTACAGAGCTGCATAATAGAAATGGCAGGAAGTATTGAACTGAAGCCAACCCCACCACCACCCTGCAGAGAGTGAGAGGCATTGGGGTGTGCCTTTGGGTCGTCAGGCATAACGGCCATGCCATTTCACCACACCCCACCCTGCAGACATTGACAAGGTCACGGTGTGCCTTGGGGTCTTTGCCCTTATGTGCACCCCATTCCATCAGAAAATATGGTGAGATGGGTGCGGTATAGAGAATGGGTTGAACTTTGAGTCAAGAGTCCAAGGCATACCTCAATGCCCTCACTGGCTGCAGGGGTGGAATGGTATGAGCATTACAGGCAAGAATCCCAAGTCACACCCCTGATGCCTGTCATTCTCTACAGGTGGGGCGTTATGGTTGGAAACCCTAACACCTCAGGCGTTCGCTGGTATTTTCACTCCAAATTTTCAACATGGTTTTTTGTGACCCCACCTCATGAACAATGGCAATATCAGTTTGTTAGCTGGCTGCTTATGCACAGCGACTACGGCATTTAGCACCACAGGTGCAAAACACATTCAACAGGATGTGAAAAATGACAGCTGTACTGTTCATGGGGAGGTGTAAATGACAATTTTGCAAATGTGCAGTAAAAATATTAAAAACTGGTGAAGTCATTAGGTATAGAAACTGTGCAACGCACACTGTAATGTAATTAGGTTGGAATTTTACGGCAGATTGTCAACACAGGCATTTTGGGACCTCCGATCATGAACAGTGTCACTGTGATTTTCTTTATCTGTCCCGAACAATGATTTCCCACAGCGACTATGCATCTCTGCACTGAAAGTGTGAAACACATTTTGGCCATGTTGTGAAAAATGACAGCTGTACTGTTCAGAAGGAAGTGTAATAAAATGGCAATGTGGAAAATCTGGAGTGAAAATATAGAAAATTTGCAAATACCATTTATTTATGTGAGAATTAATGCACGCTTGTGAAACAGTCATTTTAGAATTTTGTCACCAAATTTTCAACATAGCCATTTTAAGATCTCTGCCCATGAACAGTGTCACTGTGATTTTCTTAATGTGTCCATACATTGATTTCCGACACTGACTGTGCCATTGGGAGCTACATGGCGGAAACACGCTTTGGGCAAGATATGAAAAATGACAGCTGTACTGCTCATAAGGAGTGTGGTAAAATGGTAAAGTTGAAAATCTGGAGGAAAATATTGAAAATATGAACTTATGAGCATGCGTAGGAACTGCATAATGCCCTCATAAAACAATTATTTTTGGAATTTTTTCACCAAATTTTGAACATGGGCTTTTGGAAGCCCACCTTATAGTGGCAGTGTCATTTCATCACTTGGTCCCGAAAGGTGATTTCATGCAGTGACTGTGAAATCACCCTTCGGGCCTGATTAACGCCATGACAGTGAGAGCATTCATGAGAAGGGGTCCCAAAAACCCCATGTTGAAAATTTGGTGCAAAAATTCCAAAAAATGACTGAAATATGCAGCAAATTTGAAAAAACCCTATCTATCTCATTATACAGCTTACCGGCATTTCCTCAGTTTGCGGTCGGCTTTGAAGAGTGCAGACGTGTTCCCGGTCCACTGAAGATCGCCATTCTGGGAGTCCGGAGGTATATGTGAAGGGGGTGGGAGGCGGGTGCAGTGGGTGGGCGAGGTTGGGGCAGAGACAGTAAGGGAATGTTTTCCAGTTTCAGGTTGTTTTTGTTTAAAATGACGACTCGAGACGTTTGCCATGCTGGGGTGGGCTCCCAGCGAGGCACAAGGATGGCTGGGGGCGGAGCTGATGGGGGATTGAGCACCCCATCGCAATAAGATCTGTAGCCACGCTTGGGGTGGGCTCCTGCATGGCACCCTGTACCTGGGACTAGTGGAGCCGACGGGGATTGGGCACCCCATCAGCTATACGATGTGCAGCCACGCTTTGGGTGGGCACCCAGCGTGGCATATGGAACTCTGTTTTGGGGCGGTGCAGCACAGCCGACGGTGGATTGGGCACCCTGTTGGCTACACAGTGTGTGCGTGGGGGGCGAGCACATGCTTATGTGTGTGTATGTAGGGGGAGCGCGATGAGCAGGCGATATCTTGTCACTGCTCACTGAAGCGTAGCTCCTCTTTCAACTGTACTCCACTGCATTTTGACTGCTGTCATAGACAGCTCCAGCAGGCATTGGAGAACCGCGGCTGCACCTGCAAACACATTGACTGAATTGAAGAGAGGGTGCCACACCTCCAAAAACTTGGATGATGGCACTATGTTTCTTGCACATGCGCAAAGCAAACATAAAAGGGAAATTGTACTTAAGTACACTTCCAAGACATAAAACCCTGCAAATGTGGGGAAAATGTACATTTAACCAAGATGTGCATTTATTTTATTTATTTATTTATTGAAATGTTTCACTAGGAAGGCACACTGAGCAACAAGTCACTCGTCTCTCGATGTGACCTGGGGGGGAAGGAGTACAACTGGAATGAAACATTAAACATTCAAGTTACAAGATCAACATTAACATACAGTTTTAAGGCAGATGTTACAAACAGTGTTACGACAGTGTTGAGCATAACATGTAGAAAAAGTGAACAAAAATAAGTGCCAGGTTAGTAAGTAAACAAGAGCTTACATAAACGAAAAGGGGAAATGGGGCAGATGCGGAGTTGGGGTTGAAGAGTTGTGCCTTGGAGACCCCTTCAGGATGTGAGGAACCCTACAAGGGGACTGGAGGGACCAGAGAGAAGGGGGAATGGCAGTGTCCCAGAAAGAGGGACAGAGACACATAAGAGGCATATTTAACATTGGTGGTATGCAAAAAAATTGGGGTATAAGAAAACTGTGCACTTAGTGGGATGTGTACTTAACCGATATGCACTTAAGTGGATTCCACTATAATTACTGTACCTTCATTTATCATAGAGGACTGGGGTTGAAACAAGTGTTTTTTCCAGCAATCTGTCTTCTTCCTGGAAATGAAAGATGGCTGGATAAGCAAGGGTCCCTCCTGGTATGCACGTTCAAAACTACTACAGTATTGGGACCAGTTTTTGTTTAACAAAGACAAAGGCACTACTAGTTCACATTTGCCTGCTAATCAGTCTTTTGGAAAAAAGAAACATGCACTGCTGCCATGAAAAAAAGGAAAGCACGATACAGAAGGCATATTATTCCATTCTGTACTGTAAAACTATCAGACAACAATTTTTAAAATGTTTTTAAAACAGGGTAACTGAAAATGCTGACAGCTTGTGTACTTAACATCTGTTTGATGTAGTTAGGAAAGACAAAGACACCGAACAATTTAAACAATTGTTCGCTCTCTGTTTCCTTTTTAAGCATCTCATAAACTGCTGTATTATCAAACTGCCCCTCCTGGATGCTACCTCATATTAAAATAGTAGCATAGCAATTTAAGTGCAGAAGGGACTCTGTGGTCAACATGCCTTCACCCACACACACTTAATAAGTGAGAATTAATAAGCATGCTGTGTGAACATGTACTAATGTATTAACTTTTCCACACTGTTTTTTTGTCATTGCACTTATGTAGCTGTTTTCAGCTCTAAGAAATCTTTTGGAGCTCACCATGACTGTTTATCTGCCAGATAAGCCTACAAGTGGTGTCAGGCAGATGGCAAGTATCAATGACTAGGGGCCATGCAAAGCAATTGCAAGTGGAAATGTTTAAGGGGATAAGAAGATTTTTTTTGTTTTGTACTTTCTGAGGGTGGTGGAGGAATGGAAAATGGTATTAAATAGTGTATTTAACTCTGACAAGGATTTAAGGGAGGTCTCGATGTAAATCTAAAGGAAACAAATGTATCAAGGCATTACCACTGCAAAGTGGGGGATGGTTTTGTTGGGACATAAGCCTTCTTCTATCTCTTTTCATATGTTCTCATGATTGTAACAGCTGGATGGAAATGGGCTACCGAGCCAATGGTTTGGTGGCTATTCAGCTATGGGGGTGGACTCTTACCAGGAATAGGTGTGTGCTTCATTTTATTTATTTATTTGTAATTTTTGTCCAGGAAGAGCACACTGAGCTGATAAGGCTCATTTTCAGATGCATTCTTGGGAAGGGATACATTTACTCTCATTAAGAGGATCCTTGATGGGTCGGTGTGGTTCAACCATTGATTTATTCATTGATCCAGGATTCATGTATGCAACAGCTCATTTACTCTGCAGCCTTGCTGTTACCCAGATTTACATCTAGGACATCTGAAGCACAGGGGTCAAGTACATCCTCCAGACATTAAGTCGGGGAGGTAGGAATCTTTCAATGGGCAGACTAGCTGGACCCTTGAGGCCCGATTCTTCAAGTGTCCAGAATGATGCACGGAGCTTGAGCAGAAAGAATGGCACAAGGAGTGGTTTCATCAGGAACTGTGCTGAGAGCAATTCTCAAACACAGTCTCGGCACCCACAAGCTGTGTGCACCAAGGGATCTTGTACCATTCTTGCGGCACAAAAAGGGGTGCAGCATGATGTGGGTGGTCCCTTTTTGCCTGACACTCCGACGGCAAAACAGGGAAAATGACCGCTACAGCGACAGTCGCTGTAATGGTCTGTTTCCTTGTTTCAATTTCCCCCAGTGTCGTGCCCCTTCCCCGGACCAACTCCGACCTGGAGTTGAGAATCCTAAAGTCCGGGGGTGTGGGGGGTAGCCCCACATGGGGGTGGGGCATGGCCCCTCACAGAAAACAATGGGGGCTTGGGCGGCACAATATCTGCATATCTGCATTGGTATTGTGCCATCGCTGTGCAGGTGGTTGACAGATTTACTGTTGACCAAAGTTGGTGCTTCCACATGATGCAAGGAGCTGTACGTCAGGGCAATGCTGCACTATCCCCTTTTCTGGCATTCACTAACATGTATGGTTTCGACAGAAACACCCACTAGACCAGTCAGGGCTGGTCTAACGGTCCCTGTGCCACCCACAGAGCCCTCTCTGGTGGGAGGGTACATGATGGTGTGTGCCCACATCTGCCTACAGGGGTGTTGCACAGGTATATAGCAGGATTAGGTTATCATTATATGTATACTAACTGTACTGATATGTATTTCATGCTGTGTCACTATTACTGTTCTATTATGGTATGGATCATTACGAGTGGGGTATCTGTATCCTGTGCATCCATGTAGGATATGTGTATGTTATATTATGTATGGAATGTACTATATTCCTATATTGTTTTTACAACTCTGTATAGCCATGTGCATTGTGACCTTGACAGGGGTGCCATGGACTGTGTGCTGAATGCCACTAGACATGCACCTCTTGGGCTGATGCAAGGGGTATGCATGTGCATCCATCATTGCCTGCACCAGTACTCATGTTGCCAACACAGGTGTAGGTTTCTACCCTTTGCATGTGCTGCCCAGCCATCCCACAGCTTGCGGCAAACCTCTAGGGTGTGCCGTCTGTTTGGTGCACAGCTACAGATGCCACAAGCTGTAGGACTTTGCTGCTGGGACCCTACCCAATAGAGAATCTGGTGCAGGGTCACTGGTGCACTGGCAAAGCACCATGCACCACTCTACTGTGGCTTTGAGAATTGAGCCCTTGGTCTTTCTCTGTTTGCAGTGTCTAGGGTCTGGATTCACAAAACTTCTGAAATTCCCACTGTTGCGGGAAAGTCCGGTGCAAGCGGGTTGCCACTTGTGGATCTGCAGGTTTCTGCAGTTCTTCCACAGCTGTGGGTATTCACAAAGGTGGAGCTGGATTTTGACCAGCTCCACAATATATGGCAGCTTACAGGTGGCATTGCCAGGGAAATCCCTGCAGCTGTGGAAAACCGTTACAGCCGGTGGGACTGGCCATAACATTGCCTGCAGTTGCTGTGGCTGTGCATAGCAATCTCTGCAGCTGCAGAGATTTTGGTCCACAACTGGAGTTGCGGTGTGGGACTTAGTCCCAAAACATTTTGCGAATCCAGCCCCATGTTTCTACATTTCTGTAAGAATAGTAACTTGCTCAAGGTCATACCATTTCTTGATTTGTAATTTTGATCAGGAAGGTCACACTGGGCAGTTACATGGACCTATTTTATTGATGGGGACATTTTGGTTATGACACCAGGAAACTTTCCTACTCTTCCTTATTAAGTGCCATAAGATGTTTAACTTCCACCTAGACATTGTCCAGAGATGGGCAGCAGGGCCTCAGTTCAATAACGTCTCTTCCAAAGTATGGCACCTCAACTGTGCAGCATCCTCCATCACCCTCGTACTGCATTACTGTATCAATTATGGATATTACCCCAAGTACTTTGTGTGGGGCTAGAACCCACAGCCTTCCAATCTTTTGGCCCCAGAGTTGAGCACGCCACTGTTTGAGTCACTGACACTGATAATGAACCAATCAATATGGCACGATTAGAAACAGTTTTATGCTTAACCACAGTAGCACACAGTCTTCTAAATGGTTTGGAATCCCTGAAACTGGAGAATCTTAATAAAATCCAGCAATAATGACTGAACAGCCAGTCATTTCCTAGGGATTAATGACTGGCTGGGGGAAGGATGGCCTGAGGTGCAGCTGAGGACCAACCCTCTACAGTCTGTTGTTAATTCCCAAGAAATGATCATCTGTGAGGCATTGTGTGATTACTAGTCTAACTGCAATATTGACATGGTAAACAGTTTGTTCTTGACGCTTACTTTTTTTTTCTGTCTTGCATTGCTGTTGTTTAATCACCACTATTCTCCCTGTCTTTTGCTGCTGGTCTTGTGTTCAGTGTGACAGCATACCTCCATGTACAAGAACAGAACTAAGTCATACTAAACAATTAAGTGCTACAAGCACTGAAAATTTGAAAAGCAGAACAAGAACTTTTCTGCCAGCAGTGAGGACATAAAGTGTGTGATCAGCTGAGTGTAGCAGCAGTGCTGGGCATTTCTTTTTTTTGTATTATTTATTTTACTTTTTTGGTGCAGCCTGCCGCTGGTCCATCCACCCAGGTCACGGCCCTCTGTGCTCCTACTCCCACATGAGCCGAGACTCCACAGATACACCCTGGCTTGCCACCCAGGGCGGGGTAGTGGCACCCCCCAAGTGCTAGCGCTGATGGCATAGGTTCGGGAGTTGGCCTGGGAGAACATTAGAGTGAAGGGTAGGCATCATCATCATGGCGGCAGGCTGTGAGATCCCCCCCCCCGTAGGTAGGGGCGGGGATGTGCAATGAAGGCCACTGTCCGCCCCACCCCTGAGATCAGCATGTGTCAGTGCTTGTGATGAGCCAAGCCTCCGCTGGGTGTTGCCCTTGCGCTGACCACTTACCACCCTCCCCCCTGGAGAAGGAGAGCAGTCTTGGGACACTTGATCCTTCTCCCCCCTTCTAGCCTTCTGATGACCCAGATCTGTTTCTGAGCCGGTGCCAGTGTCGCAAGCTGAAATCCAACCACTGCGCCGATGGGCCGGTGCAATGCTGGGTATTTCTAAGAGATTAATGCCTGGCACAGTAGCCAGTCACAGAGCTCCTGTGGTTTAGCTCATGAATAATTAATTAGATGTATAATTATATTTAAACTATTTTTGTTTGGTTCTTTATTCCTTTCACAATAGCAATATAAAGGTAAAGGTGCTTTCACATGGCCTTGAAATATATATTTTATTTTGATAAAACTGGCTGCTGGATAAATCTGATAGCTTGAAATACATTTGTTTATTATCTTACAAAGCTGTGCCTGCAAAAGTAAAGGAGATTTTGGATCACTAAACATGAAACAAAAATGTTTGCAATTTTCTTTTAATGGGATTGTAATACTTTGCAGTAACGAAAATTTAAAGAAATTGATAGAATGTTATTTGGCCTGAATATGAGTCAAAAATCAGAAAATGTTAAACATTTTTTTTTACAAAATGGTTTGTCAAAATGTATGTTGACATGTTTAAAACAATTCAACAGCAGTTTTAATGTGTTTAAAATAGGTCCCATCTTTACAATCTATTTTAATAAAAAAAAAATTAGTTCCCAGCCCTAATGGCTCCAATGTTGTCAGACCCCAGGCTGTCCAATGTTCCAATGATATGACCTTTACAGGATCTTATTTAGGGCTATTATCCTGTGGGCATTTTCTAATGCTGGATGCTGAATCTTGAGAGGCGTCAGTCTGGTTTGAAAATGGCCATGAAACCCTAGCTACCCACTACACCTCACCACCAACCCCAAACATCACATCAGCTGGCCTCCAGCACAGGAAATATAATTTTTTCATTTGGATACTTCTCTGCACACCTACAGTACTTTCCCCTCGGCACGTTATATCCACCATCGTGCTCTCCCACGTATTCCACCTACTGTTACTCTCAGGAGATGTGGGAATCAAAACCAGGCCCTCTGGCAGCTACTCTGCATGCCCCTCCCCTGCAAATTTGAACAGGTAACAGAGGCCTTTGGGTCATTCATTTAAACACCCATACTGTAGCTTGGTCCCAAAAATGGACAAAATTGAAGCTCTCATCTCGTTACACAAACCTCATGTACTCACACTCTCTGAGAGCTGGCTTACCCTCTCAGTTAGTGATGTAGAAATAACACTCCTCCAGTTAAATATTTTCCGTAAGGACAAGACCTCCAAAAAAGGAGGTGGACTCATGTTCTATGTCCACTCTAACCTTGAGGCAGAAATCTGTGACCCTCCCCACCCTGCGGAGTCACCTTGCAAATGGATATTAGCAATGCTCGAATTATGATGAAAAAAGTAGGGGGGCCCAATGGCCATATTCAGAGCTGTGTGCAGAGTCAGTGAAAAGGGAGTGCAAAAATCCTCACAAAGCTGGGGGTGGGGGGTCTGGGGGTATGCTCCCCCAGGAAATGTTTTAAATCATCACTGTAAGCGGTGCATTTTCCTGCATTTTGGAGCTACAGTAAGTAAGGTACATTAAAACCCACCAGGATGAAATATTCTGTGATGTGGATGTTACTGTTTCCTGCAAGAATGTTTTAAAAATTAAAGTGTTCATAAAACTGCATTCTTGGCTTAATTTGTAAAGTGGATTGCTCCTTACTTCCCATTTCTCTCACACTCTGTGAAACAGATCCCCCAGATCACACTTACCACCTTTGTTAATTATCCTTTTCTTCTACCAACACCAACACCCCAGGATTTTTTGCCAGCCCACTGTCTGCAAGTTTTGCACCATACCCCAGTCACAAGAAGTGGAAAAGCAAGGCAGCTTATGCAAAGGATTATTATCATACAAGCTGCCATTCTGATATGAGCACAAGAAAAAAAAAAAGGACACAGCAGTAGAGCACTAGACCAGCAGGCGATGAAAAGGAGGAGGGATCAAGGTCACATTGTTAACGGACAATCAAAGGGTGATTTGTGCATTATGATGATAGGCAGAGTATTAAAAAAGATTAAATTAAACTTGTGGATGAATCCTGCACCAGTTAAAATGGACTCCCCCTACCCACACAGACACACACACACACACACACACACATATATGCCACCAATTTTATTTCCTAAATAAGATTGTTATATATTATAGTCTCTGAGGTTCAGTTAATTTTGGATGATTGATGTCAAAAACGTCAGTGTCAAAATCTGAAAGTCATTCCAGTTTTGGGGAAGTCAAAATACTTCCCAGGTTACAACTTTGGTTGCCAATATAATATTGTCAGAGACAATTTTGTAATATACACATTACAGATAGTGCCATGCCCCCCATTCACTGAGAAAAATATCAAGGAGTTGTCACACATCAAAGAAAGCAAGCACAGCAGTATTTTTTTTACAATAAATAAGGATAAAGATAAGGATCTCTGACTATCACCTTTTGACTCCTAATAGTGAAAAATGTAGGTGATTTTTAAATTTGCAGGCAAGAATCTCAAACAATGGTGTGATATTTTTCTCAATGAATGGGGGACATGGCATTATCTGTAGTGTGTGTTACAAAATTCCCTGACAATATTATATTGGCTTCCATAGTTGTAATCTGGGAAGTATTTTGACTCCCCCAAAACTGGAATGACTTTCAGATTTTGACCACTGAAGTTTTTGACATCACTCATCCAAAGTTAACTGAACCTCAGAGACTATAATATATAGCAATCTTAGTTAGAAAATAAAATTGGTGGCATATATATGTGTGTGTGTGGGGGGGGGTGGGGGAATCCCATTGTTAACTGGTACCTTGACTAAAGATTCTTAACTAGGGGGGATCCAACCCAGGAGCGCACAAAGTCTTTAAAAAAATAAAATTTCTGGGACCGGGAATCAAACCCAGTCCCAGATGCAGTGCCTGGGTTCCTGCTGCCCTGGCTCGGTCCAGTGAGCCACAGCAGCTGCTCGGCATAACCCACTCCCAGCAGAGGTCTTCTTCTCTGCCTGGGAGTGTGTGAATGGTGCAATACAGCATACAGCAGTATACGTGGTATTGTACTGTTCGCTGTCCTAGACAGCGCTATTTCGGGTTAGCTATAATGTCGTACGCTACTAAGCATATGACATTATGACCCGGTATGGCACCTTTCAATGACACAGAACTCAGGAGGCCCTCCAAAAAAGTAAGGGGGCCCAGCCCCTTCGGCCCCACCCCTGCAATTCAAGCTCTGGATATTAGTTATATTACACTTGGCAAGAAATTGCTCAAATTGTGCTGTGTATACAACTCACCCAAAACAGGGCTAAATGGTCTCCATGACCTTTTCCTTTTAGTAAACCAGTTCCCCTCATCTGAACTGCTCATACTAGGTGATCTAAACTTAAATTGGTTGAACAACAAAGCTCAGTATAAGCCCATACTTGACTCATGCCAGCTGTATTAAATCTTGCAAACCCCTACAAAACCGGCAACCACACCTTGATTGACTGGATACTGGTCAAAAAACTGAAAGAATTATTACTTCAGGTGTACTCAGTCGCTGACCACCTGATTACCTATTGCCAATGGCACAACAGTACCCCCAAAAACTCCCAGCTCAGGATATCTCGTTCATAAATGACACCAGCCTGGACCCCACATCCTTCCTGCATGACCTGTCACTTATAGACAGGGCTCTCTTAGACTTGGCCACTGATGTCATTATGGCACTCAATCACTTTATAAACACTTTCACAGCCATCCTTGACATAGCACGTCCTCTACATACTAGCAGGGTCAAACCAAAGAAATCTTTCTGGCTCACTAGCAATATCTTTGCCCTGATGCATAGTAGAGACACATCCTGGAGTAAGTTCAAGAAAATCCACCTTGCCACTGATTGGAATGGTTACAGGATCCAGAGGAATGAACATGAGAAAACCTCAGAGTCAAGACTCAGTACTTTAAAAACCTACTATCGAACCTGGACAACCCCAAAAGTTCTGCCACTTGGTAAACTCTCTTATTAAAAATACTCCCAACCCCTCATTGACCTCAATGGTGTTAACCACACTGACCCATTAAAATCACCACTCTCTTTGATGACATTTTCTGACCTGGATAAATATAGAACCAATTCCACCCCACACCTAGCCCCGTCAATCCTAAAAGGGATCTGCCACCTCCTTCTACATAAAAGGGTTACTTGTCGCAATGTTCTCAAACAACTTGCCACACTAAAAGTGGACAAATCCACTGGCCTTGCTGGTCTCTCACCCAAATTCCTTAGCCTTGCTGCACTCCAAATTGCTCTCCCTGTGCTGATGATCTTTAATATGTCCTTCTGGACTGGCACAGTACCTGCCCTTTGGAAATTGTCTATAGTCATCCTATTACACAACAAGGATTTGTCAACGCTGAATGTTTTCTCGCTGGCATTGGCATTAGTAGTGCAGGAGTCAGAGATGCATAATAGGAGTGGCAGTGAAGTATTGAACTAATGGCAACCCCACACCCACCCTGGAGAGACTGACAGGCGTTGGGGTGTGCCTTTGGGCCATCAGCTATAATGCTCATGCCATTTTACCTCACCCTACCCTGTAGACACTGACAAGTGTCGTGGTGTGCTTTTGGGTCCTTGGGTGTTATACTCACTCCATTCCATAAGGAAATACACTGAGGTGGGTGCAGTATAGGAGAATGGGGTGAACTTTGTGGCTGAAAACTCCAAGGCACACCTCGATGCCTGTCAGTGGCTGCAGGAAGGGGTGGGGGTGGAATGGCGGGAGCATTACAGCTGATGATTCCAAGTCACACCCCTGACGCCTGTCATTCTCTACAGGGTGGGGTGTAACAGTTGGAAACTCTAACACTGTAGGCGCGTGTTGGTATTTTCACTCCAAATTATCAACATGGGCTTTTTGTGACCCCACCACATGAACAGCGGCAGTATCAGTTTGTTAGCCAAAAGGTGATTTTGCACAGTGACTGTGCCATTTGGCGTCACAGGTACGTAAACACATTTTGTGCAGGATGTGAAAAATCTTAAACAGAAAAACCGTCCCGGATAGCAGAGTGCGCTAATAGGAGTAAAGACAACCATAGAACAGAAAACTCCAGCACCACTCACTGCAAAGATGAATAAATATCACCCATAAAAAATCAAATCAACAAGTATTAAACCAGTTGAAAAAATGTTATAATTTACTGCAGTACTTCCACACATAGAAAATAGTCATAAACACCAAAATACCTTACAAACAGGGGCTCAGGTGGGAGCCACAAAGCCTCCTACCAGTTTCGCTTCAGAGCATCATCAGGGAGTGTTCAAACAGGTGATGCACTCTACTTTTATAGGTAAAGCCTTAAAGTGACAGTATATCTGTAACAAATAGTCACTCTAGAGTGACACTCACCTATAATAAAAGATTCATGTAAAAATATATATATATCTTAATATGAATACAGATAAACAACAGCACACTACTAAACAGATGAAACACAAACTTCATACTGTTCATAAGGAGGTGTGGAAAAATGGCAAAGTTGAAAATATGGAGTGAAAATATTACAAATTCACGAAGTTACGAGCTTGGAAACTGAGCAATGCACTCTCGTAAAACAGCCATTTTTTGGATTTTTGTCACCAAATTTGCAACATAGGCTTTTTGAGAGCCCCCCTCATGAACAGTGGCACAGTCATTTCATTAATTGGTCCCAAAAGGTAGTTCCGCGCAGTGACCACGAAATCACCTTTTTGGACCAAATAACACTATGACAGTGACTGAATTCATGAGGAAGGGTCCCAATAACCCCATGTTAAAAATGTGGTGCCAAAATTCCCAACAATGGGCGAGATATGCACCAAAGTTGAAAAAACCCTATTTATGCCATTATACAGTTTACCGGCATTTCTTCAGTTTGCGGTCGGTTTTGAAGATTGCAGATGTGTTCCTGGTCCACCAAAGATCGTCACGCCAGGCTCTGGAGGTAAGTATGGGGTGAGGAGTGTGTGTGGGGAGGTGGGTTACGCAGAGTGTGGGTGTGGGTTGAGGAGGGAGCAGGATTGACCACGAGGGACCGTTTTCTGATTTACAGGTTTAAAAAAGAAAACATCACAGGATTTTTTTTACAGGGGCATTTGGCATGCTGGGGTGGGCTCCCAGCGTGCCACCTGATGTTTTGGGAGGGTGCTGTAGCCGACAGAAATTGGGCACCCCATCAGCACATACAAGGTGAGTAGGGGACAATGAGCCAAGGGGATTGGGCACCCCTTGGCACACAACTAATGGAGTGGGGGTTATGCTGATGGGGTGGGCTCCCCATCGCAAATTAGTCTGGGCCCCATCAGCAAAGAAAGACTGTTGGGGTGGTGCATGATGCAGAGGCGGATTGGGCACCCCCTTGGCACACACGTGAAATGGGAGGGAGGAGGTATTATGCCGATGGGGCGTGGACTCCCCTGTTGGAAAATGAAGTGGATCGAGGCATGCCAACATGAGGATTGGGCAACCCAAAGTTGGTGCCTGCGGCGGCAGTCAATGCCGCCATGTTTATTGAACTGCTTCACCAGGAAAGGCACACTGCTGCATGACGAGCTTGGCTTTCATTGCAGCAGACCTTTCTTAGATCCTGGTGGCCAGTTTACATGTTGCTAGTGTCAGCGCCTGCAGCTGCCTTATTGGGGAATGAGGGAATGCACTTACTGTTATGCGCGTCTGCATTCGCTTTACAGTGACCGCGACCTCCAAATCTGTTCTATTGCAATATGTTGGCTGGTGCGCAAGTGCAAGCCAACATAAAAGGGCAAAAGACATCTCTTGAGAACTATCGCCTCATCTCACTTCTCTCCGCTCTTGCTAAGTTGCAAGAAAAACTCATCCACAGCCAACTTGTGGAGTATCTGCAGCAATACAACCTGCTGTAATATACCCTGAGCAGCATGGCTTTCACAAAGAGCATAGCACCAACACTGCCTTGATCGAATTCATCAGTGCCATTTACAACTCTACGGACAAGAGCCTAGTGACTGTAACTGTGTTTGTGGACCTGACCAAGGCCTTCAACTTGGTCAACCACAAGCTGCTAACAGACAGATTACTTGATCTGGCCTCGATCATCTGCACTGCCTAGTTCACAGACTATCTGTACCACAGAATGCAAGTGGTAAAAATAGGTAACAATCTATCCACAGTAAAGAGTATCACTAGTGGTATCCCCAGGGCTCCATTCTAAGCCCTCTCCTCTTTACCATCTTCATTAACAACCTGCTTACAATCTGCAAACACATAGGGTCCCTCCTGTATGCGGAAAATGCAGTTCTCTTCACCCATAGCAGTGATATTGATGCCATCAGTCAGTAGCTCAGCTCCTGCCTAGCCAGGCTCCAGGACTGGTTTTCCAGCAAAAAAATGGTCCTTAATCTTCCCAAACACAGTCCATGCTATTCGGGACAAGGCATTGCCTAAACAAGCTATCACCTATGTTCTCTATCCTCACAGCAAAGGTCTCCCTTAGAAAAGACCTTGTCCTTCAAGTACCTGCGTGCTCACCTTGCTCAAACGTTGTCTTTTGAGTCCCATATCCAGCACACTACATCACTTCTTCACCAGAAATTTGGTTGCCTCTACAGAATCAGCCAGTTCTTAATACCTAGCGCCAGAACCCAGATTGCAATGGTAGACATACCCTCTCTCGATTATGGCTTGGTTGTTGTTGATGCTGCCAATAAATCTATTTTACAAAAAGTATGCCCTTTACTACAAAATCAGTAAATCTGCCTCGGAGCAGATCTGATATACCACTGTCTAGTTCTTGACTCCCTAAAATGGCTTCCTCCTGAATTTAAAGCTAATCTGGCACTTGCTACTTTTGTCAAGAAAACTATGCAATCTGGCTCCCCTGCCTACCAAAAAAAGACAACTTACATTCGTGCATCTCCCCTTGTCCCGTTCAGCCATGAATAACAACCTAGTAATCCCCATGTTTCTAACCAATATGTGTCAGCGCTCTTTTAGCTACCGCACTGCATCTATCTGCAATTCCCTTTCTCACTTACCAAAAACCCCTTATCACCACAGCTTTTACAAAGCTCCTAAAAACACATTACTCCTCATCTCAAGTCTGTCACTGCTTCCACTAATCTACTTAGTTGCTACCCACTGCCCGTTACCGCCTCTGCTCCCCACCTCTTTGAACCCTTTTCCCTTTTCCTCTCCACACCTCTCCCCCACCCTTTGCACCCAGCTATGCACTTACTCCTCCACCTGCTATATATGTACTTACCCCCAGCTTCCCCTCGCCAATACCCCACTACCTCTGCTCCCCTCCTTCTCAAACCCTTTTCCCTTTTCTTGTCCCTACCTCTCCCCCCACCCTCCGCACCCAACTATGCACTTACCCTTCCACCTACTACATATGTACTTACCCCAGCTTCCCTCCCTTAATCATTTCTCTCCCCATTTGTTCAGTAATCTCCATCTCCTTCCACCTCCACCACTAACTTCTCTTACCTCTCTTAAGTTCCCCTCACCCTGTAATTTCCCTTGTACACCCCCTAGATCTTCGTTTACTTACAACTTTTGTTTTTCACTCTTCTCACCCCAATCCTATGTCTGACACTGTGTATCATACTCAGTTTCACTGTATCTTCTCCTATGCCTGTTATATTTTATGTACTATTCTTACCAATACATTGCTGTATGTGTCCTTGCACCAACATTCAATATTTTAATATCAAGGATAGTTCCTTGTCTGATGCTTTGCATCACATGTGACATACTGTATCTTCATCTCCAAAATGTATTATATTATGAAGGTACTATATCTTACCCCCTGTCTGTGCTACTGCACCCAAGTCGACTGAAAAAGGCACTTGCTACCAGTGCACTCACCAGTCAACAAAGTTAAATAAATAAATGAATGAATGAATGAATGAATGAATGTTGGCCTTCCTAAAGATAATTTCTTTGAAAAGGCCTAACTTTGGAACTGTTAGGGGTAGGTGTAACATGAGCAACTGACCATTGTTATTTCTGCCTCTGGGCAGACAGAGCACTCTAAGGAGGCACCTTTCCAAGGCACTAAATTTACTCTATTTATTTTATTTTATTGAAATCAAGGATTACAAATACCTTTGAGCAGGAACTGCTCATTTACAATGGTTCCACGTTGAAGGATTTAGAATTTCTTGTCCAGTCTGAAGTTAATTATTTTACTGACAGTGAAGTGCTTGCAACTCAGAGGCTTAAATAAATGATTTAGCAGTTAAGAGTCATGAATATGGTAGCTCCTGGGTATTGGCATTTTCTGGCTGACCAGGAGCTATTTAGGCCAACCCAGGAGCGGGCATTAAAATATTTGCAAGAAAGATCAGCATCCCATCTGTGCTAAAATGCAGATCTGCCTGTTGTCCCAAAACATCAAAATTCAGATGGTTAACCCTGATGAGTTCTAACTGCAGATAGAACTATCACATTACATGTACAGCATATTTATTCATCACTGCTTATAAAGTGGAAATGGGGGGGGGCAAACCTGATGATCCGTTCTGCCGACGAGGGGTTGCTAGAGATTCCAAGGGTGATTTTAAAATCTGCTGGGGCCTGTGCTTTTATGTTTGCGGCCCCTTCCCTTTGGAATTCTCTACCCCATCGGATTAGGGAGTGCACGACTGAGGGGAGTTTTAAACAGGCTTTGAAATCTTTCCTTTGGGAAAAGCCTATGGTTGTACTGTTTTCTGATTTGATTCTGTTTGGTTTTATGATGCTGATTTTGTATTTTTTCTTATTGTACTGCACCTTGAAACTCGAAGGTGCACATCAAATAACGTATATTATTATTATTATATTAGAGTACCTTCTGACCTTAAATTGCTAAAGCCTAACATACTCTTAAAATGCAATAAGCTTTTGATAGAGTAACATACCACTTAACTAAAAAGTTTTCTTTCACCTTCATCTGCTAATTATAGTGTATGTTACTTACAACGGACTAGATTGTCTAAGTGACTTTTGTCTGTTATAAACACTGTCCGCTCTGGCCAAAAACTCAGATTTCCAATTTCCTGACTCAAAAAAGACATTCACAGTTACTACTGTACAATATAAAGCCCATAGAGTACTTTCTCCTGCCATTCTCCTGCATCCCATGTTACTGCTTCTGTGCACAGTACTGTAATTACTCTTTCTACACTTACTGCCATGAGTTGACTATGACTGCTGTGGAAGGGGTCAGGTCTTTCATTCTTTCTCCACAGACAGAGGATACACTAGTAGCATCAGGGCTCTCACTCTCTCTCTCCACGGAGAAAGAAAGCCGCAAGCTGTGTTAGATTATCAGAGCAGGGGTTTGTAAAAGAAAGAAAGATGTAAGCAGCGTCAGATTCTAGGGGCAGGGATTTGCAAAGGAAAAAAGCTGCAAGCAGCACAGATTCTCAGAGTGGGGATTTTGTAAGAGCACAGAGCAGTCTGCTAGAACTACTATGACTGTTGCAGGAGGGGATAATTAGCACCTCTTTGGGTGACCACTGTGACTAGGTGCTGTCAGGAGAACCCGTTACCACCTCCACAGTCACTGTCATGTAGCCTCTGGAAGTGTTGGAGAGGCTACCTGATTGCAGCTGTGGGGGTGTTAATGGGCACCAGGCATCTGTCACAGCAGGCATCCCTAATTGACTATAGCCAGCAGATTTGCAATGGAACCTATTAAATATGTCTTTTGGAGTCACATTTTCCTTGATGACATAAAGACATTCAGTCAAAAGATGACACCACTGCTCTTATGCTGGCAGATGACTTGAGTCTCAGACTGCTGACGTATCAGAGAATAAATGCCATGTATAAGAATGACTCGTATGTGTTGGCTACATTGCTAGATCCCCACTTCAACTGGAACATTGAAGGCACCCTTCCTGCAGGGAAAGACATTGAGTATTGGAGGAATTTTTTGCCAATCAAATGTGACATTGCCCTACGAACTTTCAGTCAAAAGACAATGCCACTGCTGTTACGCTGGCAGATGACTTGAGTCTCAGACTGCTGATGTATCAGAGAATAAATGCCATGCATAAGAATGACACCCATGTGTTGGCTACATTGCTAGATCCCCACTTCAAGTAGAACATTAAACATGCCTCACAAAGAAAATACACCTGGGGCTTACACCCTTGGGGTTTCTGCCTCTCTCCTATCCTCCAGCACCTTGGTGAACACCCGCACTGCCAACCGACAGGTGTGGTCCATCCCGAGGGTTAGAACCTCCTTAGCCCAAAGGTCATTCTCACACAGGGCCCCAGCCTGGTACAATGAACTCCTCTCTGATGTCTCCTCCATCTCCAAATTAGGACCTTTCAAGTTAGCCCTCAAAGAGCACATTCTCGCTTCATGGCCCTGCCAATGTACCAGCTAGTGCTGGGTCATCTATCTATCTATCATCTTATGGAACCACCCCACCACTGAGCTCCTACCAATAGGGCTACCAAACATTACCTATTAACAATGCTCTCTTTGGCTGCACTCACAAGGTATCTGTCTAATTCTCTACTTCGCTGTAAATATCAAACCTGTTACTCCCTCACTCTATCAGCAAACTTATTGTTCTCTTGAAAACTGTAAAATACAGCTCTCTGTAACATGTTCAATGCAATGTATAGCTGATCTTGATTCTGCAATATTGTATAACTAAAAGAACTGTAACCTTTAGCTGCCATTCTATGTCTATATGTATTAAGTGTTTATGTTTGTTTTTCTGACGCGGAACCTTTGTAAATGAGTTCCTGACTCAAAAGTTGTAATCCTAAAGTCTGTTAAATAAATAAATAAAATAAATAAACATTGAAGGCACCCTTCCTGCAGGGAAAGACATTGAGTAAGGAGGAATTTTTGGCTAACCAAATGTGACATTGCCCTACAAACACCGTTAACTGATGTACAGCAGTCAAACCCTGCCGAACCATCACAGTGCACCTCTGGCATAGACAATAGCACATCTATAAATTCTTCACAGTCCGTGAGTGTCACCAGCGAGGGAAAGGACATGCATAGCTACTCTCGGCATCCTATATTCAGGGTCAGAAAGGCAAATCACTTCTGAGTTGCCTGCAAAACATGGACTAGTATCCTGTAAAGAAAGTGCAGCATGTTCATCTGCCAGACTGGAAACCATCTAACGCAGCACAATGATCCTGGAGTGCTTTGCAGCCCATACTGTGATTGGTCTTCAGGAAGATCCATTACTTCACTGGAAACAAACGAGAACAATATGGCCAGATCTAGCAAATCTCGCAATAACGTACTTCAGTTATCTACCTTCAAGCATATATTCAGAATGCACATTTAGTGCACCTGGAGGAACAGTAACTGACAACAGAACACTGATAAGTTCTGCAAATATGGAACAGCTTACATTGCCGCAGCAATTTATTTTTTTATTTTATTTTAGTCTTTCGTAACTGTGTAAGGCCCACGAGGCACAAGTGCCAGTCTTCAGGGGCGGCCAGGGAGTACTGAGTGGTTAAGTGACTTGCTCAGAGTCACACAGTATGCAAGTGGAGGCTGTGAGAATCAAATTTAGGTCTGGTCTGCTGGATGTATCAAGCTCGTTCACACCTCGTTCCTCTAACCTCTAGTCTATTCTGCCAGCCCTGGGTATAATTTTTTGAAACAGCAGCAGGCTCACTCATAGCAACTGCACCTCTCATACTTATCTCAGCAATACCTGCCATGGGTACAATGGATCATGCCCCTAATAGTCCCAAAAATCAGTCTTTATATGATTTTGTTATGGTCAGGGTCGGGTAATCAGGTAGTAGAATGGATCAGGTAGTGACTACCTGACCTGACTACTTGGTTTTCATCTGTTTTGGGGGTATTTTTGGGGTACCCAGGGTTGTCTTGGTGTTTGGATATTTTAGTACCATGGGTCCCTAGTTTTGGTCATTGCCAGATTTCACCTCTTTCTTGATGCTAAAATGTTAAAACAGCAGTCAGTGGCTGGCTGTGTTGGAGAGAGGTGGGCTGTGCCAGTTGCTGGCTGGGCAGTGGGGGATGGGGTAGTCTGTCACTGTTAGGTGGGGACCACTAGACTACCACGGATAAGGGTCTCTTAATACTCAGGTGATGCAGTTTGCAGAAGGTGGCCGATCAGGGATAGGGGCATGGGGGCATGAATAGCCCTGCAGGCGCTTAACTAGCATTTCAGGGCTCGGGGCATGGGGAGACAGCAATAGCCCTGAGAGGGCTTTAACTCAGATGTTTGGTGGTTGGAGCATCCAGGGAGGCGGGGCAGTACATGTGGCAGTATGGGGAGTGGGGCATTGTTGGGGGAGGGTGACATAGCATCGGGTGTTCGGCTAGTAGCACATACACACCCTGGGAGGCTATAAGTACACTTACACCAGCTAGAAGTTGGTGTAACTGTACTTTGTCGGATGTCCTCTGGGGGTTGTTTGAAAATGGCAACCTTAGGGTTTTTGTTGCTGCCCTTCCAGAATAAGGGGCAACTCGCTGTCAGAATCCCTTAGTGCCATGTCACAGGAGGTTTAGGGCATAAGTGTTGGCGTTGTCCATTTTGGCTAAGCAGCCTGCAACACATCATAGGCTGCTTTGCAGAATACCACATGTCACAATTGCTGGTGTAACTTTCTACTTGCTCCATTTATTGTGGCGCAAGTCAAGTTACGCCAGGCATAGGCTTTTGAGAATCAGGCCCAATGTTTCCAGTTTTCAAGGCTGACTTTTTCCTAATTCTGCTGTTTTATTTTCAAAATTTTTTAGCATTGTAAGTTTTTGAAAATGGTGTTTTCAGGGTGTATAATAAAGTAATAATAAGATAAAACAGTGGTGTTTTCTTAGTGTTTATTATCTTTTTGTGATTCTTGAAAAAGGTTAAAAGTCACGTTTAATGATTAAAATGCTTACACTGCATTTTAGAGAGTGCTAGTGCTGCGATTACAACACTACTACAGAAAGTGCTGGGATTCACAGCTAAAATATGTTGTAAAATATCATGCAATCTAGTTTTGCTGAGTCCTACAGGATAGAGCCAGCCTAAGGAGGGGCCATTGTAAACATCATGGTGTTTTATCTTAGCCAGAAGCATCACTAAGCATGTATTGAAATGGGTCAGTAATCAACCAGCAATGTCGGTGCTTTCTGGTTTTATTCTAATGCCTGACAAAACATTGTTTTTTTGGGGGGGCATTAGCAGTAAAAAACTAAAACCATATAGGCTAATTATACAGTAGTTTGCATGGGCTAAGGATCTAGAGAGGAGGAAATTGTGGTCTTGGTATCTCCATTTGAGATGAAATGCCTTCAGGACCTGAAGGAGTAACTCTGAGAAGGCATGTTAAGGTGCAAAAATAAATAAAACAATTCATTTTACTTCTAAAATGGCATTGAAAAAGGAAGAAAATGATTAGCTGACTCAAATCACATGATTTGCGTTAATTTGTCTTACCACACAACTAGTTGTCAACCAACTTAGCAGTTTTCTAACTTAGAACAACATCTCATTCAGTAATTTGTCTGCCTAAATGAGCCATTTAAAGCTGTTCCTGGTGTTTCAAATTCACATTTTTCTAGTGCACCCAAAAAAGTGTTCAAGGCAGGATACTGGCACAAGTACATTCTTAAATATATGGAAGCATTATTAGAATAATGATTTATGCTATTCTATCATAGAAACATAGGACATAGAAACATATACAACAACGGTAGAAAAAGACCAGAGGTCCATCCGGTCTACCCAAGTTCCCTATAATTCCTGGAACCTACTGTTCCTCCAGGTTACTAACCCTCCCCATCATCTCTCTTTTCTCTTCCCTGGCCCTGTCACCCCTGATAACCACTATTCCCTTCATTATGTCCCAGCCCTGCTTGAATCCCTGACTGTTTTCACACTCACCACCTCAGGTGACAGACTGTTCCAGGTTCTGCCACCTTTTCCGTAGTAGTACTTCTCTACATCCCTCCTGAACCTATCTCCGTTAATTTCCATTCGTGTCCATGTGACTGTGAATTGGTATTCAGGCTAAATAGTTTCCGAGTTCACTTTGTTAATTCCTTTCAGGAATTTGAGGGTCTCTATCATATCTCCCCTCTCCTTTCTGGTCTCCGATGAGTACATATTTGATGCCTGGAGATGCTCCTCATAGGATCTGTGCTGCTGGCCCTGAATCATTTTGTTACTCTGTACTGCAATGTCTCCAACCTATCCTTATTCTTTCTGAGGTGAGGACTCAGAACTGTGCACAGTACTGTAGGTGAGGCCTCACCATGGATTTTACAGAGGAAGTATTACCTCTTTTCTCTTGCTATCAGTACCCCTCCGATACATCCCAGCGTCCTGTTAGCCTTGCTATATGTCTTGTTGCACTTGATTGTTTAAATGCATTGCTAATGATAACTCCCAGATCCTGTCCTCATCTGTATTTATAAGTCTCTCTCCTCCTATCCAGTACTCCATCTTGGGGTTCTTTTTCCCTAGGTACATTAATTATTCTGCACTTTTTTAACATTGAATTTTAAATGCCAGACCTTTGACCACCCCTCTAGCTCTTGTAGGTCTCTCTGCAATGCACTTATTCCATCATCACTATCCACCCTCCCACATAGTTTTGTGTCATCTGCGAAGAGACACAACCTGCCCTGGATACCCTCTCCAATGTCACTGATGAACATGTTAAAGAGGACCAGACCCAGGACCAATCCCTGTGGACCCCCACTTATAATTTCCCTCTCTTCTGATTTAACCCCATTGACCACCACCCCTTGCTGCCTCCCCTCTAGCCAGTAACCCACCCAGTTCACTATAGCTTTAACTGCACCCAGGTCATCCATCTTCTTGAGCAATCGTTTGTGAGGTACCAAGTCAAAAGTCTTGCTGAAATCAAAGTAGGGCAGATCTACAGCGGGCCTTGTCTAATTCCTTTGTCACCCAGTCAAAGTAAACTATCAGGTTAGTCTGACAGAACTTCCTGCCATGAAACCATGCTGTTTACTATCCTGGAGCCTGTTGCTCTCCAGGTAGTCTTTGAAGGCCCTCTTTGATCAGTGACTTCATCTGCTTCCCTACTATAGAGGTTAGACTGACAGGCTTCCCTGGTTGCTCCTTATCCCCCCCCCTTATGAGGCAGTATAATGTCTGCCACCATCCAATCCTTTGGAACTTCCCCCAGACTGAAATGAGCTGTTGAACAGACATACCAGTGATTCAGCCAGTTCCACTGCTAATTCCCTGAGTATCCTCAAATGCAACCCATCTTATCCCGGGGCCTTAGCTATCTTAAAGGCAGCCAGCCCTTTCAGAACCCTTTCACTAGTGAACAATTGCTGTCTCATTTCCGGGATTCCCTTAGTAGCAGCTTTGATGCCACTCTTTGGCATGGACCCACTTCCTCCTTAGTGAAAACTGAGCAAAAGTAGTAATTTAGGATGGCAGTCTTTTACCCATCCTCCCCTATCAACCTACCCCCCCTTAACTAGCCTAATGATTCCCTCACCTTTTTTCATTAACATATCTGAAAAAGAGTTTTCTGTATTCCTGACCCCCTCCATGATATAAACTCTCTGTCTGCTTTGGCCTCCCTAATGGCCTTCTTTGCCTCATTATTTTTCTGTAGATAATCCTCTCATTCTACCTCCCCCTGCTTTTCTAGAAGGCCTTCTTTTTGGCCCTTACCACTTCTCTGACCCTTGCTGAGAATCATAGTGGTCCCTTAAACTTGTTTTTCTTTGTTATTGTTCTTATGCATACTTTAGATGCCTCGAGGATGGCCCCCTTAATTACTCCTCATCAATTCTGCACCCCACCTATGCCCTACACCCGAACTAACTTATTCCTGTCCAGCTCCCTTATCCTATTGAAGTCAGCCCTTCTAAAGTCAAGGACTTCAGTTCTCGATTGTGGTTGCTGGCCCCGAGGGCCAATTCAAACCAAACAGAGTTTTGGTTGCTGTTCCACAGTGGCTCCCCTACTCCCAGCATCTTTGAGCTGATGAGCACTACATCAAGGACTGAAGTCTGCTTGTGGGTTCCTTAACTAGCTGAACCAGTAGGCAGTCTTGGAAGGCATCCAGCAAAGCCTGACTTCTGGCACTCTTGGCCACCGGGACCTCCCAGTTGATGTACAGTATGACAGGTTCAGGTGTCCTACCACTGCTACTTCCCCCTTTGCTACTCCTCTTTCAAGCTCCTCTATGAGTTCTCTGTCCCATTCCTCCCCTTGCCCTGGAGGCCTGTGTATCACCTCCAAGCGTACTTTCCTGCCCCAGGCTGCCATGAGTTGCAACCATACTGACTTAGCCTCCCCATTGCTACGCCTGATGCACCCATATTCTAGCACCTTGAGGCCTTCCTTAACAAAAAGGGCAACTCCTCTCCTCCCCCTCTAGAAGTTCCTCTATCCCTCCTGAACAGTAAATACCCAAGGACCATCATGAGTTCTATTATTTATTTGTGGCCCACATTTCGTGATGGCCACAAGGTCCACCTCTAATGTCTGCTATCAGTGTCTGGAACTCACTGAGTTTGTTACTTAGGCAACTTTCATTAAGGCATACCCCCTTCCATGTCCAACTAAGACTATGTACAGGATGGCAGTGAGGAAATTAGTTCCCACAATTGCAGTTATTGGCCTCATCCAAGGCACTTTACAGACATATGTGTCTCTCTTTGGTTACTGTGTTGTCATTCTGCTTGTACTGTATTTTTAAATTGTTTGAATAGCTTTTTGGCAAAGTGGTAAGTTTTATTATTTATTTTTAGGGTGTTTTCTATTCTGAGTTGATCACCTCTGAAACTGCAGCTTTGAAAGCAGATATAACCAAAGGAAGCATGGTAACCCTGTATTTCTTTATTTTGCTATATTCTCAAGCATATTCTACATCTATCAAAAGATTTATGAAAATGACATAGGAGTGAAATGGTTTTATGCATAAAACCATACAAATATTCCCCATTTTTGGGAATGCTAGTTTAAGTGGGTGTCATAATATTGGTAATTTACTCTATTTTTGCATTTGTGGAAAAAATGAAGCATACATCATGACAAGTGTTGTGTTTTGTTTTACTTTTTCTTTCACATGCATGTTGACACCTAAAACATGTTATAACCACATAAATCAATCTGACCTCTTATGGATTTTTCGTAATGAGGATTATGTGTCCTCATGTCACCATGTAACTTAAAATAAGCATGGCAACCCATGTTTTCTGTTGTGGATTTTTTTTTTTGCTACAAAGGTTTTTTATCCTCTGGTAGCAAATTTGGATAACTATCAGCCTATCTGGTTCTCAGAAACAGTCCCTTGCCTTCTCTTGCCTGAGGCCTTGATCTCCTGTGGATATCCCCTCTGGTAGGGCAGGAGAAGGAGGGCCATCCTCGCTCCTGAAAACATCTAGACCTGGGACCAGGTGGCAGGGCAGACTGCCAAGACATGGGGAGGGCTTCACAAACCCAAGCCCCATGCTTTCCTGTTTTCTCCTATTCCCCATGCCGGGTGTGCATTCCATCCTTACGACACATGGAGGTCCACATGCTCATCACAGAAGTCCTCCAGCTCTTTGCCTTCTGGTGCTGTCCTGTGGGTCCATACTACCATCAAGACTCATCATTCGACAGGAACAGCTTGCCTTCCCCAGGAGAGGACAGCAGTCTGTTGGATGCTCATTCTCCCTCCCTCCCTCCCTGGCTGGCCTCCAGCATGCGAGACCACTCCCAATCCTGGGTGGCTGGCATAGAGGAGGTAGTGCAATTACCACGTCACTGGGCTGACTTTTTTTGTGTGATTTTAAATGTTCAGAATACCATCATGTACTGGGAAAAAGTTATGAATTTAACATGAGGTTGCTAAAAATCAGAAAACACCCTTAATAGTAAACAAAAGAACTCTAGCTAACTTTGCCTTGTGCTTAATAATGTACCTGAACTCTGACCACACAACATTTTGTGGTTATTGCTGATGGGTAAACTGTATTGTAAATAATGGTATCAGTATCAGGCAATCAGAATTATTTATTTCAAAACATTGCAGGCACTACTATAACCATAAGAGGGACTTTTATGCTAACAGTTCAAAAATTCTGACATTCTAAGTTTAGTTAGCATATTACATATTCTGCAAAGTGTAACAATCTTATTATAAATTCAAATTCAATTTAAAAAAACAAAACAAAGGTATTTAACAGATAATCATATATTTATATGTACAGTTTTAGTGTCTCTAATGGTCATAAGTTTCTTCTCGAGCCCTTTGTGTGTCAAAACTGCTCTGCTTCACTTTAAAGTTCTGTTACCCACAGAACTCAAGAATGCACGTATTTAACCATAAGAGACAACATTATTGTACATGTAAACGTACACAACAAAACTATAATTCCAGTAAGGTATTCTAGTTACATCACTAACCATGAGGACAGAGTTCAAGTGGTGTATGATGTCATCAGAGCCATTGAGAGGAATTCACATCCTTGATATACATTTTTTTTCCTATTTTTAGTCTTCAACTCCTATGGAAAGAAAGACTACCCATTTACAGTAACAAAACTGTAATTGATGGTAATTTTTGCTACTACTAATGAAAACTACCTGATTAGATTGTGGACATTTTGTAGTTCGATGGATACAATTCTGCCTGCCTTGATGTTTACAATTTGTCTTGATGCTGTGTTTAAAAGCTTCGTCAGTAATGCTTCTTTAATTCTAGGAGCTACTTGTGAACCAAGCCATCTTTTTCTACTGATTAATTTTGCATTTGTAAAATGTCCTTGAGCACTCAATACAAGTATCAAACCTCTGATGCCACTCTCATGGTTCACAGTTAATATTGCAACTTTATTATTTTGACAATTTAAGCAATTAGTAAGACATTACTAGATTCTTTATGTTTCAACACTTTAAAGAGTAAGAATTATACCTCTGAATTTTAGAAGGGGAAAACATTTTGACACAGCATTTTCTGTGCTGGCCATTATTTTTTGTAATAAAGAAATAACATTTTCCTTTGTGATTCACAGAACAAGGGCAAGGGTAATAATTAATTAGACTGATAATTGACAAAGAACAGAAACCACCTCTAGATTTGATGGTATAAAGTATCTAGAATCAACTGAGGGATGCAGGTTCAGGAGACATTATGCAGCTACAAGATATTCTTGGATGAAAAACATAAAGACACAATTTTTCAGGTAGAAGGTTTCATAGCCAAGGCAAATTTAAACTTGGAAAAGGAGATCAGATGTTGCCACAAGCCCCACATGAAAAAACAATTTCTGTTCAATAATATGAGGCCATCACTCAGTACTTGACCCCAAGGGCTTCACACCTTCTTTTGACCTCCTCCACCCTGTCCTCACCCCAAGAACAAAAGTACATGGATCAAGGACTACGTTTCAACATAGATGCAGTGTCTTGGAAGCATTGTGAACTCATCATGAATGACTATCACAGAGCAGCAACCATCAAACACCCACACACAGGGGACCTGGAGAACTGTGGAGAAAGCTGATGCAGCTAAAAATGCTTTTCAAATTAAACATCTTTACTCACTTTCTTCTCAAGCAATGCCTGCACTGTTAATCCACTATCATGACCTGGAAAAACATATATATATATACATATACAGTGTTTAAGTGAGTATGTGTGTATATGTGTGTGTGTGTGTGTGTGTGTGTGTGTGTGTGTGTAGAACATTTTTACAAGTTTTCAAGACTTCACCTTTACAGAGTTATTGGTCTTCTCATCTGTGGAGATAAATGTGATAATCACAGTGAAAAACTATTTTTCTCACTGTTTATGCATCATTTTGAAAGGTGCCCTTTTAAATAAGTTCTTTTTTTTATGATTTAGCTGTTTCTCCTGAGCTCAGCTGGTTATAAGTTGCATATATAGACAGGAACTTTGATGATGTGAACACTGTAAAAGCTATTCTCCCACTGGTTAAAATATGTCATTGTAAACCCCCTACAAATGGAGGTTTCTAAAATGTCTTCCTGGGCTTGCCTAATGCCCACTGCCAGACTGGTGTTCTGTGTCTAAACAGTTTGAATGTGCTTGCATGAGAGTGCCCTGTTAGCCTCTGTGCCTATTTTTGTAAGAGGTATCTGTCTCATGGGTTATAATTAATCTGGGTAGGGCTCGAGAGGTTTCAGACTCTAGTCCTGTTTGGGTCATGATACTGCTGCTTCATTCTGTCATTGCTAAGTGCAGAGGAAGCCCTAGTAGGATCTGTGATTGTTTGCTGATTATCTGCTTTAGTAATAATATAGTAGTATGTCTAACCTGCCTTCCTTTGCAGCCTGGACTTTCTGCTAAGAGCCACCATTGTGGTTCTGGACTGCCGGTTTGGACCAATTGGTACCTTGGGGGACCTTAAAATGGAGACTGTCCCCAGTGGTCTTGTGGGACTGAATTTCTGTAGGAATTGTAGTTTTTACTGTTTGGCACCTAAATGGGCCTGGAGGGGGAACCCTTTCTTTGACAGACAGATGGCTCAACCAACCGAACCTTTTGGATCACTGGGAAATCCCAGAGCTGCCTGAAGCAGCGTGTCAGTGTAGAGTTTGGAGTTTGGAGAGAGAACAACTTGAGCAATTCAAGCAGCTGCTCCTGCATGGTAACAATGGGGATCCAGCGGGAAGGCTGTGTCTGGCCTGCCTGCTACCATCTTCCAGTGTGAAGAAGCCTGCAATTTGATATCGGACTTTATCAGAATTGCTGTTATTGAGACTGGAATCCTGAATTGTGAAAGAGTGAATTTCACCTGGTGAGGACCGAAGTCTTGCTTCTGGAGCGATCAGCCTGTCAGGTATTGGAAAGAACCGCAGAGCGTATGGTGTGCACAGAGACACTGCCTAAATGCAACTGGACTGTCATCCGAACTGTGGTATTTGGCTGTTTTACTATAATTGTGCTGAATGTGTAGTGTGGGTTGCGATTTGGTTCCCCACACTCCTGAATGTGTCTCGCTAGCTGGAAGCTGCATCCAGCACCTAAAATGGACTGCAATCTGAACTGTTCACCAGGTCTGGGCCTCACTATCTTGGCTTAGATTGCTGTTCACACTGCAGAGATTCATCTGACAAAAGACCCGCTGGGTTGGCTCCTACTCAACACCATCCAACAGGATCGACCACCATGGTGCGTCATGTGGGCCTCTGCCTCTTCAGAAACCAGCATTCTATCTTGAGATCTTCATCTCATCAATCCTGCCTCCTGGTCTGGTAGCGTGAGTAACCATTAAGGGTAGCTCCTAACAAAAGCTCAAATCATTGTGTGTCATCTGATTTAATTGTTTTGTTGATCATTTAACTGAGCCATCTGGCACCAGAATACAAATTGTGGGTTAAAGTGCTTGTTGCTTGTTTCCTTTCCTAAGGGCCCAACAACAGCTGCAATGCCGGCCTACCCCAGGCAATGTTTCAGGCTAGCCTGAGTAATAACTGGGTACCCAGAGTGTGTGTGACTGTGCTAGAGGGACTCTTAGTGCATGCATGTTTAACTTGACTAAATCAAATCTGAAATAAAATGCCAGATTGCTGCCCCACCCTTGTTCATGCCCCCTGAATAAATCAGATTCTATTCTTTCTGCATTTAACTTGGCTAGTGTGTGCCTTTGTG